>CM030795.1:28025756-28708256 GCA_018127125.1 Rhododendron griersonianum
ATGTGTTGTGGTAAATGCCGAGCCTTGACCAAAGTAGTAATGTAGGTTGCCAAACATGGGTGTGTTGAACTGACATTTGTGCAAGATTGCTTGGTGCCCCTTTTTATATTTGTTGGGGAGTTTGCCAAAATGGCAATTCCTGACTGAGGGAGAGAAGGCCGCTTGAGAGTTGTCAAGTGTTTGTGGGTGGTTTGCTCGCCTGAGCGCGAGTGTAACCTTTCGGTGGTCGACCATAACGTCTTGCCAATCCAAGCCGAAGCCTGTGTTTCATCAGAGATGTGTGTTTTAGGCTCGGCGGACCATATGTCCTTTGTTTGCTTCTTTGGGCGGTGATAGTGGCCGAAGCAAAGGTTTTTTTTAGGAGCCGTTTGTGGGTGTGACCGAAGTCATCGCTTGTGTTTGGCAGATTTGCCGAGAGTTAGTTGTATGAGTAAACCTTAATGTAGAATCAGTACGTAAAACACTAAAAGGGTTTGATTGCAAAACTTGTCTTTCATTGAGAACTTTTTAGAATTTCAAGATGAAGTAGGAAAACTACTGGCCGAAGCAATTCTTTGAAATAAAAAACATGAGTATGGAGGCCGAAGCCAAACAAAGACTTAATGCTTTGTGTAATACGAAGGTTAGCCGAGGATAGTGAGCAGCCGAGCATTAAATGAAGAAAATTTGTTCACATGTGGCATCCTTTTCAGGTTTTGTGCATTCCATGGGTTGGTAAGCACTTTTCCATTCATGTCTTCCAGCACGTAGGCACTTTCACCAGCAATCTTGACGACGCGAAAAGGTCCCTCCCAGTTGGGCTTGAATTTTGTTTTCTTGCTTGCTTGCACCACCTTTCGCCAAACTAAGTCATCTGGCTTGAATTTCTTGGTTCGCACGCTTCGATTGTACCCCTTGGCCACTTGTTGATATTCAGCTAGTTTCAGTCGAGCGTCGTCGCGCTTTTCTTCGGCAAGTATGAGCTCTTTTTCCACAGCTTCATCGTTCGTCTTTGGGTCAAAGGTCTCCGTCCTGAGGGTGGGAAACCTTGATTCCAGTGGGATGACGGCCTCCATGCCGAAAGCCATGGAAAAGAGAGTTTGGCCAGTATAGCGTCGTGGTGTGGAACGATAGGCCCAGAGGACCCTTGGGAGTTCTTCTGCCCACTTGCCGCGCTTGGAGTTCAGCTGGCGTTTTATCCCGGCGCAGACAGTCTTGTTCGTGGCCTCAGCTTGGCCGTTTCCTTGGGGGTATGCTGGAGTAGAGTTGAAGAAGCGGATTCCAAATTCTTCGCAGAGACTTGTGAGGCCATTTCCAACAAATTGGGTACCATTGTCCGAGACGATGGCGTATGGAACGCCGAACCTGGTAACAATATTTCGCCAAACAAATCGCCAAACATCTGCCTCGGTGATGGTGACAAGGGCTTCAGCTTCCACCCATTTGGAGAAGTAGTCTGTTGCAGTGATTAAGAACTTGAATCCTCCTGGGGCTGTTGGGAGCTTGCCCACGATGTCGAGCCCCCACTGTGCAAAGGGCCAAGGACTAGTGATGGGGGAAAGGTTCTAAGCTGGTTGTTTTGGGATTGGTGAGAACAGTTGGCATGGTCAGCATTTGCGAACGACTTCTTCACAGTCTTTCTTCATGTTCATCCAAAAGTACCCCTGACTCAATGCTCGTTGGCAGAGTGAACGGCCTCCAGAGTGGCAACTGCAGCTGCCTGAGTGGAGTTCGTTGAGGATCGTGGGTACCTGTGTAGGGTGGACGACGAGGAGATAGGGACCGGAGATAGATTTTCTGTAAAGCTGGCCGCTGTCGGAGAGCCAACAGTAGGGAGCCTTGTTCCTAATGCGATAAGCCTCCTTCTTATCGTCCGGTAGAGTGTCACTTTTGAGGAATGCAACGATCTCGTCCATCCAACTTGGCCCGAGTTCGACGTTGAGTATCTCCGCAGCTATATCAAAGCTTGGGTGATCAATACAGCCAAAGTTGATCGTCCGGAATTCGGATGCCGTGGAAGCCGATGCCAAACCAGCGAGAGCGTCGGCATGTGCGTTGTGCTCGCGGTTGATTTGTTCAATCTTGAAAGTTTTGAACTGTCTGGTGAGTTCTGCTGCTGTGGCCTGATATTTCATCATCTTTGGGTCCCTGGCTTCGTAATCCCCTAAAACCTGGTTGATAATGAGTTGAGAGTCACAAAAAACGGCCAACTCTTCAACCTTCATTGCAATTGCGGAGCGTAACCCTGCAAGGAGTGCTTCGTATTCGGCTTCGTTGTTTGTGGCGGGGAAGTTAATGCTGATGGCGCTTTCATGTAAGGTCCCACAAGGGGAGACTAAGACAACCCCTGCTCCAGCTCCGTTGCTGTTGGAGGCACCGTCAACCTGAAGTCACCATGTGTCTCCTTGAAAAACGAGCCAAGGTTTCTTATTTGCTTCGTGCTCGGCCACGGGTTGAGGTGGAGGGGGATCATTGAGAGCCTCATTGTCCTCTGGAGTCAACTCGGCAATAAAGTCAGCAAGAATCTGTCCTTTGATTGCCGTCTGTGGCTCGAATCGAATGTCGAAGTTTGCTAACTCGACTGCCCACTTGGAGACCCTGTTGGAGAGGTCAGCTTTCCGGAAGAGAGCTTTGAGAGGGTACTCCGTGAGGACAGTGATCGTATGTGCCTGGAAGTATGGAAGGAGCTTCCTAGCTGCTGACACAAGAGCGAGTGCCAGCTTTTCGAGAGGAAGATAACGTGTTTGTGCGGGTAGGAGGGTTTTACTTGTGAAATAAACTGGCATGTCGTCGGTTCCTTCTCGCCGAACAAGAGCAGAGCTGACAGCATGAGCCGAAACTGCAAGGTAAAGGTATAGAGTTTCGAACTCTTTTGGTTTGACCATCAAAGGTGCCGTGCTCAGGTAGTTCTTGAGTTCGGCGAGAGCTGTGTCACAGTTCGGCGTCCATTCGAAGTTGCGCCGGCTTTTGCCTTTCAAGACGTGAAAGAAGGCGTGGCATTTGTCTGATGACTTGCTGATGAAACGGTTGAGTGTAGCTGCCATGCGTGTGAGCCTCTAAACTTCTCTGATCGAACGTGGTGGCCGTAAGTCTGCCACCGCCTTGATTTGCATAGGGTCGGCCTCAATGCCTCGTCTTGTGGCCAAATGACCAAGAAACTTCCCTGCACCGACACCGAATGCACATTTTTCCGGATTCAGGCGCAGCTTGTGGAGCTTGAGCACTGTAAACACTTCGGCGAGTTCTGTGAGGTGGTTCTGCTCCAACTGGCTTTTGACAACAAGGTCGTCGATGTAGGCTTCCAGGATGTGGCCTATCTGCGCATGAAGCATCTTGAAGATTGCTCGGTTGAAGGTGGCACCTGAGTTTTTGAGACCAAACGGCATGACGCGGTAGCAGAAGATGCCATGTGGTGTGATGAAGGCCGTTTTTTCCATGTCGTTCGGGTCCATGGCTATCTGGTGATATCCGCGGTAGGCATCAAGAAAACTTAGCCGAGCGTGTCCTGCTGTTGCGTCGACTAACTGATCGATCTTTGCGAATGGGAACCAGTCCTTTGGACAGGCGTCGTTGAGATTGGTGTAGTCGACGCAGACTCGCCATTTGCCATTTTTCTTCTTGACAACCACGGTGTTGGAGAGCCAAGTCGGGTATTGCACTTCCTGGATGGCGTTGGCTTCCAACAAACGTTCGACTTCTTCGATGACGGCGTCGGCGTGTTCTAGCGCCGAGCGTCGAGCCTTTTGTACCACTGGTTTGGAATCTTTCTTGATGTTGAGAGAGTGGCAGATGAAGTCAGGGTCTACTCCTGGCATCTCGTTGGGGGTCCAGGCGAAGACTTCTATGTTGGCTTTGAGAAATTGGAACATCTCTTCTCGCTCGGCGTCGCTGAGGTAAGAGCCGAGTAAGAAGAAATGTGAGCCGTCTTCATTGATTGGCAATTTGACTAAGTCTTCTTCCGCTTTATCTTCGGCCTTCTGGCCGACGTCTTCGATTACGGCCATGTTTGGGACTTCAACCCATTGTACCTGTTTGGCTTTGGTGGAATTGTGGACGGCTGAGACGTAGCACTTTTTGGAAGCTACTTGGTCTCCTCGCAGATCTTCTTGTCTCCCATTCATGCCAATGAAGCGGACGATCTGGAGGTAGGTGGAGGCGATAGCTTGCATGTCATGAAGCCAGGTTTGGCCAAGGATGGCGTTGTAAGGGCTCGGTACGTTGACGACAATGAATTCGACAGTTAAAGTTCTTGAGCCAACAACGACTGGGAGAAAGATTCGGCCGAGTGGCCAAACAGGTGCTCCGTTGAAGCCAATGAGAGGTACTTCGGTGGGTTGTAGGGCTGACTCTGGTAGATCCAACTTCTTGAAAAGGTCGTAGTACATGACCTTTGCCGAGCTTCCTTGATCAATGAGGACGCGCTTGACGTCGTGGACCCCGATTTGGACGGTGACAACGAGGGCGTCCGAGTGTGGAGTTTGAACGTGCTCAAGGTCGCGTTCGGTAAAGGTTATTGACCACTTGGGTACTTCTTGTGGGCGTTGACGTTTGGATCCGCAACCGACTGAGAGTATCTGCTTGGATGTGGAGGCGCGATCGATGTCGGCCTTGAGTGTGGTTTTGGATGCCTTCATCACTGGTCCGTGGATAACATGTATCAGCCGGCGCTGCTCATTGGGGTTGGGATTGCCTGTTGGTTGTCGGGCGGGTGTTTTCGTTCGATCGATGTACTGATCGAGATGTCCTTGAGTTGCGAGTCTTTCCAGGAGAGCTTTGTAAGGTGCACAGGCTGTCGTGTAGTGGCCGAGTTCGTTGTGGTAGGAGCACTTCTTCCTTGGATTCTGGTCAGGTTGTCCAATGTCGGTGCCGAGCTTGCTTGTCGGCCACTCGAACCATGGTTGTCGCATTATTTCCTTCAGGAAGGACCAGATTGGCTCCTTGAAGTACGTGGTCTCGACCATATAGTCGTGTACTTTTGGCGGACGCTTTTTCCCTTCTTAGATGTTGTGTACCTGCTTCTTGGGCTGCGAGTGTTGGGTGATTACTGGTGCCGACAGCTGGGGTGCGGCCGTGGAGAATGGAGTGGTTGAGCTCGGGATTCCCTAGGCCGCCCGGTCCGCATAAAATTCCTCGAGAGCACAAAATCTCTCTACGACACGCATCAATTCTCCCATGCCGTGGGGTGGGCGGATGGCGAGCTCGTCCAGGATCTTGATGCCGGTCTCCAACCCGTTTTTGAAGGTACGTGCGGCCCAATACTCGTCGATCCTGGGGATTTTATTGAACAGCTGCCAATAGTGCTCGGCGTATTGCCTGAGAGTTTCGGACGGGAGTTTCCTCATCTGAGATAAGGACTCCGGCTCCTTGGCTGTTTTGTTACTCGTGATGAAGCGGATGTTGAAGGCTCGTTCAAGGTCAGCCAGGTTCCGTATGGATCCAGCGGGCAACTTGTTGAACCACTGGAGTCCAAGGGAGCGGAGGCTGGAAGGGAACGCCTTGCATTTTACTTCATCTTTTTGGGTGCAGAGTTCGATTGTCTGGCGGAAATGGATTAGGTGGGTGTAAGCCTCACAGGTGGCCGGGTCGAATTTTGTGAATTTTGGTAAGTGAAAGGTGGATTCGGGTGCCGTGTTGATGATGTGGGAAGTGAAGGGAGACACGCCGAGGTCCTTCAGTTGTCTCTCAAAACCAGGTCGCGGCGGTTTGCCATGCTCGTCTGTTTTTGTTCTTTTGGACTCCCTTCCTTTGGGCTCTTTTGTTGAAATCTTCTCGGCGTCCCTGTGCCGAAATTTGTCTCTCAAGTCTGTGATCGTTCGGCGTGGGCCGTCGATGGACTTTTCTCTGTCACGGCGGGTTTTGTTGTCGTCAACCGCGCCTTCGGTGCGTACGCCTTTTCCTTTCCGCGGTGTTTGGTGCTCGGGATCCAAATTCTCAGGTGGGATGTCCCCGAGACGCTCAAAGATGTGGCGTCTGGTCTGTACGGAATCTCGGCTACGGTGCGAAGCCGTCGTGCGAGAGAATTCCGCACGACCAGTTGAGTACGTGCTCGTGAACGACTCGGTGTCCCTTGTTCTTGTACGCTCATGATGGCTTCTAGAACGATGTGTTCCAGATGCGGTGGGTTGTTTATAGAAGATAATTTCCCTGGCGTCGTCAGGTGCTGGAGTAAAGCCAAGGCGGTCCTTCACGGATCCGCGTTGTCCTATCTCGTGCGGACGTTCTTATGGTGGTGGTGGCGGTGGCGGTGTCTGCCTTCGTCTACTCCCGCCTCCACCGGATCTGGATGTGGCGGGTGTGGTCTCTTGCTGCATACGCTGTTTCATCTGGGCCACCTCCGCCCTTAGTGCGGCCAACTCATTATCGCGTTCGTCGTCGCGACGCTGTAGCAGACGGATGTAGGCCGCCATTACGTCGCCCGCGATTGGTGAAAGACCGGACCCAGGGGCGAGGGACATGGATATATGCCTCTCATGGGGTGTTGTGGGGATGACATTTCCGCTAGCATTTTTGGCCCCCGAGATGGCTACATCCGCCTGATCTCCGCCCATGGTAAACGGTTTGGTCGTTTTAGGAAGGAGGAAGGGGGTTTTGAATCAGAAGTGTGTTTCACGTCGGGTTCACCAATTGTGTGGCCCGTGTTCCTCGATTCTTGCTCCTCCTCCGGTGGTTAGATGGTCTCCAAGCTTTCTTCCCCTAGCCTGCACAGTGAGCGCACGACTAAGACCTGGCCGGGGTTTTCCCCGGCAAGGCCCTCCGGCGAGAGGATAAGTATGTGTAGAGAGAGGCAAGGGATCGGAATTATTCAGTATGAGTGTCTGTGAGCATGAACCTTTTAGGGTTGCCATTGCTTGGTATTTATAGAATTCCTTTGGCTTGCCCTCCAAGTACGATCACGTGCTTGGCACAAGCCAAGTGAAGCTATGGTGACATCATGGAATAGATCTGGTAACCGCTTTTGGGGTGAACTGTCACGCCCATGTGCGTTCATGATTATCTTTTGGTGTAACCGCTTCGACACGTGGGAAGGCACGCGACTCAACGGGCAGCCGAGCGTCAGCAATCGTCATGCTTCGCGGGTAGCCGAGCACCAACCTGGCCGAGCCCGACGTGTGACCAAAGGGGGAGGACACGCCAACAGGGGCTTCCACCGAGGAAGGTGGCCGAGCACAGGCTTGACCTACGCCGAGCCTGTAGCAAGTGGGGTGGCGATGAAGGTCGACGGTGGTAAGCCGAGCACAAGTTTTGGGTATGGCTTGGATCGGGTTCGGTCCGCACAAATGCGAATTCTCATGTTCGGCCTTCTACACGCAAGTTAATAGTTATAGACAATCCACTGCTTTCCATGGTTTACCATTTAGTTGTTTATTTAAGTTGAATTTTCTATCTGCTAATTTCATATTAATTATTATTGTCCAGATTGGAAGAGTTTTTGGACCAGAATTTGTGCTGAAGTTGTATTTAGCTGGGGCAGTTTGTGGCTCAATATTCTATTTGGTGCACCATGCCTTTATGGCACCGTCGTCGAAGGTACACAGATTATCCTACATGTCGCTAAATTTAGTATCTCATATTGAGATTTCATTTTTAATCAGCTAAAAGATCATGTTTGCTCCTATCATTATCATTATCAGATAAATGGAGATGAGCAAGTATAGTTTTGGTTTCATTGCGTAGGTACAAATTGCATACTCGCAAAAACAACGAAATAAACTGGAACATTAGAAGATGCCATGAATGAACAGAAGAGATCCAATTTTATTGTTGCTATATTTTATATTTCTATACAGGAATACAACTCGCACTTTTATATCTTATAAGAGTTTTAACGTGTGTTCACTAATGGTTAAGTACTACATCCAGAATGTTGCTGAACTAAAAAATTCGGGATAGTGATTTTAGTTCTCGGAAGTTTTGATGGTTGTATTACATTCTGTTTGAGTCTTTAGACAACCCCCTTTTTACTACTGGTAAAGTAATAATGTCTGGCTTCCATTTGGTTTCTACAGAATGGGCGAAACCCATCAAGGACTCCAGGACTGGTATGCTCTATTCATGCTTCTTCTCCTGTCAACACTATTTTTCATGAAGTTTGGAGCGAGACTGTTTTTTGGTTTCTGCACTATGTTCAGTTACCATTTGTTTCCTCCGTAGCTCTCAAGTATTGATGTAGTGATTCTTCCACTTTCAATGATTTTGCATATTGTAGTCTCTTAAAAGTTGAAACATTTATTTTACGTCTGGTTGTCCATTACGTTGAAATTATGGCCACTTCTTTATTTCGTTATCTTCCCAACTTCCTTCCTTTTTTCAAGAGTAAGTAACTCAGAAACTATGCTTCCCCAATCAATATGTGTCCTGAATCTTCGACCCTGGTGTTGGATTTGCACATGTATTTTGGAAATAATGCATGAATCTCCTTTTTTCACCGATTTAATTATCGGCTTTACAATCCAATTCGTCTGACTTCTGATTCTGCACTTGTCGTTCAGGGAGCAAGTGGAGCTGTGAATGCTATTATGCTGCTTGATATGTTCCTCTTTCCGAAATCTACCATCCTTGTAGAATTTATCATACCAGTTCCTGCTATCTTACTGGTAACTTTTATTCCCGTAACCATAAGAAATAGGGAGATTTGGGTTCCGTGAGGCCAGTTTGGCACTTCTTACAATATGTTTTTTGCTGAATATCATTCTAGGGGATCTTTCTTATTGGAAAAGATATGCTAAGAATATTACAGGTATGTTCTTCCCATGACTTCTTGCCCGTCGAATATGTCAATGTAATACTATTATGATTCATGGATGCGCTACTGACCAGATTTGGAAATTAAAAAGATTAAAAAACGAAGGAGATAAAGAAGAAGCACATTGAGCTTAATTAACTGTTGTCCTTGAAAACCACTTGTGAAGTTATCACTGTTGTTCCTTGGGACTTAACAAGATAGTCTATTGGGGCACTTCCACAGCCTTGTGATATTTCCTTCCCATCAGGCCTCATAAATTCCAAGACAAACGTTGGGTCGTATATGGGTCTACTTAGGGTACAAAATTTGGTTTGATTTCACGCCAACCCTGATTCATATAGCGCTTCACTTTCCTGAAATGTGTTAGTATAACTAGTATCATTTGTTGTTTCAGGGGGACAGTCACATCTCAGGATCAGCGCACTTGGGGGGTGCTGTGGTTGCAGCCGTGACATGGGCACGAATCAGGAAGGGACGTTTCTAAATTTGTGATTTTAACAGGAATGTTTCTAACATCAGCCTAGGTTGTTGATAACTGCATTTTCTGATAGGTTAGTTCCGAATCGTCTCCTGGGAGCGAGTGTCGAATGAGGTTTTTATTTGAGGGTGAACATGAGGAAGGTTCGATTGGTGCTAATGAAAACGTCTTAATTAGAACTTATCAAAAAAATAAAAATGTCTTAATTAGGGGCTCCATTTTATAAGAATTTGTGTAGATTAATCTCATTTAGAGTTGGGTTATTATTGGGTCCTTCAAATTCTTAACAAGATTAAGTCGGCGTCAAAATAGGTACGTAGCCGCCCACGTTGAATCCTCCACTCTGCCTGAACTGCTCGACGAAAAAACACGTCTTAGTCCTTTTGCTGATGAAACCCTAGATTTGTGGTTCTTGGTTGCTACTCAAGGGAAGGGGGTTAAAAAAAGGAGTAAAAGCAGGGAATTTTTTTTTGCCAAAATAGGAGTTGTATTATATTAGAAAACAACCGAATACATCGAAGTTGGATATCGTCCTAAGGGGAGTAAATAACCAAACAAGAGGTCTAGCTACTCAATATCATCCACTAGAGCCTTGCAATTAGGCTTTGTTAGCTAATCGGCCATGACCGACCTCCAAACAGAGAGAGCAATACAAACCCTCAACTGTGGCAGCCAAAAGAACACCAGAAACCCCACACAGGGTAGGGAAAACTCCCATTAAAGGGAGAGAACCAAAAGTGATATATATATATATATATATGTCTAATTAGATATCTACATAATTAATAGAGTAAGGATCAATTAGGTAAGGTTCAAAGCTTAATTGAGGATTTTATTTTATTTTTCCAGAACAATAACAGACGATATGATTAATCTCAATCAAAATATATCAAGTAGAAGAGTTGTTCCTAGACAAGAAACCAAGCAATCACGACAGCTGAGACCCAGTCCAATAGCCATACCCCAAACCAGACAAACCGTTACCATCCAAAAACACACACTTCACCATTGAGCATCGAGTTCAAATCTGATTACTTATCCATTTATGTCTGGGGAGCATCTGATCTGGGTCTTCTTTTTTGTATTTTATTTTTTGAAAATAGATTTTGTTATTCGTATCTTTGTTTTTTGGATTTAGCTTTTGTGGGTGCTTGCTTTCTAGGGTTTTGATTTCTACCATCGTCTTTCATACAATTGCTACCAACCAGTGCCTTCCATTAAAACGAATGGATTTTTGGGTTTTAAAAAAAAAATTTGGGCCAAATTTTTCTGATTCCCAAATTCCCAATACACTCTGTTGCTAATTTGAGGGATTTGTGTTTGATCTGGTAGTTGGTGAAAAAGGGAATTGTGGAGGAAGGAGAAACGTTGAGAGAGCTGAGATTTTCTTCCCAAAACCCTTTCCGTTTGAGTTTGAGTTTTCTAATCCGTTTGTGTTGTTATTGCCAAACGGGGTCGTTTTGTGTTAAGAAGAGTGTCTTGGTTTTTGCCGTTGGATCTCTCCTTCTGTGTGGTATAACTCTCCCATTAAAACCCTCACACGATTATCATAGACGTTCCAGATTCCTTAAGTGGTAGCAATTCTCTTTCATATAAAGCGGAGTACAAATTAAAGCATGAAAAAAAGGTAGACTACAGTTAGTTTCCTGAAAAATTCATCATTGTGAGGCTGTCGATGACTCCGTCTAAGTAAATAACTTAGGCCGTTTCATTAGGGCTCCAGTTAGGGCAAGCAAGGGAGACGGTATCACGAATGACCATAATCCTAGCGGTTAGCATGGGAGGATGTCTCTCAAAGGTTGAGATTCTAGAATTTTCTAAGTTAGGCTAGTAATTGAAATTGATCGCTCGCTGCTTTAATTTTTTTTTTTTTTTTTAACTTCAATCGCATTGTATGGTGTCATACAACCCGATCGAGTTCAACCCTGTCGAAGAGGAAGCTGAAGAACCTTGGTTGTTGTATGTTTAGTCAATCTGACTAATTTAAATCGACTTTATTTCGGGAGTTTCAAAATTTATTTAGAAATTGTAATATTTTGACATATTCAAAAACTTAAAATTGAAGGGGGAATTTAGAGGCCGGCCCTTTTTTCTTGGTTCGGACTTCAAACAGTACTGACCAAAATATTTTTTCTTTCCTTCAGTCCTTTTTCTTGACTTTTCATGCCATTTTACTATTTTACGCATTCTTCTTAACTTTTTGTGTACATGTCTATTTTTAATAAAATTTATATTTTTATAATTAATTTCTGACCCATATTATTTAGGACAAAAATACCCTTGGCTATGAGAACTGTCTCATAGTCAGTTCTATGAGAACTGCTCAGTTCTCATAGAAAACTGGCTATGTGACCCATATTATTTCGGACAAAAATACCCTTGGCTATATGGGCTATGAGAACTGCCAATTCTCATAGTCAGTTCTATGAGAACTGCTCAGTTCTCATAGAAAACTGGCTATGTGATCCATATTATTTCGGACAAAAATACCCTTGGCTATGTGGGCTATGAGAATTGCCAATTCTCATAGTCAGTTCTATGAGAACTGAGCAGTTCTCATAGAAAACTAGCTATGTGACCTATATTATTTTGGACAAAAATACCCTTGACTATGTGGGCTATGAGAACTGTCAATTCTCATAGTCAGTTCTATGAGAAGTGACTGTTCTCATAGAGAATTAGCTTTGTGAACTGGTTATGAGAACTGGACTATGTGAACTGAAAAATACACAATTCACATAATCTTATCACGCACTAAAATACACAGTTCTCATAAAAAATATATAGTTCTCATAGAAAATACACGGTTCTAATAAACAGTTCTCATTGATAATACACAGTTCTCATAAAAAAAAATACGCAATTATCATAAAAAAATACACAGTTCTCATGAACAACACACAGTTCTCATAGAAAAATACACAGTTCTCATAGAAAATACACACACGAACAAAAATTGAATAAAAACATAAAGGTAATCAAAATCAAATATAGTTATAAATATTCTCACCGCCATGTCTTAAAAAAGTAATCAAAGTAAAAAAGTAATAGTTCATATAGGAAATAAATTGATTTAGAATTGAATTTTTAACTGGGCTATGAGAACTGACTATGTGAAAGGAAAATACACAATTCACATAGCCTCACCACATACTAAAATACACAATTCTCATCAGAAAATACACAGTTTCCACAGAAAATACACCGTTCTCATAGAAAATACACAATTCTTATAAAAAATACGCAGTTCTCGTAGACAGTTCTCATAGATAACACAATTCTCATAAAAAATATACAATTCACATAAAAAAAAATACACAATTATAAAATTCGGCTTAATCACCATTGAGTGAACTCGATTCAACACTTCTCCCAAAAACCAAACAGAGAGATAATAATATAGTTGAAAATTAGAAAAGCAAAGTGAATCATGACCATATGGAACTGAAAAAAGTGTTGAACTATTGTTCCTCTCCTTTCTTTTTTCTAAAACTACTCCGTACGTGTTAGTAACTCCTTACACAAGAAGATAAGTCATGCAGACCTGGCCAAATAGATCGATTCATTTAAACACTAGAAAATCATGACAAATCAAGGCCCAATCTCCTTGGCAGCGTTTGGCCTTCGCTTGATCTTCAGGACCTGCCTGCTCGTGCAGATGTCGAAGCCTCTGGGAGGAAGTCAGTTTCACCGTCGCTCGTCATTAAGTTCAATTTTGTCGTCATCGAGTTCGATCACAACATTAGGAGCTATGTGAAAATCTGGATCTCAATGGGAGACGACCACAACGAGAAGAAAGGTCACGGAGATACCGACGGCGACAAGAAATGGCAGCAAGAACGCGAATTCTCGTCGGACAGGAGATGGCGGCGGTGGTTGGCGCTGCTCCATCGGTGGTTCGTGGTAGCCGCGTCGGCGTCGACGGCGTCGTCCTCGTCCATCAGATCGTCGTCCTCCGGCTTGAAGTCCACTCAGGGCCGGCCGGGGGGTAAGCCCCGCAAGCCCGCCGGCTCGGGCAACCCCCCGGGCAAGGGGCAACAAAAAAAAAAAAAAATTTGTATATATATATATATATTTGAAATCCAATGGAAAAAAATTTAGGGGCATGATCCAAATTTTTTTTTACAAATTCAAAAAAAATTGTAAAGACGTATAGTTTCCAGCCACTTTAAAAAATTATGATACTTGGGAAAATTAGGAGGGCAAACAAAGGGTTTTCGGGTAAATAAGAGATAAAAAGAAAATTAGGAGGGCAAAAATTAAGAAGGCAAATTAGAAGGGCATGTACCAAATAAAAAGGAAAAAAAAGAGAAGGGACGACGTGAATGAAAAGGGACGGGAGGATTGCTTCATTTGCCCCCAATTTTTCATACCTGGACTAAAAGACTAAACCTAACTTTGAAGAAGAAAGAAATACCCAGATCAAATAAGTCTTCCATTGAATCTATTGTCCTTCAATTCCTGATCTTCTTCAAGGCTGAGTCACCGACGCCAATCGAACTCTTCGTTTGCAAGAGGCAACTCAGGCAAGAGTAGATTCAAGGGACTGGGATTCTTTCTCGCCTCGGTAGTAACGAAAATAGTAAGTGCTCTTCTGTTCCTTTTTTTTCCTCGGCCACTTCTTCTGTTCTTCATTCATTTGAATCTTTTGTTTATTCAGTTGAATTGGTTAGTGGATGACAGGATGAGGAGTGGAGTATAAATGCAAAATAAATTAATATAAAAGTGGTAGTGGAGCATAAATGCATAATAAATTCATAGGGGATTTTGACTGTTTTTTTTTTCATACCTATTTATGCATAATGTGACTGCTTTTCTTTTTTTCTTTATCTCATAGTTGACTGATTTATTAATTAGTAGGATTACAGAATACAGATTACTTGTATTGGGTTTTTTTATTGGTGACGTGTACTAATATAGGTACTATGACGAAGATTGAGAATGACAAGAATAGAGTGAGAGTGCGCAAACAAAAATCCGGGTCCCAAAATAGAAAAGTGAGGCAACGGAAAGATTCAATGGAAAAATCACTAATAGGTTCAATATCTACCCTATTTGATGCGAAAAAACAAAAATCTCTTCTTTCGAGTCAAGTTGAAGAAGAAAGTGATGAAGAATTTGGGGAGGAAGATGTGAATGATAATCTTAGAGATAAAGAAGTTAATGAAGAAGCTAGTGGCGCAAATACGGGTGACGTTCATGAGGAACCTATGAGTGAAGATGTTGATGTAGCAAATGAAGAATCTAGAGAGGGGCATAACGAAGGCCCTACTCCTATGAATGAAAATGTAGGGAATGAAGAACATGAGAGTGTGCTTGACCTTGAGAAAGATGTTGATGTGAACTATGATCCGGGATTGTGGGGAAGCATTAATGATTCAAAGAGGATAATGTTAGTTCTACGAGGTCCTATCAAGATCGTAAGAGAGAATGATGCATTTCCAAAAGAAAGTACTCGTGGGAGACACTTTTCTTCTCATCTTTACATTTGTGATCTTCCAAATGGTGAGAAGCAAGAAAGGAAGTGGCTTGTATATTCAAATGAGTTGAACAAAGTCTTTTGTTTTTGTTGCAAGTTATTCAAGCATAAAACAATGACAACTAGTTTGGCCGGAGAGGGAACTAGTGATTGGCATAACCTTCCTACAAAGCTTAGAGACCATGAAAGGAATGTAGAACATATCACCAATGTTGTGAGGTGGGTGGACTTGCAAAAGGGACTTCAACAAAAAGCAACAATTGACAAGAAAATGGAAGATCTAATCGACAAAGAGAGAGTTCGTTGGAAGATGATACTAGTTCGAATAATTGGGGTTGTGAAGACTCTTTCTCGAAATAGTTTGCCATTCCGTGGAACTAATGAGAAGATTTATGAGAAGAATAATGGACTTTTTTGTCAACTTATTGAATTTGTTGCGGAATTTGATCCTATTATGCAAGAGCACCTTCGACGTGTGGTAGATAAAGAGATTCAAAATCATTATCTTAGCCACAAAATTCAAAATGAATTGATAAGCTTGTTGGCGAAAGAGATTAAAGATAAAATCTTGAAGAAGATTTTAAAAGCAAAGTACTTTTCGGTTATCCTTGATTGTACCCCGGATCTTAGTCATGATGAACAAATGTCGATTGTTATAAGATGTGTGGATGTTGAAGATGAAAGTAAAGTCAAGGTGGAGGAATTCTTTCTTGGGTTTATTAAGGTTCATGACACGTCGGGGCTTGGGCTTTTCAAGCGTCTTGAAGAAGCTTTGGTTGATCTCAAACTCAACATTGATGATATAAGAGGACAAGGTTATGACAATGGCTCAAACATGAAAGGTAAAAATCAAGGTGTACAAAAAAGGCTACTTGATGTAAATCCCAGAGCATTCTATATTCCATGTGGTTGTCATAGCTTAAACCTTGCACTATGTGATATGGCAAAATCTAGTGCGAAAGCAAGAGACTTTTTTGGATATGTGCAAAAAGTTTATACTTTGTTTTCAGGTTCACCACAACGGTGGGATATTCTTAGAGCATATGTGAAGGGTTTGACACCAAAGGCATTGTCAGTTACTCGTTGGGAAAGTCATGTTGAGAGTGTTAGAGCAATAAGAAATCAAGCACCGGAATTAAGAGATGCATTGATCGAAATTGCAAATGTTTCGAAAGAAGATATTGTGTTTTCGGAAGCTAAAGGCTTGTGCAAGAATGCTTTGGAGGATTTTGAGTTCTTGATTAGCTTATGTATTTGGTACAAAATCTTAGATAAAGTTAATCAAGTTAGCAAAATTCTTCAACGAGAAGAGATGGATATTGAAGATGCAATTACAAGGATAAAAGAGTTGATCTTATTCTTTGAAGAGCTTAGAGAAGATGGTTTTGAAGACTTGATGAAGGAAGCTAAAGAACTTGCTCATGATGTTGGTTTTGAACCGGTATTTGCAAAAAAAAGAGTTGTTCAAAGAAAGAAGCAATTTGATGAGGATGTGGTGGATGATGCCCATGGAAGTCAATCACTGGAAGAGCGTTTTAGAACTTCTTATTTCCTCCAAATCATAGATCAAGCTCTTGCATCACTTAAGGACCGGTTTGAGCAATTTGAACTTTATGACTCAATCTTTGGATTTTTGTTTAACGCGAAATTCAAGAGTGTTAGGGAAGAGCAATTGATGGAGTATTGCACTAAACTAGAAAGTTTCTTGGAATACAAACAACGTGGTGATATTTATGGGAATGAGTTATTCCAAGAACTTAGACATTTGAAAACAATATTGCCGAGAGAAGTAACAAAATCGATCGACATCCTTGATTTTATAAAGTCTTATTGGAAAGATGGCGGTTTCCAAATGGTTTGGGTTGCTTATCGAATTTTGTTGACTATTCCGGTCACAGTGGCTTCGGCGGAGAGGAGCTTTTCGAAGTTGAAGTTGATAAAAACATATCTTCGGACTACCATGTCACAAGAGAGATTAAGTGGATTGGCTATGATCTCAATTGAAAATGAGTACTTGGATAAGTTAGAGTACGATGATTTAATTGAAGAATTTGCTTTAAAAAATGCAAGGAGAAGTTGTTTTCTTTGAATTAGATCGTGCTAATCATAAAGCACTATAACCGGGTTTTATTTTGATGCCATAATTTTTGATGTAATTGAAGCTAAAGGCACAATATAATCTTGTTTTTGTTATTGTTATTGTTATCGTAAGTTTTTTTTCTTGTATGGTTTTTTTTTTTTTTTATACTTAATACTAAGTGGGCAACCAAGCTTGAGGTCGGGCTTGGGCAACCCAAATGTCGGGGCCGGCACTGAGTCCACTGTTTCCACATCTGTGTTCTCCTCTATCTCTCTCTCTCTCTACAAGGTGGGTTGAAAGGAGCAGAATAGAGAGAGTGTGAGGGTGAGGGGTACAAAAGTCAGTACGCAATAGATCCGAGCCTTCCAGCTTCGGTAAAATATTTTAGGGTTGGAATCAAACCAAACCTACAAAACAGGACCGGCCTCTAATTTTCTAAAATTTAATTCGTCATATAGTTGTAATATAATGACATTTGCTTTTGAAAGGATGACACAGTAAATCTATGAATTTTTTTTTTAAAATTTATCTTTTAAATGTTTTATTAATATTTCAAAAATTAGAGCGTTACAAGTATAATTGAGGGGACCAACGCAATTGATACCTAAGCGTACCGATGGGTATGCTGGGTCCACTTTGGGCCTGTACAGATGATCTATTCAATAATTTCAGGATTTTGAAAATCTGAATGAAAAAATGAAAGATTAGATTAAGTACCTGTATATATCGGATTGAGCTAATTCTTGAGGGATCTACTCATTTTATAAAAAAAATATTAAACGGCTCGAATCAGCCGTGATGGACCCAGAGTGGGCCCAGCGTAGCCATTGGTATCAATCCCGTCGGTGCAAGTAGCACGGTTCATTCTTGTTAACTCTAAACAATCGATCCGTTTGCACCATCTCCAGTCTAAAAATTCGATCGGCACCTGCAACTCCATCTCTACCAGTTCGAACAACGTCCATCTCTCTACCAGTCCAAATCTCTAGCGTCGCAGGTGCCGCACAGCACATCGAGCCTCGCCGCCGACTCCAGCACAGCTTCGTATTTCTCTCTCCAGCCCCAAAGTAAAAGGTATCTCTCTCTCTCTCTCTCTGGGGTTGCATCGGCGATTTAAGGGGTAGGTTGCAGCGGTGATGGTGGGTTGAGGACACGAAGTGGTGGTGCGGCGGCGGCGAGAGAAGCGGCGTAGCTGGGATTGGCAACCTCTTCCTTCCTCACGGAATCTCACCAATTTTGGTGAGAGAGAAACTGGGCTCTTTAAAGGGTTCTGCTCTCCCACCGTCCCACGATCCCTCACCCTCTCCCACCGTTTCTCACCTTTCTGATCATCCAAACGTGAGAGAGAGTCCCCTCTCCCTCAGTTTCTTTTCTCTTCTCCTTAAATTCTTTAATCCAAACGAGCTGTTAGATCGGTTTACGGTACACCGGTAAACATATTCAGAGAGAGAGAGAGAGAGAGAGAAGTTATCAGATTAAGTTTGGTGGGGAAGATGGACAAGATGAATCAAGCTTTTGAGAAGGTTAAGATTCTGGTGGGGATGGAGGTGGAAGACGAACTCCCAGCTGAAGATGAGACTTCTTTTGCCTTCTTGGACGACTTCAACCGCAACTGCACATTGTCCACCAAACAGGTTCTCTCTCTCTCTCTCTCCACATGCACGCGCACACATCAACAAATGCGTCTAGATTTACTTAGGTGCAGCAATGTCTTCAGTTTGTCATTGTTCTGTATTCCTATATCATATCAAATGTTAGAGTGTATGACTCAGATCTAGACTACTTATACTCCATATCAGTGTTGTAAATTGTGAAATGTTTATAGAAAGCTAGAAATGTCTAGGTTTAATGTGTTTTTATCTGCCCAATTTTTAGTCGACTGTAAAGATTGAGTGAATTATCCTGATAAATTTGGAGAGATCAGTCGGATACTTAACATTGTTATCAAAACGACAGAAACTTCTCTCCTTTGCTAGCCATTTCCAGATCTTTACTAATTGGTTGCTGGTATTAATCCCAGTCAAAACACTACCTAGGCCTAAATTTTGAACTTTTGATGAGGAAGATGGATACTGGGTGAGTTTAAGGTCACAAAAGTTTTCCGTACATGAATTTTTTGAGTTTAAATTTCCTGTTTCGTTTTTTTTTTGGTTATTTTATCGGTGCCTTGTAGTGGGGAAAAACGGGTAAGGGAAATAAATAACGATTTTTTTTGGGAACTCTGCACTGAGATGTTTCTTATATGCTTGAAGCTGTCACCTTGTTTGGGAACTCCTGTAACCTAGTTTGGCGGCTGACAATGAAAGTACAATAACTAATGGTTGTTAATGAAGTCCCGAGGCAGATAAATTTTTCAAGTGGCCATAGAACAAGGCAAAAAATTGGCTTTTTGCACAATGTTGGCAACTTGATTAATGGTTACTAAAGAAATAGAGAAGGGAAGAGAAACTTGGTGGTTGTGATTCAAAGTTTTCAGAGACGAAAGCGCAAGGCGAGGCTGTTGACCTCTCATTAGGCGAGTCATAAGCCTCAAGGCGTTGACGCATAAGCCTTTGGAGTTTCTACTTTTGTATTATAAAAAATAAAATTTACTATATTAAAAATCCCAAAGAAAGAGGGTATAGTGTTTGCGCCAAACAAAAGTGGCTCTCACAAAAAAGCCTGTTAAAACATAAAAAAATAGTGCATCAAGAGATCCTACTTTTAAAAGCATTCTAAATTGTCTTGCAAATATACGAAAACCCTTCGTCTTCATCCTAAACACTTTGCGGAACTGACTCTTCTGATGCCTTAGCTATCCGTCATCTAGGCGAAAAAGGCGTGCAAAGCTTACACATCTGTATGCCTCCAATGGACGGGTGAACACCTGTGTGGTTCTCTGCCCAAAAATCAACGCTTAGGGGTGTTTTTGCTATTCCTTGCCTCTAGACAAGCCTCAAAGCAAGCCCCAGAATTGCCTTTGAAAACATGGATATAAACATAGGGCTGCTATAATAAGTTTGCCTGGGCCCCACAATGTGTAGGGTTGGTCCTGTATCTAGAAACCCTTTGTCTTATAGGTGCATCTTGCATACTAATATCGGAATGAAACAATATTTACCTATCAAATTATGGATATCATTATACTTACCAAAGTGTGCCTAGAGTGTTCCCCACTTGTTTGTCTACAAAAGAAATAAGAAACATATCGGATGCATAGTTTGGTGCGCCCGACACGTTTCGGAGTGTCTCTAAAAGTGTTGTCGTCTGATACGGATACTAGAGACCACTAGACGTGCCAGTGCTTCTTAGGATTGAACTGTTGTCTTTTTTCTTTTTCTTTTTCTTTTTTAATGATGTTTAGGTATATTTCCTGCAAGATCCGTTGTGAATTTCGAATAACTGCTCTCTCTCTTGCTCTCGTGTTAAACAGAGGCTTCACGGTTTTGTGATATGCTTGGTTGCTGGTTTAACATGCACACTCTTGGTAAGTTTATCTAATCTGCAGTTCCCTTGCAGCTCTGTCTAAGTGCTGCATAATTTAAACCTCCGTCATGTATTGTGCGTGAAACTGTCTCTTTGGCTGTCTAGTCTATATATGTTTTACGCTTGAATCCTTAATATCATGGCCTTGATAGTGATGAAAAGTTTTGTTGTATGAATGTCTAGCCCTTTTGTTGCAAGTGGCTACATGATGCAGATGTAATGAGTGAAGTTATTGAACTCAAGCATTGTTATTCAGAACCTTAGACTATCAATCAAAGAAAAAGTAGATGTTCAGCTATAAGGTATCAATTTCTGAAGAGGGACCTGCATTGGGAGTAGGATAGCCCCTGTCGTAAAATGTATCAACAGTGATGTATGCACAATAACAACATATAACAAGTGGTTTTTGGTCTCCGAGTTATCTAACAGGTTTCAAAATCGTCTATGTATTATTTTTCGCGTCAATTTCGATCTTACATCAGGAATTATTTTTGAATGCCAGCCTTGCCGCCAATTTAGTCAAGGAAAATGTTGATGTGGTTTACGGTTGCTTAGGTGGAGATGATATGAGGCACCGCCTGGTACAAAATAGTATCACGCAAATCAATACCTTAGCGCAAACCTATCAAAAACCCACCTAATACCCACTCCAAAGACACAAAACAGTATCACCCCCTCATTCGTGCTTTAGAACATTCCACCAACCCAATAAGGAGATTTGACCTCCCCTAAATTGATGGTAAGGGTGACTTTGAAAATGGTTCATATTCATAATGTAAGGACAAAATTGACGTGCATATAAGGACGGTTTTGAAACCAGATTTATCTTTGCGGGAAAAATAAGTTCTAATTGTATTGAAGTGTTAAAACATCCAACTTAAAACCAATTGGCAATAAGTAGAGAGGCCGCCTAGGCTCATATACTAGTTTTGGAGGAGATAATTAACCAACGTGGGACAAACTACAACACTCCCCCGTATGTGCGGCCCCTGACTCGCACGTGGAGAGTTAAATAAACGATCCGTAACACATGAATTACAACAAACAACGGTGCACTTATAGCACAAACAAGCGGGAACAAATTCTTTGAAATCCTAGCTCTGATATCATGTTAAAGCATCCAACTCAAAACCAATTGGCAATGAGCGGAGAGGCTGGCCAGGCTCATATACTAGTTTTGGAGGAGATAATTAACCAATGTGGGATAAGCTCCATCATGAAGCATAAGCAAATTTATTTCGAATGGGTTTAGTTATGTATTTGTAGTACTTGACAAAATGTCTTTGGAGATGAGTGCCACAATGCCCTAATAAGTAAAACTAGCAACCTGATCACAATGCATCTTTTGAAGTGCTTATCATATCAGGGTTCCACGATTCTTAAGGGTTATGTTGCTTTGAAGCCAACTCTGAAAGGCTTTCATTTCCTTTTCTCCATTTGTGTAAATAATTACAGGAATAAGCTACGCAGGCATCTGAAAAGTCTTGGTCAAATTGTATATAGAGAACCATTGCAAGGATCAGTGATGTAGACCGATACAACAACAACAGAACCCATGTTGTCCCCAATCATTGGGGGTATGGGCGGGGGAGGATTGGAGTATGCAGACCAATCAAGAATAAAATTTAAAATGAAGAACCTAGGCATCCCTGTACCGAAGGAACTGTAGACATCCCTGTGCCCAAGTATGTAATGATATTTCATCGACTAACTGAATTAAAAGAATACATACTTTGAATAGGTCTTCAAAAGATAATAAAATGAACATAAACTAGATTCGTTGAAAGTTCTCCGAAAATTACAACTAAAACTACTAAGTAAAATCCTATATTAAGAGATAATGACCGCATTAAACAATTGTCCTCCAGGATCAAATATGAATAGCTCGTAGGTAGGGCCCAAGGAGTACTCTGTCTCTTAACCTATCAATTAGATATGCACCTTATTAGGCTAGTCCAAAGCCCATACAAAGCTAGCCACACACCTGAAGTGGAAGTTCGAGGGTAGCTCAATGAGAAGAAATGTTCAAGGTTCAAGAGTTGCTCATTGAGAAGAAATATTGATGGTAAGACTATCACATTTGAGGCAGAGGGAGGCTACCAGGAAGATTTTGGGCAATGAGGAGCTTGAAGCTGGATGTTGTGTCTTGACCTTTGAGAAGTTGCAACCAAACCGTAATGCTTTCATTCGCCAGACAACCCTTGGGACACATCTATTAGCAAATTCACTGAATTTATCATCATGAAAATTGTTCCAAATCCTGTACAATCCTGTCATGCTAAGAAGTACGAACACATCTATCAGCCTCACATATAAATGTCTAACAAGTGGTGGACACGACTTGATCAGACACTCCAGATACGTACAATATTCCTTTTAGCTTGTTAGTTGGACGTGTTGCAAAGGTTGGGGAGACGTTATTAAGTTAGAATGCAATTATACAAATCTTGGGTAGGATCACAATTGTCGTGTATGGTTAGTTGTTGGAAGACTTTTATGGTGATGGTTATTTGCTTATCATTACACGGCTACGGCTAATGTTGTGGGTTTTATTTCATACTTGTGATTTGATAGACTTCATGTTTGAGTCGTTTATATGAATTTGTAATGTTGTGCTATTCTATGCTTTTTGATTTGTCATTGTTTCACCGACATGTTCGTGTGTCTTAATTTTTTGGAAAAATCATGGTTGCAAGTGTTTCTTACTTCTCAAGCATTACCAATTGTAACATAAATAGAAATTTGAAGTGCAATTTATTTATTCCTCACTCTCCCTTCCCTGCTTCACTGCCAGCACGATCAACTACCCTAGCTGTTAAACAATATATAACAAGTGCAGAAACGGGTGGTTCGGGTTACCTCTCGCGAACTTTAACCGAACCAGACCTTGGTGGATGGATTACGAACTCTCAATCACGTACTAAATCAGCAACAAACTCCTGCGATGGAGTGATACTACGAGGATCAAGTATCACCCTCAATTCCACAGTGCAAAAGCTCGGATTGCTCTTTAATGGTATAGAGAGATAACTATTGAAGAGAGAGAGAGTTTCCCAGAACTCTATATTTTTGTATATCTCTTGTGTATATTCTTGTGTGTATCTTTATGAACATTCTGCAAGAATTAAATAGAGAGAGAGAGCATCCTAGATGCTTTAAAAGTCCTCTAATCCTAAGAGACGAGGATTACTTCAACCTCTTCTAGCTTATCTCCAAGTTGAGATAGAACTCTCTAATATTGGGTCACCGGGTCATGCCCACATGAGCAACCCGATTTGGTCCCGGACCAGACCCCAAATTCCAACGCTAGCCGACCACCATCGTCAGCCATAATCACACCTTCCGACCCACGCAAAACCACTCTCCACACTGTCTGAAACAGTGAAACTTGTCCCCAGGCCCTGGGAAGCACCCAACCATGGCCTACCACCATCAACAACCGCATCACTTAACCACCTTGACTGGGTTTGTGGAATTGACTGAAGCTTCACTCGAGTGAATCTCACTGCAACACTGGTCAACAAGAGCAAAGAACCACCACCGCCTACAACTGAGCAAATGTATCTCATTGTTTATGCCATCTCTCTCTCTCTCTCTCTCTCATACCATTTCTTCATGTATGCATGGATTTACATTGTGGGTTTGAGATCAAAAGCTATCAGTGGCTGGAGTGGAACCTGTTTTATTTAGATACTCATCAGCAGCAAAGGTCAAGGCAGGAGCCATACCATCCATCCGTCCTGAAGATCGAGTAGTCATTTATTGTTTATTTTGAATGACATGAATGCTTATAGCCTCTGAGTCTCTGACTAAACCTATTTGTCTTATGAAATCATGCGTCAATTAGTTTTCAAGTGTTTTTGGTTTTGTCTTTGTTCTACTGATAACTTATGTGATGTACACTTGAAACTTCTGGATTTGTTCCATTGACAACTTCTGTGATTTCCTTGATCTTTTTGTCATTTTCTGCAGCTTGCAATGATTAACTTGTGCTATTTCACAATAGAGTAGGTATCACATGGTTATGCTATTTAATGGTTCTTTTTGGTTTAGAGCACACTGTATGATAACTATCTGGTTGGATGGTTTTTATTTGGTTTGGAACAAAATTCAATGCCTTCGAATACTAATTTCCCTTTCTCCCCCTGTGTGTATTGCAGTCCTTCCTTGTTTTCTTCAATCCCATCAAGTTTGGAATAACTTTCACCTTTGGCAATTTGCTCTCGCTGGGGAGGTTTGTGTTTAGATTTGTGCAACTCTGTACTTCATGCCATTATTTCCATGCCTTAGTTCTAATATTAATACTGTATCACAAACCATTATTAAACCATTTCCAGTCAATGTAACTAGTTCTAGTTTCCAGTAATAGAGATCTTCATTGCAGTTTTGGTATATTCTATTGAAATTATAATGAATTCATTCATCCTCACACGGTCATCATGTTCAGCCAGTAAGTTCACCTACTTTCTCCAGCCTTGACTTCTCCTCCTAGTCATTGTCCAAACCTCAAATCACTTTGAACCAAAACCAGTAGAGATGTGAGGTATATTTTATTGAAGCTTGGATGAATTTGTTCATCCTTTCAGGTTCATCATGTTCAGCCGGTAAGTTCGTCTAATCTCTCCAGTCTTGACTAGTTTCCCTGTTTGGCTTCATCTTTTCCCTTGTCTTGCGTGGAGTTACTGTGAACGAAATCGCATTTACCTTCTAGTCATTGTCCCAACCCTCAAATTACTTTGAACGAAAACCACTATAGATGTGAGAGCATTGTGATAGCTTATTTAAACTGTTCAGCCCGATTTTCATGTTTTTGACGTCCTAGCTTTAATAGTCAATTACAAGAAGTAGTGTACTTGTAACATGCATGGTAAAATTTATATTTTATAACAAAGTATAAAATACCCACACTTCATTCGTTTCATTTTTTCTGCTACCAAAACTAATGACAGCAAGATTTTAACCACACTACAAGAAATAAACTATTTACGACTACCACAAGCAGGTCACTTTCCCGACACACCTTATTGAATATTTTGAGCCTTGCCATTCCCAAACGTCTAGCTGTTATTACTTTACACACCGTGCTATAATCCTTTAAAGTCAACTTATTCCTCCCATGATAGGACCTTTTCTGAATGTGGCAGCGCAAAGCCGCAAACTTATGGGCTGATTCTGACATAAGCTTTTGGGATACATTGGAATTTAATTTAATTACGTCCACAATTATAAGTGACGATAATCATCGCAAGAGTCTCTCTGTTTATCCATCTTGAATTAGACAACCTACACATTAATACCAATTTCGGAATGTGGGAATTGAAACCAGCCACCTAGCCCACATGGTAAGGTCTACCCAATATCACCAAATAGTTGAGTGCAGGGCTTGGCTGGTTGAGTTCATTAGATATTCATCTAGGTCTTCGACGTCACTTCTGGTATTATCTTGTCTAAAACTTGAATATATGTGCTAAATTTCATTCTAAAACACAGTTTTCACATTTTGTTTTGGGTTTTGTTTTTGTCTTGGTCTCTTGCTGACAGGGTTTTGATAAATTTTATTTATTTTCCCCTTTGTTTTCCCTTCGTGTAAGTAATGACGTGTAAGTAATGAAAGAGTTGTATATACTTATTTATTCCTCATACCTGTAATATAGTTGTTACGTCTCTATGTATTTCAGATTCTAAGCTGGGGTCTTTTGTATGGCAGCACAGCATTTCTCATAGGCCCGAAACGGCAAGTGACGATGATGCTTGACCCTGTTCGTATTTATGCAACCGCGATATACATTGGAAGCATGATAATTGCAATCTTCTCTGCTCTCTATGTAAGTCCTTGTGCTTTTGTTATATGTTAAAGCGTCCAACTCAAAACTAAATGGCAATAAGTAGAGAGGATGCCTAGAGGCCCCAGACCCATACTAGTTTTGGAGGTGATAATTAGTAACCAATGTAGGGCAAGCTCCAACCTTTGCTTTACACACACACACACATATATATGTCAGTCCGGATCAGGTCAGGGATCCTGATTCCGGTCTGCACCTCCCCTTTTCCGATCGAATTTCGATGATCCAAGCCGCTCAATGTGATCAAAACGTGATTTTAAGAGTACTTGTGAGAAATCGGCAAAAAAAATGATCGGGAAGGGCTTCATCCGAATAGTTTTTTATTGAACGGTTCAATAAAAAACTGCTCAAATCAAGCCCTTCCCAGTGTTTTTTTTTCTGATTTCTCGTGGGTACCCTTAAAATCACGTTCTGAACGCATTGAGCAGCTCGGATCATCGAAATTCGATCGGGAAAGGGGAGGTGCGGATCGTAAGA
Organism: Rhododendron griersonianum; assembly: GCA_018127125.1. NCBI lineage: Eukaryota > Viridiplantae > Streptophyta > Magnoliopsida > Ericales > Ericaceae > Rhododendron > Rhododendron griersonianum. Next base: position 28,052,301 of record CM030795.1, read on the forward strand.
GGTGTGGACTTGATCGGGACTGTAACCATTAGGCCTGTGCAAAATATCCGAAAACCCGCGGGGGTCCGACCCGACCCGAAGGGTTTCGGCCGGGTTTGAACTGGTAGTTCGGTCTGTTACGGGTTGACTGCCGTTAAAAATTTGATTTTCGGGTCGGGGTACGGGTTTAACCCTGGTAATCAGGCAGGTCCGACACGACACTTACACATATATATAAAATACACACATATATATAGTATCAATCCCTAGATTCTCGTTGTTTCCATTCCCACTTTCCCACTTCGAGTTCCCAGCCGCCCCAAAACTCTACCGCCTACACCGAACGGAACCCTTTCAGACCTGAAAAATGTCGCCGGCAGGGGCCTCCACTGCACGCCGTTTCTCTCTCCACCGTCTCTATTCAAAGTTGAAGAGGGGAAGATTACAGACTGTGATTCCCAGTTGAACATCGATCCAGACCTCGGAAATCGGTAAATCTCATACTGTTAATTCAATAATCTTGAAAGAAATTGTAGGTTCAGTCAATTCTTTTGTGGGTTTTTGTCTTTTTGAGATCGAAACCCTTGTATTTTGATCTGGTCTCTTCCGTTCCATTCGGAGATCGAAACCCGACCAACCTGTCCGACCCGACCCGAAGAAAGAAGCGGTTTGGCGGACGGTTTTACCAGTTGCGCGGTTGCGCGGTTCGGTTACTGGTTAAGAAAATGTCTACCAGAACTGGTCGGGTCGGGTGGCGGATACAGGCCAAACCCGACCCGTGCACACCCCTATATACACCTTTCTCAGACATCAATGCACTTTTTACATATTATCCTACACCCTTTGGGCGGAGGTTTCCTTGTAAGGGTATCCGTGAGAAATCAACTCAAAATATAACCGGGAAGTGCTTTATCCAAATAGTTTTCCATAAAACAGTTCCTGTCAAGCTTTATGAAAAACTATTTGGGTCAAGCACTTCTCAGTCATATTTTGAACTGATTTCTCGCGAGTTGCGAGTACCCTTAAAAACGTGTTTTAAACAAGTTGAATGTTTTGGATCATCAAAAAATGACCCGGAAATGGGAGCTCCGTATTTACGCCAAATGAGAGATCCCTCACAGGAAGGGGGGACTGATAGATATAATTTTTTGATAAGTAACTTTTTTTTCCTGATAAGTTGCTGCTGGATACTTTTTGTTTTCTCATGTTCATTTCTAGTTTACCATACTGAGCAGGTTCGTAACAAGCTATTGACACTTTTGGCAATCATGTTGGAGTTTGGTGCACTTATTTGGTATGTTAAAAAATGTCGTATGTTTCTTTTGTGTTTCTTTCGTATGGGTTGATTATGGATGAATAGGGCTTGACTCGCTTGCATGTGTTTCCATGACATCAAAGAGTATCTATCAAATGATGCTTACTTGTTTGAAGTTTAAACATTGGCTCACAAAACTAATATCAAGAAAAAAGCAATGGTGAAAATCTTTTGACCTCTTCCTTCTAGGGCTCTCTTGCTCTCATATATGCAGAAAATACGACACAGCTACGCCTATTTCAGCAGCTTTTGTACCATTAACACCTTTTCTTTTCTTTTTATTAGCGAAAAAATAAGTTTCCATATCATTAGGATAATGATACAAAGAAACCCTGTAACAAGCTCATCCTATCACTACATATCAGCTCACATTTTTTTTTTAAACAGAAAATAAAAAAACTCAAAAGTTGGTAAGGAACCTATACAAAACCCAAAAAGAACCCGGCCCAAAACAGATCTGTCCAAAGAAAACACCTAAAATGGAAATCCCTAATCCTAAGCAACTGCAGCCTCCACCCCTGACCACCACCACCACCACCGCCACCGCCACCGCTGCCCCTTAAACCACTGGAAAACACAACCAATCCAAAACTCCGGCCATCACTGCAAACCCTCCATCAATGTCTCTTGTCAAACTCTGTGTTCTATTGTATCAATATGCATACCTACCTCTTTCATGTGATTAACAGGTATAGCTTGAGCTACATCCCTTTTGCAAGGTCTATGGTTTCAAAGGTCATGGTAGCTTGCTTTGATACAGAGTTCTGAGCTGATACATACTCGGAAAAGAAATGCAGCTATTGAAGAATATGTTGAGTGCCTAATACAATAAGTCTTCTGAGTCATACACATAAGTGGGATGCCTGAGCACAGTCCTTTGAAGATGCAATAGATGTACGACTTGAGCGGATATAAAAGTGACAAGAAATACTTTGAATTTTCTAGTGTAGGTAGATGTTCACTAGCCTTCGGTTTTTCTTTGTTTTATTTGCACATTGTGGCCTTTAGATCCCTGTTTAAGGGATGCTGTGCACAGCAGGTTCTTGTTTATCTGTTGAGCTGGTATTCCATTCGGACTATTCTGTCTTGAACTATCAATTTTCTAAAGTGTGGTAGTAGTATTTTTCTTAGTATTTTGTAATTGCCAGGCGTGCAGATTTGGCTTTTTTCCAGCCCTATTTTCTGTGTCCAGATTTCAAGTTTTCTTGCCTTCACATCCAGCAGACTTATCTAAAGGCATTGCATTTTTTCTGGAGGCCCTGCTCTGCCTGTGAGTTAATCACAGCTGGGTGAGTTGCGATTACCTGCGGCGCCTTTTTATGCCTAGTACAATTTTCACTCCCCATCCTTTGAGCATTGTTTGGCCAGCCACTAATTCCTTCTAAGGCCATTGTTCAACCTAAAATTACTACTATTATCTTCACTCAATGACAACGGGAACAAGTACTACTATTATCTTCACTCAATGACAACAGGGAACAAGAATTTGAAAATTGGAGCATGCTCCAAACTTTTTTTTGGTTCACCAGAAAAAGAACACGTTTGCTAGCTGCCTTATGATTAGGCAGTTAACCTCATTTAACAGAGTAGATTTCATGTCATGAACCAAATCTAGTGGATTTGAATATCGTGACCGGCCAGTGAGTCCATCTCACCAAAGGCCTCTATCGACTCTTTTTTTTTTTTTTATATATTTAACAAATAGAAATAAAATGCATGCGTCACATGTGGAACTAGGTTTGTACCAATCTTTTACGCCTCTCTACTTTCTTCAATTTCTTGGGCACCAAAGGGTAATTCTAGGAGCCGCCTGGTCTCTTCTACTACCCTACCCTAGGGTTAGGGCCCTCACCCGTCCCCCTCCCTGCCCATTACCGACCCTCATCTCCACTGTCGGCCTTTCCATGGCCCTGCCAGAGCTCGCCCCCTCTGCTTCCATTTTCCTTTCACGCCGCCTCCTGCCTCCGATGCCTTTGCTCTTCGCCCCTTTGTCTAGCCGCCTTTGCTCTCCACCCCTTTCCCTCACCACCTCTTCCCCTCGCTACCTCTTCCTCCACTGCCTCTTCCTCCAGCCACCACTAGCTGCTTCCCTCTTCTGGTTAGGGTTTCTGTTTGGGCTGACGAGGAGATGACGTTAGGTGGTTTGAGGCCCCCCTAACACAATAAGGCTTCAGATTTCGCAAGCGGCCAGCGATGGAGCTTGGTTTCATTCCCGGGAAAAAGCCGAACAGCTTTCAGATCTACTTGGTGACTCTTTGCTTCAACTCAGTTGGGCGACTACACACCTAAAAAAGTCCAAAGCGTAGAAAGAAAGCAAGGGTAGAGAGAGAGAGTCTGGGGTGGGTTCCTCCCCACACCCTCCGCCCCCCCATTCCCCGCCTCCCCCCTCCTTCGGCCCCCTCCCCCACCCTCTTCCTTCCTCCTCTCCTCTCAATTCCCCATTTTCGGCCTCTTTCCTCTTCCTCTCTCTTCTCGCTGAGCCCATGGTTGTGAGGTGGTTGAGACTCTCTCCTTTGAGAGTTGAGATTTCCCACTCTCCCCTCCATTTTTGGACTCAGGAGCTAGGTCTGGGGTTCTAGATCTGATTTTCTTGGAATCAGTGTACCAGTGACGAAGATAGCGTCTGCAGCAGCTTCTGCCTCAGTCTGCGGCGGGACGGGTTCAAGTTGGTGCGGCGGGTTATCCAGGAGGGTTTGCTCTGTGCTCATACCTGGCCTCTCAACTTTGGCATCTCTAACCCCTCTTCACGAGTGTGTTCGACGGCTCCGGCTCCGGGGTCGTGGTTCCATGCGGTTTTTTTGGTTTGTTGTATTTTATTTTCTTTTGTTAGTTTCTGTATTTTGGGATCGATTGGGTTCCCTCTTATTGTACTGTGTTTTGCTTATATATAAATCGAGTTTACTTTCTGGTATAAAAAAAAAAACTCAGCTGGGCAACTCTGCGAGTCGAATCAGGGCGGTAACTTAGTGGCTGTTTTTTTTCCAGTTTTTTTAAGGTTAGGATTTTGGTAGGTTGTTGGTTTTGTCGACGTGGTTTCCTGTGGCCGCTGAGGCTATGCGTCGCGCCGGAGCCTCACGTGCCAGTGGAGGCTCACCCTGGAGTGGCGATCTTTGGCTCATGTCGGTATAGGGTAGTTGGTGTTGCCTTCTCGGAGTACCGTGTTCGATTGTCGATTTCATCCTTGCGCTTATCGTTCGAGGTCTGAGCGGGGGTTCTTTGGAGCCTCTACTTCTGAGTTGTTGACGGGTCTCTCATACCAGCACGTAGTGTAGATTTGTTTCAGCAGGGTTTCCTAGAGTCTGTAGCCAGTGTGCTTAAGCAATTACTCGTGTCTCGATTTGGTAGTTTTGGTTTTTTCCTTGTACTATTTGTGATGAAATCTTTCCCTTCGGGTGATGAAATGAAGTGACATTTTCAAAAAAAGAAGAAGAGAGGGTATTTTGTTTGTACGTTTATGTGTTTCCCAATATTTTCTTTTCCGATTAGAATTTGTGTTCTTCATATATTGCGAATAGCTGTTGGTAAAATTAGGAAATTTTCCCCTTTGGTTCCTGTTGGTAAAATTAGGAAAAGGCAAATTATCCAAAACTGGAAAACTGATTGTATTGTCCGGGTTGGGTCTAGAGCCTTTCTTTCTGAACCCGGTCCCTAACTAGCAGCCGGTGCACACGACGCAAGTTGAATTTTGTCAAATTTTGCACAATAGCTTTACATTTAATGTTTGATCGATTTTTCACAAATTTTGTTCAAATTCGACTTGCACACGCATTGCGTGTGCCCGGCCTCTAATATAAATAAAGAAGGCAAAACCAAACTCAAAAGTCAACTGTAAGTGATCAAAATATGGGCCATCACTGTCAGAAAAACCATTTTTTGCTCTAAACATCCCCAAGGTTCAGAATATTGACTCGTTGGTTTTGGATTCTAATAATTATTCTTTTTTTTTCTTCTAATTATTACTCTCATTTTTTTCTCTATCTCTCCCCAATCATTATTCCTATTTTCAATAATTACTCTATTTCTCTCTATATTCATTACCTATAAATCCAAATCCAAAATCCAAAAACGAACGCCCCAGACGACTTGATGGTCCCACGTCTCCCGCCTTACCATTACAAGAAATAGGCTGCTAGCGGCGGAGGTTGGTGGTTCAATGATGAAAACTTAGAATTTGATTGGACAAAGTTCATGTGTGAATGTTTTTAGTCCGTTCCCCTTCTCTTGAACTTAATTTAAATTTAACTTAAATTTGAGAATTTTGTCCTTATTTGGTTTTTTTTGACATTTATTAGTTTTGCGCCAAACTTTTGTGGTTTATTGATTCATCTCAACAAGAGAAATCGGAAAAGTGGAGTAATTTTTTTTTACTTTTACCCAAGTATTTTGATAAATAACAATTTTTTTGGGCAAAAAAATGACATTATGGTTATTTCTCAAAATACTTGGGTAAAAGTATAAATAAATAAATAAACTTTTTTGATTCATTTCGTCGAGATGAATCAATAACTCACAAAAATTTGGCGCCAAACTAACAAATACGAAAAAAATTCAAATAAGAACAAAATTCTCAAATTTAAGTTAAGTTCAAGAGAACGGAGGGTAGGTTTGGATTAAAAAGTCCAGATGACTTTTTTTTTTGTCTTTATTCTTTTATTTTTTTTGAATTTTTTTTTTGCGTTAAACTTTTGTTACTTATTGATTCGTCTCGTCGAAAGGAATTAGAAAAGTAAAAAAATATTATTGAAATTCATAATTTTTTGAAAAAAAGACAAAAATAAATCAAAAAGACAAAATTTTCTAACTTTTTTTTGGTCTTTTTTAAAAAAATTTATGAGTTTCAATCAAAATTTCTTTTTCGATTTCTCTCGCCGAGACGAATCAGACCCCGTTCCACTTTCTCAAATAAGTACTTAAAAAATAAAGACCTATTTTCAAGCTTAAAAATAATGAGTTTTTAAAAATAATTTTAAATTTTTTTTTTGCAGGATTTGATAGATCTCGATGAGATTTATCAAACAAGATTCAAATTGCATATTTTTTTATTGGGAAAATTTCTTTTATATCCCTTCGACTTTGACCAAAAATTCATTTTGGTCCTTCACCTTTCAATTTCGGCATAAAAATACTTCGACGTTCCAATTTTTTTCAATATCATCCTTTAGAAGGAATCCATAGGGACCGACGGCCGCGTCGGGCCGTCTCCAGCCACCGGACGGCCGATCCGAGGCGTCCAAAAATTCTTTAAAAAAAAACGAGAGGGCCAACGCGGGAATCAACAGCATCCAATGTGTGTAGGGTGTTTGATCCAAACACCTTATTTTTCGTGTATATATATGTATATATCCCTAAAGGATGACATTGAAAAAAATTGGAAAGTCGAAATATTTTTATGCCGAAATTGAAAGGTGAAGGACCAAAATGAATTTTTGGTCAAAGTCGAAGGGATATAAAAGAAATTTTCTCTTTTTGATTTCACTAAACCTATTATTTTTAAGTTTGAAAATTGCAAATAGTGTAAAGACCCGTTAATTCGTATAATTGATTTAAAGGTTTTAAAAGAAATAAAAAGGAGGAAATTGATTTGAAATTGAGAATTGGGGGTTAATGTGTTAGAATGTGGCATTTGAAGGGTGAGAGTGCATAATGTGAGTATATAGCATGTGTGTATATGTGCATAGGGAATAAAATTCCCCTTTCCCCATTCTCACTCCCCGTTCTCCCTCTCTCCCGACTCTCTCGGCTCCCTCTCTCTATTTCTCTCAAAATCATCCAAAACCTCCACAAGCTAGCCTTCAATCCTTCACTCCTTCGCATATTGTGGTTCGTATATCGTTGGTTCAAGCTCGGTGGAGGCGTAATCCGTTCGATTTCAAAGATTGGAGCTAGGGTTTGGGAAATCCTTTGATTCGTTCTTCGATCTTGAGGTAGGAGGTTCTAACTTGCAATACATGTTTATGACTTGTTTCTAGTAGCTTAATTCTTGCCTTTGATCGTGGTTGTTGTTGTTGAGGTTGTTGTTGTTGAGAAATCCATGGAAATCTGCAGAAAATCTGCTCGAGAGCCCGTCGTAACGATACGGCCCTTAACCCGTATCGATACGGAACTCTCTGATCTGTTTCGAAGCCTACCCGTATCGATACAGATTTTTTCCCGTATCGATACGGTGAGCTTATTTCCAGCTTTCACTATTTTGTTCCGAAAGCCTTTGTTTCGAACCCCGATCACTTCTAACTTGTTCTAAGCACCTCCAAATCACTCCATAACACTGTTTATCATGTTTGTTGAGCTCGCTGTGGATCTTGGCATCCCTTACCCTTATTCGGTAAATCTAGACGTCGATTATCACTTGAACTTCGATTGAAATTGAAATGATACGTTATGAGAATTTGAGACGTTTGAACTTTATTGACACGACGAGGACATTTCAGGACTCATCGACGGGTGAGTGCCTGGTAGAGGACACCGGGGTCCTTTAATTGGCCCGGCAGGAGCTATATGCTCATATTTGATACTTCAGGACCTCCCTTTGGGCAATGTGCCTGGCAGGGGACATCGGGGTCCTTTAACTGGCCCGGCAGGAGTTTCGGCTCATGACACTTGTACGAGACACGTTATGATACTTGGTGCTTTAAACTGTTTTTCATTGGAACTCTCGGTTGATTATAAAAGTGGACTGTTGAAATGGAATTGCTATCGTTGTTTGTTTATCGGATCTTGTGCCACTGTCCATCTTGCAATCACCCTTACATTTCATATGCATATATTGCTAGATTAGAGCTTTCTACTGGGCTAATGTAGCTCAGACCTTCCATCATTTCAGGTACTAACCCATGGCAATAGCTGGTTGTTTGGATTGCTTGATCGTGGTCAATCTTTTGAAAGCTAACACTGAGGAGTTACTTAGCCATCTTTATAGTTCTATTTTGGAAGATGTATTTGTAAATCTTTTGATTATCAAATGATGTAATTCCTTAACTTTATTGATACTCTGTACTTTCGTTAATTTGGGCCATGGAGCCGAAGTTGTACTATTTGGTAACTCATGGTGGATGAATTGTAATCGTTGAATGGAAATGGTGAACTCTTTTGGGGTATGGTATGGTATATCGCGAGGTTTCTATTTATAAATATACTTTATCACTATGTTGAAAATCGATGGTGTGACAAATAAGTACTTATTTTTTAAGGGGCAAAAGCGAATCACCCTAATAAGTCGCAAAAGTTTAACACAAAACTAACAAATATAATTTTCTTAATAAAAACAAAAAATAAATTACTATTTGATTTTTACAGTCAAATCCACCCTAAATAATACCACTCGCACATGACGTGGTTTTAGCTTCTCTTCGTACATAGGTGCACTTTCATTCATAGCCAAAAAAAAATTAAGTGGGTCCTACTTGTGTTCTCCACGTGTCCATCCCACAGATCCTCTTCATCACTTTTAACAATTTTTATGTTCCCCAAATTACACCTCCATGTTTCCAATATTCATCTTGCTATTGTCGGCCACTGAATTGACAATAATACCACTAAAAGACAAAATAATATGTGTTTTTGTGTATTTTTCATGTCCTTCGATATACATTCACAAACTTATTGTTTTAGAATTTGGGCGCTGTTATTCGCAGCCTCCTATTTTCTCCCGTAGTCCGTTAAAAATTTCCATATGTTTCGACAGTTAGTTACCGAAATTGAGATACATTTTCGACAGTTAGTTACCGAAATTGAGATACATTTTCAGCATCCAATTACCGAAATATATGTTTCTTGTGCATTTCCGACATGTAGTTACCGAAATATAATCTTATTTTCAACAACTATTTACCGAAATGTATGTTCGGCAGTTGTTTACCGAAAATTGAACATATTTTCGATATGTAGTTACTGAAATATAATTTTCAAAAAATTTTAACAGGACTACGGGAGAAAATAGAGGATTGCAAATAGTCGCCCTTAGAATTTTCCTTCCAATATTTCCCCCGCCCCCTCTGCGACACTTGTTAATGGCTGTTTGTCCCTGTTTGCATGAACCCAACCGAACACCCAAAAACCCAATCGCCTTTCTATCTCTCCCTCTCTCTCTCTCTTAATTTCTCCCATCTGGGTTTGCGGGTCTGGGTTCAATCTGGAAAATGAGGTGGGAGAAGTTGCAGATGCGGGAGATGGGCCCGATGGGTGGGCCCGGAAAGAGGTGGGGACACACTTGCAACGCCGTTAGAAGGGGAAAGCTTCTCTACGTTTTCGGTGGGTACGGCAAATATAACTCCCAGACCAACCAAGTGCACGTCTTCGAAACTGGTGCGTAATTTTTTTTTTTCCAGATAGAGGTCTTGTTCCTTTGATTGATAGTATTCTTAAACAGAAATTGTTTACCTTTTTTGTTATAGAAGTTCTCCTCTCCCTCTAGGGTTTTGTTAGTTTCATTTGCGGAAGTTGTTTACTCAATGGTCCTTTGGGACGGTGATGGAGAATAGCTATTCAGGAGGGGAAAATAGCTTGAAACAAGACTGGAGTGGAAAAATGGAAAACCCCTTTTGCAGGGTATCTCCAATGGTATAGCCAAAATTGGATAATAAAACTTGTCACGTCATCTATTGGTTATCCATTTAAGAAGGCGCTAAGATTAACAATGTGAAGCCCACAATGGTCCATAATCAAAAACTCATTTTTAGTAGAGAGAGAGCTAGAGAGAGTTGGGAATAAATATAAGTGGGTGGGTCCATTGAAAGTGATGTAAGGATAGAGAAAGAGAGAGTGTGGTCCCATTAAATTTGGTTATCAAAGAGAAAAGGTTGCTAGTTTTGGTTATTGGCTAAGGGGTTTCAAAGTTTGATTATACCATTGTGAGCCATATTGTGGACTAACATTGCTAACTTTAGAAATCTTTTAGTTTTGGTTATACCATTGGGGATAGTCTTTATTTTAGAAGAATGGCATTAATTTGAATACAGAAGTGGGATTGGGATAGGTAAGATATGGGGATGGGTAAGATATGTACAATGTTCACAAGTACCAAAGTTGTATGCTGCAAGTGGATTACAGGTCTACTGCTGTGGTGAACCTTGGTTGCCCCCGGGGGGTTGTTGTGGGAGAGAGAGAGAGAAGATGATAAAACTTTGGAATGGGCGAAACATGGATTTTTATTCAACTACTAAACTACTAACCAAAAGAGTTTTAAGGGGGTACATTTGGAATCTTGGAGGGGCAAAATTGAACATATGTATCGGTAAATAAGCACAGAGAAAAAAAGGAAACTTGAGGGAGAATGGTGTGATTGCTGATGGAATAAGAAATTTGAGGTGTTGTTTTTTGGTTGACTTATGCCCTCTCTATCCTTTGCGCTCAAAATGGAATGGGGGTGTTCGGATTCCATATTCGCAGTGGTGTGAGTTCATTTTTGTAGGTGGGTGTTTTTACCATTTACATTTAAGTATCTCATTCGTTTCGTTTTATTCCTTTGTGAAGCAACACGAACTTGGAGTCAGCCTGTGATAAAAGGCACACCTCCGGCACCAAGGGACAGCCACAGCTGTACCACTGTTGGGGATAATTTGTTTGTGTTTGGGGGTACAGATGGAAGGAACCCACTGAGGGATTTGCATATTTTAGACACCTGTGAGTTGCCACGTATTTTTCTCTTTTGTGTTTTCAATTTGTATTATTCAATTCGAACCATTATGTTTAAAGTATGCCTGGATAGCTAAGCCAATGTTATTTGACTAAAGTAATTGGAGAAATTGATAAATTGGCCTTCTCCACATCTTGTGTAAGTTCTGGTGACATCTCTTGTTAATATTGATACTCTGAATTCCAAGTGGACTCCAGTTCCTAGTTTCCTAGGCCTTTTTTTTTATGAGAGGCACGCATTTCATTGACAATCCAATCCAAGAGTAAACCGCCACAGGGGCAAACCCCAGAAAAAGAAAATACAACCTGCAACACCAAGAAACATACAACGTAACAGTAACAGCTAAAACAACAACTAGAAGGAAAGAAAGAACCTACGGACATGTACACAATGCTAATCTACAAACAGAAAGAGCAGAGCCCCAAAGAACGTAGCTCCCTCCAGTACGTAGGATCCCCCAGGGATGCCCCAATTCTCGCACGGGTCCTTATTTCTTTGAGTGTTTGCCACACCACGAGCAGCGATCGCATTATTCTATCAATCAACACCTCTGCAGTCATGGATACACTTTGATTCCCTTCCCATCAAAGGTTATGCACAGAAGCAGCTAGAGCACATCTCATTAAAATGCCACCAAGATTCTTCCCTATCACATTTTGAGCATACCAATCAAGAATTGACTCTAGCCTCATTGGGACCCCTGCACTTTATTCTTCCTCATCATATGCAGCCAAATAGACATTGAGTAGGGACAGTGGGACACTAAAAAAACAGGTGTTGGTGATGTTTAGTTGCCCCATTGCATAGGTCACAAAGAGAATGCACCACCAGTCCACCACTCCCCAACCAGCAAGTCTATCTCTGGTGCCCAGTCTTTGGCGTCCAACCAACCAGAGAATGAAAGTCCATCTAGGCACTACCTTGCCAACTCAAATCACGTTACTCTAGTCTCTAGTCTTTAACTGGATGTTTGTGTCTGATAGCATTCCAGGCAGAGCGGACTGAAAATATTCCACTAGAATGAGGCACCCACCAAATTGAATCTTATTAGGATTAGGCAGTAGATTACCGGGGGTGTGAGCAATAATGTCTTGGGTAGTTCTACTCCTGGCCCTAGGCCATTTCCATTGCCCATGGTGGAGAATTTAAGAAACCTTTGCCCTCAAATATCTTCCCCCCAAAAATGTGGACTTTCCATTCCCAATTCTGTATTGCATGAGGGGCTGTCCAACTTCGCTACTACTCAGCACCTTCCTCATTGTCCAAGATGCATCAAACGGAATCTCTATGGCCCAAAAACACTAGCCGTTAATTAGGGATGGCATTCGGGGCGGATATTGGTATATCCGTACCCGATCCCCGAAACCGAATGGTTACCCAAATCCGCCCCGAAACCCGAACAGGTAGAGGAGTGGTGAACCATAACCAAACCAAACGGGGTTCGGGTAATCCCCGAACCGATTGGGTACCCGAACCAAACACAGAGAAGGAGAGAGAGAACCATCGAGAAAGCAACGCTGACGAGAAGATTTTGAGTTGTGTTGTCGATCCAGAATCTCTATCAAAATCTCACAAAATATCACGCTATATATATATATATATATTACATACATATACTGAGACAGAGACAGAGAGACTTGATGGACTGCAAAACTTGAATTGATTCCCGCACCCGCACCATTTATTTGCTTCCCTTAACACAACTGATGTTCTTGGGGAAATCAAGAACCATTGACGGCAAATTTCTCACGGCAACACTCACACGCGAAATCGGCCGTCCTTGGTATTGAGCTCGATGAACTCGTCGAGGTCGATGTGGCCATCGCCGCTGCCGTCGAACTCGCGGGTCATGGTAGAGATCTCATTGGGGGCTTGGTTGAAGACCGTCTGTGGTGTGGTGTGTGGAGACTGGAGAGAGAGAGAGAGTTAGAGAGTTCTAGAGGCGGCGAGAGATGAGAGTGAGACTGTGTAACCCTACAGTACTACATGTGTATATATATATATATATATAAAGGGTATTTATGTAATTTTATTATTTCGGTTCGGTTCGGGTAACAGCTAAACCATAGCCGAACCGATACCCGTTCGGTTATCCAAGGCCTCAACCATACCCATACCCACGGGGGAAATTTTGGTTATGGTTCGGGGATAAATTTCGGTCACGGTTCGGGTACCCATCGGTTCGGTTCAAATTGCCATCCCTACCGTTAATGTAGGTGTGCACCCGCTTGTCCCACAAAGTGTCTGCCTTCATACATACAGCTCACAAAACACAAATGTCTCATAAATGTTTCACTCCTGTATTCTTCTGAAATCTTATTACCAGTTGTTCAGTGTTTTCTAAATTGAGATTGAGGTTTAGACGAGTTATTGGAGGGACTAGGTGAATCTTAGCACATGCAGATGCAGCCACTTTTGCTCGTTTTCCTTTTATCATTGTGTGGAAGTGATTTTTCAACCTTTGAACAGCCCCCAGCATTTTTATCCTCAGTTCAATTATTAGTGCCTTCAAGATTTAAAAAAAGAAAAGGTTTCAGCTTAATGATACTGAAGAACTCTATGGAATCCTACATGTTCACGTTGACTTGTTTCTAGTCCATTACATTATGCATGACTTTGACTTATACTAGCTAATGGGTTGAATATAAATGTAGCTTCAAATACATGGATCTCGCCAAGTGTAAGAGGCGAAGGACCAGATGCACGGGAAGGCCACAGTGCGGCACTCATTGGCAAACGACTTTTCGTATTTGGTGGGTGCGGAAAATCTTCCAATAATTCTGATGAGGAGTTTTATGATGATCTCTACATTCTAAATACAGGTAAGTACATGGACTAGTCCTTTTTCTGTTGAATAAGTGTATGGAATAGAACCATCGAGAAAGCAACGCTGACGAGAAGATTTTGAGTTGTGTTGTCGATCCAGAATCTCTATCAAAATCTCACAAAATTTCACGCTATATATATATATATATATTACATACATATACTGAGACAGAGACAGAGACAGAGAGACTTGATGGACTGCAAAACTCGAATTGATTTCCGCACCCGCGCCATTTATTTGCTTCCCTTAACACAACTGATGTTCTTGGGGAAATCAAGAACCATTGACGGCAAATTTCTCACGGCAACACTCACACGCGAAATCGGCCGTCCTTGGTATTGAGCTCGATGAACTCGTCGAGGTTGATGTGGCCGTCGCCGCTGCCGTCGAACTCGCGGATCATGGTGGAGATCTCATTGGGGGCTTGGTTGAAGACCGTCTGTGGTGTGGTGTGTGGAGACTGGAGAGAGAGAGAGAGAGTTAGAGAGTTCTAGAGGCGGCGAGAGATGAGAGTGAGACTGTGTAACCCTACAGTACTACATGTGTATATATATATATATATATATATAAAGGGTATTTATGTAATTTTATTATTTCGGTTCGGTTCGGTTCGGGTATGGAATAGACACTAACTAGACACAAAACCATTCTTCTCATATCACTGGAAACTTACTATTCTCCGTTACTGTTGGTTGGAGCAAGGTTTTTCTTTTCATTTCTTGTTACTTAACTTTTAGGTCAACGTCTACACTATACAGGATTTTCCTTTCCGCTTGGGTATTGATTAATTTAAGCCTGGTGGTGGATAAAGCATAGGTTTTATGCTTCATATATTTTCAAGGGCTGTGGATTTCCATGAATCCCAGACTTTCGGAGACCAAAGTGGAAAGGAGAAAGTTGCTTACCTTGTGAATTGTTTTCTTTTTTTATAGTTGTTATTCATTTCCCTTTTGCAGAGACTTTTGTATGGAATCATGCTTCTACATCGGGCAGCCCACCAGCAAAGCGTGACAGCCATACTTGCTCATCTTGGAAAAACAAAATCATCATAATTGGTGGTGAAGATTCATATGATTATTATCTATCTGATGTTCATATCCTTGATGCAGGTATTCAATTCTTCTTTAAATTGCTCATAATGATTCCCGAGATAGGATAGGACCGATAGGTTATAACTTACGTTGAGAAAGACTACCCATTGTTGAGCCAGTACTAGTTGCATTTTGGCTAATAATAGCTATACTATCTCTGTTTTACCAGATACTCTTGTGTGGAGCAAGCTAGAAACTTCAGGCCAACTCTTGCCACCTCGAGGTGGGCATACAACCGTGGCCTTGGGGAAGAACTTGTTCGTCTTTGGGGGCTTCACTGACGAGTCAAGCCTATATGATGACATCTATATGCTTGATGTTGGTATGTAATGACCTGGTTGGGAGACACTAAATGGCATTAAGAGTCACTACACATATGCACCTTGTTCTCTGGGTTCTTTTCCAAATATGTTCAAAATGAGTTGCTATAAGCCTATAATCTATGCAATTTGGAAATCCTCTTGAATGCCCCCTGTTTGACATTTGTTCTTGGTCTAGTTAGTGAGATGAGATCCATGTGACCTGTATATGATGGTATATTGAATAATCAGATTGTACAGCTTGCAAGTCAGTGAGTCAATATCCAAGTTCTGATCCTTGGGTTATATAATGTTTGAACCACCTATATTTCTTCTGGGTGAGCAGTTTTGAGAGAGAAGTTTTAGTCTATTATTCATCATATGTTTGGTACCATTTGAAGCTCATAATGTTCAATCCTTTTGTAGATACTGGTGTGTGGACCAAGGTTGCAGCTACTGGCGAGGGGCCTTCTGCCAGATTTTCCATGGCTGGGGACAGTTTGGATCCACAAAGGAGCGGTATTCTTGCATTTCTTGGTGGTTGCAATAAGAATCTCGAAGCATTGGACGACATGTATTACTTGCACACAGGTTTTAGTTGTCAAATTTAAATTTTGTTGGTGCTTCTAAATAACCAATCATTAGTCTGTAGAACTATGTAATTATGAGCTATGGTTCAATCTATGGTTTTCATACTACGGAATTTATGATTAGGACTTACAACGGAAAACGAGCGAGATGAACGACGACTAGAGAAGTTGTCTTTGAGGAAGCAACTGAAGTTGAAGTGCCAAGAACAGAATATGTTTACTCCTCCTGCATATGATAAGGCCTTGGTCAGAATTGATACAAATGCTGATCTTTACCAACCGATTCCCATGCCAAGTATAGAACCAAGTAAGAACTAACATACTACATCATATAATGATTTATCATCTAGCAAGTGTGGCATTTTACTATACTGATAGAAAAATGTATGTAATCACATTCCTTTTATCATTTACTACATCTTAGAACAATTTCTCACCTGGCAAGAATGTCATTTTACTCTACTGATGTAAAATGTTTGTAATCTCATTCCCTTTAACATCTACATACATCAGCTAGAGAAGTTTGACCATTCAAGGTGGCAAATGAAAAAGGTGTTTGTCAAAAACATGGAGAATAATTAAATTGGAATTATAACACCTGTTTTCTTACTTTATTCCTGGACATGGTTTTGTCTTTTCTTTTTTTAAAATAGTCACACAACTAGTCACTTTGTATTACATTTCCTTGCATGATCTTTGTAGATATTATTAGGCTGCAATAACAACTTGGTGAAGGCTTAGTTTCTCTCTTTGTTTTGTGATCCTTGTAGATATTGTTGGCCTGCCCATGAACTTGAGTTAACTCCCTTTAATTTAATGTCCCAGCTTGGTTATGAGTTGTGTATTACCATATGTTACCTGAAACGCGTCATACTAGTATGAGGAACGGGAATGTGGAACAAAACTAAGTAGCCTAATGACCCAATTTTTTGTCAGTTTATCAAGCCAAAATTCGACTCCCTCTAGATTTTTACCTTAATAAGTTGATTTTCTGACAAAAACCATGGGGACCGCTTTGGATGGCTGAATTTCCCGTTTTGGAATGGAATTGTACCATATTTCCGAACATGCACACCAAAGTGTAATTCACTAGAGTATTAGCGTTCCCTGGTCACATACTTCTACCCAAAAAGACTGGGTGTATAGCCTCTCTGTAATAACCTTTTGGCATTTCTTTTTGAACCAATGGTATGTGCTTACCTTCCAAGTTCCAACAATGATTTTAGCTCTGCTTGTGATGAAGAAAGTATGTGAGTTGCGTTGTAGCTTGCGCTCCACGTCCATATATAAGTCCATACAATAGTTCTTAGATTCCTATAGAAATGACATTGTGCCAAGTTGCCAACCCTACAAAGAAGGCCTTTTTCTTCACTCTTCCCATTGTCTCCAGTGTTGCTTCTGAGAATCACTAGAAGCCTAGAAGATCAGATGCCTTGCGCTAACTCAGATTTCTTCACTTTTCCGTAGAATTTTCAGCTAGAATTAGAAAAATGTGCATTTGGTGTTAGGACTTGATGAAGACTAGCCTTATCTTCTTCTTTCTCACTCATTTATCATTTATCATTCTGTGTAGTGATAAGCTCAAGCTAGCTGAGCGCGACCTTAGCCGAAAAATAAGCAAATGTTGAACAAGGTTAAGGCAGCTGCCTCAGTTCGTCCACAAGCCCAAATGTCATCCCACGTTGTCCAAGCTAAGCATGAGCAGCCAACAATGCTGGTAGCTCTATATAGCTTCCCAAATTAAGTAGTTATGTGAGAACAAGATGACTTGATACCCTGAGCAATAAGGAAAACAAAAACAATCACTCAAACAAGAGAAACAAGATATGCATGGTTCTGCATTATGCCTACGTCCACTGGGGAAGTGAAGAATTATATGCAGAAAAAGGGTTATCAACTCTCACCCACAACCTCTCTATTGTACCTGTCGGCTTCGTCAGCTTCTGAATAGTTTCTCACCCCAAAACTCTTAACTCTGAAATCCATAACATATCCCGCAAAAAATTCATATTCCGAGCCCCAGACCTATGGTTCCGCCCCTTAAGAGGCCCTCTTCAGTGACTTTGAGATTACCAATTAATACAAGACGCCTCACAACTATAGGCCTGTGAAGGATTCATGTAAAGGTGTTTATGCTAGTAAGTATTTCCTGTGAAGCAGAACATAAATCAGAAAGAAAGCATGCACAGGACTTGACTACTTAAGAGTAGATACCTTTCAAATTTAGGTCAAACGCCATTTCAAATTTTTGTCTTTGATATGAAAAATTGTTTGACATCCATGGGAGAATGAATTTGCAAGAGAAATATAAAAAACAAATCAAAAGGATTTTGAATTTGATTGAAGTTGGGTGCCAGACATTGTAGAAGTCAGTTGTGCTGCTTTAATGCTTACAAAAAATATTCATGCCAGTGCTGGAAATAAGCAGTATTGGTTTGAGGAAGATAGCGCTAAAAAATTTGGACCTATACATGAGCATAAGCACACAATGTAGCCGATATTTGGAAATGATGTGACTGGAATGAAAATAGGTCTCCAGACCAGAAGGTTTGGCTGGTTTGAGCCTTTTTCTTCAGGTTATGCATGTAAACTTGCAGGGAGACTTTTGCTGAGATTAAGAGGGAGTACTCCTCCAGGTTTGGTTGTCTGAACAAATATTTCATAATGCATCATATTGATATTTGAACTATTTTCGCAATTGATAGGCTTTCAATATTGTCACTTAGGACTGTTCCAATTTGATGCCTTCAGTGTAATATCTTTAGTTGTCAAATAAAAAATGAAAGAAACAAAAAGGAATAAGGTAGTCAGTTTGTAATCAGTAGTTTATGCTCCAGACTTGTGCAAGGGGCTATTTCAGAAACTCGTGTTGTAGAGTTCTGTGCAGTGTTACTATTAATATCTGACAATCAGTGTATCTGTCAGTTCTTTTAAGTTATGATACAGTTGGTAAACTTTTGATTTCCAAGAATATAAGCTGTATATCCAATAAGCACTGGTTTTCTGTTAATAAACATATCTCATTGGCACTGGCTCAAATGCAGGCAAAGCTAACATATACATGAGGGAATACCAACCATTTCAAGGGAAGAGGACATTTCAAGCCAAGGTTACCAAATGCTTCCCAGTTGGTTACACCATTGAAACCATCATTGATGGAAAGCTTCTTCGTGGAGTATTATTTTCCAACAAATTAAGCTTTAACCAAGCTGACGATATTTCTAGAAGGTAATTGCTTTCCATCACTATGTTTGAAAATTGAGAAATGTCAGTTGCTTGAAATGCATATTTCCTGAAAATTTTAAGTAAAGCAGTTGTACTATGTTCTAAAATCAGGAGAAAGGGAGCTGTGGAAATCAATAACGTTAAGCTGAATATTGATCAGAAATCTAACTCAGAAACCACAAGACCGATCAGCCAGGATAGAATAGTTGATAGGCAAGCGGGTGGTGCTAATGAAAAGAATGTGGAAGCTGCTGCTCCTCCAAATGTGACGACTTCAGCACCTTCTGATGCATCTCAGCCCCATGAGGTTGTTATCTTACTTGACCTTTTGCTTTTTTTCATTTTTATTTGGTAACTGAAATTTCATTCCACGCCAACAGAACCTTACAGAAGATTCAACAGGGGACCTACCCCTGGAACAACAAACACAAAAACTCGCAAGCGAAATCTAACAACATCACCCGGGGGACATACTCCAGGAACAGCAAGCAAAAAACTGGAAAACCAACCTAACAAATGCAATCAGCAACTTAAACAAGAACAGCCACCATCAAACCAGACCCCAACTATACTCAATGCCAGAAAAAAGGAAATACAACATTTGTTAGTTGAAGGACACTGGAGTTTTCTTGTTTTTTTGGTCTTTGTTTTCCCTTGCAGCATACTATGTTTGCTAGATTTTCATTCAATGAAGCATTTTGTTCTGGCTCCTTCCCTGTTGCTTTTGTGTTACATCTTGTTTTCTTCTGATCTCTCTCTAACTAGCCTTCAAGCAGCTAAGGGCCGTCATCTTATGGTTCAGTTCCTCACAGGACCAATAATCCTTGTCTTCTTCATACCATCTGATCAGCTTTTTCACAAGTTGAGTAGCCAACAGTTTTTGTGTATAATAATATACTCCCTCCAACCCCTGCTGTTTGCCATTTTTTTTTTGAAGTTTTGCTGCTTTTCAATAAAGCACTTCCGTATAAAATTTATCGCAAAACCATTTTACGACAACAAATACTCGCTCTGACCTCCGTCCCAATTTAATAGTCCCTCGTTCTATTCTAACCGGATAAAAAACTAGTTATATCTTTATATTAGTAATGAATTTTATATCCAATATAGATCTTGTTTGATAGATCTCGATTAGTTCTATAATACGATGTTTTTAGTCAATTGAAAAGTGGCACGAACTCCCAAAAGGGACTATTAAATTGGGACGGAGGGAGTACCATTCAATATTAGACAAGAACATACCCCACTCTCTCGAGCTACACAATTGTGTTACTCGCAAATTTCACTGTAGGACCCAATAGTGTGAAAATCAAACAATAAATCCTTAACTTTTTTACTCGCAAATTTCACCGTAACACCCTCTAGTCTAAAGTATTACTCTTGCTATCCGACATATCCGTGTATAATTAGTTCTTCAAATTGGTGCGGGAAAAAAAACTTTAAATCATGCGCAGAAGTGCTTTATTTGTTATCCGGAAAGTGATACTATTTTCAAAAAAAGACGAACAATATGGGAAGGAGGGAGTGATATGCTTCATTATTTGAGTTATCTGAGCGAATTGAATATAAAATTATTCGTTTAGCTTACCAGACCCAGATTGAGCACTTTATGACACTTGCAAGTCGCGACTAATTAGCCTGATTGAATATGTTCTGACCTTGAGGTTTTTTTTCCATGCTCAGCGTCCTGACCTTGAGTTGAGGATGGCAGAAAAATGATGAAACCCATTTCTTTCCAGGTGATAGGTGGTTCTACATATTGGTGCAGCTTGCAGTAAGCAATTAAGGATTGTCTACAAACCAATTTTAGTAGTAGGTCCAAATTATAAACTCCGGAATGATTCACTTATTGCTATTGAATCACTGAAGGCATTTTGTGGAAGTTGAAAATGTAACTTTGATGTACAGTTGTCTTCATTGCATTCCATGCTATGAGCAGCATCCTCCGACCTTGCCCACTTTGTTGTTGGACTGTTAGTAGCTTCCAAAATCGCACATGGTGTATGGCAACGCGGATAGAAAAAGCTCTACTAGAAGAAGTGATGCCTAAACTTATGTGGCCTTTATTTAAGGCTGAACTTTTGTAGTTTTGCAGCTAAAGCCTGGTAGCATATATGTGCTTTTCTGGTATTTATCTGATCCAAAATGGATTTTTTAGGCTATAGTTTAGCGTGGAAAAGGAGGCGTGCTGTGCTTGGACTATGAGAAGCATTACTATAATGTTACAGGAACAAACACACCTTGGGCTAGGGTTGCATTGTGCGATCCAATGAAGTTGTCAATAGTTAGAGAACTTATATAATTAGAAGCATTACACGTCCTTACAACAGAAAGCCTGACTTATTAGAAGTTAGGACCATTGTTCTAAAAGTCGCTATGAGCTAGTTGGGTGGTCGGCCACCTTCGAGCGATTAATTGGCACATAGCAATTAGCAATCGGCGATTAATTGGTGCATAGCAATTAGTCGGATCTAGTTGGATAGGCCCCCGCCAGCGATTAATTACTGATTAATCCCGATTTTTAGAACACTGATTAGGACTGTAGCTCTCTGTTTGGAATCCCTATTTAAGGTTAGTATACAATAAAAACCTAGACTTCTTTTTAGCATCCAGCCAAGTTCTTTCAGAAGGAGCCAAAATGCACAGATAATCTCTCAAACTTTCCAGAATTTTGTCCAAACCATCTGATGTCATTAGGTTGGAACCACGACCTCCAAATCCGCTGTTATTAAATAGCTCAACGGATGGGGCTACAACGAGCTAATGGAAAAAGGCGAACAAATCCAAACCACAGCATAAACCAATAAAAATAAATAAAAAATATTGTTGTGGCTCAGATTTCATTGCCTCTCCTCCCCTTTCAACTTTTTAGAAATGACATGAATCTACTCACGTTGATTAGACGTTCACTAGCAACCATTTTTGTAGTTCGTAACTTTTAGGAAGTGACACAACTGTTCTCGAAGTGATTGAGATAAACTAGCAAATTTTATCACATTTTGAATCAAACATATTAGCATCTCATTAGGAATCGTAATACGTGGGGATTATTTTCATCTCCCCCAAATGCACTTTTAGTTGTGCGGGATTATTACCTTTTGAATATGAGAGAGATAAATGCAGAAAAAGAGAACAGAAATTAAAACGAAGAGACATATATAGAGCAGACATTGCAATAGCATAGATGACTATGTGGTGAGTTCCTAGAGCTTACTAAGAAGAGTTTCCACTTTATTTATATTTTGTGATTTCTTCCTCTGTCCCTCGTTTGCTTATGTTTTCTAGACCCAACCGTGACAACGCTGTTATAACCCCTTAAACATGCCTAATTCCTGATGTGTTAGATAAGATTCTTCAATATGATGAATGCTTGCCTGTGTTTTCATCTTGTACCTTGCAGGTCCCTAGGAACTCAGAGGTGTCGGTGGAAGCTGATGCAACTGTTAAAGATAATGAGATGAAGGGCCCAACAAATGCCTGCACTGACGTCCAAAAAGAGATTACGTCTCTGGCAGCCAATGACACTGTCACCCTCTTGGCAAATTCAGGTAAAAAACAAAAGAAGCATCTGTTAGTTTTGTTGCATGCGCTTTCAGTGTATTTCACGCTATTAGAATTGCTTATCGTAGATATCATCAATTTAGCAACTTGAACTATCCAACTGGTGAGCTGCATTCTGGAATTGCAAAATATTTCCATGACTTCTTTGCTGTGTGTTTAACTGAATGAAGGAGTTATTTGGAAACTACGGCTGTTCTACACTTTGGTTGTGACCAATCTAAGATTGGTGAAACAGGTTTGTAGTGTGATAATCACTCTCAGCGCGAAATAGAATCAGAAGAATAAATGGACCGAGCTCTATAACATATAGGTAGCCCATAGGGTTTTTTTTATAACAAAAAAGAATAGAAAATTCGGAACTTGAAAAATTTAATATATTAATAGGGCTTTCTTAAACACCATCGGAAACAACGGTAGCTACATATTGAATCACATCCTTCCATGCCATCTTCAGTCTCCCTTGTTTCAATGGGTGTTTCTTGTAATTACGTTTTGATATATGTGTTCGGATGTTTTGATGATCTCCTGCTCTCTCCTCTCATATTGATCCAAGCTTTGTGTTTGTTCTTTGTGACGGCAGAGGACAAAGCATTGGCTGCTGAAGAGCATAGTTCCTTTGTCGGTCCGGCACTATCAGTTTGAAGCACTCCTGATAATAACGTTTTGAAATGAATTTAGGACATCTCTTAAGGGGGAAAAAAAATATCAACCTTGTTTGTACATTTGTTACTCCAAGGTGGTCATAGTTACAGTTAAAGGTGATGACAGAATTTGTTCTTCCAAAACTGGTGAGATTAGCCACCCGCTCATGATCGAGTTTCTGTACCCTAGGTACAGGTTTTAATCCATAACATACTAGTTGTATGTAGAATCTGTAGTAAATTAACTGCTGTAAATTAACTGTTTTCGGACACAAATATTTCGTATCCTAAGATCAGCAAGAGAAAAACTGCTCCTTCAAAGTTGGTAACTGTTATGAATGCTGTTACTGGTAAACTTTACTAACTGCTGTGAGCCTACTTTATTATCTTTGCACCAAAGGATTCTCTCATTTTTGTCATTTTTGTCTAGTGTAGCAAGTGACTACTCAAAACTGTACGTGGAGCTTCCGCCTCATACGGCTCCTCTAGGGATTGGGGTAGGCCCAGCCTAGGCTTGTTGATTTACTTCACGGGCGAGGCCTCTGGTTCAAGTCCAGGATGGATCGCCTAGCAGCGCCAGGGAAAAGAATAGTGGAAAACTAGTGCTATGTTTGGAACTTATGGAAGAGGAAATGTCAAGCCCTCGTTTTTTAACATAATAATAGTATTAACTTTAAATGAAAATCCAACGGAATATACGTATTAATATCCCAAAAGACTTTTCCATAGACTATTTCTAAGAATACCATCAAGTTCAAGGATTACAACATTGGCACTCCGGCTCCAAATTCCATAGTCAAAAGACAAGAAGTTTAAAGATTACATATTCCCAAGTCAAAAGAATATATCAAAATTACAATTACATCTCTCAAAGAGTTTACAAAAGATGCCAAAGTAATTTCCCCAAGCTAGCTTTCAAATCAAGTGATCAACATGCATTCCAAGAATTCCATGTCAACGTTCTTGAGGTGTACCTGAAATAATGATAGGGTTGAGCAAACACGCGCCCAGCAGAGATAACTATGCTCAAGCCATATGCAAATGGGATGATTAATGCACCGGAAAGAGTATAGCAACATCAAAGCTTCCACATGAACAATTATGAGAATATACGATTAGTTAACCAATACCACACTTACACCCGTAGCTTAGCAATCCTTAAAGTTCTTCGATTTCATTATGTCACGTATGTCCTTTACGTTTTCGGGCATTACGGACCCTGTGCGTCCCATAT
Organism: Rhododendron griersonianum; assembly: GCA_018127125.1. NCBI lineage: Eukaryota > Viridiplantae > Streptophyta > Magnoliopsida > Ericales > Ericaceae > Rhododendron > Rhododendron griersonianum. Next base: position 28,076,694 of record CM030795.1, read on the forward strand.
TCATTCCGGCATCGCACCATACGGTGGATTCGTGGCTTTCTTGTGCACTTCCAGGCATTAGGGATCCCGTGCGTTCCATTTCCGGCATCGCACCTTACGGTGGATCTGTGTCTTTCTTCGTATTCATGTTATTGTTCCCAATTATGTTCTTCCGTCCAATCTTATTACTTAATAACAAAATACTCAACATCAAAAGAATCCTCAACGCTCAACTTGTTATGCCACAATGTCCATATAAACACATATAAGGCAAGGATGACGAAAGAAATAACATATTCATGGAATTCAACACATTTCTACCTTACAATGAGAATCGAAAGAGATAGAGTAATCAATGAACCAATTGAAATACAAACAATCAAGTCAAGAAGTGATTCAAATGTGTTTTGAGGGTGTTAAAAGCGATCGGAGGTCAAAACAATCGAACGAGGATCAAACGGACCAAAACTATCCCAGAGAGCATGGGGATCAATCCCCCAACAGCAAAACCAATCCAGAGAGCATGAGGATCGATCTCCCATGCAAGAGGATCGATCCCTCGGCGATTTCAGTTACGATTCTGCAGATTTTTCAAGTTTGAAACCAAACGATAAGCCTTGATCTAAGGCACGATTGATGTATAAAATCAACTCATAAAAACATAGAATGAGCAAGAAATCCTTACCTCAAAACTAAGAGAACGAAACCCAACAGAATGATCGAGCCCTAGCTTTTTGAATTCGAAATCCTCCAAGAACACTCCTCTCCGAGTTCTATCCAACAAACCACAAGCTTGAAATCATGTCTAGAGAGTGGAATGGAGGCAAGGGCGGAAGCATGTATAGGCTACATTGGGCTGTAGCCCAGGTGGGCTCCAAAAAATCACCAAAAAAAAAAAATATTATATGTAAATTTTCGGTCCAAATGAATTTAGCCCAACCCACCATCCGTTTTAATGGTGCGAAGATCTTATTTTTCTGATCATTTTATCATAATAGGTCATAATTAATTTTTGTCTTTAGAGCTCTCATAATCAAATACTCCGTATCTGCTTTTTATTTGGAATCCTATGAAGCAGATACTTGATTATGAGAGTCATAGAGGCAAATATTAACTATGATCCTTTAGAATAATATGATCAATAAAATAAGATCTTTGTACTGGTTCAAACGAATTGAAAATTGAAGCACTTAATTTTTTTAGATTGTTTATATATTAAAAATATAATTAAAAAATTAAATGCTCTAATTTCAATTTGTTTGAACCAGTGGGGAGATCATATTTTTTTTGATCATTTTATTCTAAAGGATTATAATTTATTTTTATCTCTAGGACTCGCATAATCAAGTATCTGCTCTACAGGTTCCCAAATAAAGAGCAGATACTTAATTATGTGAGTCCAAAGACAAAATTTAATTATGACCCTTTACAAAAACAAGATCTTCGTACCGGTTCAAATGGATTAAAAAGTGGAGCACTTAATTTTTTTGAGACTCTTTAATAAAATATAAGAGAAATCAGGAGAGAGAAGTGAAATCAGGAGCACTTAAAAGGGATTGCTAATGAACAATCGTTCGATATATATACCGAAGTATTGTAGTTAAATGCATTTTACCTAAACTTTTACTTACAGGTGGGTTTTCTCGGCTTTAAGTATCTATAATAGCTAATATTTCCTTTTTGCTACTCTACCGTACATGCCTAATGGAACAACAAAACAAAAAGAGAAAAAAAAAAAAAACTCTTTTATCGTTCTTCAAACTCTTTTGTACTTTTTTTTGCTTTATTTTTGAATATTTATATATTTATGTACAAGTTTGTCTCTTTTTGGTTCATATATATAAATTTTGGTCAGCCCGGGACGGAATAGATTCCTGGTTCCGCCCTTAAATGGAGGTTGATTGCAAAGAGTTTTGAGCTGAGAGGGTGGGTAAAGTATGAGAGAGTTCTCAGAGAGGAGAAAGGCTGTGATGCTCCCATCAAAAACCACTGGTTTTGGGAGTATGATACTCCCATCAAATTTGAACCGTAGGATAATGGTTCTTTTAATCCTGGCCATATCAAATCCCTTGAATGCAATTCATCTCTCTCCTCTCTTTCTCTCACTACCTCCTACTCCCGGTTACACTAGGAAAACGTGAAAGGCCTAGATATTCCCCCCTCCTCTCTCTGACTCGCCTCCCCCTCTGCCGATGGAAACTCCATAGCAGGAACGCCTCCTGACCTCCGCGCCCACAGATCCTCCACTCCCGTAGCTGCTCCACGCCCCTCCTCCACAACTCCTACTCCTCTTGACCTCCACAGCCCACGACGAGGTAACTCTCTCTCTCTCTCGGGTTTTGGAACGGTGGCCGTCCTTCGGTCACTCTCCCTCTTCCTTCTGAGGTATAGTGTCGGATGAGAGAGAGGCAAGGCCGGCGTTGGCCTTTACGATACTCGTCTGGAACCTTTCCTGTTGCGGGTACAGTTGAAGTATGGGTCTGTCTTTCCAATCTTTACTATCTTGAATCTATTTCAGCGAATCACTCATTTATATTGCCTCTTTCAGTGTCACCTAAGCTCCAAGAATTTCTTAGAAATAGTCAATTAGGGTAGAGATATAATCTAGGGGAGTATGATAATACTCAATCTCCTATCGTCAACCAAAAAGATTTGTGGTTTGGACCACCCAGAAGTATCCTTCTCATTTCCATAGCATTTAAATAACCATACTTACAAAAATCTGGGCATACTTCTCATTTCCATAGCATTACTTACCATTTATACAGGGTTTGCTTACTAAATTCTGGAAATTTTTACATCGGATTATAAGTGTCATAACTTATTGGGTGCTTGCTCAACTGGACATGCCAGACACACTCCATACACAAGGTGTCCGAATTTTCAACATCGGAGATTCAGAAATTTATAGGAGCCCTTGTGGTATAGTTGGAGAAAAGACAGAGAGCGAGTCCTTCAGTTTAGGTCACTCCATGTGTTCTTAAATTGGTCTGTTAGTAACATCAATTGCTGCATGTTCACAATGACTAATGAGTAATGTGATAAATTCATAAGCTTTGGTCCAATTTACCAATCTTTGGTCCAATTTCTTGTTGTAAAAGGATTTTTTCCCCTCTCATAGGCTTCATTAAAAGCATATCCCCAGTTATGTCAAAGGAAACTATGCTTGCTAAAATCTGGGAATTTTTACCATTTCAATAACCTTACTTACAAAAATGGTAAGGCAGGGTAGGTCAGTGCTCCCTCCCCTCTCACCTTCTTATGTGTAGTCATGGTAAGGCAGTCAGTACAAAGTCAGTAATGGTAACAATGCCCAGATTCTAGTAAGTACACCCTGTATAAATGGTAAGTAATGCTATGGAAATGAGAAGAGCGCCCAGATTTTTTTAAGTACTGTCATTGAAATGGTAAGAATTCCCAGATTTTAGTAAGCACACCCTGTATAAATGGTAAGTAATGCTATGGAAATGAGAAGTACGCCCAAAAGATTTTTGTAAGTCTTGTTATTGAAATGGTAAGAATTCCCAGATTTTAGTATATTGACGTGTAGATACACGACATTTGGTTTCTCCTATAAATGGTAAGTCTTGTATGTCCATGCCGAAGATTTATATGCATGCAACATATTGTATATTGACGTGTCATTATTTGTTATCATTATGAATGTCTATGTTCTTCTAGCAACCTAGTGTTTTTGATATTCAATTTGATGTACAATATTTTTTTGTAGCCAAGAATAGTAGAAGATGACTAAGAAGAGTTCATCAAAACGAATGGTAACTACAATTTTTTCTATAGTTGTGTTTACCCACATGTGGATTGTCAACGTATCTAACTAGGATTTGCACTCTTTCAAATAATTTTAGTCAATGAGCGAAATTCGTGCAAAATGGAAAGCCTTGGGAGACAAGGCTAAACAAAAGTACATTGAAAAGGCTAAGCTAAGTTCTGAAGCGTACAAAGAGCAAAAGGTTAAGGTTGATCCTCAAGAAAATTCAAAGGTGCAAATATTCTATTTTTTAGCACTTATGTTTATGCATAATCTTTCCACTTTTACTTGATTGTAAATTTGATTAGAGTTGTTGATGTTGTGTTTAGGAACAACTTGATTTTGGACTTGATCCTTTGTGGGGAGAACGTAATCAGAAATGAAGTCATCCGAAAGGCTCAAGAAAAATACCGCAACATTAGAAGGATAATTTGATACCACGGCGCCTTTGTGGCTTTTGTTGTAAACTTGATTTCAATCATATTGTAAACTTGATGAATGTGAGGTGCCTTTGTGGCTTTTGTTGTAAACTTGATATGGCAAATACTGCCTTCACTTTAGATCATTCTATTGTTCTGTTGATATTGTAATGGTAACAGCTCGTTGTAATAGTAGCAGCTGACTGTTATGCTCCTTGTTTGCTGCTGTTGTCTAATGAAATGACCAGCTGTTATGGTGATCTGGACTGTTTTGGACAGTTTTCTATTGTTGTTGCTGCTGTTATGGTGATCTTGATATTTGGTTAAAGTGCTCCTTGAAAGTTACTCGCTTGTGATTACTTGGTCTAGTAGTTTTAGCAGAATTTTTTTTTTCCACGCTATTACATTGTGTCGTCGAGATTTCCTACTCTGGTGACTAGTAGGATGTGCCTGGCTGGTAGGACAGCTGCCCTCCAACACAATTGTTTTGGACAGTTTTCTGGACTGTTACAGATTGCTGTTGGCTGCTATGCTTGGGTTTAAGCTACAGATTGTTATGCCCTTAAAATCGTAATTACAAAAAATCTGGGTGTGCTTCTCATTTCCATAGCATTACTTACCATTTATACAGGGTGTGCTTACTAAAATCTGGGAATTCTTACCATTTCAATAACAAGACTTACGAAAATCTTCTAGGCGTACTTCTTATTTCCATAGCATTACTTACCATTTATACAGGGCGTGCTTACTAAAATCTGGGAATTCTTACCATTTCAATGACAGTACTTAAAAAAATCTGGGCGCTCTTCTCATTTCCATAGCATTACTTACCATTTATACAGGGTGTACTTACTAGAATCTGGGCATTGTTACCATTACTGACTTTGTACTGACTGCCTTACCATAAAAATTTGGTAAGTATAACAAGCCATAGTAAATGGTAATAAAAATAAATAGTAAATGGTAAGTATAACCATAAAAAACATAAAAATTTGGGAAGCTTCATCAGATTTTTGTGAAACACTTATTCGAGATTTTTCAACTTATGATCATTTGGTAAGTTGGTATGAGGTAATCATCACAACTAATTTCAGTTTATTCTTCAAAAAAACTTACTTGGTGAGCTTTTGGTGAGCTTCTTCAACTTGTTATGGAGGTTCTTCTTAAATCTTCATTTTTTTGGACAAGAGAAGAGATGAATGTGAGCTTTTTGGACAAGAGGAGAGATGACTGGGAGCTAGAGAAGTTAAAGTGGATAAGTTTGCAGGGTTTAAGGTAGGTGTGGAGAAACCAAGTACCATTAATGTCATAATTGGTGGTAAGTAAACAAGGTAATTGACAAAACGTGAACAAGTTTGTGTGGTAAAACCGGTCTAAGGATATAGTCGTTATTCCCTTAATTTCATGGTAAGTATTGTCAACCACATGGTAAGTTTTATCAACGAATATTAGTTCGTCGTAAAAATTCAGTTTTTATGGTATCTCTAGCCATATTCTTTGGTAAGTAATCTTTATTCTATAGTAAGTATGACATTAATGACGGGTAGGTATACATTAATGTATATCACCATTAATGTCTTATTACCCATTAATGTCTTATTACCTACCACATTAAATTTTATTTGGATATATTGTATTACTTTTATGATAAATTAAATAAAAGCAGCCATATTAATAAATTTACTTTGAAAAAAGGATCAAATAAATGAGATATTTCAATTTGCTGGTTCACTAGTGGTTATTCTTACATTAGCAAAGTGATCAATGTTAACCTCAAAGACTTTTACTCCTTCATTTGTTAAGTGATCAATGTTAACCATCAAATAACCATTAGTCAACCTACTTTAGCCAATTATATTAATTTTCACTAATCACTATCATTCAACATCATTGTTAACTACCACATCTGTCAAATATGATCTTAATCGATTCAAATTGTTTGATCAATTGGCTGAACATATAACCAGATCAATCAATTACAAATGAATCAATTCTCGTTCATTGATCACTGCCAAATATATTAGTATCAACACTATTAGTTGTTAGATTTGTAAAATATATAAATAAACTATATTAATGAATTTGAATGGCCTAATTTCATTAAATACTAGAGAATTCTACAAAATTATTCAATCACTATTAAAAATATATATATTTATCGTACAATGTTGTTGTAACAATCAACTTGTGGCGTCATTTTATAATATATATTAACTAAATTTGTAAGCTATCAAAATATTAATAAATATCTTGTTTTTTCCATAATATTTAAAACTAAGTTACTTAAATATATCTATAATAAAGGATTATTTAAAAATTAATCAATTAAATACATTTATAATGTCATTTGGAAATTATGAAAAATATTTTCCAAATTTTTATATTTTCATAACCAATTAAAATTTTAAACTAGATTTATAAATGAACACTATTTTTTAGATAATTCTTCTAATATAAAAATCCCTAAAATCTGCAAATTTTCCCGCCAAAAAATCAGATACTTTTTTTTTTTACTTAATGGCAACTTGTTACCTGACCAACCGGTTATAGTAAGCGTTGCCTGTTTGTGTGGTAAGTGTTAGCTTATACAATAGTAAGTACTGCCTTAGAAATGGTATAAATTTCCTGTTCTATGGTAAGTAATCCTCCGTTTTTTTGGTCAAAACCACTTCGTTTTCAACAAAACCACCCTAGTTTTAGTTTTGGGTTTCAATCCAAGGGCTGGGATTTATCTAATTTCAATCCAATGGCTCTAATTCTTGGGAGTATGATGCTCCCATACCACTTGGGAGCATCATAGAAGTTTTGCTCTGAGAGGTGCCGAGAGAGAGATAGGCGTGGAGATGAGAGAGAGGGGGATGAGAACTTTGTTCTCCTACACACACACTTATATACTAGTACACACATAAATCACACTTGCACCCCCTCAAATAGCAATCCTAACACATTAACCTCAAATCAAATAAACTCAACAAATTTCATATTTTTCCTCAATTTCCAATATCAAATAAACCTTTAATTATTTCCCAAAATTACTGGTCCTTACATGAGGAAATGATACATGCAGGATTGAGAGAACAATTTTGAGGAAGAGGGTAATCAGTTTTCTTTATTTGGTTTGGCAAAGAAAGAGGGAAGTTGAAGGGAAAAAAAATTCCCCCGGTGGGAAAGTTAAAGAGGAAAATGAAGGGAAGTGAAAGGATAACACTTCCAACGTTTTCTTCTTTGAATTTTTTGTTCTTCCAATATTATTAGAAACCAAAAAAAGAAGAAAGGAAGTATGTTCAATTTTTTTAATTGATCTCGAGGGGAAAGAAATCGATCTTAATCTTCCTTCGCGATAAAAGACCAACCAATAAAATAGAGACCAATCAATCCTTCATCTTTCTTTGCCCTTTTTGGGCAGGATTATTCACCATTTATTTCTTTATTCTCTATTTTTCTGGAAATAATTATTTGCTAAAACCCAATTAAAAAGCAAGCAGGAGTATTAAATTTATAATGAAAGCAAAAATTTATTGGCGAAAACAAGAAAAAAATACTTGAATAAAAAGACTGAGTTTTGATGAACTGTAAATATCTTTAAACTGAATTTTTTTTATTTATAAATGTCATTTTGAATCTTTGATCATCCTAGATGGATATTGTTTTTTGATTTTTGATATGGATGATGGAGAATTGGGTTGAAATTTCTCGTTAGTGGGTTCTACGATGTAAATTAAGGTGAGTTTGGTCTAAATTAAGCGAGTGTCTTTTCATTTGATATTTAAACTATTGTTAGATTGAAATTAATTTGTACAAATTAATCATCTGTACAAATTAATCATCCTATTGAAAAAAAAATTCTTAAAAGTATACCGAACACTAAATTTCAAATATTTTAACTAAAGACTAATAAAAATTCACTAAACACTACTCCTATATACTACTCCTTCCGTCCAAGAAAAGATGTCAATTTTTTTATACTCGTGCCAATTTTAATTTCTTATATCTTTCAATATAGATATAAAAAAATATGCAATATAGTAGATCTTTTTGATAGTTCTTAATTAGTTTTATTGTACAAAATTTTTAAACTCATACAAAATATTATACATTGAAATATATAAGCAATTAAAAATGACACAAATATCAAAAATTGACATCGGAATGGTGGGGGCATTTTTTTCCGAGTGAAAAGATAATCCGAAAAAAATTACAACTAAATCAACAAACAAATACAACTATAAAACAAAACAAAAAAACTACAACAAAGAAAAAAAATACAACGGCATGGTCAGAACCGTGAGGAGGGTGGAGAGTCCATAGAATTTTGAGTGGTAAGTCTGGTCCCGCTACAATTGACATCGGGATGGAGGGGGTGTGTGTTCTTGTAAACTTACTAGGTGCGGCCACGTGCAAAGCACGAATGTCATGTGCCCGTTGAAGAGGATATACTATTTTGTTTCAGGGCAAAGATTAGTGTTGTTTTTGATGGTCAAGGTGGAAATGCAGCAATGATAGTAGAAGAGTTATGAATGTATATTACATTGCTTAAGGCAGCAAAAAGTCTAGCTGATGCACATGTAAATTATATATTGCCTACCCTAATTACAGAGGGAGAGTAGTTTCTTTGTAGTAAAGTTTATGGTAGTTAGGTACATAGTTCAAAAGTACTTAGAAAGCAAATCATGCACACCAAAAGAATTATGGCTTCAGATAGTGGGTCATTTGTCAACTCTTTCAAATCAACCACACAAATTTTTTTAGGGTCAGTTCTCGCGCTAGCTTCCGTTGCAGACAGAACTTTCAAGCCCCAATGCACACATGTTGCAAGAAGTGCCACCTATTACACATTAGGAATCCAGAAATTGTAAATTGAAAAGTAAAACCTCTATCATTCTCACAAGGTATCTGAACTCAAGATAGACAACTTAATAACTGAACTGCAGGTAGTACAAAATATTTTTCCGTTGAAAGCCAATTATTCACAAGTTCCAATCCATAAATTCTCAAAATGCATCATCCAAGGTACAAATTACAATGGAAGGCCCCTGCAAGTGCAATAATTTTCCAAACCCGATGTCCATTAATGCTATTATGCGCTCATTGCCATACCAAAAACTGTAAAATAGATCTATTTGCACTTTGTTCCAAGAAGTTCATGATCGCTTCAAAGAAAAGAAAGACTTATTAGACAAAACTAAACAGGAAATTTGAACAAATGGTACATTATTATCAAACACCCATTAGGCCTTAGGGGGCACGTTTAAGTATCTGTATTGGACTTATTTATTGTGGGTTCTAATACAACTCATTCAGACAAAAATTTGTGATAGCTGGTATATTGACAGCCCTCACAAGTTTATGAAACTACCATAATTGGCAATTTAGCAAGAAACCAACAGTTGAATACATATGATAAGACCTGGATACCTGACTGCAGTTTCATCTAAGGTGTATCTATTGCTTGCAGCACATTTAGCAAGGAAGTATGGGCATTGTACCAAAACTGCAGCAATGCTTGTGGGGCAAGCACAACCGTGAGGAAGTTTAAATTATTTCAAGGAGGTGAAGGGAATTAGAACTTACGATCTCCTTATGGTTTTTAAGGAACCAAATGTGGAAGGCAGGAAAGTGCTAGTAGGAAAGAGACTTCTGAGATCCCAATTATTGGAGCGTGTTAATTGGAGAACATTGGGCAGCCAGGATTGGTATGCTTCCCTGAGTGATCGATCTGTTTCATGAACAACCTGGGAAATAGGCCTCATCAAAGAATACTTTTCCAGAGAAACTTTAAAATCAAAAGCAAAGTTCAATTTGATAATACTAATTTTCACTCTTTCATTGATCAACCATCACAGCCACAAGATAATAACAAAAGACCAAGTAATGATTCATGCAACCAATTGACAGAAGCATTGGAGGTAGCATTAATTGCGGGGTCTATACTTCACACTCTTGATTTTGTTGTAATCTAAAATCAGAACACCATGTAAATAGATGTAGAGAGATCTATATAGCTACCGTATCTAATTCAACAATAAAATTTAAAACCCAACTGAAGAAAAGTTCAATTATGAGTCACTGTACAAAAAATGCACCCATTTGCATAATTTTGAAATGTGTCGCTGTGTGTTTGGTTAGCGAAATACCTATAATGGCAATCACGATGACTTCCGACCATGCTTTTGACACCAAATATTAACAGCACTTTTGAGGTTATACATGAGCATTTAGCCAGTTTGGCAATACTACCATTAATCAAACGGTTCCAATGATATCGTTAAATAAGTTGCAAATACAACAATGTGTGCGTGTGATGATAACATAAATTTTACCAAATTTGGCTCAGCTCATAACACATCATAGCCACCTGTTTGGTTCGTCATATGACCATCAAGTGGGCTCATAAAAGTATTAGGAAAAACACGAGGGTACTCATGGCTGCAACAAAAGATATCGCACCAAGGCACTACCTTCATTAACATTGTAATTATTTCATCATCGCCCTGTTAGGAATACCAAATCACCTATAACCTGTCATTCAACAGAATTGCAGTTACTTAACTATATTAGACATAAATTGGGCAAATACATTACCCAAATTTTGCAATTCTAACAACCTATCAAATTAAAATTGTAATCGATCATTTTTCCTATCACAAAGCATGCACTTGATGAGGAGAATAGTCACATCTAATAACTCTCAATTTTTCAAATCAGCCCATGTCTCTCTCTAGCAACAAAACCGTAACCCAAAAATTCAATTCACAAAGAGATACCGCATATATACAGTAATAATACTAACAAAAAATTAAAACCCGAAACAAAAAATCAAAACCCTAGCTAAAAATCAAAGTCTATGATCAAAACCCTAGCCCAAAAATTCTGAATCCGGACATCAAACTCTGTGCACAAAAACCTTAACTCAGAAATCAAGTTTGTGAGCAAAAATGTGATTCCAGTCCAAAAATTCAAAATTTCGCCATACCACCTGACGAAGCTGTCTCAGACGTCTGGCTGAGCAATCGATGCACCATAAGTGGTTGTACGCAGCGGATGCCCACGTTGGATTTCTGCAATCAAAACACATTTGGAAATCAGAATCGAGCGACCTACCTAAAAAAAATATAACAAATCTGAGCTGTGATAGTGAGATTCTCAATCGATTGATGGTGTTGAGAGAGAGAGAGAGAGAGCGCGTTGCCCTAGTGAAGGGAAGAGACAGCAACCACACACGCGGAAGAAGCAGCAGATAGGGAGAAGACACCAGAAGAGAGCAAGTACGAACCGCTTGATCATGAACGAGAGCTCGGACAACGAACGACGGTGATGTCGACAATGAACAACGAACTGTACGTAGTCGATTTTGGACATGGAAAGTTTAGGGGTTTCAACCGATCGACTGAGAAAGAGAGGGGTTCGATCTTGGGGGTTGATCGGAAGATCAACGGAGAGGAGATCGTGGAAGCGGGTTTGGTTGCTGGTTGAATACGATGGAAGGCAGGCAGTGTAATTGGGGGACTGGGAAAAAAAAAAGGAGGGCATCCGATGGCCTGGGCAATCTGTAAAATCTCAGAAATTAAAGGGCAAATTGGTCCCAAATTGAAAGATGTCCTTTGAAAATCGGTTCTTTTTATTTAGGAGGAGGATATATATAATTTGGGACCAATTTGCCCTTTAATTTCTGAGATTTTCTTCCGAGCAAGGTTACTGATGTTATGAACCGTTCTCTCACTCGCTCTGTGACTGACTTGAAGAATGGAAGAAACTTTTAACAGCTGCCACTACATCCTCGCCAACAGTTGACCAATACGATTGATAGAACAGTGCCGTCATCCCATCAACTCCAGGTGCTTTAGTAGGGCCCATATCCATAAGGGCCGAATGAATCTCCAAGTCAGTCACAGAGCGAGTGAGAGAACGGTTCATAACATCAGTAACCTTGCTCGGGATGGCCTCCACCGTTTCCTGAACTTGAACTGAAGGGTTGGCAGAAAATAGAGTTGTAAAATGGCGACGAAATTCCGAATGGACTTCCAGTGGATCTGAGAGCCAACTCCCCTGTGTATTTTCAATACCCGAAATCTTGTTAATTGAACGTCGTTGCATCACGGAGGTATGAAAAAAACTCTATTTGGTCTAAATTAAATACCCGAAATTCCGAATGGACTTCCAGTGGATCTTGTTAATTGAACGTCGTTGCATCACGGAGGTATGAAAAAAACTCTATCAATCGGAATTTCGGGTATTGAAAATACACAGGGGAGTTGGCTCTCAGATCCACTGGAAGTCCATTCGGAATTTCGTCGCCATTTTACAACTCTATTTTCTGCCAACCCTTCAGTTCAAGTTCAGGAAACGGTGGAGGCCATCCCGAGCAAGGTTACTGATGTTATGAACCGTTCTCTCACTCGCTCTGTGACTGACTTGGAGATTCATTCGGCCCTTATGGATATGGGCCCTACTAAAGCACCTGGAGTTGATGGGATGACGGCACTGTTCTATCAATCGTATTGGTCAACTGTTGGCGAGGATGTAGTGGCAGCTGTTAAAAGTTTCTTCCATTCTTCCCACCTCCTTCGTTCAGTGAACCAGACACTAATTACATTGATCCCAAAGGTGGGCTGCCCTACCACGCCTGGTCAGTACCGCCCTATTAGTCTTTGCAATGTATCGTACAAACTTATCACTAAAATTCTTGCTAACAGATTAAGAGATATCCTTCCTTCTATTATCTCGGAAAATCAGAGTGCTTTTGTTGGTGGTAGGCAAATCTCGGACAGTATTCTTATTGCGCATGAGATTATGCACTCCTTAAAGAATAGGCGGTATGGGAAGAAGGGGTGGGTTGCTCTAAAGCTGGATATGGCCAAGGCTTTTGATCGCATAGAGTGGTCTTATTTGGAAGCAGTTCTACGCAAGTTTGGGTTCAATGAAACATGGATCAGGTGGGTTATGTCTTGCATCACCACGGTTTCTTTTGCAACTTTAATCAATGGGGAGAAAGGTGAGCTATTCACGCCCTCTCGAGGTATTCGGCAGGGATGCCCTCTCTCTCCTTACCTATTTATTTTATGTGCTGAAGGGTTCCATTATCTTATTCAAAGGGCTATTATGAACTCATCTCTTAATGGTGTTAAAATAGGGCAGCACTGCCCTTCTATCTCGCATTTGTTTTTCGCTGATGATTCGCTTCTATTCTGGGAAGCCACATCCTTGGGGTGTCATGCCATTGATGAAATCTTACGGAAATATGAGATAGCTTCTGGCCAAATGGTAAATAGAGATAAGTCCTCTTTGTTTTTTAGTCCTAATACTCCTGTGGACGTGAAACAAGGGATCTCGGAGGCTCTTAATATTCGCTTTGAGAATAATGGTGGGAAGTATTTGGGTTTACCATCTATTATTGGCAGATCGAAAACTGGTGTCTTCCAATATGTTAAAGATCGGATTGTTGCCAAACTTAAGAGTTGGAAGGACACAGTTTTGAACTTGGCTGGGAAAGAGACCATGCTTAAATCTGTTGCTATTACGATGCCCAATTTTATCATGCAATGTTTTCTATTGCCAAAGCGAGTATGCAAGGACTTATGCAGTGTGATTAGGAAATTTTGGTGGGGCTCGAAAGAAGGTGAGAACAAAATCAGTTGGGTTAATTGGAATAAGCTTTGTGATAGTAAATTGCAGGGAGGGCTTGGCTTCCGTGATTTTCATGATTTCAATTTAGCCTTTCTTGCTAAGCAAGGATGGCGTTTGGTTAATGGCCCCGGTTCTCTGTTTCAGCGGTTGTTCAAAGGGAAATACTTTCATTATTCCTCTTTTTGGGAGGCCTCTTGCCCAAACTCAGCCTCCTGGGCTTGGAGGAGTATTTGTGCGGGTCGAACTGTGTTGCGAAAAGGGTGGAAATGGTGCTTCGGTGATGGTAAAGCTATTAGTATTTGGGATGATCCTTGGCTTCCCCGTTCACTTAACTTCCGTGTGCTTAGTCCCGCCCCACCGGTGGATTCTCTCTATCACAGTGTCACTCGGGTCTCTGATCTTATTGGTGAGGTATCTCACTCTTGGAATATCCCTTTAATCAAGACTTTATTTTCTGATATTGATGTGGAAGCTATTCTTTCTATTCCAATTAGCTCTCAAGGTGCTTCGGATAGAGGGGTATGGCATTATACAGATAATGGTTTATTCTCAGTCAAATCGGCATATCGTTTGAAGAGATCTAGCAATATTCCGCACAACTCTAGAGAAAGAGGAGAATCCAGTTCGGGCTCTTTACAGGATGGTATTTGGAGACTAATCTGGTCCTTACGAGTTCCCAACAAGATTAAAATGTTTTTATGGCGATGCTCTCACAACGCTCTTGCGGTGTTATTTAATCTTTCCAAGAAAAAGATTGATGTTTCTCCTTATTGTCCGAGGTGTAATTCTGCATTTGAAACTATCGAGCATCTCATTTTTCAGTGTAAATCATCCAAGGAGGTGTGGAAAAGTTCCCCTTTTGCTAATGCAGTCTCATCCTCCTGGGATTCTCTCTCATTTACTGAATGGTGGATTGGTATGGTCCAATCGATTCGTGATTCTAGTGGAGTGGAAGATCTTCATGCTATTTTAGCCACTTTGTGTTGGATGTTATGGAAGGGGAGGAACACTGCGTACTTTGATAAAAAGTTCTGGACTTGCTCTGCTACAGTTGAAAAAGCAATGACCCTATGCGAGGAGTTCAAGGCAGCTACAGAAACGGTTCATTCCCTCCCTAGACTCTCCACTCCACCCCACCCCTCGTCCTGGCTTCCCCCTCCACCTAATGTTATTAAACTTAATGTTGACGGTGCTGTTAATAAGAAGAATGGCATTTCTGGTGTGGGTATTGTAGCAAGGAACCATTTTGGTGAAATTTTGGGGTCTACTTCGATTCCTTTTGCTGGTTTCTTATCACCACGTTCTACTGAGGCTTTGGGATTTCGTGAAGCCCTTGTCACTGCGGCTATTAGAGGATTTTCTAAGATTATTGTTGAAGGTGACTCGTTGGAGGTAGTTCAGGCTTTGATTCAAGATGGAAAGTCTCTCTCTGATTGTAGCTCTATTCTTGCTGATTGTGTAGAGCTTTTTCCTTTATTTTCATTTTGTTCCTTTATTCATGTTAAGCGTTCTTGTAATAGGGTAGCCCATTCATTGGCTAAGCGTTCCCTATTAGGTGCTAGACTGGAGTGTTGGGGGGGTCCTGTCTCCCAACATCTCGCTAGTCTTGCCCGTGATGATTTTCGGTCCTCAGACCGCTCTTTGTCTTAAGAAAATCATCCCTTCTTCCGTGAAAAAAAAAAATATTTAGGAGGAGGATATATATATATATATCAGTCCTTCTCTCCTAAGGACCACCTTATTTTAACTAAAATGCGAACCTCCCTATTTCTCTCATTTTCCGATCGAATTTTGATGATCCGAGCCGCTCAATGTGTTCAGAACGTGATTTTAAGGGTATTCAGTAGAAATCAGCAAAAAAAAAAAGACCGGGAAGGGCTTCATCCGAGCAGTTTTTATTTAAATCGTTTGATAAAAAATAAACAAAAACTGCTTGGATGAAGCCCTTCCCGGTCTTTTTTTTTGCTGATTTCTCGCGAGTACCCTTTAAATCACATTCTGAACACATTGAGCGGCTCGGATCATCGAAATTCGATCGAAAAAGGGAGGTCCACATTTTATTAAAATGAGGTGGTCCTCATAAGAGACTGACTGTGTGTATATATATATATATATATATATATATATATATATATAATAACGGTTGGATAATCTAGAACTTATTTCAGTAATTTTTATTTTTCATAACTTTTTGTTTAGCTTTTCGTTATAATTTTCGGGATTAATTATTCGTCTCGATGAGAAGAATCAAGAAAGTACAAAATTATGACCAAAAGAAAAAAAAAGGTTTACTAAAAAAGAAAAAAGTATCAAACAACCATCTTATTTGTCTAAAATGCCGTTTTATTTGAATTTTTTCAATATCAATCCTTATTTTTATACTTTTCTGAGATGAATGATTAATTTCAAAAATTATGACGAAAAACTAAACAAAAAATTATGAAAAATTTAAAAATACCGAAGTAAGTTTTTTAGATTATAAGTATTATTGCATGTATAAATAAGTCTAGAAGAACGCACTAGTGATTTTGCCACACCATTTTTTGTTATTGTCACACCCTGCAAGTGTATTTTTTGGTGCAAAAATACACTTGCAGGGTGTGACAATAACAAAAAAGGGTGTGGCAATATCATTTACCTTTACAAAATTGTTAGTATCTTAAGGGTAAATCTGTCCACACAGACAGATTGTGCACAGATTTTGTTGTGGGACCCACTACGGGTCCCACACAAACGATTCGAGCCGTTCATTAATTGTAAAACATTTTTTCAAGGGTTTTTATAAAAAATCAGCTCAATCTAATACCTATAGATGCTTGATCTAATCATCTAATTTTTCATTACCCGAAAATCTGAATAAAAATTTAGATGATTGGATCGAGCACCTATAGGTATTAGATTGGGCTTATTTTTTACGGGGGACTTTGAAAAAATATTTTACATCTAATGAACGGCTTGGATCATTTGTGTGGGACCCGTGGTGGGCTCCACAACAAAATCTGTGCACAATCTGTGCACAGATGTATGTGTGGTTAGCAGGGTTCTGTTCGTATCTTAAAGTCCGAACCGAACCCCTCACTAAAGGCCGTGTTTGGATGCTGCTGGATCCTCTCTACACTGACCGTTGGTCTTTTGTTTCCTATGGAGGAGAAGTATTTGGTTTACAACTTCTCTTTGTTCTCACGCTGGAGCTTCAACTCCAGAATTTGAGAAAGCAGAGCCGAAATCATATTAGGGTTTATGCAGCGCACACTGTCTCATCAAATCATACTCCGAAATCCTCCTACAGTTCCAGCAACCTCGAGTATCGACATCTAGGGTTCATGGTAAGCCACGCTTCTCTACTAGTGATTACTACTATTGTTCTTTCAAGCTCAAACCCTGGGGTTGGCCAGGGACTTAGGGTTTGCTCCCTCCTAGGTCTTATGGTTCGGAACCTCCCGGGTGCTATCAACTCTTGTGTAGTCGGTCAGGCTCTGCTCCGGTTAATGGGGCCCGCTAGTGGACGATGGACTTGTCCCCCATTATTGTCGAGTTGCGCATAAGCTGCTTATGCCCGGACACACCGAGTTATGGGATTTTAAAAAAAAAACTATTGTTCAAGCTTCATTTATACTTTTTGATTCGTGTCTCTTGTTTTGGTTGCATTCGTAATTCGTGTATGCATGTATGTGAGTTTATTCTAACCAAGTGCTTTTATTTCTGTGTTCATGAGTCTTTTGTGAAGAATAATAATGTTAAATTATGTGTGGAAGAAGACTTCATGCTGCGAACTGTTCTGGGCTATAGGCAACTCAAGTACTTAGTCGCAGCATTACGTTATTGTGTGTTTGTTTTTTCTTTTGATGTTCGCAATGTTCACTTGTAGTCACTTATTTATAGACAAATATTAATTTTCTGCTCCCATTTATTAGTTTAAGATGAAAGCTAACGGTTCCTGCTTTATGTTTCAGACAAGTTCCTTGGATGTTTGACTCGTGTCGTTGTGCTACGAAGGTTTGAGTGATTGTATTTCAGATGTATGGTCAGGGTAATTATACTCAGTTTGGGCAGGGTTTCCAGTGGCCCATGCCTGATTTCCAACCGCGCCCTATTCCTCCTCCACATCCTCCTTTCCAACATGGCCCTACAACCTCGCAATATCCTATAATACAACAAGGTCCTCAGTCAATTCCACCTCATTTTACTCATGCCCCACCCCCACCGGTTCAGCAAGGTCCGCCTGTTCAAGTCCCGGCGACTAGAATGTTAAATGCGGGCCAATCTTTCCTACCGCTGCCCCCACCCCCGCCCCAACAGGTCAGTGGAAGCACCTCTATGGCACATCCATATCTGGTTGACCAACAGAAATCCCAATGGACCCATAATACACATCATACTCCACTATCTGTCCCTCCTCTTGGTCCACCTCTCTCAGGTTCAAATCGGCCAGAAATGTTTCAACCCTCATTGCTTCCTGGAGCATTACCCACACTACCATCACAAGGACAAGCTCTATATAAAGGCCCAGTTTATCCGCCACAGCCGGGTGGCATGCTGGTTGGTCAACGAAGTCTACCGCCGCCACCACCAATTTCTAGTTTCTTCCCTCCTGCTCCATTTGGGTCTCGTGTACATTCATCACATCAGGATTCGGATGTGCCAGCTGCAGGTCCCATGCCACCTCCGCTTCCACCTTCTTCTCCTCCACCCCTTCCACCTTCTCCGCCACCTCCTACCTCTCCCCTTCATACTTTTGGAACTACGTCTTCTGCTCCACTCCTTACTGTGGCTGACTTGTCCCATAATTCCGAGTCAGGTCCAATGGACAATCATTCTGCCTTGGAAGTGATGCATACTGATTCTAAAATTGTGGTGTCGTCCCAAATCAGAGACGATGCACCTGTGCTGGATGACTATGAATTACTTGAAGGCACGACATGCCGTGAGGTGGTGGAAGAGGATTTATCGTCTGTGGAATGTTCAAAATTGGATCTACCTTCACCTCCACCCAAGCCAGCTGAACAGAAAGTAGTGCAAAAAATTGAAGTCTTGTGTCATTTTATTGCAAAGAACGGTCTGGAGTTCGAAGACATGGCTCGTCAGAAAGAGTATGGGAATCCAGAGTTCAAATTCTTGTTTGGTGGTAACCCGGGAAGTGAAGCTGGAGTTGCGCATGAATATTTTGAATGGATGAAAAAGAAATGTAAAGGGGAATATAAATTGCAGGAGAAGCATAATAATTCGGTTTGGAGGCCTTCAGGAATCGACAATTCAACACAAACAAGTTATTTGGCTGGTACAAGTGTATCCCATTCACCTCCCGATTCTGATATGGACATTGAAGGTTAGTGCAGCTGGTGTTTATGGGTTGCATTTCATTTCTCTTTTGTAGACGTGAAAATGTGTCATGATGTAAAGTGCTGGTGTGTCATGCTTTGATGATTTTCCATTTCAAATATTGTGATTTGTACGAAAACAAGATTTTAAAAATGAAGTAAAGTTAAAGAAGCAACTAAGGTGGAAAATTGGTTGGTTTCAAGCTATATCAGCTGGAACCTTTCCTGATCACGTTTGTTACTAGAGTTCTTGTTTCAGTGAAGCTCAGGTCAGTTTCCTATATAATCGTTTTGGAGTAGTTTCTTAATTTCTTAATTTCGAATTGTTGGGACTTGAGCTGATGGGTTCCAATGGATCATAATACGGGTTACAATTGTATGTTGCCTTTATTTAGTACACCAAATTTTTATGAAAACATTCACCACATGTCAGTGATGACTTTTGTGACTTCTCTCTGTGTGTGTCTATAAGCTATCGATTAGGTACTCCCTCACTTTGAATAAAGATTGAAAGGTAAAGAGAGAGGGTGAGCGAGCTTGCAAAGATCTATATATCAAGTTATTCTAAAGAAAGCAAGCCTCACACGGAATCTGTAGAAATGTGCAAAAAGGTGTACCTTGTTCGAACGTCCTGCAAACAATTCTTAGGCTTTTGCAGGTACAAATCAAGGTTGAAAGTTTCGAGGTATTTTTTGATAGCTTAGCCTTGTCGCGAGCCTCAACTTAGCCTTAACAATAATTGGTTGGGAGGGACTCAAATTGTAGTTTCAAGTGCTGAACCATCAGGCTAGGCCAGGAATTTGGGCTTTTGACTTGCTAAAGGAGGTCTAGGATGGTGATGGTAGGAGCGGAAAACATTAGGAGTCTTGGCGTAATCAAGGGTCAAGGACCATCTCGAGGCTCTATGTAAGAGGCAGAAAAATTTGTCATATTAGGTCGGGTAGTCAATGTTGAATAGGGCAATTTGAGAGGTCTCGGGCTTCTTAGCTCAAGAACATTTGTCATATTTCCCTCAAGGGATAGATTTTTACTTGGTTTAGTTAGAGGGCTTGTTCATTTTTGTCTACAATCGACTGGTTTATGAGACTCTCTAAATGTGATCAGCCTATGCAACGGCATGGGGTTGATACTTAGTTACTTACTACTCTCAAGATTTGACGCGTGGAACATATTACTAAATCTCCATCCTATTCACATAAGAAAGGAAACTCAAATGCTTAGATTAAAGTTTAAGATAGGATAGAAAAACCTGTATCTGAGGGCTTCCTAAAAGTCACCAAATAGATATTTTGGTGCTTTAACAAAATTAAGAAACTTCTGTTAGTTGGTCTATGTTTAGGCTTAAGAGTCTTTTCCTTTCTAGTTTGCATAGTTGGGTTTGCAATGCATCCCTTGACCAATTTCTTGATACGATATATATCTTTGGAGTTCAACGTGGAGTATGGTGGAGTAAAGGGGGTTTTCCTTAGATTGGGAATAGGCTTCTCGATGTATAGGGCCTTTTTGCCCTTGGTCTGCTTTTGTACATGGGTGGCATCCCCTTGATTCCTTTCCTAAAAATAATTGATTATTGGAAAAGAAACTTCTGTAAATTTAATTGGGGTTCAATGGTTGCACGGTTTGATACCTCTTTGATTTTACTTATAGCTTGGTTTGATTAATGTAAGATATATAACCTGTAAATGCAATTTCTGTTTTTGTAGTTATTACACAATGATACGTAAGTACAGATGATCCTCGTTTTGTGTACTTAAGCTTAACAGTTGCGTCTGTGGTTGTGGATGCAAATTACGTTTTTGTAATCTCCTAGTATACTTGACGAGTCATCGAAGAAATCTTTTTGTGACATGTATTGTACTCTGAAGTAGTTATTTGATGTTTGAGCTTTTATCCAAAGAGATTTATTCGTTTGCCCTTTTCAAAGAAATCTATTTGTTTGCCCTTTTCTTTTCCTTTGATAGAATTCACTGTACAGAGACTCTTCTACCTTATGTGTTTAAGGCCAGTGCTACTTCTATTATCTTTGGCTGCCCCACGAAAAAGTGGTTCTTGGTTGTCAAATCCCCTTTCATGTCTCTTTGGTTTCGAGTAATGGTGATAATGTTTCTTTTAATGAGTTACAGTTCTTGTGGGAGAGTAGCAAACAAAATGAACCATTTGTTGACATGTAAGTGCTTGAATGAGTAATGTTACCTATTTGAAGCTTTGTTTTTGTTTTTGTTTTTTTGGGTGTGTGTGGATCTTTAGATGATATCACCCCGCCTGATGAAGAGCAGCAAATGTGTACCTCATTTGAAAGTCTAAAGACTCTAAACCATGAGACTGGTTTGATACGTGAAGAGCTTGATATTAGAGAGCAATTAAATGCACCGGTGAATGCTACCGAATATAGTCTTGCGGATGATGTATCTGCTTCTTCAGGATTGGCTGGGCAAGAAGAAGGTAGCTAAGCACTTCTGATTACTCTTTCTTGATTTCTTTTTACGACTTCCCACAGTTTTTTTGTTTCTTTTTCGTCTCATGTTGTGCTCTTTTGATGCATACGAATTTCCTGATCCGTATTTAATGAGTAATATATCCAATTACAATATGCTTTTATCTTGTTGTTTGGATGCTCTCCTCACAAAGCATGTTTCATTTTGCTGTACATTTCCTATTTGTTGGACATATTGATAGATCAAAAAACAGATTATCTTGGCTTTTTGTGGAGCTACTGAGTGTACTAATAATTTTATGGCTGCATTGTTTCTACTGTTCTGGAAGTAGCACCTTGCCCAGCTTGGAAGTGTTTGGTGTCCCTCTTCATTTTTTGGTTATCATGTTGAGTAGAAATGGTTTATTTCATGGGCCAAGGTTGATTGTCGACTATGTTAATTTCTAAAGAATTCTACACACACAAACACATGCACATCCCCATTAATATTTTGAGCTAAGAAGAACCTGGAGGTACGCGTGGCCAATGCGTTGGAGGTGGACAAGCATCAGATGCACACTCAGCCCTGGCCCCTAGTCATGGCACTACATACACGTGCCTTCTCAGGACACTTCATAGACGTGAAGAGGGCTTATTGATTTTTCAAAGTTTTTACTAGGGGTTAAAATACGATAAAAAACAGTTTCAGCTTTAGCAAGAACAGAGAAAGTCAATCAAAGCCCTTGGCCGTCTGCTTCAATTTCTATGCTGTAGATAGTTCTAGTAGGGAGTCGTACCCAATAATATACCTTAAGGATACCCGTACTCCTTAGATACTTGTGGATGCATATCTGATCCTTCCCAAATGCAAGTAGGTTTTGGATACTCTATGGCATGTTTCCAAACTTTCATAACACTAACATGTTGTGCACTTCTAAATACTTATAGAGTCCATTTGTTCAGACTTCAGAGTAAACTTGAAGACAGTTTCATAATAATTAAATTACTTTTAAGAGAAGAAGAAAACATTGAGATGAGAGTAACATCACCATTTTTTGCAAAGTTTTGGAGTTAAAGCCTTGACTGTGTCCTGTGAGTTTCATAAAAGTAATTGTCAGTAGTTAAATAAGCACCTAAACTTGTATATAACCTTTTTGCGTATGTGAAGAAAGTGCAAAAAGGAAAATCACAGTTCGGATTATTCTTTTTTTTATTTATTTATGAATACTTGTTAGTGAATTGAAATGAAGGAAGTATGGTAATATGCACAAAAATTGAATTGGGTCTCTAAGCCTGCCCTCTCTGATGCCATTTGGCTTTGATTTGAGGGCATGGTTCGGCAGCAAAACATGTTTCGGGGGGCCATTGTTTCAGTGGTATTCTGAGAACAGCCACTTTGTGCAAATTTCCAAAGGTTAGGTCTGTCTCCAATCCTCCCACACCCATACCTCCAATGATTGGGGCAGTGTTTTAAAAAGCGCGCAAAGCGCACGCTATAGCGCAAGGCATGCGCTTCGAAGATGTGGGCTATAGCGTGGAACCCTAAGGCGCGCGAAAGGCGCTGAGGCGATCGCCTTTCGTCTGTGAGCCAAAAATCAGATCTGACGGCTCTATAACATGTTCGCGATGCACTTAATAATTCTTTCTTATAAGTCGATTTCAACCCGAATCGATCATACCCAGCAGAGCAGCTTCAACGACAGCAGCTTCTGCTCCTTTTCTTCCCCTCCTGTTCGATCGAGAGATAGCAGCTCCAGGTAAGCTCCTCCTCCTCCTCCTCCTCCTTCTTCTCACGTCTCTGTTTTTTCTTCTTCTTCTTCTTCTTCTCCTCCCACGTCTCTGTTTTTTTTTTTTTTTTCTGTCCCTTCCATAACAGAAAATCAAAATTTCAGATTAGTTAGGCTGTGGAAAATCGAAATCGAAATTTCTGTCCCTTCCACGTCTCTTTATGCCTCTAGATTTTATTGCCTTTAATCCTTATGTTATGTCTCTAAGGCTAAACATTATTATGTTAGCTTTTCATGGATGATATGTTATGTTTAGTGTTTGGTACTTTCGTTTAACCATTGACATGTTATGTTTTATGACATTTGAAAGTTTTACAAGTGTTTGTTTATGTTGAAAACTTGTTCTAATAAAATTTGCCTCGTTGCTAAGAAAAAAAAAAATTTGCGCTTCGCGTCAATAAAGCGCGCGCCGTGCCTCGCGCTAAAGCCCCAGGGCACCGTTGAGCCTCGGTGCGTCTTTTGCAATTTAAAACACTGGATTCAGGACTATATGGGTTTTGAGGTTGTTAGTGAATTGAAATATTTTTAGGACCTACTGAAAGCTAGAAGTGAAGCTCCTAACTGATACCTATTTTCATAACATAAGTATTTTGCGTTAAAATTGAAAGGGAAATTTTATAGAAGTGCTATATGACTAGCGATGCTAAACGGGATGGAGTGTTGGTATATCAAGTAGCAACAAGTGAGTAAGATGAGTGTTGTAGCTGAAATGAGGATGTTGAGGTGGGGGTGTGTGGTAAGACTAGGAGAGAGAGAATTAGAAACAAAACTATTCGTGAGATAGTAGGAGCTGTACCTACACATGATAAGTTGAGAGAAAATAGATTAAGGTGGCTTGGACATATTTACCGTAGACCTGCAGACATAGTAGTCAAGCAGAGTGACATGACAGTAATGGATATAGTAGGGCTAAGGGAAGAGGGGATGCTGTGATACGGAAGGATATGGGCTTACTAAATCTAAGTGAACAGGTAACCCTGGACAAAGCTCAATGGAAAATAGGATTCATGTAGCCAACCCCAATTGATTGGGACACAAGGCTCGGTTTGGTAAGTATTTTGCGTTAAAAAAATACAGTGGGTTCTCACCATTCTTGAAATTTTGGGTATTAAACTGAAATTTTTTGTAACAAAACACAGTAGCTGTATCCAATTTTGCTAGCTTGTCCCATACTGTAAACCTTGGAGATTGTTGTGTATTTCTGTAGGTCTTTTCCCTTTGTGGATCTAAATCTAATTATGAGCTAGTTTATTGTGGATCTTTTTCCCTGGCACATTTCTTGATTCAAAATGTTAATGTAACTATTTTCACTTGTCTTCTTCGATATGCATCTTGTTGGAATTACCAGGTAAACTCTTGAATTAGCTGAGTTTGATATGTCTTCCTTTTCCGGTGCATGTACAGGTTGCGAACTCGTTTCTGATCCTGATCACTTCATAGATGGAAGGTCACTTGCCAAAGTTGACAGCACAGTCACAAACTCATATGGAGCTGCCGAGTGGCCCTCAAAAAGCAATGAAGAAGAATCATCTGTATCTCCCCTGGAAGATCTAAGTCAACAAAATAAGTCGGCGGCCGCAGTTGGCATTGGTTCTGGGAAACTTCCTTGTGAACTCATCACAGGTGCTAGCCCTTTTAGACTTCTACAAGGCTATGCTTCTGATGACAGTTTGGAAGGTGATAACAAGCCTCATTTAGAAGACAGTAGTCCTTTAAAAGCCTCACCATCAACTGCATCAGCTGTTTCTGGTTTACACGGAGTTATAGGATCTAATTCACAGACAAGGTCTGACGTGGCATATGCAATGTCAGAGTCTAATGTGGCATGTTCCCTGAGCATGCCATTAAATGCTCTGGAATTCTGCCCAGAATCACAAAGGACAAAGACAGAAATTGGTATAACATCCTTTGCAACCGTTATGACTGAAGAAGTCTTTGGAAATAATGGAAGAAATGAAGGAAATATGGACAACGCTGCTTCTCTTGAGGCTTTGCAACAGACTGTTGTCTTGGATGGTGTTCATGAGTCCACTCCTGAGAGAGGCAAGTCTCAGTCATGGAAGGAAGATGCCAAATCCTCATCTACTCTGCGCAAAGTCGACGAGTATGGGAGATTAGTCAGAGTAGGTGGACGTGAGAGTGACTCTGATGAATCACACGACACTGGAAGACGTGGTCGGAGACAGAGAAGTTGGAGTAGAAGCCCTTCTCCTCGCGGTAGGAGGAGGAGGAGTCCTTGGAGAAGAAGGGAGAAGCGAAGCTGGTCTCGCAGGTCTGCAATATGTTTATGTCCTAGACTGGAGATCAAGGCTCCGTTCAGTGGTCATGAAATAGGTGCAAGAGGATTATTCCCGAGAAAACTTTGGTGAATTGAAGGAAAATGAAACAGATGTTTTAGCATGTGGTCATACAAAAAAGAATTTTGTAAAAAGTTAAGATGTAGTTATTTAATTTTGTAGGGAACTAGTGTACAATAAGACTCCTACAAATCCTTATACATTTTGCAGGCCAGGTTTTGAAGTAAAACTAATCCTGATGGTTGTCAAGGACGTGGGTCCCACAATTTTCTTGTTAACCAGACAAAAAACAAAATGCATGGAAGTTTGATATCCCTAGACTTTCCTTTCCGTTTCCAGGAACTGAACGGGGCCCAATAGACTTCTGTTATCTCATTCTTAATGGTCCGTTTTAGTTGCTTCAGACAAGTCACTTCTAGCTTTGCTCTTTTGTTCATTTCCTGGAGCGACTTATGGCAATCTGTTAATTTACCTGTTTATTGTTTCAGCTTGTCTCCCAAGAAACGAAGGAGCAGGAGCAGGTCTCCCACTTATAAGCGCAGGGGAGAATATGGTGGTGAAAAAATCAGAAGGGACAAGTGTCAGCTTCCAATGTGCTT
Organism: Rhododendron griersonianum; assembly: GCA_018127125.1. Taxonomy (NCBI): domain Eukaryota; kingdom Viridiplantae; phylum Streptophyta; class Magnoliopsida; order Ericales; family Ericaceae; genus Rhododendron; species Rhododendron griersonianum. Next base: position 28,102,899 of record CM030795.1, read on the forward strand.
TGACTTCCTTCGAGGTAGGTGCCACCGTGGAGCAACTTGTCGGTATATGCACCATGACTCTGACACGAGTGATGGTTCAAGACGTAACAGGAGTAAGCAACAGTATGTGGAGATTCCACATGTTTCAAGGGCTTCTGGTTTGCATGAAGAGAGTAAGAAAGCCCTTTCCGAAGGACCAGTACATGAGAAGAAGTTGGATGGGTGTGGGGATGGGGAAAAAGAATTAGTCTCTATGCAGGATGCACTGCCATCTATATTTCACGATCAAGATGATAAATCCTTGGTTGTAAAGTTGGCTAAATCTGAGATGTCTCAAGAAGTAACTGCCATCATGCACGAAACTCACAATATTAAAGGAGAGAAATTGGAATCCACCACCAACCTTCCTGAAAATTGTCTTGGAGAGCTAACTGCAATTGTGCAGGAAACGCAGGATATTAGAGAACAGAATTTGGAATCTACAACCGACCTTCATGATGTCAAAAATCATGTAAAACAAGTGGAGACATCTCATGACATAGCTTCTTCAGTCGAAAATTTTGTTATTCCAAATTCTCGAGCTAAGCAAGTCAAGACTTCTAATGGCTTTTCTACGTCTCAATCTTTGCAAGTTCAGTCATCAACCTCCTTCCAACATGGACTTCCAGTTAGTGAACCGCAGATAAAGAATATCCCTCCAGTTCAAGCTTATCCCAGTACAAGTTCCGTCACCCATTCAGTTTCGTCTGAATCTCTGCCTCCAATTCAGGTTAATATTCCAGATTACCGTTTGCAGTTACTAACTTCCCTTGCCCCACTTTCACAAGGTACAAGTACCCCCACTCCTACACCACATCTGCCAAGGGAACACGACTTGATGCAACCTGCTTCAAAATTTCCTTCTTTTCAAGGCCCATTGCAGAACCTATATTCTCATTCTGTACCGCCACCGAACTCCTCTTGGTCCCTCCAACCACCACTGCCACCGCCGCAGCCGTTGCCTCCACCACAACCATTTGTTAACAATCCAAATCCTAATGCAATGCAAGGTTTTCCTTCATTACAATTTCAACATTTTCAAATTCAGCTGCCTTCAAGAAGTGACTTCAATTCGCAGACGTTTGGAAGACCTTACTCACAAGCTACAGGTTTTGTTGGTGAAGATCACTTCTCTCAGTTACCAGTGCAAGGTTTAAACCCTCCAAATTTGTATGGTCAGAGCAGCATATCCTCACAACCCACGCCTCCTCTGAGAATGCAGGCTTTCCCAGGCGACAACCTGCCTTCAGGTGGGTTTTTCACTTCATCTTCTCAGAATCATCCTTACTCTCAGCAGCAACAGCCACTCCATGGTCTGTGGCAGTCTCCCACGCACAGTCTTACAGTAAATCGAGGTGACCATGGAAATGTTATTCCTACCATGTCTAGATTTGCATCAGGTGTTGACAAGAATCAGCCATCTCATCTGTCAGATTCTGGAGGGTACAGAATTTCAAACTACTGCAATCGTCATGCTTCCACATTTGACCAGCCGCTAAGCTCTAAATTCAGCTCAAATGTTAAGCAAGAAAACGACTTGCTCCACAGTAATCAACATGGTGTTGGAAGTATTGGCTCAAAACTTATGACTTCCTCACCAAAACCTGAGCCTGATGATTTACTGAGTTTACGCAGTGACCAGTATGATCCACTTTTTGACAGCATTGATCCATTTTCGAACTCTTTCGTGAAATTTGAACATGGTTTGAAGCATGAACCTGTCGATGACTCTATCATTTTGAGGCTCATAGGCTCCCATAAGCCGTTAGATGCGAAAGAAAGCAAGCATAAAGATAGAGTTTTGGCTGAAACTGCATCCATAAAAAGTGAAAATGATGAGAATGGTGAGACAGCAGATGCAGAAGTTGGTGATGTGGAGAATGCAAGTGGAAGCAACGATCTTGATGCAACAAATACATCGGCAGGAGAGTTTGAGATTAATCAGGTTAAGACGCCTGGGAAGAGAAAGAAGAGCAAAGATTCAAGTTCAACGAAACTTTTCAAAGTTGCCATTGCAGATTTTGTGAAGGAGATGCTAAAGCCATCATGGCGACAGGGTAATATGAGCAAGGAGGCATTTAAGACAATTGTCAAGAAGACGGTTGACAAGGTGTCTGGTGCTATAAAGAGCCACCAAATACCGAAGTCTCAGGCAAAGATAAATCAATATATCGACTCGTCACAGCGGAAACTGACTAAACTAGTGATGGTAAATTTCCCTTTAATTTGCCAATTTGTTTTTTCTATTTATAAGAACTTCTGAGAGCAAGTTTATCAATAGAAAGGTAAAAAAAGGTAAAAAAAAACTTGTGAATAGTGCATATTTTTTATTTTACCTACTCACATTTCTTTCAACACTACACCAATACAATCTATTTTACCTATTCTTTATTAAAATATTAATAAAGAGAGAGAGAGAGTGAGAGAGACAATAAAAAACTAGATTGCTTATGAATAGTTGTGAGCTATTTTTAGCTCACAACTGTGGATGGAGGCAAAATGCCTCCCCCTTTAGCTACTCTGATGTTCGGGTACCTTTCCTCTTTTTGTGAGGTAAATTGACTATAAAGCTACTTTGAAGTAGCTGATAAACTTGCTCTGAGTATCAGTGTATACCTCATGCCCTTTCTGAGCATGATCTATGGTTGTTCTCAGAGTAAACTTTTTTTGCTAGGAAAGATAAAGAAAACGGCTGTTTTAGTACTAGTGACCTTAATTAGCAGAAGTGGTCATATGTAATTACCATCATAGCATGGGAATTATGTATTGGGCCCTCATAATAACCAATGTGAAATGATCCTACCTGAATATTTTGTTTTTTGTTTTACTTGTATCATCACCTCTCTTTTTTTCAATTAGAAAAGATGCTCCGAAACTGTTTATTCAGTTTTGCTTTGTACAGAGTACATTTTATGGTACCACATGCAAAGGTTTTCCCAACAAGGAGTTTACGGGGCTTTTATTTGTTGCATGAATCAATCTTAATTAGGAGTATTAAGAATCTTGTGCGCAAAAACAATTGTTGAACACATGTCAAAAGATATTGGATTTTAGTAGCAAGGATATTCTGTTTGTAATTTTTAACATGGAAAACTTCTGCATTTTGTTTACCTACGTTTGCTCGGTTTTAGGGCGGACAATAACTCGAGAAATAGAAAGCTATTGTTAAGCTTCAGATGTTCTGAATGGATTCATGAAACTGTAAATCTACTCATTTCAGGTGTAGATGATGGTTGAATAGAATCACACATACAAATAAGTATCTTTCTACCTAATATGTATATACCCTATGTATGTAAACATATACTGCAACATCCCACGGCATAATTTTTCAGGGCTATGTTCAGAAGTATGTTAAAGTGTAGAAAGTTGATATCAGGCTATCAGCTATGGTGCCTATGATGGAAGAAAACTTTGATTTGACCGGTAAGTCTCTCTCTCTCTCTCTCTCTCTCTCTCTCTCTCCATATCGTTGAACACACGGCCATGTGTATTAGTTGCATATTTCTATATTTTTGCAACGATTTTGTATGACGCCCGGTGCGAGGTAACGATTTATTGTATGGAGGCATATGATTTCTCACTTATGTGTGTCACGTTTACTGTTTCCCAAGCGATTCTACTTCAAGGGTGGAATCTAGGTAGTTAGTCTGCTTTTGGTTTTGCAAGTCTTTTGAGATTGTTTTGGGCCTGGGGGTTAACCTGAATAGAAACAAGATTGTGAGTGTTAAACTGTTATCCTGATAGATTACAGAGTTTGACACAAATTTTAGGTTGTTCCATCGAGCATCTTTGACTCAAGTACTTGGACATATCCTAGGGGTATAGTCCTTGAGCAATTGTTTTTGAGCTCTACTTTTAGAGAAAATTGTGGAAAGGCTTAAAGGTAGGAAACAAGATTTGTCTAGAGGACGTGCTGAAACTTTTGTGAAGTTCATTTTGGAGAGGACTCAGAGTCAAATATACTATGTGGTAATTCTGTTGGAGATAATGCTTGGCTAGCTCAGGATAAGTTTGAGGATATACTATTGATCTTTTATGGGTTAATGTTTTGGTTTTCATCCTTTTGGGCTTCGGTTTCTACCAATTTTGGGAGTTCCTTTTTGTTTTGTATCTGGGGATTGGAGCATGGTGTCATTTGGGAACAAATGCTTTGTTAAGTTTGTCTACTTTCATTTTTGAAATCCTTAGTGGACTTCTTGTCCCCATAGACTTTCTCGGCCTTAGTGAAGGTTGAGACACAAATGGAGATACTTTTTTATGCCTTCGTGAGTTAGTTGTATGCTTGTAGTGATTATAATTGTTACCTTTTTATTTGTTTCCAAATCTTACGCATTTGTCGTGGTTAGTTTCGAAACAGTGATAGTTTAGGTCTGGTCTGCCCTCATTTTAGAGCTTGAATACCCTTTTTGACTTGGTCAGACTGATAGACATGAAAAACTGTGTTTGTGTCTGGTGAATCGGGGTTTTTATTTAAAAGAAAACATCTTCTTGTGTGTTTCCCTGTTGACTTTTACGTACTCCTGTTTCAAGGATAATGTTCGGTTGCATGGGGTTGTGGTTTTACTTGTTTCCTCTCTCTCTGTCTCTCTCTCTCCTCAGAGATTTCGTGTCAAGATCTCAAATTATCATTGTGGATGCATGAAGCGTGAGGTGGTGCAGGAGAGCGAGAGCATGTAGATGATTTTAAGGTTAAGAGCATCTTTAGAGCGCGAATATAACTTATAAGTAAAATCATCTGTACTCTAATGGATATTCTTATAGATTGGTGTCAATTGCAAAGTAATATATGTATATCTAATCGAACATTATGTAAGACGAAGCAGGCAAGTGAACCTCAGTTTATTGTTTACTAGTTTCTGATGGTTGCTACGAATTGTCTCTTGATTGGTGTCTCTCTTTTTTTATTAATTGTCTTTGGGAACTGGGATTCATATGCTCGAGGGATTCTATTCCAGTTGGGAATGTGATTCCTACTCCATGGGAACGACTTCTTATAAGATTATTACTTTGGAGCGTGGGAAAGAGGTTACAAGGTGGATTTGTCACCCTAGTAAGGAAGATCCTGCTAGTAAGAATAAAATTATACGTATGTTCTTATAAGATCCTTACTTTGGGCGCAGGAGCAGGGTTTCGAGGTGGGTTCATCACTGTAGTAGGAGGATCCTGCCTCTAGATTATGACGATTTGTATATGTTTCATTTACACAGTTATAGTATTTGGAATTCATGTAGATTGATTTTTGACTAATTCATCTGTTGACATAAATTGGATAACCGCAAAGGATAACGTCTCAACACCTTAGGGCTGTGTTACATGGTGGAATGCCTCATCTTATTCCCTTCCTTTTAAAAAACGTTGTTGTGCGCACATGTATTGATATAGTTACCTCATCTTATTCCCTTCGTCCTAAAAGATTGGGCATTAAGGTTACTTACTGTTTTCAGAGCTTTATACGGCTTATTTTTTTCTGGCAGACATTCAAAAGGGTCTGCAGTTGTTTTGAGAGGAATGTGAGCATCCTCTGTTTATATAAAGCTAGTAGGTGGTTATACTTGCTCAATTGCACGGCGCATTGGGAAATCCAACTTAATGTCTGGAGAATAGTTTCCAACCTCAGCAATGTTCTGAGGAAGCCTCAACCTTGTATGTGGTGCACCTTTTGATTTCAAACTAGTTATTTACGCTTGAATTATAGTTCTTCTATTTGTTTTGGAAATGTTTGTAAAGTCTTCGATCACTTCAGGTAGCGATTGTACATATTCAGCATAGTTTGAACTTTGAAGTAGAAAATATTGGCTTCACAGTGGATAACTTTTTGGATACTCAAGACAGTTAAATCAGTTTAGTAGCATTTCCTGTCGCAGTCACATTCTGTTTGGTTGTTGTATTCAGAATTGTTTTTGTAGCTTACTTTTCCAGTACTAGTTTGGGTGGCAGTTTTCAACTTTTCGAAACTAGAAATCTGGGAATTTTCAGAAAAGAACCCATTTATGAGAAAAACGTGTCAGATTATGTTCAGTGTGTATGTTCCAATTTTTCCCTTATGATTCAGCGCTGATCTCCCGATTCTCTGCCGCCAGCCGTCTATACTTATGTTGGACACTGTTCACCGAGAATATGTATCGGTGAAAATGAGAGGTAAATATATTATAAGAGATGTTGGCAGACATGTACTTTTCTTTCTTCTGTTCAAAAAACTAGCACCCACTATCAAATATTCATTTTGTTTTCCTTGTTGCAGAAACATATGTTCAGATTAAGGAGTCAGCCCATTTTTTTATTTTTTTTTATTTTTGAAGAGGGTTGGCCAAAGCGAGCCAACCCTTTAAAAGTCCCACAAATTATGTCGGTCATATAACACCCACCTTACTAGGGCGGGCATGGCATATTTAAAATAGAAGTTCATTAGTAGGGTAGGGTTAGTGGAGCGAAACCAACCGACCCTTTTTAAGGAGTCAGCCCGTGAGTGAGTGTATTGGTTATGCTTTCTGTGTTACCAAATTCATACGCATGTATAACCAGCCCCCACATGTTTAAGGAAACATTAGGTAAATGATTAAACATTAAAAATAGCAGTAGTGTGCAACTTATGATTTTACAAGTTTCGTGAGTTTGTTTTTAAATGGTATAAGTCTCCCTTCAAATTACTACACAGTATTGGTATAAGTGTGTAACTTGAACTGGTGTGGTGCTGTAAACATCCGAGATTTTGCTGCAAATTAGGCACCTGTTGCGTTTGAAGAATAACTGGCATCGTGGTCGTGGCCGTGGCCTGAGACTAAGGTATTTATTTCATCCTTTGGTCTTAGGGAGGGGCTGTATTCCATGTTGCATGCAACCTGGCACAATTAACTCTACACAGTCTGATAGCCCCCAAAAAAAAAAAAAAGAAAAAGAAAAAAAACCATAGTAAAGCATTAACAGGTTGAATCCGGAAACCTGCGTGTTTCAAGTTTGTGTATGGTTCCTATGTTTCTGTTCTTCGATGTGCACAGATTCCTTTTGTTCTTCGTGTGAAATCGTTTTCACGTTTACTCGCATTCTTTTCATTGGGTAGTGAATTATACACTCTCTTTATTTTCAAACATTTTCGTTTTCTTTTTTAATTTTTGGAGTTGGATACTCTCATGTCCCTTCCTTAAAAGGGATTGGACGATCTTAACGGACTTATTATATATGATGATTCAAATTGTTCATTTCTTAACGGACTTATTATGATGATTCAAATCGTTCATTTTTTAGACATAGTCAAGAATATCAATCATGCTATAGATTGTATTGAGCATGCTTTTTGATATGATTTGAAATAGTACATTTATTTTGAAACTAAATTTGTTTTGGAATTTTTTTTTTCTATGTCCAACCAATATGACTTTTGATACGCCTAATGGTATCAACGAGATCTAAAAGAAATGGTTCCTATCATTAAAGGGAGCCAGAGAGTGCTCACAAGTGTGTTAGACCGATGGATGGACCGGAGGGGATCAAATTCCCAAATTTTTCATACATAAAAGTGGTTGAGCTTGTTAGTGATTTATGTGCAAAATACTTACTATATATTATCCACTCCTTTGTTAGTTATGAAAATCTTGTGATGTACCATTAGGGGTGAGCAAAAAACCCGTCAAACCGCGAATCCAGGCCAAATCAATCCAAACCGAAAGATTTGGTTTCTGTTTTTTAGTAGTATGGTTTGGTCATGGTTTAAAAAAAATTAGAAACTGCGTTATATGGTTTGATTTGTGGATTTACGTTCATGGTTATGATTCCAAACCGATCCGAACCATATAATACATATATATAAATATATACTCCGTATTATTTTATTATGATTCACCAAATAAATATGAGAGCCTAGTCAAGTACTTTCCTAATTTATTGATCCTATTAAATCCACCACAATATTTAGTATTCCTTCCCTGCCAGATAATTTAGACTAAACTTCTACTATATATCAAACTCATTCCTAATTTTCAGTATTTCATTTTATTAGTTTAAGACTTGAGGCAATTATTGGTATTCTACTCTTAATTAGTTGGTCCATGTTAGTGTGTTTTGGTAATTTGATTGAAATTGGTTTTAATATAAGTTTTCTTTTAATTTATCTTTATAATTTTAAGTACTTTAAATATTTTTTTGAAGATGATAGTTTCATTCAAAACAAACCGTGGTTTAAAACCGAAACCGAACCGTATTTTAATGGTTTGGATTGGTTTGGTTATATGCTTTTTGTGGATTGGTTTGGTTCTCCAAATTCGTGGATTGGTTTGGTTCTCCAAATTCATAATCCGTAGACATTGGTTTGGATCTTGGTTTAATATAAAACTGAACCAATCCGGACCATACTCACCTCATCATGGTTTTTTTTTTTTTTTTGGGAGACTTAATTATTCATCCTCAGACCTTATCCCACTTAAGAATTCATCCCGGTCATTTTGAACAGTTATGTTTTCATCCTTTCAGATAGTGAATTACCTATCTTACCCTTTTAATAATATATTCATATATGTTTTATTAAATTGACATCCTAAATTAGTGGGATTCAACCATTTTTTAATTTAGTAGGATTCAACCATTACCTAATTTAGTGGGATTCAATCTCAATAATTACGAGAGATAATTATGAAAGATGATTTCAAAACTTAAAAGATTCGTACTAACCAAATTCACGGATTTACATTCAAAAACCATATTTATTTTTTCATTTATACCACGTATTATCATGAAGCCATTTGGAACATGGTGGATTTACCATATTTTTATTTTTTGCAAAATTATCATTAAAAATAGGATGAAGATAATGCCACGACGACTTTTACTAGTGCCACGATTTGGTCATGTCTTTTTACAGTTCTACCCCTAATCCTTGTCTCTCATCTCTCTCTGACAAACCCACACACGTCTTTGCCTGCTCCCTTTCTCACTCCCTCACATTTGCTCCTTTTTTCTATTCCCATTCCAATCCAGCTACTCGTTTTTTGAAAAATCGATGGAAAGGGCAATGGAATTGTGATTGATCAGATATCTTTTGCTTCCATTTTGGGATACAAACCCATCTCCGTGCCGCCGACTATGAGTAGATAGATGCCTTTCTTCTTTCTTCATAACAAAAAGTGATTAATCATTTAAATCGGTGAACGTTTATCAATACAGCCATCACCAAATTTCTATCCTGATCTAGATTTTTGTAATTTAACACATGGAAAATGTTGCTGCTCTCTGGTAATTATCCGTTTGCATTCATCGTCCTAGTTTCGGGACAGAGATTTAATTGAAGCAGATTGAATGGAGCAAGGTTTTTTTTTTTTTTTTCACAGTCAACAGAGAGAGAGAGAGAGAGTGGGGCGGTGGCTGAAACTCGGCCATGTGGCGGCAGTCAATGAGGATTGAAGGCAAGGTGAGCAGGAACACTAGAGGACTTTGGTTGCTCTGCTCTGTAGACCCGAAACAAAAATAGGAAGAGAGAGAGAGACGTGGAAAAGTTTGCTTTTCAGCAGTAAGGGTATAGCAGTAAAAGAAGAAAACATGTCGTGGCACTAAAAATATGTGTCGTGGCATTATCCTCGCCATAAAAATATTTCAGAACATATACAATATTCGTACTGACCATGTTTTTCATGGTTAATTTGTCATGAAAACAATAAATCAAAATCATGATTTCTCGGCGGAACTTGAAAACCCATAACATTCTAGGATAATAGCCCTTTTTTGGAACATGGTGGATTGACCATGTTTTTATTTTTTGCAAAATGATCTGAAGAAATATTTCGAAACATACACAATACTGACCATGTTTTTCATGGTTAATTTATCATAAAAATAATAAACCAAAATCATGATTTTTCGGCGAAACTTGAAAACCCATAACATCCCGGGAAATCTGCATGAAAAAACATGAATATAAAATGGTTTTTCAATCTGAAAAATAGGACTCTAATCATGTTTAGCCGGAAAAGAAAAAATGAAGAAGAAGAGGAAGAAGCCATATGAAGTATATTTGAATGTTTCAAACCAAGACCAAATAAGAAGGATTGGGGTCCTACACAAGATTTTAGGGATTTATAGTCAAAACCATTTTTCTGAAACCAACCCATTACATAAAACCATATCCACAACAGAGTTGAGAGGCGATCGGGAGGTGATGATGGTGTTGGTGATGGGATTCTCAGACCATAATTCTCGGCATCTATGGTGGTGATTCCGTCGACAACGACGACGATGATCGGCTTTTCCCCAAGTTACAATAGTCGTTCGAAACTTTGAGTTCCCTCTATAGCCGGAGACGCCATAGCCAGAGACAACATCGGATCCACAGTCAGTCCAAACCTTAACATGTCGATTGGAATCCTGACGTGAAGAGGATTGATTAGCTTTAAATAACAACATCTTCTTTCCCCTTCGTCTGGATCTCATACCCCCGCCAGCCAGCCACTCCAGCTGGCGATGGTGGAGGAAGAGCAGCAAGCATCTGTCGAACGGCGAGCGCCGTCGGTTCCGCCGCCTCGGAGGTTGCGGCCATCCCGTTGTGACCTAGTTGGCGACGATTTGCTTGATTGGTGACAACGGTTGGCCGGATGAGTTTTGCAGCGGCAGTGGTCTTGATTGGTGGGGTGTGACCATCCCGTTTTGATCGAAATGGTTGAGGATGAAATGGTGATATATATATATATATATATATCCGAGGACACTATTGGTATTATGAAAAAATGAGGATGAAATTATAACTGTTCAAAAAGTGCAGGATGGATTCTTACATGGGATGGATTTTGGGGATGGATAATTAAATACTTTGAAATCTCATCGTGTACGTTGTGGTAAAGTCATCCAATAAAATCACTTCATTTAAATATTATAGTGAAAAATCGTGTAGCTCTTTATTTTTTAAATAATTAAAGTAATAATTACTTCATTTAAAGATGAAAGCTATTTTATACTCCTACAAAAGAAAGTTCTAAAAAAATAGGCCCTATATAGCCCGAGCTCAAACCTAAGCCCGAGTCCATACTCAAACCTAAGCCCGAGTCCACACTCTTAATCCATATATGTTAGGGTAAAGAGCTGAGCCTGTACCTAAATATTTTAGAAAATTAGAAGCCGGTCCTGGTTCTTAGGCTTGGTTTGATCCCAGCCTTGAATATTATTTCTAAACCTGCATAGGCTCGAAAATATTATCTTATGACTTGTTTGCCCTTTTTATTCCGTATCATCAATCCATCTGGACATTCCTCCTCTCTCTCTCTCAAAACGACCGACCTAAACCCATCTTAAGAAATTCTCTCTCTCTCTCTCTCTCTCTCTCTCTCTCTCTCTCCGATGGACCGCCGTCGTCAGCCGAGTTGGGGAAATCTAAGATTCCAGTCGAAAAAAACACGTAGGTGAGATCAGTGCTTCTGCGGTGGCGGCGAAGTTCTTCCTTTTCCGGCGTTCATGGAGGTTGAGCCGTTGATTACGTGAGCAACACCTCATCGAGGCCGCTCCAACTGCTTAAGCGTCGGATCGTCGAGGGTTCCGGTGGTTTCTAGCTTGAAGTTGAGTTGGTAGGTCTTGATTGTCGACTCGAGATCATCGTCGAAACATCAGAGGGATCCTTGGAGTTGTTGGTGATGTAGCAGAAGTTTTGAAAGTCGTATTGATTGCCGATTGAGGTGCTGTGATTAAGTGATTGTATGCAAGGCACGTGGGATAATCCAGATGATGTTGTTTTCTTCTAGTATCTTTAAGTTTTCTATGCTAATTTGTTGATTTTCGAATTCTAATGTGGTGTTTGACTACAAGTCAATGAATCTGATATTTCTCCGATCTAATTTCAGAGCACAAATTTTTTGAGATCCACGCCGGAGATGCCGGAGCGAGGGTTTAAATCTTCGTTGATTAGATATTTTGTTGAATGTCCGTCGATTTTTTTGTTGAATATTTATAACTATATTTGATTTTAATTATTTTTTTTATTTTTGTTTAATTTGTTTGTGTGTGTATTTTTTCTATGTGAACTGTGTATATGAGAAGTGTGTATTATTCATGAGAATTATCTATGAAAATTGTGTATTTTTGTATGAGAACTGTGTGGTTGTTTAAGAACTATATATTTTTCAATGAGAATTGTCTACGAGAACTGTGTACTTTTGTATGAGAACTGTATATTTTTCAGTGAGAACTTTGTATGGTCCATGAGAACTATCTATTGGACCATGTATTTTCTATGAGAATTGTGTATTTTAATTTTAGTTTGTGATGAGGCTATGTGAACTGTTTATTTTTCAGTTCATATAGCCCCATTCTCATAGCTAGTTCTCTATGAGAACAGTTAGTTCTCATAGTCAATTCTCATAAAACTTACTATTAGAATTGATTATGAGAATTGACAATTCACATAACCAGCTCTCATAACTCAATTCACATAACCAGTTTTCTATGAGAACTGAGCGGTTCTCATAGAACTGACTATGAGAATTGGTAGTTCTCATAGCCCACATAGCCAAGGGTATTTTTGTCTCAAATAATATGGGTCACATAGCCAGTTTTCTATGAGAACTGAGTATTTTTTTATGAGAACTGTATATTTTTCAATGAGAACTGTGCATTTTGGTATGATTACTGTATATTTTTCAATGAGAACTGTGCATTTTGGTATGAGTACTGTATATTTTTCAATGAGAACTTTGTATGGTCCGTGAGGACTATTTATTGACCGTGTATTTTCTATGAGAACTGTTTATTTTCTATGAGAATTGTGTATTTTAGTGTGTGGTGAGGTTATGTGAACTATTTATTTTTCAGTTCACATAGCCCCATTCTCATAGCATCTTATCCTTCTTGTATTCCTGGGCTAATATTTCCGATTCACATGAGTTTTATATTTATCTAAGCTTTATTTTAGATATTTTTAAAAATATTTGTATTTTTGTCCGAAATAATATGGGTCAGGAATTGATTCTAAAAATATAATTTTTATTTAAAATGGACATGTACACAAAAAGTTAAGAAGAATGGGCAAAATAGTAAAATTGCATGGAAAGTCAAGAAAAATGACTGAAGGAAAGAAAAAATATTTTTGTCATGACTATTTGAAGTTCGAACCAAAAAAACTGGGCCGGCCTCTAAATTCCCTTAAATATTTTGTAGAAAATTAGAGGCTGATCCTAATTTTTAGGTTTGATTTCATCCCAACCCTGAATTTTATTGCCGAGCCTATTTAGGTTCGGTTATGTTACGTGTTGACTTGTTTGCCCCTCTCCTTTTCCCTCATCTCTGTGAGAGAATATGAGCTTCCCCTTCAAGCTAGGCCCACAGCAACATCACGAGCAGATTTCTCAGTTCGAATGCAAGCCTCTCTCCGAGCAAGAGAAACCTTCGCTACTCCGATGGCTTGTCCATCTCCGGCGTCTCCGACAGCTTGTCATCGACGCAATCTCCTCCCTTCGAGCAAGAGTTTTCTTCGCTACTCCGACGATTCGTCCATATCCGGCGACTCCAACGGCTCGTCGTCGACACAATCTCCTCTCTCCTTGATGGCGATTTTCGCGAATTTTAAATCAGCACTCTTGTCGCTTCCCTTATAACTAACGTTCGAATTTCCATCGACATCAAGGGAATTGGAGAAATTAACGCGACCGTATTTCTCGTCGTCAGAGGTTTCCGAGTTTCCGTTGGATAAATTAACATGAGCGTATTTATTTGACGCAACAGTTGTGGACGGTGGTGCACTGTGGGCATGTGGCAATTATCCTTCTTCTTTTTTGGGTAAATAATGGCAATTATTTCTTGAAACCCACCTGAATCTGCATTTTGATGAGCTTGGAGATCTCAATTTCGTAACCAGGTTAGGCTTTGTGAATTGTGATAAGGTTATGTGAACTGTGTGGTGGAGTTATGTGAAATGTGTATTTTAATGTGTGATGAGGTTATATGAATTGTGCATTTTTAATTATGTGAACTGTATGATGGACTATGTGCTCAGAGAGAGGCTGTTGGTTGAACACAAAACAATTCTCATTTTTACTTCACAATTGGTTGGTAGATATTGAACATTTAGATATATAACTTACATGTATTCTTAGGCTCTGTTCCCAAAGAATACATGTTTAAAAAGTTACATGTCATCATACTTATCTTGAAATTGATTTTGATTACATTTTTTTGGTTCAATTTTTGATCGTATGTATATTTTTTATGAGAACAGTATATTTTTTTTATGGGAACTCTGTATTGTTTATGAAAACTGTCTATGAGAATTGTGTATTTTTCTATGAGAACTGTGTATTTTCTATTAGAACTATGTATTTTTCTATGAGACGTGTCTATGAGAACTGTGCATTTTCTATGAGAATTGTGTTTTTTCCTATGAGAACTGTGTTTTTCTATGAGATTTGTGTATTTGTCCATGAGAACTGTGTATAAGAACTATGCATTTTTCCATGAGAAATTGTGTATTTTCTATGAGAATTGTATATTTTCTACGAGAACTGTCGATGAGAACTGTGTATTTTATATGAGAACATTGTATTTTTTTATGAGAACTGTGTATTATACATGAGAACTGTGTATTTTCTACAGAAACATTGTATTTTTTATGAGAACTATGTATTTTTCTATGAGAATTGTCTATAAGAACTGTGTATATTTTCTAAAAGAACAATATATTTTTTATGAGAACTGTGTATTTTCTATGAGAATTGAGTATTGTCCATGAGAATTGTGTATTTTTTATGACAACTACGTATTTTCTATGAGAACTGTGTATTTTAATGTGTGGTGAAGCGATTTGAACTGTGTATTTTTCAGTTTACATAGCCATTTCACATAGTTCTCATAGAACTGACTATGAGAATTGACTTTGAGAATTGGCAGTTCTCATAGCCAGTTCACATAGTCAAGGGTATTTTTGTCCGAAACAGTTCTCGTAGGAACAGTTCTCATAGAAATAGTTCTCATAAACAATTCTCATAGAAACAGTTCTCATAGCAAAGGGTATTTTTTTAATCTTAGATAATTTCATATTCAATATGGATCTTATTTGGTAGATATCGTCGAGTAGGTTTCAAAAATATAATTTTTTAAAAAAATGAATATCTACAACAAAAGATATGACTTTTTGAATTTTAAACCATGTTTTAATGGTGCACTAATGCTCATGGAGCATTAGATAATTTTTTTTATACTAAATACTCTCTAGTTCTGTGCGCTGATGTGCGTGAAGGGGCATGGTTGTAATAAAAAAATACAAATAATTATGCAAGACTAAATTAAGTCCGAACCTAATTTTTGAACCCGGCCTAAAAATTCCCCAATATTTTGACACAGGCGGACATGATCTGAGCCGAAATTTTGACAGGAGCTTAATGGGCTTGAGTTGGACTAGCTCAAACCCAATGATTTGTGGTTTGAGCCAAATTTACACCCCAGTAGCAAAGCATTTGGATGCTAGTAGACTAGTAGTAGTAATATAAATAGAAATGGTATTGGTCCTATACGGTTTTACGTGTAATTTTTAATTGTCTATATTTTTCAATGTGTATTACTTTTTATGTTTTTGAAATTATTGTTTTATAAAAATAATTGAAATCTATTAAACGAAATTCATATTACATATTTTAAACAATATACATTGAGAGATATAGGCCATTGAAAGTTGCACGTAAAATCATAAAGGAGCAAGAATTTAGGACGGGGGGAATCTATCAATATATTATAGAAATGTAGTTGAAGCCAAAAACAGAGTCGGCTTAGAGGATAGACGAGAAAAGTATGCGCTTCGGGTCTCAAAAAAAGGCTACAAATGAGGGCCCAAAAAATTCTAGGACCCCTATATATATGTGTGTATATGGCCCTAAAAAAATATTGCTCTAAGTTTTCATTTTTTCAGGCGACTTTTTCGAAAAAAAAAAAACCCGAAGTAAAACACAAATTCGCAGTCAAACACAAGTTTCCTGTTTGTCCAGACGATAATCAGTTCAAAAAAAAAAGAAAAAGAAAAAATATCTTCGGACGCTAGATCTTAGTGTGAAATTCGCAGTGCAAGAAACAAGCTAAATTACGCCTGGGACTTCTCGATCCAGTACAAAAAAATAACAAAATCCACTTTGTTCGTAACATGTGGATTTTGAGGATTTTGGCCGGTCTGACCACGGGATTCTCTTGCTCTATCGCCTCCCGGCCGGCGGCCTTGTAATCCAGGCGCCGATCGAATCACTTGATCCGTGACGAACGAACTGGCCGAGGTGGAGGTTAATCCGGATTTTGGCCGGTCTGACCACGGGATTCTCTTGCTCTATCGCCTCCCGGCCGACAGCCTTGTAATCCAGGCGCCGATCGAATCACTTGATCCGTGACGAACGGACTGGCCGAGGTGGAGGTTGATCCAGATTTTGAGGATTTTGGCCGGTCTGACCACAGGATTCTCTTGCTCTATCGCCTCCCGGGCGGCAGCCTTGTAATCGTAGCTATAGTCGAGCCGATCGCAGTACCGATGCTCCAAACAGAACAGATCCCCGCACCTACACCTGAATCCGGTCAACCCGACCTTCCGCCAAGAGACTGGAGCACCGATTCACCTCCCTCCTCTATGCCTCCGCCACCGTCTGCTGTCTCCACGTGGGAGTAGGAGGAGGAGGAGCGATTTCCGCGTCCGGACCCGATCTGTCCGATCCAGGCGCCGATCGAATCGCTTGATCCGTGACGAACGAACTGGCCGAGGTGGAGGTTGGATCGAGCTTCGGAGGGGTGGAGATGGGCTTGGGGACCTTGAGCTCGGTCTCTTCTTTCTCTCTCTTCTGAGCCATGTCTGTTGGTGGTGGCGGCGAGGAGAGAAATGAAATGTTGTGTTTTTATTTTGTTTGGTTTGTTTTTGGTGGTGATAGAAATAAGGGTAGAACGGTAACTTCAACTTCTGTTTATCCTTACACGTAATTAAACAGCTCTTACATCCTTAATGGGAATTCGAAGTCAAAAAACTGGACCGGCTGGTAATTTTCTGTTACACAAAATAGGCCCAATTGAAATTTATGAGCCATAAAATAGGCCCAACGGTGGAATACACTGATTATCAACTCTCATAAACCATAATCCATTGGGGTATGTTTGGTTCGATAAAATGGAATTGACAATGCATGGAATGGAATTGAGAAGATTAATTTTCAAATGATGGATTTTGAGATATTGTAATGGTTGCATTTTTTTGAAATAATTATCTATATAATAAAACACAATGGTGTGAGGACAAGTTGTTAGAATGACTGAGATTGATTTGATCCAAGGGTTGAGAGGCATTCTTCCAATTCTATTGAAGTGTCCATACTTTTCAACTAAATTACACAATTGCCATGTCTCCTTACTTTCCCAACTCCGTCTCCTCTACGCTTCTCTCTCTTTCTCCGCCGTTCAATTCACCAATGAGAACACAACTCTCACACTGTTCTCTCCCTCCCTCGGTCAATCTCACACAGTTCACACACACTCTCTTCGTCGATCTCACAGTGGTTGATCTATCTCTCTCTCCAAAACCCTAATAATCAAATCAGGGCATTTTGACAAACTCTGGTAATTTTCACCGGCGACAATGAGGTATCACCCTGTTAATTTCAATCGGTTTTTGTATTGATTTTGTTATTTTTTTTATAGAAGCAATACACGCTCTGTTTCTATTATGGACCATTTTCCCAGTAAGCTGACCATGGGGAAATCAAAATCCTAAATGGGTCGAGCACAGGAAATGCAATTAAATGGGAAAATAGAGAAAGCATTAGAGAAACCCAATATTAGACTTGGT
The DNA here is from genome assembly GCA_018127125.1 of Rhododendron griersonianum. Taxonomy (NCBI): domain Eukaryota; kingdom Viridiplantae; phylum Streptophyta; class Magnoliopsida; order Ericales; family Ericaceae; genus Rhododendron; species Rhododendron griersonianum. The sequence goes on from CM030795.1 coordinate 28,120,684, forward strand.
CTTATTTTTCGTGTTTGCAAATCAAAATCCTAAATGGGTCGAGCTATTCCAATCGTGTTTATTTTTTGGAGGAATACTCGATCAAATAAGAGGTCGAGCATCGATATTGTTGGTATCTATTTCGATCTTCTTCACAGGCTTGCTTTGTTGTTGTTTGTTTTGGACTCCATTTTCTGTTTTCACCTAGAGATTAATATTTTCTTTTGCTCATTTTAAAGGGTGCCGGAGCAAATAGTGTGGTTGTGTTTAATGTCGGGTTAGCTTTGTAGCAAATAGTATAGTAGTGTAAAGGGGAAGTCACGGATATGGAATATTGAAGCTGAGTTCTTTGGTTGTATTTGGTGGTTTTGTACTTTGTTAATCCCTTCTCCATGGAAATTGAAAAATACGATTTTGATAACAGAGTTCTTTGTACCAAGTTAATTTTTCGCAATTTGAGCCACTATCAAGATTCAAAAGGTAATTTCAATTCCAATCGGGGTGGGTAGTACCGTAGGCACGGGCAAGCACTAGTATGCTTATATTTTGTAATGGTAAATCTTTTGTGATTTTTTTTATAAAACTCTTTATAGACCAATTTTTGTATAAAAATATAGGGAGGTCTCATTCAAGAAATTCGCTTCTGGCCTCCAAAACTTATGAGCTGGCCCTGGCCAAAAAGCTCCCAACCCTCAATCCTAAATTCCTAGAATTTCGAGTTTTTTTTATAAAAGGGGGAGGGAGGGGGGGAAGGGAGGGAGAGAAAAATTATTCTATGCCCTCGCAGGGATATCGTCACGTGATACTCTAAATTCATTTTGCACCACATATATGTCTTTTAGTGTACAGAATAAGACTAATGCTAGTGTGTATCGAACATAGGACCAAAAAAATATTAGATTATATTTTTTTATCACTAGCGTTGTGCTCATTCGATACACAGGGTCGAAAAAAATTAATGTTAATTTTTTATCCCATGGTACAATATTTGATTTTTTTTGTTACAAATTAATTTGATTTAATTTTTTTGAAGTAATTTAATTTGATTTAATATTTCTTGCAATCTGAGTCGTCCATTGCCGAGCATGGACGGCCCGAATTGGCCCAACACTCATGTTGTTCCTGAGGGACAGTAGGCACCCTGGGTTCCTTTTCTATCAATTAGCGTCGTTCCCGTTCGATGCACGAGACAAAATATTTGTGTGAATCCGCTATAAAATATCGAGTTCATACAAAATTTATTGTTTGTCCCGTGCATCAAACGAGAACAACGCTAGTTTAATTTATAAATAGAGATGGTACTTCCCATTTTTTCTCTAGTACCCGTTTGGCAGGGGCAGAAATGGAAAATAAGAATTGAAACAAAAAATCTAGGGCTCGGATGCAGGAAAAAAGATGAAAGAACAGTAGCCAAAACTAATCCTCGTTTAATCCACTAGAGTGTCTAGTAGTTACCATCGACGAACAAACACGACCTTTGACTGCATCTCTCTCTCTCTCTCTTTTCTCTCTATAACTTAAATCCCCTTCTTTGATTCCAGCACGATTCGTGTGGGTCTCTCTCTCTCTCCCTCCTCCACTTTCTCTCTCTGGCACCGCCTCTGTATCTCCAGCAATGTTCGTCAATAGGTTCAACCCCGAGCGCTGATTCAGTGCACTCGTTCGTTGTCTTGCACTCCGTCTCTCGAATCTGCATTCTTTTTTGGTAAGTTTCCCGTATCTAATTGTAATGTTAATTCAGTTTTTGAATGTTCGAGGAAATATATTTGTTAAGGAGATTTGCTTTGATTGGTGTGAGTATTTGGTGCTGCGTTCAAGGAATTTGGGGTCGGTGTAGTGCCCTAAATGATGAGAATAGTTTGTTGGGTGTATTGAGTAGATTATTTCTGGAAACAATCATGTTAGATTGGATATCGTTTGTGATATTACGTTTATTTAAATAATTGAATACCTGTGATTAGAAGAGTGAGTGAGTTAAAAGAAAAATGTGTCCCAATTACGTGACGAACCTGTTTTTTTCACATGATGTGCTCAATAAATTCTGTGAAATGAGCGGTTCAGATTATTATTTACCACTTACAGGACTTAAGGTGGGCCCACAATTGGGGGCAGTAAAATGGGTCAGTGACGCCAAATCCATGAGGAAGCAAAATTCCGTAAGCTTTTTGTTGCATTTTCATGCATATTGGTTAGATCGTGCCATTTCTAGTGTTTGTTTATGTCGAGAATTTAGTGACGTGGTCTGAGTTTTTGTCAGGCGAATTTCATTGGAAGTAATTTTGAATCTTTGATGCTGTAGGGACAAGAGAAGTTTGGAAAGCTTATAAGAAGCTGCTTGAGCATTGAAAGCTAGACATGTTTGTTGAAAGAGTGGGTGTTGATTCTGTTTTGGAGGTCAACCAGGAGCCGAATATTTCAACTGAGAAACATGATGATCAAGCTCAGGTTGATATTAACTCTTCAGATTTGAGTAGCATTAAAAACTGTCAGAAGAAACAGGCTAGAAAAAAGAGAAAGTCATCTGGTTGCCCTATAGGATCAATCGACGAGGGTGCTTTGTCATCAGCACTGGTAGTGGTTGTACAAGACAATTCTGTAAGAGATATACCATCAAATCATTTGGGTAAAGCAGAAGATGGCTCTTCAGTTCTGGGCGGAGGAGAAATCTCACAAGAAAAAACTTCTGGTGGTCCAAACAGTGAACTTCTATCTGGGAAAAAGAAGAAGAAATCTAAGAGGAAGAAAGAGAGAAAGTTAACTGCTTGCCCGATGACTAGTTTAGGATCAACAGAGGAGGGTGCTTCTCCGTCGGTACTGGTTGTACCTGACAGTTCAGTGGGAGAAATATCTTTGAAGCAATCGAACGAAGTGCCTGCACCTTGTAACTCGTTAAAGCTGATGGAGGAAGTCGTAGCAGGAAACGGCACTTCATTACTGGATGGAGGTAAAATCTCACAAGAAATAGGTTCCGGTGAATGTTCAAATGGCGATTCCGAATTTGGGAAAATGAAGGAGAAGTCTAAGATGGGTAACTTGGAAGACAATAAAACTGGAAACGGTAGAATCCATCGGAGAAAAAAGAGAAAGTCATCTGCTTGCCGCATAAGTAGTTTAGAATCGATCGAGGAGGGTGTAAAAGAAAGTTCAGCGGCGTTTACCTGTCTGAATCATTTGAATGAAGCACCTGAACCTAGCTACTCAGGGAAAATGATGGAGGAAATGGTAGCAGGACTTATAATTTCACAAGAAAAAGCTTCCGGTGAATGTTCGAATGGCAGACCTGTATGTGGGAATGAGAGAAATAAATCTAAGATGGAAAACTTGGAAGAGAGTAAATGTAATACGGGAATCAGTGTTGCGATGGATGTCTCTTTGGTGGATAACCCAGAAACAGATTTTGGGCAAGACAGTTTTGTAAGAGATATATCATCAAATCATTTGGGTGAAGCAAAAGATGGCTCTTCCATTCCGGCCGCAGGAGAAGTCTCACAAGAAAAGGCTTCTGGTGGTCCAAACAGTGAACTTCTATCTGGGGAAAAAAAGAAGGAATCTAAGAGGAAGAAAAAGAGAAAATTAAGTGCTTGCCCTATGTCTGGTTTAGGATCAACAGAGGAGGGTGCTTCTCCATCGGTACTGGTTGTACCTGACAGTTCAGTGGGAGAAATATCTTTGAAGCTATCGGACGAAGTGCCTGCACCTTGTAACTTGGTAAAACTGATGGAGGAAGTGGTAGCAGGAAACGACACTTCATTACTAGATGGAGGTAAAATCTCACAAGAAATAGCTTCCCATGATTGTCCAAATGGCGAATCTGATTTTGGGAAAAAGGAGGAATCTAAGATGGGTAACTTGGAAGAGAATAATGCTGGACACGGTAGAATCCATCGGAGAAAGAAGAGAAAGTCATTTGCTTGCCCCATAAGCAGTTTAGAATCAATCGAGGAGAGTTTACAAGAAAGTTCAGCAGGATATACATGTCTGAATCACATGGATGAAGCACCTGAACCTAGCTATACAGGGAAAATGGAGGACATGGTAGCAGGACTTGGAATTTCACAAGAAAAAGCTTCCTGTGAATGTCCAGTTGGTGAACCAGCATCTGGGAATGAGAGAAAGAAATCTAAGATGGGGAGAAAGAAATCTAAGATGGGGAATAAGGGAAATAGTGTTGTGATGGATGTCTTTATGGTAGATATTCCAGAAACAGATTTTGAACAGTTTAACAAGGATAAGCTGGATGTGATCCAGAATACAGTGCTATCCGAGGAAGACAGAGCCTCTGATGATGCACTTTGCAGTGTTCCTTCTGTTGACAACATAGTAGTTGACAAATTGAATATACAACCAATGTTAAAGGATGCAATACCTTCATTTTCAAAATTGGGAGCGATGATAGATGGTGTTAACCTAGAAAGCCCCCAACAGTCACAAGGAGGAGCCCCACTCAGAAATTCGAGAAAAAAACTTCTTGTCCTTGATGTGAATGGACTACTTGTTGATATTGTTCCATCTGGGGCTGGAGGATATAAACAACATAAAATACTATCACAGAAAGCAGGTGGGAATCGACTTTAGGAAATGGAATTTTTGTTTCTTTTGTGGTCAGTTATCCAACATTTTGGGCCTAATTCGATTGTCAATTTCTGTACCAGTTTTTAAGAGGCCCTTCTGTGACGATTTTCTGCAGTTTTGCTTTGATAGATTTCGTGTGGGTGTTTGGTCCTCAAGAACCAGGTGATCTTGGTACCTTTGGCTTAAGGGATTTGCTTTGTCATCTACTCTCGAACTGCCATTTTGTAATCTGTTATTTAAGTTTATGGACTTTTTACTTGTTATCGGTTTTGTTTTATTTGGTTGTTATATGCCTAAACTTTGCAGTGCGTTTGCTGCAGGAAAAATGTGAATACAGTCCTTGATTTTCTTATGGGGAAATCCAAGTCTAATTTGCTTTTTTGCTGGGTAAGCCATTTAGTCCGTTCTGTTCTTATTATAAATACAATTGACATGTATTCTGCGCATGGTTTCTTCATCGTTGTCCAAATGTATGTTGTGTTTTTACTGTGAAGACTTTCCAGGTACTTGTAGTTTGTACATAGTTTATAGTTTCTACCTTGTGTCTAACATCTAAATCTTGGCAATAGTGAACCTATTTTTTGCACTGCATTTGCCTTTTATAATTGTCCACAAGAAGATTTTACTTTTGATAGTATTCGGCCGTAGTTCAAGGTTGAATAGCTATGATCCTCTGTATGATCCTCTATCTGATGATTAATTTTTTTCTGATGAGATTGCAAAATTGTTGTTTTCAGACCAATCAAGCGCCCATCTGATAAGTAGAATTTGGATTGAATATATTTGTATGCAGCTATGTACTTCCGTCGCAATCCTCGTTTTACCTCTAAGTTCCAGATTCTCGTGTACTTTCTAGAATTGCGTCTGACCTTATAACATGTCCCCAATGCACCTGACTGAAATTGTTTTGGCTTGTGACATGTCTGAATGCATCCATGTCCCAGATGCGTTGGACTCTGATAGAAGAGGTAGGTAGTTGTATCCATTGCATAGCGAGTGAAAGGGGCTATGTGAGCTTCCGACAGCCTCTCTCACCATAATATCTTTCTATTGGGTTGCTTGCAGTGTTTTCATTCGACCGAGTTGGTTCTTCTGATAATGCGATTGTACCATGGTTAGTAAGATTTGCCTAGGAGGGTCAATTCTCCCCCTTCTCAAAAGCTCTGGCCTCTGGCTCAGTAGATTTTCAAGTTTCTCATGTTAGAAGCAAATGATAGAGCATACACACATTGGTTTGAGGTGGGTTGGTATGCCTGTGCTCTCTAGTCTTGAAGTTTCAGTTGATGGATGCGGGGGATATGCACCTTGCTTCGTGAACTGTATGTGTCATTATGTCATATGGGTATGGCTTTAGTACCTGCTTCAACCCTGGGTTTGAGCAACTTGCTCCAATGACAATCGACTTGAATCAGTGCTATAGTTCTTCACATTTTACCTTAACGAAGACACATTCTTGAAGACAACCTGCCAATGTCGACATTGCTTTGAGTAAATTTTTGGACAACGGCTAGTTTGGTGACAGATTTTCTTCTTTTCCCACTACATCCTTGTGGTCAGATATTTACACCCTGCCAATGTGGATATTCTTGGATTTGAGCCAAATTTTGAGCATTCTATCTGCTGCTAAACAGAAGGTGCTGTATTTGGCCAAATCTTTGTCTTGTGTAATGTTTGCCTCATTGAAGAAAAGCACCCTAACAAGTTCCGTTCCACGGCTTTACATTCATGAATTGAGTTTGGTTAGTTTTATTATTATAGAAACACGCTAACTACGGCTTAGTGGGTCAGTGTTTATGTTTCAAAAAGTGCATTGGAATATGTGAAGTGCATTGAGAATGTGAGATGCATGTTGAAATGTTTTTTGGGGTATTATGTGTGTAGTGGTGAAGCATGACTGTTATTGTAACAGTTGTCAGCAAGACTCCAACAATCATTTTTTTTTGTAAGTAAATAATTATATTAGAGATAAGGCATTAAGGGAATGCCACCCGTATACAAAAGAAGGCCACAGAACAAAAAGGCCCTATACATTGCCACTGGAATGGAAAATCTCAAACCAGTCTAAAAATTGGTCAAGAGATGGAAAACAATCTCCCTTGTCCCAACTGTACAAGCTATTCACCAAGAAAGATTTTATCCTAGCTAGAGGTTTTTCCACCCCATCAAAATCTCTCGAATTTCTCTCTCGCCATAAGACCCACATCAAACAAAGCGGGATCATGGCCCACAAATTCTTCCTTCTCCTACCCAAACTAGCACCCTCCAAGCAATAAGAAGTTCCATGACATTTCTCGACACAATCCAAGAAAGCACCAAAGTCCAAAGCTCCCACGCCACCGGACAATGAATGAGCAGATGATCAACCGTCTCCGCATCCCGTTTACACATACAACACCAATTGACAATGATTTTCCGCCTTCTAATCAAATTGTCAATTGTAAGAATTTGCCTTGGCCGCACACCACACAAAAAAAACTCACCTTCAACGGCGCCTTAGTTTTCCAAATCGCCCGCCACGGAAAAGAAGAATCACCACCCCCACTTAGCACTTGGTAAAAGGATTTTAACTGGAAGGAGCCTGATTTAGATAGAACCCAGTGCAGCTCATCGCCCCCTTCTCCTATCCCTATGAAGACGAATATCCCAATACCATCAACTCCTCCTCCTCCCAATCTTGCACATCCCTACGAAGACGAATATCCCATACTATCGCTCCCTCATATACGTGAAAACACGCAGAAACGGGAGTATCCCTGTCACTAGCCAATGAATAGATACTTGGAAAAGCATTCCGAAAGCTCACATCTCCGCACCACACATGCTTCCAGAACTTCACCCTTCTCCCGTCTCCAACCTCCAAACGAATATTCTTAGCAAAACATCCCACCCATTCATAATACCTTTCCAGACCCCCACCCCATAAGGCACGCTAGTTTTACGAGAGGACTAATCTCCCCATTCGCATCCATACTTAGTTACCACAACCTTTCTCCACCATCTTTCCCTTTCACATGCAAATCTCCACTGCCACTTACCCAATAGAGCTTGATTAAACAACTTCAATCTCCTTACTCCCAAACGACCCCTTCTGATAGGAGTACAAACTGTATCCCAGTCCACTAAATGACATTTGAACTCATCTCCCACGCCACCCCATAGAAAGTCCCTTTGAATTTTCTCAAGCCTCCTAGCTACCGAAACCGGAATAGCAAACAAGGACATGAAATACGTAGAAAGCGTACTTTTGATTAAGGTCAATCTTCCTCCTTTAGGGATGTACTGACAATTCCAGCTCACTAATCTTTTCTGAAATCTTTCCACAATAGAATCCCAAACTGGCTTTGATTTGAAGGAGGCTCCCAACGGCAAACCCAAATACACTGCCGGAAGCGAGTTGACCTTACATCCCAAAAGCTGATCAAGAGCACCAATATCATCAACTTGCCCAACAGGAATCATTTCCGACTTCCCCAAATTTACCTTGAGGCCAGACACAGCCTCGAAACACAATAGCACGCAACAAAGGTATCCCACCTGAGTCGGATCCACATCACAAAACAAAAGAGTATCATCTTCATAGAGAATATGAGACACCAACACACCCTAACCATCCACCCTACCCACCTCAAAACCCCTTAGGAAGCCACCTAACACTGCTTTCCCAATCAACCGGCTCAAAACTTCCATGACTAATATAAATATAAAGAGAAGTGAGGAAAGAGGGTCACCCTTATGCAACCCTCTTGAAGTCTGAAAAAAACCCGTAGGAGTCCCATTTACCAAAACTGACATACTAACCGTCGAAATACAAAATTTGATCCATTTTCTCCAACGTACTCCAAAACCCATCCGCTCCATAATATAAATCAAGAACTCCCAATTAACATGATCATACGCCTTCTCAATATCCAACTTGCATATAATTCCCGGAATCCCACTCTTCAATCTCGAGTCCACACACTCATTAGCCACCAACATCGCATCAAGAATTTGACGGCCTTCAACAAAAGCATTTTGGGACTCTCCAACCACTTTTCCCACTACATTCTTCAAACAAAACGCCAACACTTTGGCCAACAACTTGTAAGATCCCCCAATAAAATTCTTCAAACGAAACGCCAACACTTTGGCCAACAACTTGTAAGATCCCCCAATAAACTGAGAGGTCTGAAATCCCTAATGTCCTCCGCTCCTCCCTTTTTCGGAATCAAAGCGACAAAAGAAGCATTCAAACTCTTCTCAAACTCTCCAAATCTCCAAAAGTGTTGAAACATTCCCATCAATTCCCCTTTCACCACCCCCCAACACTGCTGGAAAAAGGCCAAGGACATACTATCTAGACCAGGCGCCTTGTCTCCATTAAGCGATTTAAGTGCAACTAAGACTTCCTCATCGAAAGTCCTTTCCAAACACAAAGCCTCCTCCAACGAGATAGCATCAAACTCCAAATCATCAACCAAGGGGCGCCTACCTCCCACCTCCCTAAACAGACCTTCATAGAAGTTAGCAATTCCATCTATGTTCTCCTCATCCCTTTCAAGAAGAGTGCCACCAATTTTAATCTTACCAATAAAATTATTTCTCTGATTACAATTGGTCATCCTGTGAAAGAAACAAGTGTTCCTCTCTCCCACTTTTCATCCACAGATTTCTAGATTTTTGTCTCCAACTAATTTCTTCAAACTTCGCAATCTTACCAAACTCTTCTTTGGCATTTTCTCGCAGCACCTTTTCCTCTTCCCTTAGCTCCCGAAGTTGTTCCTCCAAGTCTCAGCGACGGATGACATCGACAACCTTGGCTTTTTGATACTCCAAATTCCCAAATTCCTCAACATTCCATTTTCGTAAGTCCTCTTTCAATGATTTCTACTTTTTTGCCAAGACGAAACTCGGTGTCCCCATCACCGCATATTTATTCCACCAAGCATAAACCCTATCTGTAAAGCCCTCAGATGACAACCACATATTCTCAAATTTGAAAGGGGTACATCCACTTTGAATCCCCCTGCTATCTAGCAAAATTGGCAAATGATCCGAGATAGGTCTTGGAAGAGAAAATTGAGCCACATTTGGAAAATGTTCCTCCCAAGAAGCAGAAAACAAGAATCGATCAATACGAGACACACACCTAGATTCCTGAGCACCATACCATGTGAAGTAGCTCCCACTGAGAGGCGGATCTATCAGCTCCAAATCTCCAATCAAGTCTGAAAATCTCCTCATATTACGAGAGATTGAAATACACCCCCATCTCGCGTGCGGGAAACGGACAATATTGAAATCCCTGTCCACACACCACGGGGCATCCCATCTAAACGCCACTGCCGAGAGCTCCTCCCACATATCCTCCCTAAGACGATTAATCACTAGGCCGTACAATCCTGTGAACACCCACCTAAACCCGTCAGCCACATTTTTGAACAAACACGAAACCAAGAACATACCAACCTCATTGTCTAACCTCTCTACCACCCTACTATCCCACAACACTAACACCCTTCCGGTGGCCCCAATCGCATCCAAGTGTATCCAATCCACCCACCGGCTTCCACACAACTCCCTCATTCCCTCCCGAGTCACCTTTCTCAATTTAGTTTGTTGCAAACAAACCACATCCGCCTTCCACTCTTTGAGTAAAGATTTTACTATCACCCTCTTCTCCCTCGCATTCAAGCCTCTTACATTCCAGCTAAGAATTTTGATCCTCATTAAAAAGTAGAAGATTGATCCCTTCCCCCCTCCCACTACCCTTCTCTCCTATATTCTTGCACCCCTCATAATTAATAGAGCACTGTAACCTCTTCAACTCTCTCACCCCTTTACTGGCCTTACTCCCACCTTTATTTACTTCCTGTCCACTTCATTCCTCCACTTTTCTTCAATATCCGCAAATAATTGCATCGTTCTATCTTCAAACCCATCAAACGAAACCCCCAAAAATTTACGGAAACCATTAATCCTCTTCAAAACCCATTTTGAAACTTCAGCCTGTGACATACCAATCGTTAATAATTCTCTATCATTCCACGGCTCCTCCGACTCCCTACCTACCGCCGAAATCAGCTCACTGTCGTTCCTTTCCAGCCCAACATCTACCAAATCCTGAACCCTACCCAACTGTTGGAACAAACCCTCCTCAATCTGACTGCCCCACATCGAAAACTCCCCCTCCAAACCTGCATAAGGCACCAATTCCAGCCCCTTCGAATTCACGCCACCCTCCCCAATCTCAATACAACCACCCCTAATCACCCTACCCGTACCCACCACCTCCACCTCCTCCACAGCCAACCTCAACCCCCCAGAATCACTCACCGAAGAATCACGCACTCCTATACAATTCTCGTCCACCACCCTCGCCAAACTCGCTTCGTCTCTCACCGTCTCTGAAAGATCCGAGTTACTCAGCGAAGAACACCCTCCTGTGATGGCACCAAACTCCCCTTCTTCCAAAAAAGAAAAAGCAGAGGTCGAAGAAAGAGAGGAGCGATCTGGAATTATACATACCTCACTGTCATCCACAATCGTCTGAGAACGATGACCACCGTCTGTTCTGCCTTCTTTGACTGGTCGCCTAAGAGCTCCAGCTACCGCCAACTGATTATCACAAAGCAACTCACTCCCATTTTTTATTAACACCGACCCACCAAAGCTTGGGCCCCCACCCGAATCCCCTTTCTTGGTCCACTTTCTATTTTTTAACTCAACCAAACTGGTCTTGACTGGCCTTTTAAATAAAAAGGCCCACCTAGCTTCAGGCCCAGTCTTTAAATTCCTATCCAAGGCTGGATTGAAATTACCCACAGGCCCATTCCACCGGCCCAACCATCTATCGCGATGACCACCCTCCCGCCCAGACCCAAACCCAAAACGAGATTCAAAATTTCAAAAAGATCTGGACCCATACGAACCCCCTTTTGCAGACTCCAACAATCATATTTCACATTGCTGTGGAGCCTAACATATATATGTAGTTTAAAGAGAATAAAAAACCATAATCGGTCCAGATATGCAAGAATTCAGATTTCTTGGCATGCCAGACCTTGTGCTTCTTATGGAGAGAATTTATATGAAGATGTGCCCTTGTATATTATCTTTTATGTTATCATTTTCATCCACTACCTACCGAGTCCTATGCAGTCAACTTAACTGTTATGCTGCTATCAGTTTATCATTTACCCAAAGTTATTGATTGTGATTCCGTTGGGCTGAATCAATTCATTAGTGACTTTATACTGGTTGGAGATGATGGTTTAAGAGCACAAGGATTACTTTTCTGCAGGATCAGTCCCACTGTACAAAGACGGGTTACAACACTGTTGAGAACAGAGCAAAGCCCCTGCTTTTAAAGGAACTTAAATATATATGGGAAAAGCACGAGCCAGATCTTCCGTGGGCAAGTGGAGAGTATAATGAGTCAAACACACTATTACTGGATGATTCTCCCTATAAGGCCTTACGCAACCCTGTAAGATACTCTAAATTTCTTCTTTCTTCTTCTTCTAGAACAATATTAACTCTATTCTGACTTGCATTGTTCCTTTCCATGTCTGTTTTTCTTCGTTCATTCAGCCAAACACTGCAATCTTCCCGCATTCTTACTGTTACAAGGATAAAAGAGATAATTCTTTAGGTGAGTCTGCTCAACTAAAGTTTGAGTTTCCCTTTTTGGGAGCTGTAAGGTACATTGCTCGCCACATATTCTATTGCGTTAAAGATGACTTTGCGAAGAGCTAGTGTAGCTTTTCATTTAATACTTGTGAATGCTTTCTAGCTATCATTGCATCCATGGACTTTTGTCAAATTCGTATCTAGTTTTTACTGTTTTGGCTGGTCATCTTATTTCGTCAATATATCAGATCTTCCAGATTTACTTTGACACCTTGTCAAAGCCACTACCTAGTGATTGTAAAAAGGTTGGAATGAATGCTTGCTCGGTTTTTTTCCCCCTTTAGCTTTTGGGTGGCCTTCTAAAAGTCTATTTGTAGTGAATCTACTGATTTATCTCAATGATTTGGATTAGCTGGTGCTGGTCCATAGTCCAAAATATGGGGTTTGTATTTCATCCCCGGATCTCATCGTTTTTGGTAGGTCTTGGTAGTCTCGCATTTTAGTTTTGTCCTCGTGACCATTTGCAAATATTATCCCATATACTTGTCCCTATAGATATAGAAGTTCATTTTGCACTGCCTTCAGTGCTAGAAAGACATTGAACCTAGAACTCTTTTTTGACAACAGGACCCGGCGGTGATCTACGGGTTTATTTGGAAGGACTGGCTTTAGCTCACCACGTCCAAAAGTATGTTGAGCAGAATCCATTTGGCCAACGGCCTATCACGAATAAAAATTTATCTTGGGGTTTCTACTGTAAGATCATTGGCAACACCTCATCAGAAAAGGGAGAAAATGCTACTAATGATCCTTCAGCTTGTCAACAAGAGGAAGAAGATGCTACCAATGATTCTTTGGCTTGTCAACAACAGGAAGAAGATGTTACTGATTATTCTTCAGCTTGACAACTACAGAAAAAAGATGCCACTAGAACCCTGCATTGTTCGTGGCTTTTACACAGAAACATAGAGGTACTCGGTACTAGACTTTTTGACATTTAGTTGGTTATCTGAGTATCCAATATGGTTCATTTTTGTTAGCATTTAGAGGTATTCTTTCTGTAATATTTTCGGTTTCAGACAATATTATAACTCATAGAGAAGATCTTTCTTGTAGTTTTTCCCTTTCCGGCTTTGTATTAGAACATCATAGCAAATAACTGTCCTGATTCATTTACCTTATTTATGGGAAATAATTCAACAACCTTGTGTTACACATTTTTGCTGGGGCTGTGCATTTACTTGTGGTTGTGTAACCATTTTATCAAATATTGTGCTTATGGAGATTTCAAGAAAATCAGTATAACTATTGTTGTATTTCTATGCGGTCATTGTGGGCATTTATACCAGTTTATATGCAGAGAGATGCAGAATTGGTAATTGTCAAAGTCAGGGAAACCTTGTCCTTGGGTTCCTTTTGATGAGGTTAGAGTTCTAAGGAAAGTGAAACCTGAGCTTCTGGCATTTGAGTAGTGAATGTTTTGCAATTTAATTCATAAGTTCTTGCTTTTTTAGGGAAAAAACCCCCCACATTTAATCTGTTTTTAGATGCGGGACATAACATTAGTGGGGCATCCAGGCAAAGCTAGGGGTGTAAACGAGCCGAGCCGAGCCGAGTATTGGCATGTTCGAACTCGGCTCGGTCAGGATCGGTATGGCTCGAGCTCGGCTCGAGCTCGAATCGAGCCCAAAAGTCAAAGCTCGAGCTCGACTCGGTAAACATATACAAAGCTCGAGCTCGGCTCGTTAGAACTCGGTTTGGAATAAACGAGCCTGCTCGGCTCGGCTCGAGCTCGAATTCAGCCTTAATCAAAACTAGCTAATTCCATCATTTTTATCACAAAACTGGCAAATTTGATGATTTTTATCCAAAAAAAAGAAGGGCTAATTCAAAATCATTCCAAACAAGCTCATCATTCATTCCAAAGGCTGATTCCATCCATTTTTTTCCACAAAATCACTAACTGCCACTACCAGGCAGTACCAGCCTAATTCCACATTGGTAGTTCTCATTGTTCACTACAAAAATACCCATTGTTCATCACTACAATAGGCTGACAAAAAACAGCCATAAAAAACATAAATGATAGAGATTAAAGTTCTTGAAACATGCACAGATGCACTTAACCAAAATGGCAACAGTCAAGTCTGACTTCCTAAGATTTACACCAAACCGCAGATATTTATACAAAAAAAGCCAAACGCCGAATGTCTTGAGTAGATAATGCGCCGAACACCAACTTGGTCCTGAGGTATAAACAAGTGATACAACAGTTAGTATTTTTCTGGTCCTTTACATTCTCAGTTTTCACGAAAAAATGCTTGCATGTATGACATTAGGCTAATAAAAAGAATTTCTATGAACTAAAGCTATTCCAAAGCTATTCAAGTAATAAAAAAAGAAGACACTAAAGTACTTATTGCAGGCAGCAGCTCACAAACTCACAGTAGCTGAGGAAGGTTTCAGCAGTCAAAATCTGGTCTAACCATCTATCATCAGTATCCAACCAATACTAGAAAAGATCAAGAATACTCTGAATCAGATCCACAAGGGAAAATTCAATAAGATACAATGTATTGCATTAATAATGCAGATCAACACATCTCTGAACCAAGAGACACATTAAAAAAAAAAAACCCAGCTATCATGTTAGCTTAGCTTCTGATCAGTCAGGTTAGCTTCTGATCTATCTTACCAATCGGATCATATAGGCAATAAAACTCAATTAGTTGACAGGCTTAACTCGTAAAAATAATATATTTTCTGAGGTGATACCTTGAGACTGTCCTCGGTTCCATCCAATGCCGTTGTTTTCTGCAAACTAGCTACCATGTACCATTTCCACACACACCACGTTACTCCATTAAGGTAGAATGAACTCTTTGTGAGATGGCTCTTTGGTCTATCAAAAAAACAACAAAAAATTCATCAGAATATATATAATTAACATGAGTGGATACGAAAACATAAAAAACAAATTTCACTTACATCGGATCCCTTTTTAAGTCCATGATATGCACGTACATAATCAGCTCCACAAAGTAACATTTCAACCGTTTCTGTTGCCAATGATGCACGATATGGATCAATGACTCTACCTCCCGCACTAAATGTGGACTCCGAGGTAATAGGAATGGACAATATATCACATGCCATCTTGGACAATATGCGGTACTTGAGAGTATTTGCTTTCCACCACTCCAATGCATCAAAATGGGGATCCAAAACTTCTTCACCTTGTGCTTGTGAAGCACATATATAAACACCTTCTTCAAGATAGATATCCAAATCAGATTTTACAGGCTGAATGGTATCGGCTTTCCTAACAAAAGTACCCAAGAATTAATCAACGATATGCAATTTAACAACTCTAAAACAACATAGTTAAACTCTAAAAAGAAGTTGTAATGGAGAATGAGTAGAGGAAATAACTAACCACACCAAAGTGGATCGAAGAGAGAAGATGATCTCCCAATCCCAATCTTCACCAAAACAGACCTGAGGTTAAACCATATTATTTAACATCACGTTAGAAAAGGTCGTAGTTCTTATTACAAGTCAGAGACCAACACTAATGAACCAACAAGAAAAAGTTCAAAAAATAAACAACAATTAGGGAGTTCTTGTTCACTTTCATTTCTGTTAAAGAATCAATAGTGCAAACTGTGCAGTTTCAAAAGACAACATGGAAGAATGCAGAAATAAACTAATCCTTCAATAAAGTAAACATTTAATAAACTAATCAGTTTGAAAAGGAATATCAACATGGAAGAATGCCCCAATAAACTAATCATCTACTAATGCAAATAAGAATTTCCCCTCCGTACGAGTCATACCAAATTAAATTCAGTCAAATGCTCATAATCAAAACATAAAAATTTATAGAATCCTAGATTCAGTCAATTATTTTTATAGTACAAGAAAGTCAAAATATGATGATTAATATAATCCCATAATACACATGCAAGAGTAATTAACATTTCCCCAATTAAAAAACCTCCTCCCATTGAATCTCTCTGGAAGAATACGCCAATAAACTAATCATCTACTAATAAACTAATTGCCATTCAAAAAAATTCTACTAATAAACTAGTCATCTACGGATCTACCTCTGTTTCATCTATATGCATATATTAGTGTGTCTCCCGTTATATATTAGTGTGTTTTATCTATTACCTCTGTTTCATCTATATACATAAAAGCTGTATATATAACGGGAGAGGAGGGAGGGAGGGAGGGAGGGAGAGAGAGAGAGAGAGAGAGAGAGAGAGAGAGAGAGAGAGAGAGAGATTCATCATTCACACGAATCATACCAGAGCCTGACGGTGGCGTAAACGCGAGACCGGCGTGAGTGAATCGGAGTCGGAGAAAGGAGGTGATAGCTGGGACTCTGGGAGTGAATCGGAGACCGGAGGTGATGGCTGAAACTTGAAAGTGAATCAGTGAGGTAAGCCGCCCCACCCCTTCTTCTTCGTCCTCCTCTTCTTCTCCTATCTCTCTCTCTAAAAACGGCGGAAGAAATAAGAACGTGGAAAAGAAATGGTCAAAAGAAACCCTAAAATTAAGAAAGGTATATATATATATATATATATATATATATATATATATATATATATATATATATATATATATATATATTCGAGCCGAGCCGAGCCGAACCGAGCCGAGCCTTTAATGAGCTACTCGCGAGCCTATCGAGCCGAGTATTACTAGGCTCGAGCTCGGCTCGTTTGTTTAACGAGCCTCAAAACCGAGCTCGAGCTCGCTCATTAACACTTCGAACCGAGCCGAGCCGAGCCGTTACCGAGCCGAGCCGAGCCGAGCTCGCGAGTAGCTCGGCTCACTTACAGCCCTAGGCAAAGCCAAATCATATAGGGTTTAGGGGATGTGGTGGTGGAAGACTGGTAGTGTTTAGCTATTCTATTTTGTGTTTGCACCATGATAGCATTTGCCAAGGGCAAGTGTTTTTGTACCTCTTCTTTGCTAGTATTCGTGGAAGTAGGCTATATTTGATTGATAAGATTAGTTAGGCGAGTATTTACAACCCCTAAAACAGTTGACTCCGCGGATCACATCATGGATCCCCTAAAATGGCGAGCAAGGATAACCAAGACCGCATCATGTATTCACTCTTCTGGGAATTAGTTGTCTAGTCCGCCAATCAAACGGGTCCCTTTTTGTGATCGAATGACTATGCTTACGTCTAGTGGTATGATTGGATGAAGTGCAATTCGTCGTCGATTTGTTTGTGTTATAACTAGTCCGAGAGGAATAAGGAAAAGGGAAAGTTGCCTTGCACATTGGTTGGACTCAAATGGAACGGGTCCCTTTGGGTTTGTTCGCTCATAAACTTTGAAATCGGCTTTTAAGATTTTTTGGAGAGAGACGAGAACCGATTTTTGAGAGGGTCTCTCACCCTCCTCTCTACTATCACCATCAAAGTAGGTATAGTTGGCCATGGATATGGACTTCCTAGCAACTCTTATGACCTAACCATCATACTTTTGTGAACCTTTATAGTTCATGTACTTGTTTTAGCGTGGAATTTTTCATGATCTCCTGTGCTTTTTCCTTTCATTCGTACTTACAATATTAGAGAGATACCCACCACATTGTTGCATTGATTTTCTTAAGAAAATGCAAGGGTGGTTGGATTTGGGATATGACATGAATTGAGTCCACAATAACTCAAATGGGCCACCGTCCTTTATTAAGAATTAATGGTTCCTCTAGTTGTTGGGCCCTATTGACAGGTCAAAACAGCCCATTAATTATTCATCAAGGACTATCAACTTCTTAGATAAGGCTATAGAAATAACAATAAAGAATTTTGTGACAATTACTCTCTCTTTTCTATTAGGGGTTCAGTCTAATAGACTGGCAAATTTTGGGGATCACTCTCATTGTTTTTTAGTAGGAGGCTGGAGGTCCAATTAAAGTTCGGGTAAAGCCTATATGGATTGGTCCAATGTAAATTAATAGCACCCAGTGGGAGTCGACTAGTTTCAAAAAAGAAAAGAAAAGTGGGAGTCGACCCATACCAAAATCTTACTGAGGCCCTCAGGAAGGAAGCCGAGACAATTCATTTTAGAAATCACAAGCCAATTACTATGATTTAATTTTGATGTATGTTAGAACTTAGAAGAATTTATATTGCCCCAACACCCACCAAACCCGTCACCAAGGGTCTCAACTTCCTTTCTATATACTAGTGTAATTCCGCGTGCTTTGCACGGTGTTGTGTGCTCATTGGTGTAATTGTTTATGTATGTAAGATAATTCAAATTAAGATTTAGTTATGGAAATAAAGAAGTCGTAAGAGTAAGTAATTGAATTGCCGAGCCAAAAGAAAGAGTAAGTAATTGAATGAAAGTTCATTTTTACAAAAAAAGAAGAAGAAGAAGATAGTATTTTATAAGCAATGCAAAAGGAGTTTTTGTACGGAAAAAATAACATAAAGAACACTATTTTGGAGTACCAAAATATTTTTTAATTTTGTAGACTCAAATAATTAATTAAGGCTATTGTAATTTCATAGATCATGCAAGTAATTTAATTAAACATATGCACTAAAACTGAAGAGAGTCACAAATAGCTCAACCTTGTTATAAAAAAAAAAAAGAATTATAAGGAATGGTATTTCTGATTCCATCAGGACAAATTAAACATTGCATAAACAAAGATCAAAGAAATAGGTATTTGGATTAAAATATAAATTCTTTCTCAAACAATAGAAACAATAATCAAGATAATGTCATGGATTAGATTCTAAAATTGTGCGAATAATGAGGTTTTTTCGTCCGTGTATATTGGAAAATAACTGTAAAACCTTGCTGCAAAAGAGCCTTTCTCCAAATATCGTACAAAATTAGAGCTCAATTTGCTGAGAGCACACAACAAACTATCATGCTAAAAAAGACAGAATCATAAAAGTAAAACAATTAGAAAACCCAAAAAGAAGAGACCACTCAAAATACTTACTATTTGAAGTTCTAACAAAATCATAGTCTAGGGTTATGAAATCTAAGAGAATCTAACCACGTAGTTGCGTCTTTCCTCGTGTGTAAGAATCTACGATTGAGAAATTGATGCGTCTATCTTCGTTTGAATTATAGAGGGATCGATGAGAGAGAGATCGAGGGAGATCTAGGAGGAATGAGAGAGAGAGAAAGAAGAATTTCTTTCTTTCTAATGGTTAGATTTAGAAGATGTATAAAACTTTTTATTCTTAACAAAGCAAAGAGGGGCCTAAAATATCTAAAATACCCATGAAAAGTCTTTTCTTCTTGACTAAGCAAAGTAGGACCTAAAATACCCCTGAAAAGCCTTTACTTCTTGACTAAGCAAAAGAAAATCTTAAATACCTAAATTACCCTTGAAAAAGCCTTTTCTTCTTAACTAACCAAAGTAGAACCTAAAATACTCCCAAAAAGCTTTTTCTTCTTCACTAAGCAAAGGAGGACCCAAAATACCCTCGAAAAGCCTTTTCTTGACTAAGCAAAGTAGGACCTAAAATAACCTCAACTCAAGACATCCAAAAGAAATTTGAAAGACGAAATCTACAAGGGTAATTTTGTCTTTTAACATGGTAGCTTGGCTTGCCTTAAATTAGGGAAAAGAAAGATTTTTTTTGTACCTTTAAAAAACAATATCCCTTAAATTAGGGAAAAGAAAGATTTTTTTGTACCTCATTTTCTTCTTGACTAAGCAAAAGGCTTACCACTGAAATGCCTAAAATACCTCCATATCTTAACTCCACCATTGACAAACTACAAGGACAAACCGGTAATTTCACGGTGTGGCTTGGCTTGCCATCCTACGTTCTTTTAGATCTTCCAAACAAGGCAAAAGAACGACCATATCCTTCAACTCAAACTACAAGGATAATCCTATGAGAGGTAATTTGGTATTTTTATGGCGTGTCTTGGCTTACCATCCTATCTTCTTTTATTACAAGTGTATTGATAAGAGTTGAATTCAGAACTTCATTGAATCTAAAATGCCAATTATGCAACCATTTGGCTAACCGCCCCAATTCTACTCCTACGGTTCATCATCGGTGAAATACCAAATCGCATGATTGGCTTTTGAACGAATGACTCAAACGATAACAATTACTGCAATGATTTTCAGGTGAACTTTGACATACATTGATGATAGTTAGGCCATGTTCCCAGCAGATAACTCGCAACATCCATAAATGGATGGTGACCATAACCAAATGATAAATGATTAGGGTTGGTGATTTTCTAGTTACAATCAACTTGCATGTGCAAAAGATGTGTTTAGGTTTGTATAGATTTGGCTATTTGAATGTATCCACTGCATATATAGGTTTTCCCCGTTTTCACTAACAAAAATCGCTAAAAACCTAAGGCATTTTACCATGTTGTTCATGTTAACAAAAAAGTTATTCCATTTTAACACTTCGTTCACACTAACAAAAAATTTGTCAACAAAATCTTTTTCTCAACAACTTTTTCACTCACATTTCCATCAACGACTTATTCACTAGTGGAAACAATTTAACATTTCTCAATAACTTATTCACTACCGAAAGCACCTAACAACTTTTCAACAAAAAATTTTCTACAAATTTTTCATTAGTGGAAACACTGTTGACTAATATACTAATGAAAGTATATGGATTAGTTATGAAAAATGTTGATGTTGATCTGAGCCAGCATAAGAGTAATGATTAATCCTAAAAATTATGAAGAAAAGCTAAACAACAAATTACGAAAAGTAAATAATAACGGAAAAATCAGAACAAAATTTGGAAAGAACGAAAGTCTTTTAGCCTTATTTAAACACAAGATCCTCATTTAGAGTAGCCATATTTGGCAAAATTGTTTGCCATTTCTTAAAAATGGCAAAAGATATGGCAACTATGGTGTCACACCTGTAAAGCCAAAATTTTCTTAAATCCTGTCCAATTCAACAACGGCATATGTCATATCTTTTGCCATATACGGCAAAAAGTAAATAATTACGAAAAAAACCAGAACAAAAATTTGAAAAGAATGGAAAAGTCTTTTACTCAATCCATCCCGATTTGTTTGTCCAATCTCGGGTTTTCAACTTATTAATTAGGAAACGAAATCTAATCCATTGATTTGAAAATTTACATAATCTAAGCCACTGATTTTGAAATTGGACAGTCAATTTGGGACGTGTAAGTCAAAAGGGGGACAAACATATCTGGACGAAGGGAGTAACTTTTTTAAACACAAGATTCTCACTTAGAGCAACCACACCCGTTGCCATATTTGGCAAAATTGTTTGCCATTTCTTAAAAATAGCAAACGATATGGCAAATAGGGTGCCGCATCCACAAAGCCAAAATTAATGACAATGGCAAAATAATACTATATGTTAGTATAATAACACCTTTTGCCATATATATATATATATATTTGGACAAAATGAAACTATTCATTGCTAAAAGATGACAATGATAATGAACAAATAGCAAACATGGATATGAATGCTCTTCATAGAAGAACTTAGATGAGTAATAGATTCCATATATAATATCAAGAATCTAATTCACAAAGCCAGAACTTGCGTCACATTGCTAAAAAGGTTACAACTTTTTTGAGGATCAGAAAAATGTAGTCATATATATATTTAACAAAAATACAGAAAAGTCCAGTCACAATGCTGAAATTAAAGTGAAAATGGTAGCATTTCGTTAAGATCAGAACTTAGGGGTCCTTGTTTTGGGACACTAGCTAGTTCTGGCAACCGAAAGTCACAAATAATCATGATAGCTAGGGACTCCATTATTGATTGATTGATTGAACGAACTTTCAATTTCAACTTTTGAACCCATGACCTCAAATAAGTATTGATCGAATACTCATGATGATCTCCAACTTCGTGGATGTGGTTGTGTACATAAAGTTAGGCATCATGTGGCAATTAGCTGAAAATGAATGAGAATGGCTAGCTAGTGGGATATATAGGGATATGTTGCTAAGACGGATTGGCTAGTGGTTATGGCATGAGACTTAGTGTCGAGTTTGTTCCTTCCTAAGGTCTCCAGTTTCAATTCTTCTTACTCAGCAACTCTTGAGGCCATCTCAGTACTCTATGCATAAAAGTGTGATTTGGATGTGAAAAGAGACCGTAGGAATTAGTCCGAAATGAATAACTCAGGATAACCTGCATTACCAATATATATTGCTAATTAAGGTTAGTTTTGTGGTGCATGCCAGCTGATAGAATTGGGTCTATATACTACATGTAATTTCCTTAACTTTATTATGCATGTGGGAGATGGCCCCTCCCTCTCTAGTCTCTAGTCTCTCCCACACACAAAATCTTTTGCACTTTTGCTAAAGTCTTTATCTCCTTTTTTACATTGCGTGTTGATGATGACACATATGAATTGTGTAATGTAAGGACAAATGCATGTGAATCTACATCATATTCATAATGAATGAAAATGTTAACCCCCTTTCTCTATGGATAGTTAGTGTTTAAAAAGTTACACCTTAATTAACAACCAACATTTTAATTATACAGTAGCACTTTTGTATATGTTTGGGAAACATAAGTGAAAACTATTTGATGTAACGCGTAACATAACACTAACAAGTGGTGGAGACAAGATTTTTACAAACCGGAACTCAAGTAACATTGTTCAGATTTTGGAGAGACTAATGTAAAGTTTTTTGAAATCCAGAGGGGCTGCATGAAAACTCTCACATTTTGAAGAGACAAACTACAACAACAACAACAACAACAACAACTACTACTACTACCACCACCACCACCACCACCACCACCACCACCACCACCTTGTTTTTGATGTTGAGTGGCATGATGACTACTACTACTACTACCACCACCACCACCTTGTTTTTGATGTTGAGTGGCATGATGAGAATTTGTAAAAGCTTTTGGAGTCACAATCTAACTGGCACCTCCCTTGTTCGTCTGACATTAATTAAATAATGTAGTAAGTCTCGCATAAATTAAATATTGTATGCTCAATGTAAAGATGCCAAAGTAAGTCTCGCATATACGAAAACGATCCTTCTACGTACCATCTCTACTGTTTTTTTCTAAATGATGACGACAAGTAGTCATAGAAGAATGTTACTTACCAATGAAGTACAAGAAATACCAGCATGCTTCAAGATCGATGGTAGTCATGATTAGGAGTTTAATACCATGTACCATGTGATTTCACGACTTGAAAGACATGAGTTCGAGTCTCTCATTCAATATTTAATTGTTTTATTTGGATTGTTTTTTGAAAAAAAAAAATTTCAACTCAAAAAACATTTATTACTCTTACTTCCAATCATTATTCACTCATATTTCCAATCATTATTCTCATTTCCCTCTCCAATCATTATCTCTACTTCCAATCATTATTCTCATTTCTCTCTCCACTCATAATCCTACAAAATTTTTTCAAAAACTCATCCAAACGCAGCACTATATTAGTGGGTTCATTTGAATTTTTTCACAGATAAACTAAATTAAACAATTTTTTTCAAGAAAAAATCGACATAAAATCATGTAATTTTAGTCATTGTCGTTGCCTCATTTTTCTCGGGGGCAACTATTCGCAGCCCCGTATTTTCTCCCTTAGCCCATTAAAAATTTCCAACTATCGAAATATGTTTCGACAGTTAGTTACCGAAATTGAGATACATTTTCAGCATCCAATTACCGAAATATATGTTTCTTGTGCATTTCCGACATGTAGTTACCGAAATATAATCTTGTTTTCAACAGCTACTTACCGAAATGTATGTTCGGCAGTTGTTTACCGAAGGTTGAACATATTTTTGACATGTAATTACCGAAATATAATCTTTAAAAAATTTTAACGGGTCATTAGAAAATACGGGACTGCGAATAGTCGCCCCCTTTTTCTCTTTTTTTGGGCTAAGTTTGGGGCCCATATTGCAAATGATGAAGTCAAGTTAGAGAAAGTCAAAAGTATCAGAGCTGTCATTTACACGGATCATTTGTCATATCCATTGGGGAGTTTTATAAGGCCCCGTTCTGCTTTTTTTTCAATTTTTTTTTTAAAAAAGGTAATTTCAAGTTTAAATATAATGAAAATGAAAAATAAATTTTTAATTTTTTTGCACAGTTTAAAAGATCTCAATGAGATCTATCAAACAAAATTCATATTGGTAGAAAAATTATTTGCATAAACACATAATTTTGGAACTTGAAATTACTTTTATTTTCTAAAACTTCCTTTTTTTAAGAATATGGAACGACTCCTAACCATTAATGTTAACAATGTTGCTTCGCTATTTTCACTGACAAAGATAATGTCTCATAAATGTAGAACATTAGAGGGTTCCTAAGGCCCCGTTCCGAAACGCCAAATAAATACTTATTTTTTAAAAAGGCAATTTCAAGCTAAAAAATGATTGGCTTATTGAAATATAAAAATATGCAATATGGATCTTGTTTGAAAGATCTCATTGAGATCTTTAATACGGTGCAAAAAAAATTGAAAAATTATTTTTCATTTACATTATTTTTAAATTTGAAAATATGAAATAAGTACTTATTTTTTAAGAAGGTATTCTGAAACCGGCTCTAGGTCACATAATACGTGAGCTTCAGCGAATCATCTTTCGAAAATATCTCAATAAGACTAAATTTAAGGGAGTGAGGATATATTGAGAATAATAGTAAATTGTGAGCGAAAATGAAGGATCCTACTAAAAAATTATGTGTCCTAGCCAGAGAAGTTGGAGTTTTGCCCGTCATGATTGAGTCCCGCGTACCACCAAGGTTGCCGAGAGCCTGAATCCGGTGTTCATTTTGCCGGAGAGCTTTTAATGATTCTGGGGTTTGCTTTCTCTTTTAATTCTTCTTGGCTCTTGTAATTATTGTCAACAACGTCATCCCACACTTAAGCCTAAATTTGTAAAATGATTGTGGGATGAGCTACATTAATTAGTCCGAATTGCAATTTGCGCGTAAATTGGCCAAAGACACTTTAAAAAAAAAAACTGTCAGGGAGTGTGCAACTAGGTAAAATTAGCAACTGACAGGTATTTGAAAGGGCCACACTTGGAGCATTCGGATTCTGCAGGGAATGGTTCTCTCTCTCTCTCAACAGATCACATGCCCATGAAGACTGCTCCAGACCCACCTACATACTCATCCAACATGGAATGCAAGTACGGAAAAAAGCCCAGAGGAATTATCTTCTTGCCATGGTAAAAAATATCTATTCTTTCACCTCTAGAGTCGTTCTACTTGTGTGTTAGTTTTTTGAGGCAATTGAAACTAAGGTTGACGATAGGTACATGTTCTTGTCTATTGCAGATTCTCCATTGGGTATTTGCACCCTAATCCTCCTGTTGGGTTTCTTGTATTCTTCTGGGTGTGTTCCATTCTCCTTGTTTCCTTTAAATGTTGACTAAAATTCGAAAATTGGGAAAAATTGTGGAAAACCCTGAGTAAATATCTATTTTTTTTTCTTTGGCTTTATTTGCAAAAAGGAATTATGGTCTAATTTGCATTACAAGGAAACCTAAAGATATTGTTTTTTAAAGTGTAAAAAAATAATAGCTGGGATATGGTGGGTTTTGGAAAGGAATGTGAGGCTCGTCTCAATTTTTCTATCCAAATTATGAACATATTTTTGCAAGTGAACAAAAATAAAACTATCGTTGAAAAAGTGTTTCCAGCGTACAACTATAAACCCACCTAAACATTATTGATTTGGGTTTTATTTTAAAAATTAAAAAAAAAACAGTTAAGTTTCTGGGCTGTCCACCTCTTGGATTGGGAAATAGTTCCTGGATTAGAGTGTCGACTGCATTGGGAAGACAAATTTTAGAATGGTGGAAGAGTGCAAAATCCCATTTTATAGATGATGATTGAGTCTGAAGTTAAATTGATTAAGAAGGAAGATGATTTGATTGAGGTCTAGGAAGTACAAAAACAACCAATTGAGTGATTTGAGGATAGGGGGCAAAAATGGCTGCAAAATATTTATATCCATGGGCAGATGACAAACCTCATTTGAAAAAGCAAATAGGATGCATGACTGGTATCTTCCAGCTCTTGGATCGTCAACACGTCCTCACCGGAAGGCGCACCAGTGGCCAAAGCCCCAAGAGGCTCCCTTCCGGTAATCCTCTAACAGGGTAGTGTTTTTTCCCTTCTTGATACAATATTTCTTTCATTTAGAAGGTGTTCTTCACTTGGTTTGGGTTGAGATCTTTTATGCCATCGCTCAAATGGTCCGTATGAGTGGGACTAATTCTGTAATTGATCTTTTACAGAGCTTCCAATAGCATGTTTTTATGTCATTACTCTCTCTAATTCCTCAACTTGTATAGAGACTAATTGTTTTGGACTTAAGTGTTAGTGATATCTTGATGTTCATTTTCTGAATCATTTCTATTCCTCATTCAGCTCAGTTGAAGGAAACTCCAACTAGTGGTGCCAAATAAATCCAAAAAGTCCGATTTGTGAGTCTGAGCAAGAATCTAGATAATATTCACTCCCAACTAAGCAGGAAAACCTTTTTTTATACTGTTTTCAAATATCTGAAAACAAATAACCTGTAGACGCTCCCGACCTTCAGGTCTTCTGCTTCGCTAGCTCCCTGGCTCCCGATTCTGGTTCTTGCAATTAGTGATTCTATCTTTACATGTGTATTCTCAGTTTTTCCACTTTTGGGTGGAATTAGTGATATGCCTTTTCTATCTCACTGTAGAATTGTCATCATCAAATGTTTCTCTTTTTCCTATAGGTTGTTCCCACTTCAACAATGGCACTTTTGAGGAAGAGAACATATGCCATTGGTCAGCAGTAGAGGTACGAATTTTTCATGCCATAGTTTTTGTAATATCCTGATTCCTGAACTACATTACCTTGTAAACATGAACATATAGGGAGTTGTAGATGTATGCTAAATAGTTACTGTAACTATATATATATTTTTTTTCCTTCTGATCTGAAGGCATTGTAAGTTGTAACTAGTTAAGTTAAAGCTTTGTTGAAGATTCAAGTTCTGGTCCAATCCTAACATCAGTAACATATGATGAAGTATGCATGCCTTCGCGCCTTGTATAATAATATTGCATGTGTTTCTATTTAATTGTGTACTCCCAAAGATTTCTTAATAACCATAATGAGGCAATCTATGCTTCATTTTGCTCAAAATTTGTTACTCGACTTGTTCAACATATTATGCTAATATGCTGGATTCTTACGTTTGTCCGGGCTTAGGTTCCTCCGTCTCCCAAGTGTTAACAACTCATAACCATTATTCTGCCGATGAAATTGTTTCCATCTCTGACTTTGCCTTTATGATTTTCCACCATTAATTTGGTGCTGTCATCGTCTATTTCAATCTAATTGTATAGCTCTCATAATTGCAGGAAAAGAGTTCAACAAAAACTGTAAAAGAGAAACATAGAGTTTCCATGGAATCATCCCAAGCGTCTTTCTCATCTTACTCTCGTTCATCATTCTTCTCTTCTCCCGACTCTAATGGGACAGCTCAACCACCACCCCTGTCCTTCGACCAATCAAGTTCCTCGTCACAGTTTGGGAGACAATCCCTTGATCTTCCGAATGAAGTTAAGGACTCCATGTACAGAAAAGATTGGAGGCTACCTGTTAGAACTTCAACCAAAGAGGAAACAGCAGAAAGTGCAGTTCTGAAGCATGAAAATTCTCCCAGGCCTCTACAGTTGTCCAAATCCGTTAATGGATCTTTCAGTGTTGAATTTCAAGAAGCAAGTTCAAGAACATCTTGCAGATCGAAAGATGGGTCTTTGTTTTCAGTTCAAAAAGATGCTCATAGGTTATCTTACGACGGAAGCGACTTAAGCCGTTTATCGTTTGAATCACGAGATTCCTTCAAATCGACTCCAAAGCTTAAAGAACATCCAAGACTTTCATTGGACAGTAGAGTGGGTTCAGTGTCAAGTCCTAAATATGATTCTAAATCAGAATTTGTCATCAAAAAGTCGCTGAAGGATGGTGAAACACGACCTCCCAATGTTGTAGCAAAGCTGATGGGATTGGAGACACTGCCAGATTCTGCCTTGGCAAGTGATTCTCATTTGGAGTTTCTCAAAACTTGCCAAGTTGAGCATTGTGATCCCTTTCCAAGGTCATTAAAACCAACAGATCCATGTCTGTCAATTCGGACGTCAACTTCTTTGAGGAACTCGTGGAAGGAATCAGGTTCACGGAATAATCCCGAATCAGTCAAGAAACTTATTTCAAGGTTACCAATTGAACCAGCACCGTGGAAGCTACTAGGTGGGAGTTCTCAGAAGCTGGATGTTAAGCATCTAAAAAAATTGGGAAGAGCAACTCCTTCCTTCCCTTCTGCTTACATTGAGTTTGAGAAAAGATTGAAGGATCTTGAATTATCTCAATCTGGAAAGGATCTTAGAGCTCTTAAACAGCTAATCGATGCAATGCAAGCAAAGGGGCTCCTAGATAACAGAAGAGAGGAACAAGATCTGAATTTTGCTAATCAGCAAGACTATGAGCCACGATATAGGAGTCCACATCTCAGTGCTGGATCGGTAAACAAACAAAAGCTGCATAGTGACTGTGTAAATAGTTTCACAAATAAAGGAGGCAATTCTTTGAGGACTTTTGAGTCCAAAATTGTGATCATGAAACCAGCAAAACTTGTTGAAAAATCTGATATTCTCACTTCTTCAGTAACCCCAATGGATTGCTTGTCAAGTCTCCCTAAACTTCAAGTTGAATATGGAGATAGCAGAAAGAGTACACTCAATTATCGATCATCCAAAAAAAAGATTCAGAAAAATGGAAATGCTGTCGGTTCCAGCTATAATAACAAAACAAAATTCACCTCAACGTCATCTCCACAGTTACCGAAGGAGAACACTATAGGTTTGGTGAAGAGCTCAGGATCGGTGAGCCCAAGATTGCAACAGAAGAAGCTTGAGTTGGACAACCGATGTCGGCCACCCATCGCTCCTGATTCCAGCAAATCAAGAAGGCAACCTAACAACCAGCTACCGGAGTTAGGTTCCCCGGGTGGGAAACGTAGACCAAAATCTGCAAATTTACTGCGAATAGACCACCAATCCAGTTATATCAGTACTGAAACTAGGAATTTAAGTTACCAACAGGATGACTGTTATATGCGGTCACAGGGAAACGTCGTCATGGATTCAGTGATAGATACAGATGTCCCAAATCTGGATCGCTGTGCTGAGAGCAATGGAAGCCAGAGTCCATCCATGAAGAATGCAAAATACTCGGCTTCTCGCTTAGTTAAAAAGGTAGGCGATTTCGATAGTGTTCATTTATTGAATCTGATCAAATGGTTGATTTGTTTTGCCCTTTTTTTTTTTACTTCAGAAATTAGGTCCTGCGTTGAGCGAGGATGGATGTTTGGCAGAATTTGCATCAGTTGCCTCGGTGCATCATAGTCCAGTTTCTGTTCTTGAATACCCAATGTACAAGGATGATGCTCTCTCTCCTGTGAAACAGATGCCAGATGTACTCAAAGGTAGTGCTTTGCTTTACTGAGATTGTTTGATTTTCTGTGGCATAAAACCGGAAGCAATTGTTGTATTTCTGGCACATGGATGCTTAAATTATTTGAGCTTCAAAGTTCTGATATATTAAAATCCTTTTCTCAAATAAAAAATTCCACTTACAAATAAACCTGTACCAGGATATAGTTACTCTCTTAAGATATCACTTTTACGTGATGGAAGAAACTGAATCTCCAACCATGATTATCTGGGGCCATCAAGAATGAAGTTGAAGTGTATAGAAAGTAGTCAGTTGGCTGTCCAACTAAATTGATTAAGGACGGGAAAAAATGGGTGCTTTAGCACTAATTTCGGAGATATGGCAATTTTGCATATTCCCTTTGTGATAATATCCTAGCAACTTCATGTCACAGGAAAATCGACTCATGTCCTGTTTGACTTGAATCTAGATTCGTAATTTTGTTTCACTCGCAGATAATTATCTAATACTAATTGTCAGTACATGAATTGTTTAGGGTTAGATTGAGATTTGTAGATTCTCGGAAAGGTTGAACAGCAGAATATTGGCTTTAGTATAGTTGCACTTTGTATGTAAGCATAATATGATGTGATGCAGTAGAAGCGTAGAACCCTAAGTTGGAGGAAAACCAATCATCATCTTTGTGCCCACACTTGTCAAAAGAAAGTTTGCACATAGCCGAGAAAAAAGCCTT
This sequence comes from Rhododendron griersonianum, assembly GCA_018127125.1. Taxonomy (NCBI): domain Eukaryota; kingdom Viridiplantae; phylum Streptophyta; class Magnoliopsida; order Ericales; family Ericaceae; genus Rhododendron; species Rhododendron griersonianum. Next base: position 28,151,060 of record CM030795.1, read on the forward strand.
ATGTAACTCAACTAGGTTAGGTATCCTCTTAAGTAGTTTACTAAGGTACAGTTGGAGGGTGAGAACATGTATTGCTGGAAAAGCATTCACATTTTGTGTAATTAATTCCCACAGCAGAAAATAAAATTTTCTCCTGTGTTGTTCGGCAGATGATGGAACTATGAATTCTAACAGCAATTCCAGTAGAAAGCAACCGGACTCAGCAGAGAACCTTGTGACTTATCATACGGGTTATAGTCATAACTCACAAATCACCCACAAGAAATTAGAAAGCATCGAGCACTTGGTGAAGAAGCTAAGACAACTGAATTCAACCCACGATGAAACCCAAACAGATTACATTGCGTCTCTCTGTGAGACCTCAAACCCAGACCACCGATACATATCTGAGGTTTTAGTAGCCTCAGGTTTCCTCCTGAGGGACCTCAACTCCACCTTGACAAACTTTCAGCTCCACCCGCTTGGCCTCCCAATCAACCCACAGTTATTCTTGGTTTTGGAACAGATCAAGTCAAGCACTCTACATGGGCGAGAGTGTAGCATTAAAAAGCTTGAAAAAGACAAGTTTCACCGGAAGCTCATATTTGATGCTGTTAATGAGATTTTAGTTGGGAAGTTGGCTTCGGTGGGGCATTCCCATGAACCATGGTTGAGGCCTGAGAAACAGGCTAGGAAGTATCTGAATGCACAAAAGCTCTTAAGAGATCTGTGTTCGGAAATGGAACAGCTTCAAGCCAAGAAATCCGGTTGTGGGTTTGAAGAAAACGAGGAGGATAGTTTGAAAAGCATCTTGTATGAAGATTTGGTGCATCCTGCTGAGAATTGGACAAATTTTTGCGGTGAGATTTCTGGAACGGTTTTGGATGTTGAGCGACTGATCTTTAAAGCTTTAGTTGACGAGATTGTTCATGGTGAGGCAGTTGGTTTGCGAATCAAGCTGGGAAGGTGCTGCAGGCAGCTTTCTGCGTAATTTATTTCCGTCTATTCTCTCTTTTATTTTCACTTTTCTTTTGTCTTGCCTTTCCTATTTGTTACTAATTTGTATATTCTTGTTATTTTCGTATTGTTCCTCCATATATAAGTACCCATGATTTTTGTTTGATGAGAATTTCGTGGCTGAATTGTAAAGAAAACCCCTTGGTGGGTGTGTTTGGATACGTAATATTTATAAGAATCCAATAATGAGAGGCTTCTTTCCCTGTGTGTTATGCTTGCTTCAAGACTCTTTGAAGATGTATTATGGATTTTGGGCTTGTGTTGTCTCTTCATAATTGAAATTTGATAGTTGAATTGTTTCTTGCTGGCTTCCATTTCCTGAAAATTCCTTATTTTTCGTTTTGTTTTCTGTTTTCCGTGTTTTCGGAAACAAACACAACAAAATTTTTGAAAATAATTCACTGTTTTCGTATCACTTCATTCTTACGCAAAACCATTTTTTCCTGAACTTCTGAAAACACCTTCCGGGTGTAATCTGGTTTGCAGTTCGCTCTCGATGGAGAAAAACATGACTCTGATTGAAGATGTTTTATTGCAAATAGGGATAGAACAATTTCCTGGAAAACAGAAGAAAAATGTTCCATCAAACTTGGAATAAAGGGAAATAGCTTCCTGTCAACTCCCTTTTATTCTAGGCCATAAACCCACCGCATAAAACAAGTAAAAGATAAGGTTTTGTTCTTCTAGTCACCAGTGGCACACAAAACCAGCAGAGGTATGGCATTACTAGCACCAAACTTACCCTTAAAACCCAACCCAAACAACCCTTTTCCACCCATCACATCCCATTTGAGACCCTCTTCCCACCATCAAAAAACACCCCAAAAAGTTGTCCCAAAACACCATCTTCTCACCAGAAGATCCATATCAACCGCACTGTTTGGTTCACTACTTTTCGATTCGAAACGAGCGAATGCAACGTTTGATTTCGGGGTCACAACTCCTGACCAGACGGTAGAGGAGGCAGAGAGTGGAATCAGGTACCATGCACAGAGTTTGTTGCAAGTGAAAGACTTGTTTGAGTCATCATCTTCCACAGAGTTGTGGAAAGAAGCCCAGAAGGCCCTGCGGAAGAGGGCTTCGTATCTGAAACAGGATATTTACACCATAATACAGAGTAAGCCCGGGAGTGAAAGGCCTCAGCTGAGGAAATTGTACACTTTTCTGTTCAACAATGTAACTGAACTGGATTACGCAGCGAGGGATAAGGACATGACGCGTGTGTGGGAATGTTATGGGAACATTGCTGTGGCTGTTAATGACATCTTGTCTAGAATATAATGTAACAGAGCAATTGCCTATTCCAATTGACATGTCAGTCGGTTTTCACTTTTCAGATACATGTTATCATGTTATTTCTTACATAACGCGATCGTCAAGCTTGTCTCTTCTTTTTTGTGTTAAGAGTTTGATACATTAGTCATAGAGCACTGCTACGGACACACATGTTTGGATATACATGTGTCAGGAAGGAGCCGTCCGATGCGCGTGCCTCCCACACACAATGCACATGGGACTCACCCACATTGAACGGTTTCGAACACTTTTGTGACAAAACATTCTCCTAGTTTATGCTATGACTGCAATTAGTTCATCGTTGGCATACTGAATTTATCATTTTTGCCTATAGAAAGTAGATTTAGAATCCAATCCCTTTCTCCTTTGTGCTGAATTGCTTTGCAACTGACAAGCATGTGAGTTGGCCGTGGCATCTGAGCAAATTCAATTTTGTGCTATTGCAAGGACCAAACAAAAGGGATAGACCAAACTAAAGGGATGCAGTTTGGTCTCCTTGTTAAACTTCACTGTTTTTACACTGCTATTCATATGTAAGTGAAATTTCAGTGAGACTAATGGAATTCAGATCTGTTTTCTCTATTGATTTTTCCTAACATCTCTCTCTCAGAATGCATGTCTTTGGTCCTTACATTTTGGGAAACTGAATCGGCATAAAAACAAGAACGAATCGATGGCACATTCTGGGTTTCAAATTACTACATTCGAAAGGAAAACAAATGTCATTCTATTCTCATTGCGCAACTAAAGAATTTCACACAAGGCAATGAAAATCGAAGACCGATAATGCTAACGCCATACACAAACCACGAGTAGCTACTTTAACTTGACTTTTGCAAATCGGATACAAAATTTGAAGCAGCAAAAGCAGCCGATCCCCCCACCACCGAAACCAAAGCAACCAAAACTTGCAACACCACTTCCCAAGGGTAGTCCTCAGGTACCAGATACACACAAGAAGGGCCTACCACCAGCAAACCCAAGCTGAGGCTGAACAGGGCCGCTGGAGTTCCTGGGTCTGTAGCCGCTGACAAGACGCCGAGCTCCTCTGCCTTGGAGAGGAGGCCCAGTTTCTCAATTGAGGAGAGAGAGAGTCCAAACTTTTCTGCTGCCGATAGGAGGCCGGCTTTCTCTGCTTTTGTTAGGAGTCTTAGTTGCTCCACTCTGGTGAGGAGCTTGACTGGGGGTGCTCCGGTGGAGTAGCCGTTTCTTGGGCCTTTCTGCATTGGTTATCACTTAATTACACAAAATTAGTCTTTATAGAAGAAACATTTGAGGTGAGATCCTTTGAAGACATATAAGCATGGCAGTCTGCATTGGTTACCACTTACCAGTTCATAGAAGAAGGATTTAAGGTAAGATCCTTTGAAGACAAATATCTATAAAGCATGGTTTTCATCTCTTTCTGTAGTTTGGTTCCTTAGCCTTAGGTAATCAAATAAGGGGTGCTTGTTGCAAAATTTGTAGTACATCAAATTCATATTTTTCTCACTCAAACGATTAAGAAGGGACGCGACCAGCATAGAGACACGGTTAAGAAGGAATGACGAGCATAGTGACCTTTTGAGCGTGACCATAGAGTTCTTAACCGTTGCAGAATGTTTGGCTAAGAATTGCTCTTATGAGTAGACATTTTCCCGGGAGGGACAACCTATCACCAGACTAAGGTGTATGTTGGATAATAGTGCCCTCACACACAGCATCTGGTTCACGAGGACAACTATCACAAACGGGGTTCAAACTCGCTATCGCATGAAGAAGGAGAAGTTTCACCCCTCACCTTTGCCTCGACTACTACCACAGTGGTCATGATATCAAGTTCTGAAGTGCTACAAACACCTCTGCTCTATATCAGGATTTTGGAGTTGCTCAAGATAAAAGGAAAGAGATGACAAACAGCTGTTTGTTTTCTCCTATTTGTACAAACTTTATATCTAACCCAAAAGCTTAAACTATTAGGTGGAGCGATCCCAACTGTATATTAAGTGATCAACCATTACATACGCAAGCAAAGTGGGAATGTATTTTTATGTGATCGGCGGAAGTCAGCAATGGTAGTTGTCGTTGATAAGATTTGAACCTCTGTCAAATGCATGAGAGTACGTGGTGCTTCCCACTTGACTATCACTCCACTTGCAATGTGAGATTGTATTCCTTTAACACTATTTTCCTGACCCAACAATTCTTTCACCTTGTCGCTTTTCTTTCCTTCCACAGATACATCATCCAGGCAATAATGCATTAGGGACTGTCTAGTGTCTAGCATTGTATCTTTACAGTTTCTTTGGGAATTGTTTTGCTATTTATTGACAGAATAGAGAAAATGAGTAAAACCTTTTTGTGGTGGATGGAGGAGGATTGCGAAAACACATAATCATGGTAAGGATGGCTTAAATGAGCGATGTGGGATAAAGTCTAACACTCCCCCTCACGTGCAGCCCAGATGCATGTGGAAGTACAAATTGAGGAGACAAGGACCCCGTTCGTTTTGGGATTTTGGATTTGTAGTTAATGAGCATAGAGAGAAATAGAGTAATGATTGGAATAGGGGTAATGATTGGAGAGATAGAGAGAAAAATGAGAATAATGATTGGAGATAAATAGGATAATGATTATAATTCAAAATCCTTAAACGAACGGGGTCCAGGAGATTTGAATGGGGAAACTTGAATGGGGAGACGGAGACTCGAGCGCGTGAGGCTCTAATACAATGTTAGGTTACTTGAAAGGTTCTAACCTAAAACCAATTAACACCTAACCTAAAACCAATTAACACCTATTGCCTCTAGAATTTATTAACCAAGCTTGCCTCTAAAATTTATTAACCAAGCTTGAGCAATGGCTCAAATGAACAATGTGAGATAAAGTCTAACAAATACAATTCCCGAATTAATACAATCATGCTTAAATGAGAGCCAGTGCAGTCATCAAAACATGGGCAAGATTAGCAGCAATATGAAAAGATATATTAACATTACCCCTCACAATTGCAGTCATCAAAACCAAACATGGGCAAGATTTGATATACTGACCTTTCCAGAGCCAACAGTGTTGGTGGCAGAGGGAATAGGCTTCTGGCTAGCCATGGATTTAACAACAAAAAGAGTAGTAATTGAGACAGAGGCAGAGTAGTGTTGGTTGCTTGATCTGGTTATTATTCCTTTCTTGGTTGAGGAATGAATCAGTGGAATTCCTCCGCTGGTGCTGCTGCTACACCACCCCATGCCTTCCATCTCTCTCTCTCTCTCTCTCTAGTTTCCTTCTCTTTCTTTGCACTTGAAGGTCATCAGTGAGTGATGGACAATGGATTGGATTGAATTGAATTGAATTGAATTGAATTGTTTGGTAGTCCACGTGTCAATACATTATTGGCAATTCCCTTCCAAGTCATTTTCCAACGGCAAAATTCATTTCACCTCCTGTACTTTGAACAAATATCACTTACACCCCCTCAACTCTAATTTTAGACATTCATAGGAAAAGACAAGGGTGCGACTATTCGCAGCCCCGTATTTTTTCCCTTAGCCCATTAAAAAATTTCAACTATCGAAATATGTTTCGACAGTTAGTTACCGAAATTGAGATACATTTTCGACAGTTAGTTACCGAAATTGAGATACATTTTCAGCATCCAATTACCGAAATATATGTTTCTTGTTCATTTCTAACATGTAATTATCAAAATATAATCTTGTTTTCAACAGCTATTTACCGAAATGTATGTTTGGCAGTTGTTTACTGAAGATTGAACATATTTTCGACATGTAGTTACCGAAATATAATCTTCGAAAATTTTTAACGGGTTATGGGAGAAAATACGGGGCCGTGAATAGTCGCCCCTTGAAAATTGTCAAGCATCAGTATGGGTATTTCAGTCTTTCCGCTATGCAACCTCCTTTTTTTTTTTATAAGTACTATGCTATGCAACCTCCTTGTAAACTAGTACAACAGATCTGCCGTCACTCGTGAAAACCCCAACCCAAAACCCTATTCAAGCGCTCTCTCTCTCTCTCTCTCTCTCTCTCTCCGTGAGCTTCGATGGCAGACTCTATGATTTCGATGGAGAAGATCAAGGCTTTCTGGCACTCACAGGTTCACGACGAACAGCAATGGGCTCAAAACATGGTGACCTCTCTCTCTCTCTCTCTCTCTCTCTCTACATATGTATATTTATGGATTATATGCCTGTATCTTTGTATGTACATGGTCGTGTAATTCTTTTATCGTATATTTTATGCCTGTATCTTTGTATGTTTCGCTGTTGATTCGCGTATTGCAGATCAGGACTAATTTGAGAGTAGTTGGAGAAAATAAAAAGGTTTTGTAATGCTTTTTTCAGCCCTTTGTTTGGGTCCAGAAGGGGTCTAAACGAGCCGAGCCGAGCTTCGTAGTGGTCAAGCTCGGCTCGTTTACTAAACGAGCCTAAAACTCTGAGATCGAGCTTGTTACAACCGAGCCCTCAACAAGCCGAGCGTAGCTAATTTAATTTACATAACGAGACTCTTTAAACAAGCCAAACCGAGCCGGGCTTTTAAGTGTCAACCTCGGCTCATTTAGTACAATCTCAATACTCGAGCTCGGTTCGAGTACAAAACAAGTCGAGCCGAGCCTTAACAATTCGAGTGGTCATTTGCAGCCTATGTATTTTGATTGAACCCAGTGCAAAATTTTGCAATGGGAGCACAATTTCGTAAAATATAACAGCAAAAAACATTACACACTAGATATAACTTTATACACTGTTTGGACTATGGAGTGGTGGGTTTTCTTTATGGGGTGGCAAAATGTACGTGAGGTGGCGGAGAATACGTTCAAAGTTAATTTAGGTTAGAATTTATGAAGAATACGATCGTTATAATAATTGGGTTGTGGAAAGTTTGGGGGAGGCAGTTGCCCCTTTCAGCGCCCCTTGGTACATTTCTGCCTTTGTTTATTTTCAGATAAAAGGAGAAATGTCTTTTGTAACACAAACAGATGTCAACTGCGTAGGCAACTTGTATAGATCTTATGTGGCATTATGTTGAAAAAGAGCTTTATAGCTGGACCAGTTGCATATGATCATTTTAGTGGACTTTTTAAATTGGGTTTTTTAGAGTCTTTAGACTTTAGTGTTCTGAACTATTAAAGTTACGCCATTTTAGTCCTTCACCTGTTGTTCCTGTATATAATATATAGACTATCATGTATAATTGCTCAGTGTATAGCTATACCGATGGCATCACTGCCATTGTTAAATTATGAATGTAGTTACCTTTTTTCAAAACGTGTTCCCTCTTCATATCTCAATGAAGATTCTAATTACCTTGTAACCGGTGGTTTTGGTTGTGGTTTAGATAAAAGGAAAACTGCTGGTTTTGGTTATGGTTTCGGTTTTAGATATAGCTTTGGGTTTTACGTTCTACCAATTACCGAACCGAATAGTACGGTTGCCATCCCTACCCACTGTTTGAAAACCAAAACAAGTATCATTTTTCCAGCAACTACATTTTGCTTTCTCCGAATAAAACTCATCATTAGGTTGTGCTCCAACGTAACTAAGGTAGCCTTCATATGTATGGGCATCTTACAAAATGAGCCATAACCTGCCATAGGAGATTAGTGTGGGCATTAGACACAGCCACTACTGGTCAGCTGGAATCAGATAGCATAATATCCAACATGCAGAACCTACTTAAGCCTACATAGTCATAGGTACAACAAATCCAACAACATAATAACCTAATACCATGTTGTCCCACTGCCACTAGGCCCACTACTAATAAACTTTTGCTCATTGAGATGTATCTGCCCAGCAAGAGGGCTACCCAATCAACATGGTCCTCCTTGGGAAGGCTGAAAAAAAGTCCACAAATGGGGCATCTTGGATGTGCAGGGCCCTCAGGGCCTCAGCTAAGTCCCCAGTGGCCCCAAACAAATGCAGCCACTCTTCGAAGTAGGGGAAGGGCTTGTTCATGCTTTTGCATCAATATAACTCTACACAAAGTTGGAATCAAACTGTGCATTAGCTAAAAATGGTAAGTATGCACAATAACGAAAACTTAAGGTATGGTGATGGATTTTACCCTCACAAAGTTCTCCCACACATCATCACTATCCACCGGTATCATCTTTCCATTTTCATCCCACCCAAAACCACTTATTTATAGTGCCTCTTGCAGCATGTGGTATTGCTTCATCCACATTTCGATTTTGGACTCAATGTGAGGGTTTACCCTTGAGTCAGTCCCAAGGAAACCCACGCTTGAGCTGTCCCAAATTGAGCTTCCGGTTTGTGTTTTTTGTCCACCAAGTCCGTCATACATCCCATGAGGAACTCCTCCTCCCTTTTTGACCAAAACCTGCGAGGTTGTTTGCCACTCCTCTTACTCATACCTATTTTCCACGCTTTAGAGAACAAGATGCTTAATTACTAACAAGAAAAGAAAACCAAAATGCAATACTGAAATTGCAGAACATGGAAAAAAGAAGAAGTTATTATCATAGAGTTACAATTATAGCCACATACAGGTGTCAAATTTCATAGAGGTAGGCATCCAAATTTGATGATCAACACATTAAAAAAAGCTAGCTAGTCAACTAAAAACCCAGCCCAATTAGTTATATTTACCGTGTCAAATAGTATATCTAATTTTGTGTGGGATAGTTACGCAACTATTATTCTGTTTTGGAGTTGAACTCCATGGGTTAGTTTTGACTTATTGGAGGTGTGTCCATGTGTAGATAATATATGAAGTTATTGTGAGTAAAGGAGAAGAAGCAAAAAGGAAAAATAAACAAAGCAGTAAAAGATAACAATTGAGAGGGAGAGACCTGTGAAGAGGAAGGGATGCGTCAGACTACCGGTGAGCAAACAGAATCTTAATGTCCTCTCCAACAGCGCCATGTTTTTTCCCTCTGGAAAAATTGAGGATATGTTGGGGTTTCTCTTGGATTCTCACGATGTAAATGCTACGGGGGCAATTGTGTCAATAGTTAAAAAAGGGAGGTCATATATGTCCTTCCACATTCAAACCCATTGGACAGGATTTCATAATAACACCCCCCAAGGGTTGGTGAATCCAGTGAAATGGGGGGATTCACAATCCTCTTTGATTAGCAATCTAGCCCGTCAAAACCAAAACATAAAGGATTTTTTAGGGCCCCACCACCTTCATTATCCTACCCCATTGCTGAGCCCTGCTATCAAAAACGGCCATAATGAAAAAAAGCTGAACAGAGTATGTAGTGTTCTAAAAGTCGGCCGCCTGGGCTAGCTAGTCCCCTCCTAGGCAGCCGACTAGTCCTCATCTAGGGCCCTTGGCGTCCGACTAGTCGGCGCCCCTTTTCCACCCGACTATCGATTTTTAGAACATTGGTTGCATCACCTAACCGTGCTCACATTTAGTTTGGGCGGCTTGCTTGAGGAGTCTAGGAATCATTATAGACTGTTGTAAGGAAACCAAAGCATGCTTATTGTTTGCCTTTATCTTAATGGCGTTGGAGAGCATTAGAGCACTGACTATATCTGATCTTGTGCTGGGTCTTGTAAAGTGAGCTTGTACATAGAGGGCGTGTTTGATAGCCAGTTAAGGCCTTGGGATTGGACTAATAAAGTGATTTGGGTTTGAAGTTGTTTGTTTGGTTTGATTTTGGGGGGAGGGATTAGAAGTCCCATGGGATTGTGAATCCCACAAATTGGCAGGATTACCCAACCCAAGGGGAGGGTGTTATTACCAATCCTATCCCCCTGGGATTGGTGTTGGAAGACTTTTATGCCCTCCTTTTTAAATAGATTGACACAATTACCCTCGTCTGCTTAGATTGCTATTCCAGTCCAGTAGTTGTGTTTTTTTTTTGATCTGCGTCCAGTAGTTGTGTTGTGTTGCTCCTATTACTGGACCTGCTATTCCAGGCGTCGGCCTGCAGGTTCCGGAAAAAAAAAAAAAAAAATTCCCCCTGTATTTTTTTGTTGGATGGCAACTACAATTTTTTTTACTATTTTGCATAAGGGTAAAAATGAGAATAGACGTTTTAATCCAATCCTATCCCATGTAAAACAAACATGGTAGATAATACTCCTATCGTTTAATCTGGTGCAAAACAAACATACTCATTACCAATCCCATCTCTTTACCAATCCCTTCTCCGTACCAATCCCTATCCTAATCCCACCTCATTACCCATCCCCTCCAAACAAAACTTGCTATCAAACACGCTCAGAGATTCTAAAAGATAAAAGAGAGAGCTTGTCCATGGAGATACTAAAAGATTAGAGTTATACATTCAGAGGTGGCAATTGATCCGAGTAAATGGGGAAGCAATTCCAGTCTGACCTTAATGGGATGGGTTCTGGATGGGATGAATCGGATTACGGCAGGTTTGTGGACAAATATGAAAGCCAAGTGACCATGGTGTAAAGGTTAGGCGCGGCCGCGCGGCACTCTACCCTGATTACTCTTGTTGATACTGGTTAAGGAATTCACATAAGCGACTTTGGGAATCTGTTGTGTAGCATTATCTTCTTGATCTTTAGCTCTATTGTTGACGGAAAGTTATTTTTCGACCTGTGGCTGGGTGTGATACCCAAATAGTAGTGTGGGCCTGTGGGCAAGAACAGCTTGGGAACGGATTTAAAGACATGGTTCAGGTGCAGGATGGGATAGCACCTGCCAAGAGTTGGTCAGGGTTGACATCTTTCTTCGTGGGAAGGGTTCAGGTTGAGGGGTTCCCCATTCAACTCTCAATCATGGTCCTCTGTAATCGCAAGATCATATACGGAAAGTAGCTAAATTGACTTTGTTTTGAATGCTACATTGCTGGATTTCCAGTGAAAGAGGTGGTAGAATCCTTGATACCAATTCGTTTATTATCAGTTTATAACCACTAAATTAAGTTTGAAAGGTGAGGAAAAGGAATTGAAAAGGTTTGGTTTAATGGTGTAAAAATTAAAGTCTAAAACGTGATCATTTTAAGCACTTTCAAGAGCAACTCATGAATACGAATTTTGCGTTTTATGGAAAGGATGATTAAAAAAAGGATAATTAAGGAACGTCCCTTCTAATTCTTTCAGTGTCTTAAAAGTTATGCCCTCATCATTTGTGAACATAATGTCATATTTCCTTCTTGTCTTCCTCTAATTTGTATTACATATGCTGTAGTTTGCAAAAGCTGTTGTTATGTTTGGTTTCCTGTATTCATCCTTTTCTTTGCCCCTTCCCCCAACAGAAACTTTTCCGTGCTGCTGGGCTCTTTGCTGGCTCCATTCTTCTCATGCGCAACTTTGGTGATCTTATGGCCATATAAAGAGATGGACAAATGGCATATCCCCTACACATGTCAGACACACCTGCTATTAGTGGAATTTTCTCTATCCTTCCTTTGTGGCTTCTCATCTTTCAATTCAATGTTTTATGGTTTTTAAAGTTCTTTAGGAAAGATTTCTATGTATGACCACAATTGTCGATTGGGTGTGCTCGGCTTTTAGAGGACTTATATTCGTGGGTTCGGAAGTTGAATGATATACTGTTGTTTCCCATTGCATAATGTCAATGTTGTGCCTTCTAGTTCTAGATATCTCTATGTTCTTCTGGTGGCCAAATTGAGGAGAAGGTGGGCAGCGTCCCCCTCTTCGGTTAAGTGTTAGTTGGAGAGTCAATCGGCTGGAGCCGCGGGATGTTTGGGACGGGATAGCCCGGTCTTGGAACTTCACTTTTTGATAAACGCACTCCAATATTTGTCTTTTAGTGTTCAAAATACACATGGCAAAAACACTTAAAAGACACATTGTTGTGTGGTTATAAAGGAGTGGAGTGCCAAAATCATTCTATTTTCTTTCTTTTTTTGGGTAAATTGCTCATATCAAATTTGCCTTCTAGGAGCAACAGATCAGGCTAGTAACTGGATGGGTTGAACCTATTAATTCCAAGGGGTTTGGTCAAGTGAGCATGAGAAATCAAATAAGTACTGTATTTGTCTTCTATCAGGTTGCATGTTTGAATTTCTCATTGACCACATTCTAAACTAGGGCTGCTCGCGGTCCGGTTCGGTTCGGATTTCTAGGAATCCGAGGACCGAACCGCTAGTCACGGTTTTTATAAAATGAAATCCGTGTCCGGACCAAAAGTCCTACGGTTCGGTTTTTACAAAATAAAATCCGATCCGTGACTCGCGGATCGATTACGGTTTTATCCACGGATTTTAACAAAAATAAAGCTTAAGCATATATCCCACACTAAAAGGGAAGAATGTTACATTCAAAATTAAGTTTAACACCACTAGAAAATACTTGTTACATAAACTACCAAAAAACCTATTTTAAAAATCAAATTCAAAAGAATCTAAATACTAGTAGAATTGTATCATTATAGTACATAACATTAAAAAAATGAAAAAGAAACGAACTAGTGAAACTCAACTAGGGTTACCCGTTATTTATATGAAAACACTATAATTTACTCCTTATATTTTATGTACATCTACATTATATCCCATTATTAAGATACTAAAATACTAAAATTGGTAGAAAAAAGTGTTAACATTACTAACAATTTATTAGTATATAAATACACATATATATTTATATATATTATTTATATAAAATAAATATCTCACGGTTCGGTTCGGTTAATCCACGGTTTTGTAATGAAAATCCGTGGACCGAACCGCGAGTCACGGTTTTCTAATTTTTCAATCCGTGTTCGGACCATTAATCCACGGACAAAATCCAAAAGGCACGGATCGGTTCGGTCCGGACCGGTTTCACGGTTCACCGGATTTTTTGAGCAGCCCTATTCTAAACCTTTTGGGGTCACGGAGGGTTTGTAACTCCAGGATTCCGGAATATTAATCCTCTATAATTTGAACCTTTTCCCAGCATATACCTGGTGGAATGCCTTAGTTTCTATGTACCAACAAAAAGGATTAAAGACAAGGGCGACATGAGATTTCTCTGCTGCACACTTGCACTTGATACATACATACATACATACATACATTTGTTTCATTGTAAAATCTTTTGCATGTAGGCTCCGTTGCATTTAGGCTCCGTTTGTTTCAATGTAAAATCTTTTGCAATAAAAAATGTTTTCCATGTAAATGATTTTACGTGAAAATATTTTACACAATTATCGTTTTCGCTGTTTGGTTTTGTAATGGGAAAACAATGGCATTTATTGGGGGGGAAAAAATCCCACATGGCAGTGAGCAGTCTGAAGACACCTGTTTAACATGGTTCATTGCCTTCTCTCTCTAAAACTAACTTTCTCTCTCATCAAACAGTGGAGGAATATGGGGTTATGCTTTTAATTTTTCAAATTTGGTAGAATAGTTCTCTCAGCAGTTACCAGGGAACATACGGGGAAAAGAATTGTAAATGACTTACGGAGATTGTTGCCGTAAGTTAATTTACCTTGATTTGGTGGAAAACATTTTACATGTAGAACATTTTCCCCAACATATGTGCAACCAAACACCAGAAATTTGAAAAATATTCTTGAGGAAAATATTTTAAGCTCAAACAAACAGAGCCTTAATACAAAATCTTGTGGTACTCTCTCACCTAACCTTTTCTAAATAGATCTTACTTCTCTAAAAGCCCTTTTTTTTTATTTATTTAAATTTTCCAGTAAACTTGAGGGAGAGATGTGCGCACTTTTCATTTATGATTCAAACCATTCCCAACAATAATAAAGAGTCAGATTACAATATAGTATGGATGGTAAAGATTACTCCCTCGGTCGGTACTTTCCTTTTTTATAGTTTAGTATTCAATTTTGGATTGTTCCTTAATAAATGTTTAATTTGTAAAATTAGTGGGGTAAAAATTGGTACATTTTCTATTTTACCCGTAAAAGTATATTCTATTTTGAAAAGTTAGTGATTAAAATTGTAATGATGATGTCTTAATAAATTGTAAGTAAGAAAAGTTATAACTTTTAGAGTGTAATGATGATGTCTTTATAAAAAATTAAATTTACGAAGTGGGACTTTTAAAAAGAGGCAGAGGGAGTAATATATATATATATATATATATATCTATATAATATAAAAGGGTGGTGTTTGAATCCAAAAGACAACCAACGGTCCAGATTTATACCCTTCATAAATCTAGACCGTTGGTTGTTCAAAATGGCAGCTTGGTAAATACCAAATCCATCCAAGGGTTATATTTACCGACTAATCAAAAAAAAATTTCCGGCTAATCAAAAAAAAAATTCCTTTTCCGCCTCTCTCTTCCTACTCTTTCCCTTTTTAAAATTTACATGTTCGGCTAATCAAAAAAAAATTTCCGACTAATCAAAAAAAAAATTCCTTTTCCGCCTCTCTCTTCCTACTCTTTCCCTTTTTAAAATTTACATGTCCGGCTAATCAAAAAAAAATTTCCGGCTAATCAAAAAATAATCCTTTTCCACCTCTCTCTTCCTACTCTTTCCCTTTTTAAAATTTACATGTCCGGCTAATCAAAAAAAATTTCCGGCTAATCAAAAAATAAATTTCCTTTTCCACCTCTCTCTTCCTACTCTTTCCCTTTTTAAAATTTACATGTCCGGCTAATCAAAAAATAAATTTCCTTTTCCGCCTCTCTCTTCCTACTCTTTCCCTTTTTAAAATTTACATGTCCGGCTAATCAAGAAAATTTTAAATTTCCGGCTAATCAAAAAAAAAATTTCCGGAAATTGAGGTGCTTCCGAAAAGCTTAGTCGGTAAACAATACAAAATCTTTGTATTTTATTGTTTTACTCTCTCCCTCACTCATCCCCCATCCCCTCTGCTTCCGAAACACCATAACTTGAGGTGCTTCCGAAATAATTGAGGTGAGTGTATTTCACGGCTCCCTTTTTTTTTTTGTATCAGATTTTTTGTCGAATACGTATTGCGCAAATATACGGTTTTGTATTTCACTCTGCTTCCGAAATAATTGAGGTGAGTGTATTTCATTATTTTCTTTCAGTATACCCCCAATGTTGATGTTGATTTATGTAGTGAACTAATACAATTACCGATTTCTGTTTACGTCTTGGTTTTTTTTTTTTCCAGTCATTATAGTGAAACACATATCTTTTGCATGACTATTTGATTTATGGTTCATCTTGGAACTATTTTGCAATCGGTACATGTTTTGAGTTTCATTGTTCTGTTATAAACAAAGTGACTTATCAGGAGTATAATAACTAATCAAGATTTATATTTTGATATATTTGGGAAAAAAATTAGAGGAAACCTATAAGACATACGCATAAATCCATAGGTGTTCTATTACAGGAAACCTATAATAGATTACAAAATTAATTTAGAGGAAGAACGATTAATTTTCCAACTTCAGTGTAAGCCTTGATCGATTTAATGTTTTTACTTTTTTGTGTTGGCTAATAATCTTTTTCCCTATTCGTCAAGAAAGATAACTGTCGATACATCTCTAAGGTAAGGCTTTATCACAGGAGAGAGGAGGGATTGCATTTGTGATTGACCTCTTACCTATTAGATTCTCTCTCTTTTTTACTATCCCCACCAGTGAAAGAAAAAAAAAAGTGAAGGATTTTTTTCCAATACTTATATTGCAAGTTCGATTTTTTTCTTGAACGATTTTTACTCTTATTGGGTTTCTTTTGTCGAATATTGGGAGAAAAAATATGAGTGTGAGAGAACAGTTATTAATTTTATTTTTTTTACAACCTTGGGTCTTTTACGTTAATCTTAACTTTGTTGTTTTCTTCTACCCTCTTCTTACTTTCTAATATTTACTGCAGGAAATATCAGCAAAAATATATTTAGAGAAATTCTGCGTCGAGCTTAAATTCGAGGTATTACTAATGGTTATTGTAGTTGTCATGTGGTAATAGAAGAAACAAAGAGATGTGGTTGATGCCTAGAAAAAATAAAAAACAAAAGAGAGAGAGAGAGAGAGAGATGTGGTTGATGAAACAATTATTTAATGTTGTAATTCCTCCTTTCCCCCCTAAAATACACTTAATCCTACGATGATTTTGCGTACGTATTGGACGATTAACACGTCCTATTAGTGAATATGTTGATTAATCTATTTAAATTTTATACTGTTAAGCTAATTGTTATTGCAGTTTTATTATCCTTTCATGCAGTTGATTTCAAGTGAATATTATGCGGTTAGTTCTCTTAGGTTTGTGACTAGCAACACAAGAAGTGACTCAGTTGAGCTCAAGTCGTCCGCTAACGGGAAATCTCAATATTAACAACTCAATAGGGTTGGAGTGTAGCATTATGTAGTTACCCATCTTCATTTTTTTTTTTGGTCCCATTTGCAGGATGAATAATGTGAATGAAAGTATTATGGAAATTGACCCAGTTGAAGAGCAAAACATGCAAATTGAACCACCAAATGGTAAGATTTCTAAACTGCGCTTTTTACTCTACTAACAATACTGACTTTCTTTTGTTTATATATATAGATGAAGGAAGCGTTTGTTGGCATGAGAGTGCTCACAAAGAAAATAAAGAAAAAAATGGTATGCATTTATAGTAATAGTGATATGTACCAATCGAGTTTAGTGTGTCCCGTTTACATGATAAAATGTGAGAATGATATTAATATGATTCCAGTGGCTGAAAAAGTTGAGATGCATGTGGATGCTACCAATGGAAGAGCAAAATAGAGAAGCTGGCCCACCAAAGGGTGAGCAAATATATGTGTAAATCTCATAAATTGCGGTTTTCAGTTTGCTAACATAAATGAGTTTCTTATTTAAATAATATAGATGAAACAATAAATGTGTCACACGTGTTTGAAATGGTTGGCTTGCATGACAATGCTCAAGAACCAAATGAAGAGACAAATGTTGAATTTGACCTACGTAATGGTATGCATGCATTAGCTTTTATTTTTAAAAATCTTGAAATATACTTAGCCAACCAAAATAATCAAAAGAAATTGCACTGCACATAGGTGAAGTAGTCCAACAGCAAGGGGATGCAGAAAGTGTAATTGAAGTGCCAAATGTACATGTGAATTGCACAACTGGTAAGCACTCCTAATTTGTGTTGGAGTTTAAGCTTTATATAGATATCAATCGATTTATCTTACATACTTTGTTAAATCTTTAATACTCATATAGGTGATATAATGGACGTCCCTTATCCTCATTTTACTGATTTATGTCAAAACGGATATTTATGGAGGGTAAAAGCTCGATTGGTAAGGATGGTAGTAGTGATTAATCCGCTTCTACCTTCCATGACGCTCAGATTGATCTTACTTGATGAACATGTAGACATTTTTTCAAACTAAATTAATTATTATTAAATATGCTATTTGAATGTGTGTAATTTTTTGTGTTTCCAATTATAGGGTCATGCCATGGAGGCCATTGTATGGCCCGAAGAAGTAGCCTACTTTAGAGAACATCTTTAAGAGGGTAGGGTTTACTTTTTCAAATCTGTGGAGATTATGGAAGCTGATGAAAAGTTTAAATTAGTCCCGTACTGCTACAAGATGTCTTTCACCGATGACACAAGGGTAGAACACTACGTGTTCAAGTGTGATAAAATCCCTCTTCATTGGGATTTCAGTATAAGATTACAAGACATCCACCATTTCACCAACAAGTATGAGCAATTATTAGGTACGTTCCAAGATGTCGTCCACTAATTTTTTACTTCACTATATTACATAGATTTGTTTATATATTACATAGATTTGTTTTATATCTCTTTTATATATTATGCAGATGTGGTTGGATTGGTTGTTAACGTTACGGAATGTCGAATTGCTGGAAAACGAAATTCTATGGTTAGAGACGTGGTGTTACTTGACCGAAGGTATGGTGACTTATTTTTCCATAACATGTATTCATACGATTTGAAGTTAATCTTTGTTTTCTATTTCAAAAACAGTATGACGTTTGTTCGGCTTTCTTTATGGAATGAAATAGCAACAAGAGAAGGGACACGTATGCTTGATGATCTGAACAATAATAATATTTTGTTTGCTACGGGGTTGAAGGTTGATGACTTTGACGGTAAATACTCTCAATCTTTTTAAACATTTTTTTCCCAAAAAGTGTAATCTAATAATTTAAATATTTTATCTTCTAGGTCCGTACCTTACCACTTGCATAAAGAGCAAACTATATGTGAACCACCCATTTCGTACTGACGGCATTCCTAAATGGTAAGTTGAGAAAATTGGGAAATTGTCCATAGATCGAGATGGATATTATTTATTCGTTTAATTGTTCTAAACAAATTATGTGCTAATCTAGGTTTAGCGATAACAAAGATGCACAAAGGTTGGTATCATGGAATCGCACATGTGGATTCTCAATCTCACAGACGCTAATAATATCAAATGCTAAAAGAGTTCAAATAAAACAATTTGTGCCCATGCCCAATGTAAGATTTTTTCATACTTGAAAAATGGTTAATATTTTCTTCCCATTATATATTTAAAGTTGGAATTTGTGAAATTTTTTTCATAGGTGCAACATTATCGTATACTTGGCCGCATTGAGAAAATATACGAAGAACACCTATGGATTTATAAATGCAAGACGTGCTTTAGTGAAGTTGAAAATCAGTACGGCTGGTTTTTATGTAGTCAATGCGGATAAGATGTGGAAATAACAGCCAGATTTCTTTAAAAATAACAGTATTTCAACTCAATTATGCATTTTATGGGTTTTTTTTAAAGTCTACTTATATCTATAATTTATTTGTAATATATTTTAGATATAATGTAAAGATGGTTGTGAAAGACTGCACTGGCTCAATGGAGCTCTTGGTGAAGGACACGAAGGCGGAATTTATCTTGCGATGTGTACCATCCGATTTGAAGAAGTTAATGTTAAAGGTAAAGGTGAGATAAAAAATTAATGTGATGTTCTGTCTATAAAATATAGCAATACTTTATAATATATATGTTTTATCAGGAAAATGGAGTGCAGATACTCAAATAGTATCTTTCTCAATTTTATGGACGTGCATATGTGTTTATTATTCCGGCTACACAACCGATGTACCATGAACATTGTGCCTCTGTGGTAACCTTCGTGTTAAAAGTTGATTGGTCCGAAGAATGTTTGCACATTTTCAAAGGTACTAAGTTGTCCTTCTCCTTCCATTGTCACACCTAGATTCTACATAAAATGGGTTATAAATTGTGATAAATCTAATAATTCTCGATATTCTTTATGCAGGAATGTCGAAAACTGGCAAAGAACCAAGGAGATCATCGTGAAAACATCGTTGTTAAAGCATCGTGTAATGGTCCAATAACATTTTAGTCAATTTAACATTATTGAATTTTTAGTACGCGTGTTGCGTGATTTATGAATTTACAACAAATTTTACCTATACTTTGCTTATTTTATTTTATATGAATTTACTTTGCTTCTGTCCATTTTGTTATGAAACAATACTTTAAGAGTAAAAAAAATTGAAACATAATTTTAAGATCACGACATCGGTCTATAACTTAAAATGGTAACTCTTTTAGCGCTAATAAACATTTGTCACAAGGACACCAAAATTAAACGTTGTATCGTTATGTGAGTGTACTTCACACGTCTACAAAAATTAAGTGACGACCAGGTAATTTGTCGGGATAAATATCATTATTTCATCAAGTTTTAAGAGTTCAAATTTGTTCTATGCGTTTTAGTTGGTTGAATTTATTCAATATTTATTTGCGTGTGTTGAATGTTCGAGCCGTGCCTTCAGGCACGGGCATTCGCTAGTATATATATATATACGGGGCGGTTCCAGAGACATTTATAAAAACACTTAAAAAAACACTTCATAATTCCCGATCAAATTTTAATGATCCGAGCCGCTCAATGTGATCAGAACGTGATTTTAAGGGTACTCGTTAGAAATCATCAAAAAAAATGACCGGGAAGGGTTTGATCCGAACAGTTCCATATTGTTTTTTATTGAACGGTTCAATTAAAAACTGCTCAAAACAAGAACTTCCCGGTAATTTTTTTTGCCAATTTCTCGCGGGTACCCTTAAAATCACATTCTGCACACATTGAGCGGTTCGGATCATCAAAATTTTATCGGAAACTATGAGATTGAGATTTGGAGTGTTTTTTAAGTGTTTTTATAAATGTCTCTGGAATGCCCGTGCCTGAAGGCACGGCGCAACGATCAGGACACACAAATAAATACTGGACATTGAACCTAATACTATATCAACCCCTGCCCAATGAATTCAATTTTGCGGAAAACAATAACCCAAATATATTTATTGACCTGTTTAACTTCAATCGGCAAGTAAAGAGCAAATAATTTTCCAATCCCTAACTTCTGCATGCACAACTCAAAAGCATAAAACTTTGATAAAATAAAAAACATCATCCAAACACCAATTCAAATAAAAAATAATACATAACAACAAAAATGCATGTCTCGAGTAGATATATAAAAAGAACACACTAAGATTTTCTCCCTAGGAAAGTCTGTCCACAAACACAACTAATGTCGAACTTAATATGGTCTTCCACAAACACAGCTCTCATCCCTACTATCAATGAAAAAAAAGCCAAATTAAATTGTCAGAAACTAACCATTAATTAATAGGTAACAAAGTGAATCAAACTATCAAAATAGAGGATGAGACGTGTTCAAAATCGGTGATCTTCATGGTCTTATTGTTGTCTCAGTGAAGTTTTAGAGCACATGTGATTACTCTCCATCAAAAAGCTTTAGTAAACTAACCCATAAAAGGAAAATTCAATAGAGAAAAATTGAGTTGTAAATTGTTCTCAAATGCCAACATTTTATAGACAATACAAATACAGCTAAAGTAGGGAAAAAGAGAAGCCCAATTTGTACCTGGTTTGATACTCCATTGCCCACTTTTTTTTTTGAACGGCACTCCATTGCCCACATGTGTTGGCTTCCCTTTGCTAGCGAAAAAGAAAAGCTCATTTACGTATATGTACCGATATGCTAATTTGAAAATTGATTTAGAAAAACTCCACAAATGAAAAACAGTTTCTAAATTTCACCTTCGTCAACCACAATCAATTATTCGATTGGTGAGTGAATGACAATTGCTCTTTAATTCTTCAGATTGGCCAATACCCAAACATAAAATCAAGTTCTTTATCATCCAAGCCCAATTAATGAGTCTTTGTGAAATAGTTAGGATTGAGATGGCTAATTACATGAAGAATGAAGCGGTGACGATGAGGCCAATCGCGAGCATCAAGACGGCTAGGGTTGGGCACCACTCATCGGGGACCGGGCTCGATATGGGTTTCACTGATTGACCCTGTTTTCAGTTCCAAATCGAAAACACAGAAAGCAAAAAGCAGAAAATAGAAACAAAAAAGAAACAAATTAAATAGAAGAGAGAGGGGAGAAATTTGAAACTACCATTTTCAGATTTGCAATCTTCTTTTCTATTTGTCTGAAATACTTTGAACATTCAATGATTATACTCTGAAAATACAAAAAATAAAACAAAAAATCAGAGAGTGGTTGGGGATTGAAGAAATGAGCTTTCGCACTGCATAGTCTTTGAATAGAGAGAGAGAAGCGTGAATTAAGTGTGTTTGAAATTTGAAATGAGAGAAAAAAAACTGATCTACCGCTTCTTCTTCTTCTTTTTTCTTTTTTGGCTGTGTCCATAATTGATGGCTTAATGGCAGCAAACTATCCATATTTAGTGTTTGGGTGAGATTTCAAATCCTAAAAAAAAATGATCTACCGCTTCTTCTTCTTCTTCTTTTTTTTGGCTGTGTCCATAATTGATGG
Organism: Rhododendron griersonianum; assembly: GCA_018127125.1. Lineage (NCBI taxonomy): Eukaryota > Viridiplantae > Streptophyta > Magnoliopsida > Ericales > Ericaceae > Rhododendron > Rhododendron griersonianum. The sequence goes on from CM030795.1 coordinate 28,173,062, forward strand.
CTTAATGGTAGCAAATTATCCATATTGTGTTTGGGTGAGATTTCAAATCCTAAAAGAAATCCTGGCCGTTGGATTGTTAGGGGTGAGAAGGAAAGAAGAGAGACCAAATCTCAGTAGAATATGAGGAAATCATCCACCAAATTTTTCTTTGTCGTTACGGTAATCATGCACCAAATTTTGATCCCAAAAAAAAAAATCATTCTAAATAAATGTAACCTATTTTAGAGAGAGAGAGAGATGGGAAAATCAAATTTCCAAATTAGGCACGGGAAGATGTGTTTGGGAGATGCTCAAAAAATGTGAAGTATTTACGGGCCTGCCATTGTAGAATGGAGGGTGTAGATTTATGAAGGGTATAATTCTGGACCGTTGGTTATCTTTTGGATTCAAACACTTCCCTGTCATATTATATAGATATATATATGTTTGTCGTCCAAGAAAGATAAATTCGATTGCGTAGCTACGAATGTCAAGTCAATATTATTTTTTTCGAGAAAAATCTTCTCGGTGAAGTTTATAAATAAACTTTTTTTGATGCCCACAGTGGGTTCAAAAAGTTGAAATTTACTGACCAAAAAGGAATGTAAATAAATAAGAGTACCCTACCCTGGTGGTTCAAATCGTGAAGCAATTACTCCAAGTTGATCCTGTCTTATTTCTCAGACGGTGTTGATAGGCTTTCCCTTCAAACAGATTTCTTATATTTGTTTTCTTTGTGAACTTTTTTCAAGTTGATTCATATTGTTTGGCTATTTTAATTAATTTCTTTCATATTCTTTTGTCGAAATTACCAAAAAATCATGAAAATATAAATAAGTTGGACCAAGTCCCCCTTACTCGCTGAGCAAAAAAAAAAATCCCCCTTACTCTGGATAAAAAGTTAAAAACAAATAAACTTTTCTTTGGTTGTTGTATACGAAAAATTTTCAATTTTGATCTATATTTTTATACTTATTCGATTCTTCTCGTCGAGAAGAAAAATACAATATAAAATTTTGGTATGAATTTCAAATCAAGAGAAAATAACCGTGTCAAAAGGTCTTTGAAAAGTTAGGTCAGCTCAGGGGGTGTTCGGTTATCCTACTTTTTAGCTTTTTGCATTTTTGTTATTGACTTTTAATTTTTTGAATTTTGGTAAAAATTTGTTTTGAATATATTTGAGTGTTTTAAAAATATGTGCAGAATGTATTTTGTAACATGAGTATTTGGAAGATATGTACAGAATACATTCTGTAGATCTTTTTGTTAACTAAAATGAAAAAAGTCAAAAATGAAAAGTCATAAAACTCTTCTTGCCTACTTCTTACTTCTCTTCTCTAAACCCAAAAACTCATTTTCGCATAATCAGTTCTAGAATGAGGGAGCCAAACAGTCAAAAACTCTAAACTCATTTTGGATTTTGAGGTAGGTTTTTTAGAGTAATGAGTGGAGAGAGATAGATAGATAATTTTTTTTGAAAACCATGCGCAAGGATTTTGAGAACACCAAACGAACAAGCCCAAGTCCAAAAACTCTAAACAAAAATATAAAATGTAGGTACCCAAACAAGCCCTGAAAATGAACTCTAAAATGAAAATATAAAAAGTAGGTACCCAAACAGGCCCTGAGTCGAGAGCATTTTCAAATGCAACGTGGCTCATTTCCTACATGATGATGATAGTTGGCACTTCTCTTATCTGCAATTTTTTTTTTAAATTTTGGCGATAAAAAGGAGCTCTAAAATGAAAATATAAAAGTAGGTACCCAAACAGACCCTGAGTTGAGAGCCTTTTTAGTTGCAATGTGGCTCATTTCCTGCATGATGATGATAGTTGGCACTTCTCTTATCTGTAAATTTTTTTTAAAAAAAAATTTGATGATAAAAAGGAACTCTAAAATAAAAATATAAAAAGTAGGTGCCCAAACAAACCCTGAGTCAAGAGCATTTTCAGTAAGTTGCAATGTGGCTCCTTTCCTGCACGATGATGATAGTCGGCACTTCTCTTCTCGGCAAAAAAAAAAAAATATTTTGGCGATAAAAAGAAACTCTAAACTGAAAAGATAAAAAGTAGGTACCCAAACAGGCCTTGAGTCGAGAGCTTTTTTAGTTCCAATATGGCTCATTTCTTGCATGATGATGATAATCGGCACTTCTCTTATCTGCAATTTTTTTTTTAAAATTTCGGCGATAATAAGGAACTCTAAAATGAAAATAAAAAAAGTAGGTACCCAAACAGGCCTTGAGTCGAGAGCCTTTTCAATTGCAATGTGGCTCATTTTTGGCATGATGATGATAGTCGGCACTTCACTGCAATTTATTTTTAAAATTTTGGCGATAAAAAGGAACTCAAAAATGAAAATATAAAAAGTAGGTACTTAAACTGGCCCTGAGTTGAGAACATTTTCAGTTGCAATGTGGCTCATTTCCTGTATGATGATGATAATCGGCACTAAAGATAAACTCTAAAATGAAAATAAAAAACGTAGGTACCCAAACAGGCCTGAGTCGAGAGCCTTTTCAATTGCAATGTGGCTCATTTCCGGCATGATGATGATAGTCGGCACTTCTTTTATCTGCAATTTATTTTTAAAATTTTTGCGATAAAAAAGAACTCAAAAATGAAAATATAAAAATTAGGTACTCAAACAGGCCCTAAATCGAAAGCTTTTTCAGTTGCAATGTGGCCCATTTCTTGCATGATGATGATGATAGTCGACATTTCTCTTTAGCTGCAATTTTTTTGCAAAAAAATTTTTGGCGATAAAAAGCTATCCCTATTTTCCTTTCTTGTCAGATGGCACCAACATATTTGAAGCGCGTGGTTAACGTCTAAGGGTTTTTTTGCAGCACGTGTCGGAGAGAAGCACGTGCGTGAAACAGCTGTCCATGACGTCAATCTGAGCTGTGACTTGAAACCTCGTACCGACACGTGACCCTTTTTCTCCCCACCTCGGTCGCTGACATACACGTACTCCTAGGAAAAGTGCAAACTGCCTTTTCCTCTCTCTTATTATATATGGTCCCACATCCTCAACTCCTCTTCAAAAGACGAAAACATTATTCTCTTTTCTAAAAAAAAAGAGAGAGAGAGAGATAAAAAAAAAATAAGGAATTATGTCATTGTAGACATCTACATTGCTAACCTTAACAATCTCATAAATAGATAATAAAAAGTTGATGTGACAATTTTGGTTATCAATTTTTTATTATAGCATTGTGGATATCCTAAGAGTAATGATGAAAATCAATATAGTATCTTTTTTAAGTGTGAATGCATTTATTGCATGTTTCCTTAAAAAGTTACTCTCTTCGTCCTAATTTAAATATTCCCTACGGATTTCCGTGTATTTTCAAATCAAAAATTTTATATATTTCTATCATTGAGTACTTTAATTTGGTGTAAGAAAATAAAAAAATAATATGTAGAAATATATTTTTTGGGTTTGAAATGCATGGAAATCCGTAGAAGACATTTAAATTAAGCAACAAAAAAGACGGTGCCAATAGACTTCCAAAAAAATTATCCCAGAGGAGGCTTGTTATTTGGAAGATAATTTTCCTCTCAAATAGTGTAAAAACCACCATCCTATTATTTTTCTCTTCAAAAATGATAATCGGAAATGTGAATTGGGCAATGATTTCATTGATTTGTACATCCTCTCTTTCTCTCTCTTTTCTTTTGAATTTTAAATTCAACTTTTTTTTTTTATACATATAAGAAACATGTCTTCAATTGACGAAAAAAAATATGAAAGTAAAGGTAGAGATGACGAAACGAAAATGCCAAAATCACTGGCAGATTTATTTTCCTGATTGACTTTCACACTTCTTTTTAGTCATTCTGCCTTTTTTTTTTTTGTAAATAAGTAAATCAAAAATATTGTTTGTTTATGTTGAAACAAAGGAAAATTTGCGCCCAGCTCCAAGCTTAACCAAAAATGTGTAAAAACATCCTACATTATTAACCACTTTCTATCAAGTCTTGAGATTCAAATAATTTCCATTGTACCCCTCATCTACTAGATCTTATCTAGAGCCGGCCTTGATATTTTGGGAATCCAAGGCGAACCTACAAAAATGTGACCATTAGTTCATTTTACGAGCAAAATGATAAGTCGACTTCAAAGGCAATAATTACTAGCATTCAACAAGAGCTTCTCCTTAATCATAGGAACAAATCGCGTTATTCTAGGGATTCGATTTCATCTCATAAACGAAGGAGGCGCTCTCCTTTAATTGTCAACCCAAGAGAGTCTTATCTGAACTAACTGAGTTGAGTGATTCAAACCTCCACATGGCACTCGGACAAGGTCGTCGGTTAGCTAAATTTGATTGATTCATTAGTAATAAATGATGAAGATACTAAATTCGTCATTTACAAAAATGTAGGAGTTGGTATTGTGTGATAAATTTATCGTGCAAAGAGTTTTTTTTTTTTTGCTCGGCATCGTGTAAAGAATTTTGTCGGGTGTGTAGATTTGGTCAGCTTTCATGGACATGGAGTCAAAGCTTTCTTTATCTAAGACAAGGAAAAACTCTGTTGTATACTTCGTTGATACTGAGGTAGTAGTCGACAATATGGCAAACTATGCCAGGACTCAGGAGCAAGGTATTGGTGCCAGATAGAAACAACAAGATAACTACGGCTAGAGAGAGAGAGAGGTGGCTAAAACCTAATTGTTCTCACCGATGCTCGCTAAAACAGTTATTGATTGCAAGGGGTGGAACAATACAAAGGGTGTTGGAAGAACATGAGACAAAAACATATAAGGAAAGGGAGGTTTAGGCACGTAAAACTTTGTTTGAATTTAATTTGCTACAGATAAGGAAATCGGGTATTAGTGTCTTCCGAAACAAAACCGTAGCCTAATTAGAACTTTTTTCAAGGACATGATTTATCTCAAGTCTTCCCTCCAAATCAAGACCCCAAAAAGAAATAAGTTAAAGGACAATAAACTTACTAAAGGATTACTTTGTTAACTACTAGTACTAATAAACACCAATGTCTCATTTTGAATATTTAAACCATTCACTTTGTAAGCTTCTCTGTTGATATCATCTATCCAAAATAGATCATTTTAGTCACATATAGACGAGTGTGGTTCATTGACATATATACAGATTTCCGATTAACCCAAGTTTTTACGCGAGCAATGTATGTTTCAAGATTTTTTATCAATTTTTAGAGTGCCAATATCATTTCCCTTTATAAAATGTGGGATTCAAATGCAAAATTAAACCGCAGGGGGGATTCTATTTTGCGTTACCATCGGAATCGTCACATGGAGACTGGTGCCGACATTTTTTTTGAGAAAATCACACAATTAAGGATGTCATGTTTAGGTGAGAAGATCTCCACTCTTAAAGAAGGCAGTGCGAAAAATCTGGTTGGGGTGACAGAAAATTACTTTTTCAGTGTCACGCGTCACGATGTATTGACACCTGTGTCTTCTGTCTACTTAATATTCCAAGAATATTCCCTTTTTTGTTTAGCCTTTAAGAGGTATTCGGACCAGTTTATGCGCAACTCAATTATTTTCTATCTGGTCCAGTCAAAAGCAGGTCATTCACGTCAGGACTAGAGAACTCACGAAAGATTTTTCTCGTACGGCCTGACCCTCATAGATTGCCAAATTTCAAACTCAGAATATATGAGTTTACAGCTCATTCATGTTGTCATTTGAGCTACCTCTTGGGTCTACAATGCTACGTACATTCCTACCGACCACTTCCTGACATAGGAATAATTTTTAAAAAAAAACTCATTTCTTATCTCCCCGTTTTTTTTAGTAACCTTTCTTTTCTTTTCTTTTCTTTTCTTTTCTTTTCTTTTTTCTCCTAAAAGCGACTTAAGTAGGAGTGTGAAAAATAAAATAAAAAAGAAATAAAAAAGAGTCAAGGCATCAAGTCGTAACCGTGCATGAGACCTTCTACATCTACACTTCACCACGTGGAGTTTCAAATTTCCCTATATAATACCCCCCTCTACCAACACACTCCCTCCCCATCTTTTCTTCTATCTTCTCTCTCTACATAAAATAATTGGGTTTTTTTCTCTTTCTCTCTCTAGCTTATCTCGTCGCCGGCGGGAGAGCTCTCGCCGGAGTTTGTTTTTCCTTCTGAAGTCCTCCAACCTTCCTTGCTCAAGTTACTGTCGAAACCTTGTAAGCTCATTTTGGCTCTCTCTCTCTCAGCTTTTTATTTGAATGGGGGCTCTGGACCTGGTGGTCGTGGGGCCCAATCAAGATTCTTTTATTTTAAAAAGCTATTCCTACCAGTTTTATAGTGATCACCTATTATAATTTTAGGTGCATAAATTCGTATACACGGGTTGGCACACAAATGTATTTGAGACTATTTTTATATCTGTTGAATTTCACTATTTTATGGAGTGTTGGATGATTCTTAATGCATCTATATTCAAATTTGTGCATTTTGTCTATGTTTGAATTCGTGCCCACAAATTTGCATGCGCAGACTCTTCCAATAATACCACTGCCTGGATTTGTTGCCTCATAAAAAATTCCAAAAACACATTTTTAAAACACAAGCACAGTCGTAGCAGCTCGATGTACGTACGTATGCGGACTCATATGAATCGAATAGCTCTGGACACAATTTTTTTTTTTCGTCTCAAAATGACGTATACGTTCGTAAGATTGCTCATAAAATTAATCTGTGGGTGGTACTGGTAGCTGTTTGAATGCTGAAAATTCCGCCCTGTATTTTGCATGTTAGTTTAGTCGTAGCTTAGCTAGCTAGCTATCACCATATCTACAAATCTAAATCTCTCGATCCCCCCTCTTCTATTTCTTCTTCTTCTTCGATCTTCTTCTAAAAGGAAGACAATTTCACAGCAGAATCATGCAATACATTGTAGAGTACTCCTAATCTTTTTTACTTGTCTGCTTGTAGTAATTAATTCAATGGGGGAAGCATGCAAAGATGGTGTCAACCAGCTTCCAGTTTCGGAGCCACTACTGGACCTCGGCCTCTCCTTAGGCGGCTGTTACAGCCAAATTCCCTCGGCGATCCCCCTGACTATCCGAACCCCGCCGCTCAGTGGAAACCCGACCCGGAACGACGCCGTGCTCACTGATTTCTTCGCTGTGGCGCCGCCGAAGAAGCCGACGTCGGCGGAGCTGGAGGTGAGGAGGGTGAAGGCAATTCAGGCGAGGAAGAGATTTGAGGCCAAGAAGAGGCTGGTGGAGAAGCAGAGGAGGGGAGGATTTGGCGGCGGCGGTTGTAAGGAGGAGAAGAATTCGGCGGCGGCGGCGGAGAGTGAATCTGCTGGTTGGGCAATCGACTCGGCTTCGAGGAACAGTGCTTTTTGTCGAGCCATGGGGAAACTCCAGAGCAATGTGGGTCCATCCCACAGCCTAAGGACTCAAGGTAATCTGTTATCGAAAATTATTCAATTCTCCCATATATATATATATATGAATAGTACACTCCCTCCTCTCACATAACAAATGGGGCCCACACAGAGGACACATGTGGAATCCATGTGTTATGTGATAGGAGAGAGTATATTATTCATATACTCTACTCTGAAAGTATTGAATAATTACTCAATCTGTTATTTAATTTTATGTTTTGGTTTTTGTTTTTCAATGGATTTTAGTAATGATTTCTGATGGGTTTTTTTTTTTCCCCTTTCAGTTGTTTGATTGTGCAAATGCTGTATAAATTGGTCTAATCTGACGTTATGTTTGAATACGTGGATATATATAGCTATAATCTTTGGTGGAAAAGAGAATCCAATTACTACGATGACTATAGGACGTGGTCAACTTGAATTAATTAATGGGACAGACTAAAGGGTGAAACAATAGTAGACTGGAAATAATAATTATCAACTAATTGATAGAAAAAATTTCTGTTTATCCTAATTAAGATTTGTCCGGATCAAAACATCAATTATTTTGAGTTCTTTTTTTTTTTTATTATACATTTGAACCAATGGTTTCAAATTCTTACAAAGCAAAACAATATTTTTTGGGTAGGATTGGATGAAAACAAATGAAGATACTCATTTATCGATATGTCTTCAATTAAACTTTTTCTTTGAAGTTCAAAGGGGATGTTCCCGCGCGAATCTCAACAGATACTTGGTCGGATTGTTGATCATTTTGAACTAAAGGAAAAAATTTAGATGGAATACTAGACAATATATCTTTGCTTTCAATAAGTCCATATAATTAAATCTATAGAACATATAGAATGCATGCATGTTCATGAAGTATGCGCATCGGCCGAACCACATTTTCATAGAATTAGATTTTTCCATTAGATTAATTCTAGGAGCCCAAAGTATGTGATTGGCTAACTTTCCTTTCCCCTCAAGGACTTCCCTGTCCTCCGATTCAAAGCTTTCATATAGACAAATCCGTGATGAATGATAGAACAACACTACGACGAATTTGGCGGCAGTTTTATTGTTGGCGATAGTGAAAATTATCGATAAAGGGGTAAACAACCGGTGGTAATAACAAACTCTCAGAAAAAGGTAGTTATTAATGAGAGTTATTAATGGTGGTCACAAAGTTTTGCTAAAACTCTATCATTTACAGTGGTAAAAAAAAAAAAACACAACACTGGCAATAATAGAGGAATATAAATTGAATGTATTTATATTCATAAAAAATACAATTGTTCATGTAGCATAGTGGTTAAGACTTTGGGTACTATTTGAAAGGGTAAAACCTAGCGCATTTTTTCTCAAATAAACCTTTACAGGCGTTTTCTAAATCACCGTTACTACTGTAGTATCTTACCTTTACTGGTGGTATATTAACGCCACTAATAGCGTCCTAGTATTGGTGACGCCTGCATGTATAGACAGTATTTGCATTACCATCGCAAGAACCACCGGTAAAAGTATTATTAGTGGCATTCATCCATTTAACGACGATGTTTTACTGCCGCAAATAATCATATTTGGCATGCTGAATCTGATAACGCTAGCATTTTTGCTCAAATAAAGCTTTAGCAGCGTTTTCTAAATCGTTGCTACTAGTATCGTGCCTTTACCAGCGGTATATTCGCCGCTAATAGCGTTTTGCTATTGGTGACGTTGTATAGACGACACTTGCAGTACTGCCAATAGGCGGTTTTCATGCCTTCAACACCGGCATTTTATCGCCCCAAATAATCATTTTTGGCGTGCTGAATCTGTTAGCTCTAGCATTTTATATATCCCAAATAAACCTTTACCAACGGTTTTTTTAAACCGTCGTTGATAGTATGTTATCTTTACTAGCGGTGTGTCCCCACCGCTAGTAGTGTTTAAATATTGGTGACGCCTGTAGATGACATTTGCCTTTAACAGCGGTGTTTTATTGCCCCAATTAATCATATTTGGCATGCAAAAGCGGTTTTGCATGTGCAAAATTATCTGGGCTACACAAGATCCAATCAGATTCTAGAGCAAGATTAGATAAGTAATAGTCAACAAATTGATATCCATTTAGGAGGAGATTTTTTTCCTTCCATTTGAGCTCATTTTTTTCCTCTTCCATTTGAGCTCATTTCCATAACGCCATAAAAGCATTCTGTTTGGTGTGCCTTGCTTTGATTTCTTGCATTCCTTTTTGCAAAGTAAAACTTGGTATTTCTTTTTACTTGGTTTAGAAAGGCCATCAATATTCCTCTGCTTTAACTATAAATATTCGCTTAATTACATGTTATCCATTTTGGACCAAACTCGATTCAGGTGCTGAGACTTCAATTCCAACGAAATTCCCCACCATTTCCCAGCCCGCATTCATCTCCATGGCAAAGGACAATGGAAAATCACTCTTGGCCAATTACCGATCAGACGGAAAATCGCCTATACCCGGAAGCTCTCTCTCGACCTCTGCGGCTATGGCCGATAAAATGGCAAATGGGAAACGACTCGCATCTTCTGACTCTCGCCCAGAAACCGAGCAATACCGAAAACTTAATAAGAAGGGGAGGGTCTTACCCGACGGTGCTCTAATGCTGAACGAACTGTTTACACAAATGCCTAGTGTTATCACTACCGGTAATGGTCCCGAGGGGAGGAAAATAGAGGGGTTTCTATTCAGGTACTTGGAAACGACAGTGAGGATTGTCTGCGTTTGCCACGGCAGCTTTCTCTCTCCCGAGGATTTTGTCAAGCATGCCGGTGGAGGCGAAGTGAGAAACCCCATGAAACACATCACTGTCTTGGCGTCGCCCTTTTAACTAAGCGCTTTGAAGAATGAGGGGGAAAAAAAGGCTAATGTGAGCCTTCTCTGGTTCTCCCTCTTAAGTAGTTGCAAAGGGTAAAAGTTCTCTTTCGCTTCACATGCAATGTTGTGAAGCTAGGGTTTGTTTGTTTTGTCTTTTTTTATTTTTTATTTTGGGGTACGTCCTTTTCCTTCCCTTTGTGTGGGAAATCAAAAAATTGAAAGTGCTTAATTATAAAGTTTTTACTTCTTGAATTGTTGGCTATTGTTGATCCTTTAGATGAAATTAATTTTGTGAATGCATGCTAGCTTCTTCATTAATACTCCTTTTACTATATATGGGGTTGAGATTGGAATTTAAGATTAGCATAGGAAATATGAGTAATTAAATTTCTACTCTGTAAAACAAATACATATATATATATATATATATATATATATAGTAGTTCGGCTAATTAGTTTGTCCACTCTTTAGTGAAGTCTTCCCTAATAATCATTGGTATTCACTAGCTAGGTTTGCAATACTTACAACGTTGTTGATTTTTAGAGAAGCCAACAGTACGTACTTCTTTAATTACAAAAATGAATTCTCTCATGAAAGAAAATCTATCACAACTGTATCGCGCCCAATTTAAACCACCGCGCGCATAGTAACTCATTGGAGTCTAATCATATGACCCAAAAATATGTAAGCGTAAGTTATAACTTGTCGAAATAAAAATAAACCATGTAATTAAGCTCCTACTTATTAATAAAAAGTTAGTTATAAGTAGTAGCTTACATATATATATATATGGTTAATTAATTTGTTTTATTCTCAAGATCATCCGCGTAGCGTACGTAGGGAGCGTTACAAACAAACTCGATCACCATATTTCATAAATGCAACGTAATCTCCACCCAACTAAAAGTAATGAAGTCCAGATTTCATAATCTGGTGTAAATCGATCCAGATTTGTATTCATAATTTAATTCTTTCTACTGAATCATTAATTAAATAGTCCCTAGTTTTCAGATTTTGCAAATCGATCGATCTCACACAGATTTTGCAATGAATGTTACCGTACGTCCTAAAATCCCGTTCCTTTTTTCTGTGGATTATTAGTATAAATATCTAGCCTTTGTGGAAAATCCTAAATATGAATGTGTACTAAGCTCGCTCGGCTTTCTTGCTGCCCACAATTCAAAAAAAATAAAAATAAAAATTAGTCTCAGGTCCACTATAGATGTATGTTTGGACCTGGACCTGGGTGTGTGTTCGATCTATTTTCTCAAAATAAGTACTTATTTTTTGAATTAAAGATGATGTATTATGAGAGAATAATTAAGTACTTATTTGTAAGAAGAGAAAGTGGAATGGGCTGCTCACTCCTTATTTGTAATTGTAATAGGGCAAAAATATCAGTGTCTTGCCGTCGGCCCGCGGAGTTTGTCAAGCATGCTGGTGGAAGCCAAGTCGGGAACCCCATGAAACAAATCAGTGTCTTGCTGTCGGCCCTTAATTTAAGGAAGTGCATTACATTTGAAGAACAGAAATTCTAAGGGAACCGACACATTCATATTGATGGGGTACCGACGGGAACGTGGGGCCCACTCCGGGTCCCGCACGGATGATCTGAACCGTTCAATAATAAAATCGAGTGGGCCGGTCCCGCGAAAATCAGCTCAATCCGATATGTGTAAGTGCTCGATCCAATCTTTCTTTCTTTCTTTTTAATTCAGATTTCAGGACTCGGGACCCAGAGTGGGCCCAGCATTCCCGTATGAATGTGGTCGCGTACCTATAGTGGGGTGAATGAGGAAGAAAAGGTTAATGAGCCTTATTTGGTTCTCTTAAGTTGTAAATTAAGGGTAAAAAAAATTGTTTCAAAGTTTTTTTGCTTCACATGTTTCTGGTAGGCTCTAATTAAGGATCGCTTGTTGTTAAAAATTATCAAGTGGTTTCCACTAATTACCAATAAGTTGTTGAAAGCCTCTTGGCGTGATGACTTGTTGCCTACTGTTGATCCTTTATGTCAATGTCATCACTTATTGCCCAAAATTGTTAGTGAAACTTGAAATTAAGTAGTACTACTTATAAAGCTTTTACTTCGTGAAGTACTGTTTGTCTACTGTTGATACTTTAGATGAAATTTTGAGAATGCTTCTTTCAATACTTTTTTTACTATGGGGTTGAGCTTGGAATTCAAGATTATCAAATGAAATGTGATAATTAAATTTCTACTGTACTTTGTAAAACAATTATATATGGTAGTTCAGCTAATTAATTAGTTTGTCCACTCTTTAATTTAGTGAAGTTTTCCCTAATTAATATAATCATTGGTACGTATTCACTACGTTTGCAATACTTACACTGTACAACCCCATTTAAACCACCGCACAATAACTCATTAATTGGAGTCTAATCATATATATGACCCAAAATATGTTTAACTCAAGTTATAACTTGTCGAAATAAAACAATCCATGTAATAAGTTCCTACTTATTAAAAATATATATATATATAAGTACGTAGAAGTTTACATGATTTGTTTTATTCTAAGATCATCCATGTTCGGAACGTTACAAATTAAACTCACCACTCATCCATGCAAGCAATGAGCACTATAGTTATCATGGTATTTTTTTTTTGCTCGGCAAACGAACGATTTTATAAATCTCGAAGGGGTACATCGAGGGGATTACATCTTAGCTCAATGAGCCAATATACAACAGAACAAACATAAGCAACAAACAAAAAGCATCTCCAACAAACGGTTGGATGATGCAACTGAAGGAAGGCTACAGTCTTACTTTCCGAATACCATCTAGAAACACCTTAAAATCCTCCACCGTATACACTTTGATATCAAATTTTACCTTCATCCACATTGCGACCCTTGTTTTAACTAAATCCCCCACCTCCCAAGCCTGAGTTGATGCGTTGTTGAACACGTATTCGTTTCGAACTAGCCACACGGACCACATAGTAGCATAAAAGCACGCTTCCCAGATATACCTCTCCAGATTGTGGAATCCATGATCAAACCACCATGTAGCTAAGTCTAGAACCGTATATGGACACACCCATTTGACGTTCCACCACTCCAAAACTACCGACCAAACAACCCAAGAAAATCTGCAATGAAGAAACAGGTGTTGATTTGTTTCAACGTGCTCGGAACATAGAGGACAGAGGGCTTGTTGAATTTCGCTAATCAAATTTCTGCTTAGGAGTAGGGATCTGGACGCCACTTTCTCCTTAATTGCCATCCACACAAAAATTTCAACTTTTGGGGGACTTAAGTTTTTCCACAGAGAGCTTAGGACAGCATTATTTGAATGGGCAGTGAGTTCCCACTGTTCGTACGCTGATTTCACAGAAAAGTTCCCGTCCACCGCCCATCTCCACTGTAAGAGGTCAGGCTTGGTTGGGTTCAGAATCACGCCCTGAAGTTTCCGTTTCAAATTCTCCATCTCTTGCTTCTCTCTCCCAAAAGGACTTCTCCTAAATAGCAACTCCCAACATCCCCCATTCACGTCACCCCACAGGTTACTGACCTTCGCCTCCCGTTGAGTAGATAAGGAGAATAATCTGGGATATTTTTCTTTGAAAGGCTTATCTCCCAACCAGGTATGTTCCCAAAAGACAGTGGCGTTACCTGAATTCACTTGAACTCTAAAGCTATCTCGAATAGAGTAACCCAAGTGAGATGATGGATTCTCCAACGAGCATATATCCGCCCAAACTTTCGAGATTGATCCTGATCCATGCGCATATGGCAGCCAACAATTTGAGTCCAGCCCATATTTGCCGACGATGACTTTCACCCAAAGTGCCTCTTTATCATTACCGAATCTCCACCACCATTTGGCCAAGAGGGCTTGATTCTGCTGTAGCATTCTTTTCACCCCTAGACCTCCACTATCTTTCCTCCTCCCTATCTCATCCCAACTAACTAAGTGTATTTTCCTTTTATCAATAGAATCACCCCAGAAAAATTGACGCTGCATTTTCTCCAACTTTCTCGCTACTGCAACCGGCATTTTAAATAACGACATAAAGTACACAGGGACATTTCCGGTGTTAGAGCTGATTAAAGTGAGCTTTCCCCCTTTTGAGATAAAATGAGATCTCCAAACACTCATTATTTTATCAAACTTTTCGATAACAGGCTCCCACGTCTTGATCCTTCCTGGATTTGCACCCAATGGTAACCCAAGGTATTTGATAGGGAGTTGTTCCACCTTGCATCCCATAATCTGAGCTAAAGCAGTCGTCTCCTCAGGTGGAACATTCACTCCACAGATAGAGCTCTTGGAGAAGTTGATTTTCAGGCCAGACATTAATTGAAAGCATCTTAAAATTCTTTTGATGTTAGCCATCTCCTCCGGATCATTGTTACAGAATAGAATGGTATCATCCGCAAATTGTAAATGGGATATACACACCCCATTTCTTCCCACTGTAGTTCCTTTGATAATATTCATCTCCTTTGCTCTTTCCAACATTATGTTGAGACCCTCTGCCACTATATTAAACAGAAAAGGTGAGAGTGGATCCCCTTGCCGAAGTCCCTTTTGCGTTTGAAATTCCTTTGTAGCTGAACCGTTGATCAATATCGACATAGAAACAGATGAGCAACACTCTAAAATCCACCTACACCATCTGTCCCCAAAGCCAAGCTTCGACAACATATCAATCAGAAAACTCCAGTTAACACAATCATACGCCCTTTCGAAATCAAGCTTCAAGAGAAAACCCCCATGCACACAATTTTTCCAGCTATGGATAACCTCATTGGCTATGAGGACACCATCTAAAATCTGTTTTCCCCCAATGAAAGCTGCTTGGGCCTCCCCAATAATTGTACACATATGCTCTTTAAGTCTATTTGCCAAGACTTTAGCGAGCATCTTGTACACCCACCCAATCATACTAATAGGCCTAAACTCTTTAAAAGATAACGGACAAGTAACCTTAGGAATCAAAGCAACAAAAGTGGAGTTGATACCTTTGGTAAGCTTTCCGTTGGCATGGAACTCTAAGAAGAATTGGAAGACTGAGTCCTTCAAAAAGTCCCAACCTCTCTTAACAAAAGAGAAGTTGAAACCGTCGGGCCCAGGTGCTTTGAAGCTGCAACATCCTTTCAGAGCTGCTAGAATCTCTTTTTCCTCAAACAGTTTCTCCATTTGCCTTGCCACCCCCAAGTCTAGTTTCCTGGTGAACACTCCCTCTAAAACTGGCCTGATTCTACTGTCTTCTTTAAAGTTGTTGCAAAAATAGTCCACCGCCGCCTCTTTGATCAGTCCTGGATCCTCCACCATCATCCCATTTACCTTCACAGACCCCACCAAATTCTTCTTAAATCTGTTGTTTGCGGTGACTTGGAAAAATCTGGTATTCCTATCTCCCAACTTCAGCCACTTTACTCTTGATTTTTGTTTCCAAAGAGATTCTGAAAGCTTGGAAAGTCTCCAAAAATCTGCCTTTACTGAACATCGAATAGCTTTTTCCTCTTCATTCAGTAGCCTTTCTTCAGCTAGGGTATCAAAGTGGTGGAGTTTGGCTTCGGTATCTTCGAGGGCGCAATTAATGTTTCCAAATTCTTCCTTATTCCAAACTTTTAATCTTTCTTTGACTGCTCTAAGCTTCTGAACAATTTTAAAACCAGCCCAACCACTTACCTGTACCTCATCCCAAGATGTTTTTGCTACCTTCAAACAATTGGGGTGGGACAGCCACATGTCCAAGAACCTGAATGGTTTTGGACCCCAATCCCTATTATCATCCAATAGCATAATTGGGCAATGGTCCGAGATGGGTCTAGGAAGACCCCACTGAATTACCTTAAACCTGTCAAGAAAAGTTTGGGACAACAAAAATCTATCCAACCTACTATGAATGGCCTGATTTTGGTAGTTAGTCCACGTAAACTTCCTGCCCAGCATAGGTAAATCTAGGACCTCCATATTGTTACAAAACTCCATGAAGTCTCTCATCCCTCTAGCCACTCCTGAACATCCCACCCTTTCAGAAACATCTTTAATTTCATTAAAATCACCCCCCAATACACCATGGATCTTGAGCATTAGTTTTAAGGATCATTAGCTCCTCCCATAGTTCTCTACGAGAAACCACTACATTTGGCGCATAAATATTCACTAAGGTACAGGGGAAATCGTTGATAATCCCTTGTATTAAAATGAAAGATCTATGGACAGTTACAGAAGAAGCTTTGAAGAACGAATCATTCCAGATAATAAGTAAACCCCCAGAGGTGCCCACCGAGTTAGAGCAAACAAATTCCATGTTACTAGAACCCCAAATTTTCTGTAAGACGGAACGTTCGACAGATTCCAGCTTAGTTTCTTGAACAAACAGAATATCTGGTTTCCTTTTCTTAACAATCTTCGAAAGAAATCTCTTTTTTACCATGCTGCCCAAACCTCTAATATTCCATGATAATATCAGCATAAACACAATCAGAGCCCAAAAGACACCCCAAATAAACCCCTGGGTCAGTTAATTACCCCCTCCCTCTCACGCATGAGGGCCAATTCCTTATTTTCGATCACAATCATCTTTTTTAAAACCCTATCATCATGAGGTAAAAATTTAACATTCAAACGGGAACCAACAGACATAGTTGCTCTTACCTCATCGATGATGTGTTGGGAGTTTGGACTGAAATCAGCAGAGGAGATTGAATCGGACTCCTCCTCTCCCTGGCCGTCCATCAGATCTTCCTGGATTTGGATGAGATTTGCCAATTGTCTTCGTCTTCTCCTTCTGCAGTCTTTACTATTGAGGTCCACCATTAGATTGATGCTAGGAATTTGTGAGGCATGAGCTGCTTCAAGTGAAATCGGGTTTGCGTTCTGAGGAGACGAGTTTTCTGGTTTCTCCACCCTGGGACTGATAATGGGAGTATTCTCCTTCTCAGACTCTAAGGACCGTTCCTGGAGAAGGCCCACCGCACCACCATCTTTTAATTGGTCCGGCCCAAAGACTTCCTCTTCATTTGAGACTAGAGCCCGGCCCACCAATTGGGCTTGGGATCTCACATCATGGACCATCATATCTGCCGATTCCGCCACAGCAGATACCATTTCCTCTTCACATGCCTTGTTTGGAGGAGCGGGGAGCATTAAATGCAAGTCAACATTCTTATGCTTTGGGCCCCAAACCTTGTCCTGAGCCGTCCCTATCCTCTGCCCCCCCATCTCACTTGGTCCTCTGTCCTTTCTGAAAACCTCACCTACCCCCCTTCTCTCATTGGTTGGAGTTTGAACATGGCTTTCCATGTCATCATCTTCACCCCTCATCTTCGCCATGCCTGGACTCCGACCTCCCTGTCCCTGCAGTTGCTCCCCTGAGGTGTAGACTTCATCCCTCTTTTGCAATGGATCAATCCAAATACCAATCTCTTCTGGATAAGAATAGGAGGATTCCTCCTTAACTAGAACTTCATACCGTACTCCCTGCACAAACATTTGAATCCATTGGTCAATCCTTGAGGTCTTCATCGTTGCAATAAGGATTTTTCCTTTTGCAAAAGCCCGATCCCTTAAAGTCTCCTCATCCACCATGATGAAGTGCCCCCACACCTCCCCAATACGTTTGAATGTTTCAGCATTCCATGAGTTAAGGGGGATCCCGGAGCAGCTTATCCACACAAACCGCTCAAGGCTTGCGGGTTCCCCCTGCCAAGGTTTCGTTCTTTCAAACCAACGGTTCATCCACGGCCCCTTAAGTAGTGCATCTCTAACGCCGCTGTCATTGAAAGTAATCAGAACTGACCGCCCCCCCAAAGCTCTAAATTGAGCCTCCTCACTGTGCTCTTTTCCAAAACTACTCTCCAAAGTTCTTAATGTAACCACCCTGCTCATGACCGCCACCATACTCCGAAGTAGCCAGCCGTTTCCAACGCTGTCACATTTGATACTGATTACTTGATCCTTAGGAGGGCCATGACACGAAGTCTCCCCTCTCAACACTTGGGCAAAGGACCTGCCAGTAGGTTTTCGGAACCAGTGGGACTCCCCCTCCCTATTTAAGATGCTAACCCCTGCTCCATTAATGTTGTTGGGCTTACCTCTCTGACTGGTTCCTCCGGCCCTATCCCCATGGAGGCTAGACAACTTCAGTTTAGGCCTATCATCTTTGAGATCAAAGCATGCCTCTTTAACATACAATCTCTTGTCATCCACCCATACACCATTCAATTTAGCTATTGCCATGCCAGCGGACACATGACTTTCAAATCTGACAAAACCAAACTTACACCCAGTGCATTTACTTCTCTTCCTCGGTATATAAGCATCCTTGACCATTCCGAACTTATTGAAAGTACTCGAGAGCCAATGCAGATCTCTTGCCTCTGGGATGTTATCAACAAACAGAGTAAAAGTTTCCTTTTGCAATGGTCTCCCTCCGACTCTGTGAGAACGAATGACTGGAATCCATCCTCCATGGTCACCATTCACTGCCTTCCCACGCTCTCTCTCTCTTTCTCTCTCCATCTCTCTCTCTCCTCGTGATTGGGATTACTTACCAAAGAAAAAAACTATGTTATAGTTATCATGGTATTTCACATGTTTTTTTCCTAGTGATCGACTGAAGTCACGAGAATATATATATTCCACAGGTTAATTTTCTGTTTCTTCTAATCTCCACATAAAGTACCAAGCCCACATGATTGTTGGGTTGTTCTGATAGGCCGCCAACTGTGTAACACCCATAAAGACCATGAACTGATAGAGGCATATATAGAGCCTAGCTAGTGTAAGGGCTCCATATAGACCACTGGCCTGGTAACTTGTTGGAACCTATTATTAACGTAGCCTCCCAAAAGTGGTTTGTACGGAGTGGTTTGTACGGCAGCGGCTGCCGATGTGGTTAGGGTTTAGAGGTTTGGCTTGGGTGGGCCGGCCCTGGCTTGGGCCGGATTTTGATGTTTGGGCTCTGATTAGTTTAATTTGGGTATTGGGCTGAGCTGTATTGTATTTCTTTTGTGATCCCTTGTAGACCCTTGGATGGTTTGAGCTATGCTCTTAAGATGTTTTTTCAATTTTTGGTTGGATTCCCTTTCCCCTTTTTCCTTTTTAATAAAATTTCACTTTTGCCAATAAAAAAAAAAAACGTAGCCTCCCAAAATCCCCAAGTTACGTAGTAGTTAATTTACTTGGCTACCGATATGATCAGGTGGGGTACGTACTACGAACTTTTGCCTTTATGTCCTCACAAGGGGTACGTTGAGCAGTAAAGTGTATTTTTTTACTGGTGTTTACCCAAATGACCGAGTCACCGTACACGATACTTCACCAAGGTATTTTACGCCTCTTTTCCTGCATGTACAAACGATCGGGTGGCTGGGCTCGAGACTTCGTCCAGCCACCAGTAAAGATCCACGCAATATCATGGCAGCTCTGATCACTAGGATTTACCAAAAAAAAAACTCTGGTCAGTATGGAAAAGACCTGTGAAATACTATGGTGACTCTTGTGCCCAACCCATATTGCAAGGGTGCAAGGCCATAAAGGTGGAACATCCTGTTCCACATCGAAAGTCCACATAGATGATCTTAGGAATATGAAAAACCATGTAAGCTAATTAAAGCTACTACTTATAACCCGTGCTTATGCATTTTGGTTTTTCTTTTCGTGTTCCTAAAGGTTGTTCGGTTAGTTATCGAGTACATTGGGACAATTCTAACAACGCAAGGATAAACAACTTAGGGGGGTAACCTTGTCGGATGCCGACATCTCCAGTTCGAGCCTCTTCTCGGAGCCTAGTTCCTCTGTAGTAGCTGTTCTCTTTGAGGTGGGTATTGCGTTTGACTCTCTAGGTTAGATTGGAGTATTAGAATCTTGGTCTGCATATCCCTTCTCTGGCGGCTGTGGTGACTGGTTTTTGGCTGAGGGTGGGCCGTTTCCTGGCGAGTCGAGGTTTTTTGGCTGAGGGAGTAGTAGATTGGTTGGTTTGGGCGTGGTATGCAGGGTTGGGCCCCCTGTCGGATGCCGTCCTTGGGTCGAGCCTCTTCTCTGTTCCTAGTTTCTTTGTAGTAGCTGTTCAGCCTCCCCTTGATGTCGAACTGCTATATATGTTGCTGCTTCTCCTCAGTGATGGTTCATCAGCTGGTCGTTTTTCGATCGTGACTTCTTTATCTTATAGCCTAGTCTGACGGGTTGTGCTAGGCCGTACTTAGCTTTCATATCATCATTACTTACTGTTTTACGTTATACCGTACCCCGTTGTGCTTTTCCTCATAGATGGAGAGTGCAACGGGAAATGATAACAAATCACAAAGCACTTGTTATTTACCTTATTGTACTATACTCTCCATGCGGGTTGTACATGGTTTATTGTACTTTCTTCAGTTTTCTTTTCTTTTCCTCCTTGGGTATGCCCCTTGTAGGCTGTACATTCGGTTAACCTTTTTTAATTTCAAGCTAATTTACCCACACACACAAAAAAAAAAACTTAAAACAAGAAAACTGATGGCACATTAGATAAGCTTTTCTCCCTCGCACATAAGATGGGACCGTGAAGTGCTTCAATCCCAATCCCTTATTTGATTGGAATACCAAGGGATAGGATAACAAATTGCATTTTCCAATTATACCCATGGATGAAAACCTGGTCTATGCATGGAAGGAGAAATTTTTTAGTGCCGAGCGGGTACCACGTGGTGCCCGCTCGGTGCATTTGGGCCATCTATTTCGATTTTGGACGGCTCAGATTTGGAGAGAGAAAGAGGAGAGAGAGTAATGGGGTAAGAGGAGAGAGAGTGTTTTAATCTGGACCGTCCAACACACTTTTGGACAGCCCAGATGTGAGTGCTCGATACCACGTCAGCCGGGTGACGTGGTACCCACCCGACACCGAAAAATTTCTCACATGGAAGACCCACTCACGAATTTGCAATTTTTGGACAATTTGATTTTTTTTTTTCATCCAATCAATTTCCAGATTTGGTGGAAAGTTGAGCAAAAAAATTAAGTACTCTAATTTTCAATCTGGTTGAACCAATGCGAAGATCTTATTTTTCTAATCATTTTATCTTAAAGAGTCATAATTAAGTACTCTAGTTTTCTTGCACCCATCAAAAGCTTCACAACTTATTCAACGGAGAGATGGATGAGTTGAGGTAAATTAATGGGGAAATTACAGTTAGCCCCCTCTAACTAACACCCGGGGACACTTAACCCCCCTTAACTATAAAATTGGACACTTAACCCCCTCTAACTCTTTGAAATCCTTTCCCAGCTCACTGCCGTTTGTGTTCTGTTAGTATTTGGATGGGAATGGTCACATGCAAGTCACATGCTCCACTTATTTGAAGGTTAAAGACGATATTGCCCTTTCCCTACTCTCACCCCCCTTTCCCCTTCTCTCTCCCAACGATACATCTATCTATATATACATACATTATATACAGTCATTTTTCTACCAGACGACCACTCCCCCCCGCCCCCTCTCTCTCTCTGGGTTTCTCTCTCTGCTTGAGACAACAGGGAGGCAGGGGGAGCCGAATTCGGGTGACAGCATAGTAGAGGCATTCAGTGTGGGGAGGTCGCGGTGGCATTGGGAAAGGCCGTAGATGGGTGCGCGGGTTGAATTGACGATTGGATTCCAGTCAGCCTACGCTTGAGAAATAACCACTTTTTAACGCTGGTACCATTTAAATCACGTTCTGAACACATTGAGCAGGTCAGATCATCGAAATTCGATAGGAAAAAGGGGTTCCCCATTTTAACTAAAATGAGGACCCCCTTATTTGAAACAAACCGTAATACAGTCCGTTTCACATAAAGGGTCCTCATTTTAGTTAAAATGCGGAGCTCCCCATTTCTCCTATTTCCCGATCGAACTTCAATAATACGAGCCGCTCAATGTGATCATAACGTGATTTTAAGGGTACACGCGAGAAATCGGCAAAAAGAATGACCGGGAAGGGCTTGATTTAAGTAATTTTTATTTGAACCGTTCAATAAAAAACTGTTCAGAACTGTTCGGATGAAGCCCTTCCCAGTCATTTTTTTGTCGATTTCTCGCGGAGACCTTTAAAATCACGTTTTGAACACATTGAGCGGGTCAGATAATCGAAATTCGATCAAAAAAAGGGTTCTACACCTTAACTAAAATGATAACCCCTCATTTGAAACAAACCGTATGATAATAATTGCAAATATCTACTACTAGCCCCGTTCCCGAAAGGGAAATAAGTACTTATTTTTTAAGAAAGTAATTTCAAGCTCAAAAATCATGTGCTTACGCAAATAATTTTTCTATCAATATGGATCTTGTTTGGTAGATCTCATTGAGATCTTTTATACAGTGCAAAAAAATTTGAAAATTTAATTTCTATTTACATTATTTTTTTAGTTTAAAAATGTGAAATAAGTACTTATTTTTTATTAAGGTGGTGTTCTGAACAATTTCAAATGGAGTATATTTTTTGTTTTAAAAACTCCATACACTGTGGATCTACGTAGAAATCATTCGTCACCTTGACCAATCAAATTCAGAAATCATCATCATCATCATCATCATCATCATCCGTAAACGAATATGCTTGGAATAACAATCAAAATCCACGGCAATACATCTTTGACCAATCACTATCCAATGCTTATACCTTCATTTTTTGATCGTGCATAAAATACACAATAACCGAGGGGGGAAAAAAACCAAGAAACAGCATCGAGAGAGAGAGGGGTGGGGAAGAGTGTCGTGTGCCAACACCACCATGGCTTCATTCGGTATGCATCCAACCCAACTCGAGTTTTCTCTTTTATTCTCTCCATGCCTTTGCTCTGTACCTGTTTTGTGTACCTATTTATAGGTGATTTGTAGTTGTTTCTCTTTGAAGCTTTTTATTTTTTTTTTTAATCGGCAAAAATGACATTTTATTAATAGGAGAAGGGGAAGGAGATTTCAACCAAATCCTTTGTAGTTGTTTGCTGTTTTTTTTTTTTTTGAAGCCATTATTTTGGTTCGCTGTTTTTTTATAACCGGATGTCCGGGCGAGCTTGCGCGCACCTCAACTAATTCCGGAGCCCTTGTAACGTGACGACCGGACATAACCCAGTGCCTCAGGGTTTGTAATGCTTGGCCTTTGTAGAAATGGAAACTGTGACCTTCATGTATTTGCCTATTTGGTGGTTTCATGATAAATGCAGAGTTTGGGTCTGTTTAAAGTTGTTTTTGGAAGACTAGAGATTCCCCAACTCAGATAATTGAATCATGTTGGAATTGGACTAAATGCAGCATGCCATATTCCATTGGACCCAATTAACTGCAATACTGCATCATTATAGTTATTAAATAAGAACTTATTTTTATGTTTTTCTATTTTGGGCAAGTCATTTATTTACTTTGTTGGTGTCGAATGGTTGCAAATTGTGATTGATTACAACTAGATAAGCTATTACGATGATTAATGAGCAGTGTAGCTTTTGCATTTGAGGATATCGGTTTTGAGTCATCGAGATATATTGTATGGACTGTGTGTCTTATGCAAATCATTGCTTCAGTTGTGTGTGAACCGGGAGCTATTAATTGGATAAAGAAAGATTTTCTGGATGAGGATGCATTACATGTGAGAATCAGCACCTATATATATTTTTTATCATATAGTATATGCATTTGCTATGCTTAATAGCAGGACACAAAAGGCTTCAACTCCTGTAACTGGGATATAGATTAGTAACTGCTGGCAAATTTAATGGATGATTCCCTTATAGACTTCTACAGAACAGACATGGCAGGGTGTCTGTTCTCTTGTTACAGGAGTTCATTGTGGGGTGTTTTGCTTAAACACTTCCTAGAAAACTTTATGATAGGACATAATCAGATATGGAAAATTAGTAGGTGCTTCCAGAGTACCATGTGGTAGTACCTACATGGTACTCCTGCATATCACAACACACACACTATATGGGTCGCCCATTGTCCCCTTACGACCAACAAAAGTCATTTTGTTAATATCCCACCCATAATTATCGCTACATAATTAGTTGGGAGTACCACGTGGAAATGCCACATCGTACCACAGGAGCATTGAATAACTACTAGTACTTATTTATGTGTGGTGTTCCCTGGGGCACATTCAACTACAAGAAAAGAGTACAAGACTTGATGTTGGGTTAATTTTAATCAAAGATGGGTCAGAAATTTTGGTTCTTTGTTCTATTGCTGGAGACAGGGCATTTACTGGTCACTCGGTTCTATTTTAGAGCTGAATCTTCGTTTCTTGGAAAATATATCACTTATTAGACGGTGATTACCAAGGCATGCAGCGCATGCTGCTCATGCCTATGTGAAGGATTATCTCCTTACATGCACGAAATTCATTCATCATACTGTTGCATGTTTTTTAACCTTCCATTTGGTGAATAAATCGACATTGTGTTCTGCTTTTTCCCTGCTTTGTATTGTTCAGATTTAATTCGTACATTCTCATAGTGATTCACTCAACAGGTGTTGTCGCGTTTATTTTTATGATTCTCCTTGTTGAGTGTTATGCAAGGCCTCTTTATCCACTCCCTAGCAAAACGGACTATAAAAATAGACAGCCTCTGCAGACTTTCCGTCCATATAACATTGCACATCGAGGTTCAAATGGGGAGATTCCTGAAGAAACTGCTGCTGCATATATGGTAAGTTTGCCAGTAGGAGTATCATTTTTGGCATTGCTGGAAACTATTTCCCTGTTCTGATCATGCAATTAATTTGGCGACTTTCCCCTTCAAGATGGAGGAAGTAAAACATTACTCTCAAATTTGTCTAAGCCTAGACTCCTTGGACTAGCCTAACTGTACAAGCACGCTAGAGTCGTGAATAGATATGGATATATTTTCGAATAAACAAAAACATCAAAGTGATTAAGCCGTGCTAGCAAAGGATTATAATAATTTCATGGAGAGAGAACTTTGTTATGTTTGTGTTTGAACTTTGACGTTATGCCACTGATGCACCAGTTTCAACATGTATAATTATATCTTTAGTAAGTTAATAGAATATAATCAGTGAACTCTAAAATTTGTTGCCACGGTTAAACATGTGTAATTATATCTTTAGTAAGTTAATAGAATATAATCAGTGAACTCTAAAATTTGTTGCCACAGTTAAATGGTAATCTAAGAAAAATCTTGACGCCGTTGAATGGTAAATGGCCTTTTTCAAAGTCATGGATAATGTGTTTCTTATGAGTTGATTTGTTGATGCGGAAAAGCTTTAGGAAATAGGCCCTCTGATGCCTGCGGGTGAAGTTTTGGTGGGGTAAGTTGACAGTATTAGGGTTCTCTAATAAGGTGTTAAAGTGGAAAGATTTGTTCCAGCTTGATTTTAAAAAATTGCAGGTTGCAAGATTTTCGTGACAGTTTGTCTAGATGATCTGGACAACAGCTATTATAGGGTTCTAAGGGCTTATTAAAGGAAAAAGGAAAGGGTAACAGGTTACATTTGACTTGGATGTGGTTAGAGAGGGAACTTTTCTAGGGCTGTGAGCAATTACCTGTTAGTGATGTTTGTGAAAGGAAAGAGGGAAAGATAAAGAAACTCTAAGCGTCCCACCTAGAAACTCTGAGAGTCATATAATTTAGGAGTAACTCCATGGTAAGGCTGCACGAAGCACCATGCAAGTCATGAAAATGTCTGTCTAGAATTCAAGTCTTATTGCATAGGCTTATCCAAAAAATATATATATATCTTATTGCATAGAAATAGTAGCATATGCATTTGTCTTATCATACTCCTAGTCCTAATATGACTTCGATTTCAACGTACGAGATTTTGACCCGACTCTGTATATAACCCAAATAACATTATTTGACGTGCAACATGTCTGGGCTATTTTACACCCTCTATCCAGCAATTTGCATAATCACTGACATAATGTTGAGGTGTCGTAAGTCGTAACCTAATAAAATACAGAATTAGATACGTCCAGCAGTGTTCTAACCTGGAAAGTGCACGAAAATAAGAATAAAAATGACCATAACCATGTTAATAGGACAAACAAAGTGACCTTTCTCCGCTTATAAAAAAAAGTGACCTTTCTCTGAAAGAAATCCAGAATTGCCTCCCTTCCTTATCGTCAATGTACTCTTGAAAAATGATTGTCAATGTACCATTTGAAAATGACTCTTTGGCAGAGAGCTATTGAAGAGGGTGCAGACTTTATAGAAACAGACATCCTATCCTCTAAAGATGGTGTTCTTATATGCTTCCATGATGTAACCCTTGATGAAACAACTGATATAGCAGAACACAAGGAGTTTGCAAATCGTAAGAGGACCTATGACGTCCAAGGGGCCAACACAACTGGTTATTTCACTGGTAGTTTGCTTTTCCTTGTGCTTTTGATTTTAAAATGCTCACTGATGTATGCATCTGTCACGATTAAGAACTAAATCCTTTGTGGATGAATGTCTTAGTGAGTTTTTTAATGAATCACATGCAGTTGATTTCACTCTAGAAGAACTAAAGACATTGAGGGTGAAGCAGAGATACCCTTTCCGGGATCAGCAATATAATGGTAAGTTCCTTTTGGAATTATCATGAGTGGAAGATTTTATTGATAGATAATAGGCAATGTGGTATCGTATAGCAAGAAGATGTGGCCTGCGTGATTGTAACTGAACCTCATCGGTCGTATCTCATTATCGACTTGTAATTGATCATATTGAGCTATACTGGGAGAGAGAAACAATGTCGTACAAGTTGATTGTGTCGTGGTCTGGTAACAAGCTAATAGGATCTTCCACGTTATAAGTATTTCCTGGGTCAATGTGAAAAATGTTTCTCTATGGCTGATTACCAAAATGGCATGATGTAAAGGAAGTTAAACACTTCTATCTCCTTTACTTTTCTTATTATTCTCTGAACAAGTTATATTGGATAATTCACTTTGACCCATTTCCTCTGTATTTCGAAAAAGTCAAACTTAACTGCGTCAAACTTTTCTTGAATTCTGATTGAATAGGACGGCCTCTTGAAACGGAGATCATAGTCTTTGAACTGGTCTCTTATGTGGAGACACGAGTGTTGCTTTTATTAACTGAGTAGATTTCGCATCTTGATTGTAGCTGTACAAGTAGCTTTTACTAAATCTTCCATAACCAATGAAATCGAATTCACATAATTTTTTATGTTAGGTATATGTTCTCTATGTGATTGTTGAAGGAACCCGTGTTTTTTTACTGTAAATATGCAGGAAAATTTCAGATCATCACATTTGAGGAGTACATTTCCATCGCTTTGGATGCATCAAGAGTTGTTGGAATATATCCAGAGATCAAAAATCCAGTACTTATCAACCAACATGTGAGTGAAGCTTCATCTGGTATCCTGCAATCAAAATGACTTCGCAAAAACTAAAATACTGGTTCAGTGGGACATTGACAAGGAGTCAATGGTCAGGTGGCTACTATTTGTGAAAATGCTATTTTTACATTGCCTATGTTCAAACTGCTGCCTTGCAACAGGTGAAATGGCCAGGTGGTAAGAGATTCGAAGACAAATTTGTGGAGATGCTTAAGAAGTATGGATACAAAGGTTCATATTTGTCAAAAGATTGGTTGAAACAGCCTGCATTTATCCAGTCATTTGCTCCAACATCGCTTATTTACGTCTCAAACCAGACAGATCTGCCCAAAATCTTGTTAATTGATGACATTACAGTACCGACACAGGACACAAATCAGGTTTTTGTTTATTTTATTTACGTCCTTCGATCCAGAAATCAGTTACAAAAACCCCAACTTTGGTATGAAGAAGTAAATGAAGTAGTAATATTTGTCTGTCTCTACTTCATCAAGTTTCCAGCATCAAAATCATACTCAAAAGTTGGAAAAGATAAACTTCATACATAAAAGTTCAAAATCTATGCAGTCTATAGAAATCTGCGACGTCTAATCTAGACTTTGGACCTAGGACGGTTTAAACTCTCTTTAACTTTTAACTTTCTTTTCTTTGTTGGGTCATGGTTTAAGTTGAGATCCCTTATTGAAGAAGCTTATAGTTTATACAAAGTTTTGCAATCTGGTGTTTTGACTTGACATAACTAAGATTCAAACTCGAACCCTTAAATGAATCTTCTCTTATCAGGTTAATGACAATACTTACTATTTCTGCGACCCCGTTCGTTTAAGGGTTTTGGATTTTGGATTCTAATCATTATCCTATTTTCCTCTAATCATTACTCTCATTTTTCTCTCTATCTCTCTCAAATCATTACCTTTATTTCCAATCATTACTCTATTTCTCTCTACACTCATTACCTACAATTCCAAATCCAAAATCCCAAAATGAACGGGGTCATGTCCCGGATCTTTGTTTTACTTATTGACCTGTTTACTTTGAAGTCATGAACTATTGTATTGCTAGAAAAGTAACTTATTGTTGATACATGCAGTCATATTGGGAAATCACTTCCGATGCTTATTTTAACTATATTAAGGATTACGTTGTGGGAATTGGACCTTGGAAGGATACAATCGTTCCTGTTGTGAATAACTATTTGCAAACACCTACTGATCTTGTCGCCAGAGCGCATGCCTCCAACCTACAGGTTTGTATGCTATCTTCGTGAAGTTCATCTGGAGGGCAGTTTTATCAAGATTATAATGTACCGTATCATGGATCCACGTCTCTTAGATCTATTGTGTTGTCATGAGAGAATCATATGTGGCGTTTCGTTTGTGTTTCATATGGGATCTCCTTGCACCTGGCAATGTTCTCGACAGTTAAAAACAGTGCTCATGTGGTAAAAGCTGAATAAACTGTTGTTTGCTTATTTTGCAACAAGTGATCAGAGAGAAATATACACACACACACACATATATGATCATGTGATTTAAACAAGGGGACTCTGGGTCAGTGGTTTGGGTTTGGACATGAAAGGTTAGGTTGTACAATTGACCCTCCTAGACCCCCATTAATGTAAACTACCCATTAATGTAAACTAAATTAGGCTTAGTTTTTGGTATCATGCAGTTTAATTAGTGATGGAACAGGTTTCAGGCTGCCAAGCACAAGGGTGATGACTTGTTTTGGTAAAATAGGCATCCACTCATTATTTGGAATTTTGCTGATTCATTAAGCATCTTAAGGCATAGAAGATACAACATCATTCCCTTTAATGGTGACCTTCCTAGCGTTTTCAGCACCCTTGATATTAGCTTTTCTTTCTACTTCCTTGTACTAGTCATTCAAGGGTCTTTATAAGCTAGAGAAGTACATTGGTCAATGTTCACCCCAAGAGCCATAGTGCAATTGAAGTTAATAAGCCCATGTAACACCCTCCCAAATCTGGAAATGCTAACCAGAGTTTCAATGGTAATGGGAATATGCCTGATGGGGGAAGCCTAGAACAATATTGACGCTTCGATCTCTTGGATTTAGGACAAAAGGGCGCACCACTTGAGCATTAAGAGCACCCCTTAATCAATAGGTCAAAGATATAAACATATTGTTGCAGGCAAAATGTGGAATATATGACACAGCAATATTGTTTTTGTACAAAACCATCAACGAGCTTACCTTTCCAATCTCGAACAATCACTCCTATTGAGGCAGCAAAATCATCCTTTTTCATGGCTGCATCACAAATAATTTTACAACGCCCCCCATAGGAGCCCATTTCTCCGCATTAGCGATCTGATCTGTCTTTGCAAACCAGAAACAGATGCGCAATCAGCCTCTGTTGCAGAAAGGAATCCTAGCCTTGAAGAAGATGTCTTCTGGATAACCTGTAGAGGGTCTACTATTTTGTGGCTGAAAACATTATTGTTCCTCTACTTCCAAATAAACCAGCCAATGGTTGTTGCCTTGCCCAGAAACTCATTCCTCTCTTTCTCATTTGGGAAGCACTCCAACATATATTAACTGTCCATTTCGTAACCAAACCACACGACATGTTTCCACTCACACTGAATAGCATGTGTTCAACTGTATCTGGGAATTTGTGGCAGATTTGGCACTCCTTGAACCCAGTATGAATTCTCCTGTTAAGGTTGTCCCATGTTGCAAGTAGGTTTCAACACGCCCTCGACCAAAAGTGCTTAATTTTCTGTTGGACCTTCAAATTCCAGATAGCTTTCCAAACACTAGGAGTGGGGGAGCAAGAAGAAGATGATTTCACCGTCCTTTTCTTCTCTTGAGACATGTTCCAGCCCATTTTGTAACCCAATTTGACCAAGTACAAGCCCTTTGGCGAGAATTGCAAGAATTGGTTCTTTCGTTACTCAGGAGGAACATGTATTGGTTTCCAAAGGCCACTGGAATAGCAAGAATTGCCTTCTTTTCCTCTTGAGTAACGAAAGAATCAAGCTTTCCCACATCCCAAGAGTTCGAGATGGGGTCTATCGCATCACTAACCTTGTGGATTGAACACTGCTGTTGCTTGACAGATTTGATCTTGAAGGACTCCAGACCCGGAATCCACTTCTCTACCGTCGGCGAGGGTTAATTGGACTCCTATGATAAATGAATCAGAACAAAGTCAGTTTGACTGAATTTCGCAAGAAATAAAAGGCAGTCTATACAAGATTTTCTACTTCTTTCTTTACTTTCTGTAAGAATCTATATATGATTTACCCACTTGCATTAAACTTCTGGACTTGTACAAGTCATAAATCATGTTCAGCAGTATTGTAAAGTTGTCGTACTTTCTTTTCCTTCCCAATTTTCTTGGCTATGGTAAAGCTGAGATTTGTTCCTGATTTGAGAATTTTTTGTATGATAAAAAACTTGACCCAGGTCTGTTATTTCATTCCAGGTTCACCCATACACTTTACGGGATGAGAATGTGTTCTTACACTTCGACTTTCATCAAGACCCATATAACGAATATGAGTACTGGGTAAACAAGATGGGAGTGGATGGACTCTTTACAGACTTCACCGGTAGTCTCCATCAGTTCCAGGAATGGAACTCGCCTTTCTCTCCTAAAGATGACGATGCATCAACACTGTTGCATAAGATTGCATGCTTGATTTCTAATAAGTATGGAAAGAAATGAAATGGTTTATTGTATCAATTATTATTTTAATCATTAGCCATAAGATTTCAATTGTATCTGTTACAGAGAATAATGTTACTGTAATAAATTTCTGTTCATTCCAGTCCTTGGAAAGCTTTCTGCGAATAATCTGGTTTTATGCAATACCACATTACACACAAACAAACCCAAATCAAAGAAAAAGAAATAGGAAAAAAGAGGATTCAGGAAGATTATAGATTCTCCGAGTATTTGTTTGGCAATTGGTAGTATTATTAGATTTCTCATTCAGAAGATCATCCCAGCCTTGGTTCTCATATTATGTAAAAGAAAATTAGAACCACCCATTGTCAAAGGAAAATGTAAAATCCTGACTTTTGGAATTCTAGTCACGTGGTCCGAATAGGAACCGACACTTTAATTTAATTCTAATAGTAAGTTAGGCTACGCGAAGTGTATCGTGGTCCGAATAAACATGTGAATTTCGATTTTAAGTTTGTAAATACGACCATGGGACAATTGAGTTTCATCTGAAACACGGTACGAGTACGAGTTGCGCCGTTGGAATCTTTCCTTAAAAATTGGACACCGCCACAATGACCCTTATATTTTTATTAGTCTATGTTGAATTTTTGAGAAAATTTGACTTATACACGTATCACATGTGTCCGGCCTCTAGTTGCTTTAATTTATGATCTGTAGTAAATATCATTCTTTTTTTCTTAGAAAAAAACCAAGGGATAGAACAAAATTCTCTAATCGGAAAGCAATTGACTAAACTTAATTTTCTACGGAGTAACATGCAATCTAAGTAATTTAATTTTCTCCAACAAAAATGAAAGCCAATAGTAGTTGGAGAGGGAATTACAAAAAGAGACCTCAACAAACAAAGGAAAAAGGGGAAAACCGCGTCCATCTTCCATATTAATGTTCCTCAATTGTGGTAATCTGCAAGAGAGAGTCAGAAAATTAGTAGAACGAAAATGCTATTCTTTTCATACAGAGAGAAGAGATACAGAAGTCGTGGAGCACAAAGGGGATTTTGGATTGAGTTTGTCGAAATCAGATGAGATGAAAATAATTAATCTGTATTCCCTAGACTCACTTATTTTATTTTATAATTTTCCTGTTGTTTGTTGAACTTTTTATCGGAGAAAAAAATGGGTAGACGTCCTATGTCACATAATGCGCGTGCCAGAGCGCGACAGGAAAGCGTCTTTCAAAAATAATTCGAACTACTAAAATTCACGAGAGAGAATTGAGAGCACGAGCGCAGAGCAAGGTTTAAGAGTGGGAGTGGACGGCTCTATGAAGAGATTATGTGGCTGTAGGTAGAACCCGTTGGATAAATATCTTTGGTACCCATTTAATAAATCTGGAATTTGATAGGGTTTTCTGCATTTTGTTTCTCACAATTGCATGGTTTTTATAATCCATTACGTATAAATTAGTTGCTGCATTTCATTCCAGTGTTCATCAGACTAACCAAATTAACTGATTCAGCTAAGTGTTTTTCTCCCTTAGAGTGGTCCCCTATATTATTGAATCTCAATTCCCATTATTTGCATTTTTGTGATTTCGAACCTTTATGACGACGTATTTTGTGATTTTGAACCAATTTTCTAACTTGAGCAGTTGAGCTAAAGTTACGATTTCCAAGTATTTTACTAAGAAGGAACTAACTACCTAACCTAGGTAAATTCAATATTCTCACAGATCACTCGATTGAGCTACAAGGTCAACATGTTTTCAACCGGAAGATATTTCAATGAAAATCAATTTTAACTCTTAATGGTGCTTGGTATGACCAAGGTTCGATTGGAAGTTTGTCACATCAAGATAAAAACTCATGACATAAAAATGTTATGAATTAAAAATTAATTTATGAATGTACTCCTAATTCATTGAAAAGTTATGAGTTCATGACTGATTTTATGACTTAATTATATGCAAATGTTACGATTTTTGGAATTGGATATCCGATAATGTCGGAAAATACTAATTGAAGTCGATTTTTTGTGGGCTTCTTTGTACACGGTTTCGGCTCCCAAACCACCATGTCTGTGGCACGATTGATTGATTTCCCATTGAGAAAGAGATGAAAAATGAAAGAGGGGAGTGATTTGTAGTGTAAAAGACTAGTGTTTATTATAGTATAAGATGGAGGGAGAAAATTTCATATATGAACAGAGAAGGAGAGAGAGTTGTAGCAGTCAAAAGATGACGATACCGATGGGAAGTATGTGACTGGCCAGAAAATACTCTCCAAATTTTACACATTGGGGCATTTTTGTATTATGTGATTTAATTTTTTTAATGGGTTGTATGAAGTAAATTCTAGGCTACAAATAAAATTCCATTTTCTTTCCCCTTTCTGCGATTGCAAGTTCAATTTTGTTGGTGAATAAAACCCTCTCCCCTATTAGCTAAGAGAAGATAATAGGACAACACTTAACCCAACCCAAGTTAGTTTTACTTACAACTCTCTCCTTCCGTAGTTCCACTTAACTTTTAGCAAAATAAGTTGATTTTGTCCCTATTTGAATTTTTTTTCGTATTTGTTAGTTTTGCGGCAAACTTTTGTAGATTATTGATTCGTCTCGACGAGAGGAATCACAAAAGTTTTTTTTTTTTTTACTTTTACTCAAATATTTTAGGAAATAACCACTTTTCAGCGCGCACACACACACAAAAACTAATTTGTGGTATTTACCAAAAAAAAAAAAACTAATTTGACTTTTCTTTTGTCCTAAAAAGTAGTGATTTCTCAAAATATTAGGGTAAACGTTTTTTTTTTTTTTTTACTTTTCCGATTCATCTTGTCGAGACGAAGCAATAATCCACAAAAGTTAGGCACAAAACTAACAAACGGGAAAAAAATTTGAATAAGGACAAAAAGTGCTAAAAGTTAAGCAAAACGGAATCTAAAATAAAGATTGGGATCCTCTGTCAACATATTGTCTCCCAAGATCTACTGGTCCTCTCTCTCCTCTATTCCTTCTCACTTTTGAACCCCACTAAACGTGAAAAAAAAACCCCATTAAAAACTTCTCCCCTTCTTCTTCAATTCAGAACCCACTTATGAAGGTCTCTTCATCTTAATGTTGCTCCTTTGACTTCATATGTGGGGGTGGTCTTTCGGAATTATGTGGGAGATCTTCTGGGCGCTATGGATGTTCCTATTCTAGGGAGGGCGGGGTTCAGTAGAAATGGTGGAGGCAGAAGGAATTCGCATTGCGCTTGACAATCCCATCTATTCGAGTGACTTGCTCATACTATGTGGAAAGAGATGCGCAAACTGTGGTCAACATGTTGCAGGGGAAGAGTCAGATAAAAGCTTGTCTGAATGTCATTATTAAAGACACTTTGTCTTTTGTTAATCGCTTTAATTCTTGTTCTTTTAATTCCGTTCCTTGTAATCGTAATAGGGTGGCTAATGGCCAAATATGCCATATCTCTGGAGTCCCCTATAACTTGGCTACGAGATTACCCAAGCTGGGTTATTACGGCCCGTTTGGACGGAGGATTTGTTTTAGGTGAATTTGTAATGAGGGGGGATTTGAAGGTGGATATGTAATGAGGGGTGATATGTTAAGAAGGGTGGCCCCACCTCTTAAGAATGGTGGATTTGTAATGAGGTGTTTGGATGGTTATTTGAGAAGGGGGATTTGGAAGGTAGATATGATGGGATAAGATGTCAAATGACATAATTGCCCTCAGTTTATTAATTTTATGGATAATAAATGTTAATTTCATATATATTAGAATATATACATATTTATCATTAATTTTCGGTAAAATAAATTCATTTTATCTTTAAATGTTGAAATCTTCGTAGTATTTATTACGATTTTTTCAAAAATAAAAATAAAACCGAACTTTATATATTAAAAAATATAGTTAAAAAATTAAGTGCTTCAATTTTTAATCCGTTTGAACGGGTGTAAAGATCTTATTATTCTGATCATATTATTCTAAAGAGACTTTTATTAATTTTGTCTCTAAGGCCATCCACAGTGGTATAATCAAAGGGAAAATTGAGTAGGATGACATACTATAAGGTTTTTTGCTATAATAAGGACATAAATAGTTTCTCTTAAAGTCTAAAGGACATTATGTCCAGAATTTACATAGTGTCCATTGACTGGCGTTGACTAGCGTTGACCGGCGTTGACTGGTGTATCTATTCATTTTTTGTGTATCTGTTGATTTTTTATTTTTACCTCCACTACTCAACCACCACTTCTACCACGACGCCACCGCCACCATGCCGCCACAACCTCCACTTCCATCACCACTCCATAATCACCACGCCACCATCTCCAACTCCACCACTTCCACCACCACAACCTCCACTTCCACCACCACTCCTACCACCACGCCACCGCCTCAACCACCGCCACTCAACCACCACTTCCACCATCACCACTACGCCGCCGCCACCACCACCACCACCATGCCACCACTCCAGCACCACCATGCTACCACCTCCACCACCACCTCACCACTTCCACCACCACCACAACCTCCACTTCTACCACCACTCCACAACCACCACCACCACCACCACTCCATCACCACCATGCCATCACCTCCATCTCTACCACCACCACCACTCAACCACCACTTCCAACACCACCATGCCACCACAACCTCCACTTCCACCACCACTCCATCACCACCACGCCACTATTTCCACCTCCACCACTCAACCACCACCACAACGACACCGCCACCACCACCACCACCATGCCACCACAATCTCCACTTCCACCAACACTCCATCACCACCACGCCACCGCCTCCACCTCCAACTCCGCCACCACCACTCAACCACCACTTCCACCATCACCACCACCATGCCACCACAACCTCCACTTCCACCACTCCACCACCACGCCACCACCTCCACCACTCAACCACCACTTCCACCACCACAACTACGACGCCGCCACCACCACCACCATACCACCACAACCTCCACTTCCAACACCACCATGCCACCACTCCATCACCACCACGCTACCACCACCACCTTCACCAGTCAACCACCACTTTCACTACCACCATGCCACCACTCCAACACCACCATGCTACCACTTCCACCACCACCTCACCACTTCCACCATGCCACCACAACCTCCACTTCTACCACCACCTCTACCACCACTCCACCACCTCCACCACCACCACTCCATCACCACCATGCCATTACCTCCATCTCCACCACCACCACCACTCAACCACCACTTCCACCACCACCATGCCACCACAATCTCCACTTCCACCACCACTCCATCACCACCACGCCACTATTTCCAACTCCACCACTCAACCACCACTTCCACCACCACCATGCCACCACAACCTCCACTTCCACCACCACGCCACTATTTCCACCTCCACCACTCAACCACCACTTCCATCACCACCATGACGCCGCCACCACCAACGCCACCATGCCACCACAATCTCCACTTCTACCAACACTCCATCACCACAACGCCACCGCCTCCACCTCCACCACCACCACTCAACCACCACTTCCACCATCACCACCACCATGCCACCACAACCTCCACTTCCACCACTCCATCACCACCACGCCACCACCTCCACCACTCAACCACCACTTCCACCACCACAACTACGCCGCCGCCGCCACCACCACCATGCCACCACAACCTCCACTTCCAACACCACCATGCCACCACTCCATCACCACCATGCTACCACCTCTACCACCACCTTCACCAGTCAACCACCACTTTCACTACCACCATGCCACCACTCAAGCACCACCATGCTACCACTTCCACCACCACCTCACCACCATGCCACCACAACCTCCACTTCTACCACCACCTCTACCACCACTCCACCACCACCACCACCACCACTCCATCACCACCATGCCATCACCTCCATCTCCACCACCACCACCACTTCCACCACCACCGTGCCACCACAACCTCCACTTCCACCACCACTCCATCACCACCACGCCACTATTTCCACCTCCACCACTCAACCACCACTTCCACCACCATGCCATCACCTCCATCTCAACCACCACTTCCACCACCACCATGCCACCACAACCTCCACTTCCACCACCACGCCACTATTTCCACCTCCACCAATCAACCACCACTTCCATCACCACCATGACGCCGCCACCATGCCGCCACAATCTCCACTTCCACCAACACTCCATCACCACAACGCCACCGCCTCCACCTCCACCACCACCACTCAACCACCACTTCCACCATCATCACCACCATGCCACCACAACCTCCACTTCCACCACTCCATCACCACCACGCCACCACCTCCACCACTCAACCACCACTTCCGCCACCACAACTACGACGCCACCACCACCACCATGCCACCACAACCTCCACTTCCACCACCACCATGCCGCCACTCCATCACCACCACGCTACCACCTCCACCACCACCTTCACCAGTCAACCACCACTTTCACTACCACCATCACCACCACAACCTCCACTTCTACCACCACTCCACCACCACCACCACTCCATCAATACCACGCCATCACCTCCACCTCTACCACCACCATTCAACCACATCTTCCACCACCACCATGTCACCACAACCTCCACTTCCACCACCACTCCATCACCTCCACCTCCACCACTCAACCACTACTTCTACCACCACCACTATGATGCCGCCACCACCACCACCACCTCCACTTCCACCCCTACCATGCCACCACTCCATCACCACCACGCCACCACCTCCACCCCCACCTTCACCACTCAACCAACACGACGCCACCACTACCATGCCACCACAACCAACACTTCTACCACCACCTCTACCACCACTCCACCATCACCTCCACCACACCACCACCACCCCCATCAACACCTCTATAACCACTCCACCACCACCTCTCTGTTCCACCACCACCACCACTCCAGTTCCAAAATCATGTCCATCACCACCACTCCACCGCAAAATAGATACAGTTATATCAACAACAGATGTACAAAAATAAATACAAATATACCAACAATAGATACACACAAATAGATATAAATATACCAAAATACATAGACCAACACAACACAAAACAGATACAGATATACCAATACACCAAAACAGATACACCAACACAAAACAGTTACAGATATATCAATAATAGACATACCAAAACAAATCCACAAACTCCACTTCCACCACCACCTATACCACCACTCCATCACCACCACGCCACCACCCCCACATCCACCTCGACCACTCAACCACCACTTTTACCACCACGACGTCACCATCACCACCACCATGTCACCACAACCTCCACTTCTACCACTACCTCTACCACCACCTCCATCACCACCACGCCACCACCTCCACCACCACCACCCATCAGCACCTCCACAATCACTCCACCACCACCACTCCAGTTCCACGACCATGTCTACCACCACCACTCCACAGCCACCACCACAATCACAATAAAGTCTTTTTTTTATTTCTTAAAACAAAATAAATACAAATATACAAGATACAGATACACCAACACAAAACAGATACAATTATATCAAGAACAGATGTACCAAAATAGATACAAATATACCAACAATGGATAAAAAAAAAATAGATATAAATATACCAAAATACATACACCAACACAACACAAAACAGATACAGATATACCAATACACCTAAATAGATACACCAACACAAAACAGATACAGGTATATCAATATCAGATATACCAAAATAGATCTACAATCTCCACTTCCACCACCACCTCTACTACCACAACCTCCACTTAAAATACAGATATCAACAACAGATACACCAAAAATGAACAGATACACCGGTCAACATCAATGCCGGTCAATGGTCAAAAAAATAAAAAAATCAACAGATACACCAAAAATGAACAGATACGTCGGTCAACCCCAGTCAACGCTGGTCAACGGTCAAAAAAATAAAAAAATAAAAAAATAATCAACAGATATACCAAAAATGAACAAATACACCAGTCAACGCCGGTAACACCGGTTAAAATAAAAAAAAGTCATTTTTATGTTAGCCAAACAAGGCCCTTGTTTCATTAAAGTCAATTTAAATGAAAAAAGACATTTTTTGTGTTAGCCAAACAAGGCCCTTGTCTCATTAAAGGCAATTTGGTCTTTTCACGGATCTTAAACTCCAAAACATTTTTGTTAATGGACTTTACACATCACTGAAAATTAAGCTGGACTAAATCTACTTTGTGACCTCTTCTTTTGGACTTTAGACCAATTTGCTGATAATCAAAAGCTAATTATTTTTAAAGTTAAAAATGTTGCTGCAAAAAATAGCTCACAATGGTATAATCAAACTTAGCAACATCCTTAGAAATAATCAAATTTTGGGTTTTGGATAACCAAAACTAGCAACCTTTTTCAATAATCAAAATTTGTGGACTCCGCACCACACAAGTTAATTAGTTCCAAAATTTACATACACGTGTGTTTCAATTGGTATTTTTTTCTTTTCTTCTTCGCCTACTCTACATCTTCTTCACTTCACCCACAAACTATGTCTTTCTTTCCCTTAAAAAGTGAAGCTCATATCTCTCGATCATTTACAATTCAACTCATCATCGCCGGATTAAGGTATTCACTATTTTTCCCGTTTCTATTTTTTTTCCCCCAAAAAATTCATAATAGGAGGGAAGAAAGTCACCGATTTTTCCCCAAAATTAAGAGAGGGAATCGGTATATTTTTGCCAAAAAAAAACGTAAATGGAGGGAAGTGAATGGCAAGAAACAGAGAGGAAGAGAGAGTGAAATTGTAGTAGACCCTTATTTTGGTTATAGATTAGAAGTGACCATTATGAAACTCAACATTGTTAAGCTTAACAACCTCTTAAGTGAATAATCAAAAGCTGATGTGTCAACTTTTGATTATCATTTTTTGATTATACCACTGTGGATGGCCTAAGGCTCTCATAATCACGTTTCTGCTTCATTCGGATTGCAAATTGATGGTTAAAAAATTAAATACTTTAATTTTTAATCCGTTTGAACGGATGTGAAGATCTTATTATTCTGATCATATTATTCTAAAGAGACTTTTATTAATTTTGTCTCTAAGGCTCTCATAATCACGTTTCTGCTCCATAGGATTGCAAATTGATGGTTAAAAAATTAAGTGCTTCAATTTTTAATCCGTTTGAACGGATGTGAAGATCTTATTATTCTGATCATATTATTCTAAAGAGACTTTTATTAATTTTGTCTCTAAGGCTCTCATAATCACGTTTCTGCTCCATAGGATTGCAAATTGATGGTTAAAAAATTAAGTGCTTCAATTTTTAATCCGTTTGAACGGGTGTGAAGATCTTATTATTCTGATCATATTATTCTAAAGAGACTTTTATTAATTTTGTCTCTAAGGCTCTCATAATCACGTTTCTACTCTATAGGATTGCAAATTGATGGTTAAAAAATTAAGTGCTTCAATTTTTAATCCGTTTGAACGGATGTGAAGATCTTATTATTTTGATCATATTATTCTAAAGAGACTTAATCAAATTTTGTCTCTAAGGCTCTCATAATCACGTTTCTGCTCCATAGGATTGCAAATTGGTGGTTAGGATTTTTTTTTTAAAGCAAACGACGCCGTTTCAGATAAACCAAAGGGGGATTTGGAGGGGTAAAATCGTCTCAAAACCTCCTGGATTTGCCAACGACGGGGTCTGACCTCGCGCTCACAAATCCGCCTTCACCCGGAGATGAAACCGCTACAGTATTCATCTCCACCTTCCAAAAATCTGAACCAAACACCGGATTTGGTGGACACCCGGAGCACAAATCAGGGGGATTTACATATCCCCCTTTATCTCCTCCATCCAAACAGGGCGTTAGGGAAGCCTCCTTCGATGTTTCTTTGATGCAGCAATAAAAGCAACCTATTAACGATTGGAAAAAAAAAAGACTTCGTATAATAGATTCTAATTTTCCAAAAATGTGCCTAATTCATGACCCTAGCTGATCTGGACATCGAAATTAAACGTCAATTGACTTTCATGTAAATACAAAACAAAGCCCCTTGTCTTTTATTTTATTATCCAGGAAAAACTGAAAAAACCAAGATAAAGTCCCCCAATTTCTTAAGGGAAAGCAATAAGCCTAATTAACCTTCAATGTAAACAAAACCCCAAATTTTCATAGAACAAATGAAACTAGACAAAACCCTAATTGAATGGAGAGAATAGAACCAATATGGTCGGTAATTTTTCTTTCCAAAAAAATTAATTTAGTCTGTCATTGAAGGATTTGAATGAGGTGAAATTAGGTTTTCCTCTTTACTCAACGGTAGGGGTGATACCGGTCCGGTTTCGACCGGTTTGGACACATTTTTCGGTCAAAACCGGTTATCCAGTTTGGAATAAATGGAAACCGGAACCGGACGAAAATAATCCGGTCCGGTTTCACAATTTATCCGGTTTCAAGACGACAGAGAGAAAATATGCACGATCCTGTCGGCATCAACCGCCGGCGCCGTCACCGAGCTCCATCTCAGATCAGATCTGAGTTTGGGGTTTCAAACAAAACTAAAAATCAACAAACGTGGACGAGAGAGAGAGAGAGTCATTGTATACCAGTCGCCGGTCACCGGCCGCCGCACTTCGCCATCGCCACTGAAGAAGAAGAAGAAGGAGAGGGAGAGGGAGAGGGAGAGGGAGAGAGAGAGAGAGAGAGAGAGAGAGTCGTGAAATCGCCATCGCCTGGACTTGGAGTGAAGTCGGCGGGGTGTGTGAGGAAAAGAAAATGAAATCTGGATAAGTAATTAGGGTTTGTATTTATATATATCGTATTTATGTAATAAATATATTTTTTACACATAGAATTCACAACAATCGTTGTAGCACAGCGTTAAGTGGCGTTTGGTTGAAACCTGAGGTCTCAAGTTCGAGCCACACCTCTTGCAATATTTTGAATACATGTGTAATCCGGTCCGGTCTGGTTTAGACCGGTTTGTAAGTCTCACAAACCGGAACCGAAAATGAAATTTTGAACTATTTCAAACCGGACCGAACCGAACCGATTTGAAATGAAAACCGGAAAATCGGTCCGGTTTTTCGGTTCGGTCCAGTTTTCCGATTTTTAAAATCACCCCTACTCAACGGGTTCATTTTGAGCGAGTTTAGAATTGAAAGAAAGAGAGTGTGTGATTCCGCTTAATGTTGTTGGGGGTCATGGTGTTAAGTTTTTTTAGTTCAGGTTTTTTTAATGATATTATTAAACATAAAAATTAACTTGGGTTGGATTACAGTCATGCTACAGCCACCGCACGCTACGTGGGGCCCACTCCAAATCCCACACGGATGATTCGAGCCATTCATACCTTGTCCTCTTCCCTTCACAAAAAGAATTTTTTTTAAAATTTCCTCTTGATTCTCCATATTTTTAACATTTCTCTCCCTATCTCTTTCCACTTATTACCCCTACTATTTTTCAAAAAAAAATTCAAAACACAATCCAAACACATCATCAATAATTTTTTTTTAAAAACCTAGTGGGCCTGTAAAAAATCAACTCAATCCCATATGTGTAGGTGCTCGATTCAATCTTTCCATTTTTGAAAAATCAGAAAAATAGATTTCATATGGTATTTAATTTGTAAGGGTAAAAATACAAGAATAAAAAAAATTATGCATAAAACAATTTCGGGGTGGGTTCCAGGACGGGGTAATGGCTACCCGACCCGACCGGATTTCTTCAAATTTCCCCCGACCCGATATCCAAAAAAATGCAAAACCCGGTCCCGATCAGGGCGGGTTGAATTGCCATCTCTAAATTAGGGCTGTTGCCGATTAAAAAAAAAAAAAATTACGGTTGTGTTTTTGAGAACAAGATTTCAATTACGGTTTTTTTTATTTATTAAAATCTCTAGCTATAACAGTATTTTCTTAAATTATGCTGCAATAAAGACCATGTTTAATATAATCTTGACTTCTACTGTACTATTGTATTAACTTCTCTCTCTAAAGATGATTTTTACTGCTAATGAGTGGATTTTTTCCCTAATTTTTTTATTGCATTTTTATCTTTCTTGGTTCGGAAGTATACGTAAAAAATACTCCGTAAGAGCATCCACAATTTAATAATCAAAATTAAATAACCAAAAGTTGCCACATCACCTTTTGGTTATCCATTTAAGATATTGCTAAGGTTAGTAATGTAGAAGTCCACAATGTAATAATCAAAATTGGATAACTAAAACTTACCACATACCTTTTCAAATGACAAAATTCTAAAAAATAAAAACTGTGATAATAATTTGAATAGTTTTTTTTGAAAAATAATAATTTAAAAAAAACAGTTTAGTGAAAAACATTTTTTAAAAAAAAACTGTTTTTTTAAAATTTCTAAAAAAATAGTTTTTAAAAATTATTTTTTGAAAACATTTTTGAGAGAGAGGGAAGATTTTGTTTAATGATGGGTGTACTTAATTGAGAAAATGTGGGGACTATTAGATTTGATTATTGACAAAAGATTGTTAATTTTGATTATTCAAATGTCAAAATTTGATGAGTTATTAAGAGTTTGCTAAATTTGATTATTACAATGTAAGTACTTTTTTAAGCAAACATTGTTAACTTTAGCAATATTGCGGATGCTCCAAGAGGATACTGTATCATTTACTCCTTCTGATACGAAGAGATCTCAAAAGATCTGTCCATATTTCCTGAGTAGTGAGCACCTTGTTACCGTTGGATCATAAAGGTGTAAAAGAGAGGAGCTTCCTCTCTCTGCACACATTTTACAACCGCCTCAATACTCCACGCCTCTCTCTCTCTCTCTCTCTCTCTCTCTCTCCATTCAAACATCAAACAGAGCGCACTCTCTCTCTCTCACACGCAATCTCAAGCCATCTATGGTCGCAAGTGTGACATGTGATTTCGTCACACCCCTCTCTCCTCCTCGCCCTCGACCTTCCGCCGCGCACCGAGCCCTGCCTCCACACCTTCCTCCACGTGTCCACGTTGCCTCCGTCGTTTTCTCTCCGGCTGGCCGCCCTTACGTCCACGGCGACTCCTC
The DNA here is from genome assembly GCA_018127125.1 of Rhododendron griersonianum. Lineage (NCBI taxonomy): Eukaryota > Viridiplantae > Streptophyta > Magnoliopsida > Ericales > Ericaceae > Rhododendron > Rhododendron griersonianum. Next base: position 28,217,311 of record CM030795.1, read on the forward strand.
CTTCGACGCCATCATCGACCCCTCCTTCGGCGCCACCATCGACCCCTCTCTCTCTCTTCCCCCCACGCTTCTCTGTCTCTCTCTCCTTGGTGAACGTCATTGTCTGTTCAAATATAGCGTTTCAGTCATCAATCCCTCTCATAAATCACTGTTATTGGCTACTGATTTCGGACTGGGCGAGGTTTCCTAGCGTGTTTGGGCTTCCTCTGATCATTCTATTCTATTCTAGGGTTTCAGACTTTCAGTCATCAAACCTTCTCAATCCAGTCAACTGTACGATAAAATCTCTCAGACCTACACGCCCCACAGGGTTTCCAGAAAATCTTGTCGTTTTGTATTCGGACAGGGAGTTAGGGTTTCAAGAAAACCTTACCGTTTTGTATTCGGACAGGGAGTTAGGGTTTCGAGAAAATCTAACCGTTTTGCCTGGGTGTGAAATTCGAGGGGTTCGGAGATGGTGAGGCCCTCCAAGAACTGGGAGCGGCTGGTGCGGGCGACTCTACGGAGGGAGAAGCTCCGGCACGACGGCCGCGGCGGCCACGAGAAGGCGCCGAGCAGCATTGCCGGCTCCGTGCCGCCATTGCTCACCCGGGAGACCAACATCGACCTGATCTTGCAGGCAAGTGATTCAGTCCGAGGACCCCAATGTCGCCCGAATCCGTAAGTGAATTTCTACTCTCGGTTAACGTTCTCTCTTTGATTTGCCGTGGACTCGTCTGTCTCTTTGATTTGCCGTGAACCTTACTACACCGATTAAAAGTAAAGTTTTGAAACAGCTTTACTTTGTTTCTCATGATTTTTGTGACTTTTTCTTTGATTTTTTTTCAGTTGTTTTGCTCAAATCTCTTAATTTATCTTGTGGGAACAGACATTTATCATTAGCAAAATGAGAAGACTATCAAAGGAAGGACTGCAATGTACTGATAAGAGAGTTGGGCTAATGAATGAAATTTTGGCTGCCATGGACGCCGTGAAGTATACTGCCATCTTTGCTTGGATTGTCTGGATCTTATATATAGTTAGAATGTTAGGAGTGATTATCTGATTTAATGCTAAACAAATTCAGATGTTATGCGTGGGAGGAGAGTTTCCAATCCAGAGTTCGCGGCATGAGGAAGGTTGAACTCTCAAGGTTTCAGAAAGCACAACTATTGTCAGCGGTATGTCATAATCATAATCTTGGAAACCATCTCTTCGCATTATCACTTTCAGAGATGCCACCATAACATTGCTTTCTTTACTGTCGTATCCATGTCCATTTTGTTGATGCACTATTCTGTATTTACCGGTTATTGACTTACTTTACTTAACACACTGTAGAATTTCCCAATTGTAATGCTATTTCACTATTTACCATTGAATCCTAGACTCAATAGGTGTGATGTACAAAAGATCTCTGTTGGTCCCAACTCATGGTGGATTACACTGAGTGTAAGGGGAGGGGCAAGATCCACGTGTGCAGTGGCTCTTGTGCATTACCTTCAAACTGTTAAAAAATATGCATCCCCTCAAGTACCTATTTTGTTGAAGGGAATTGTTCAATTGAGCATGTGTAACACTGGAAAACAAGATGGTTTCTATCATGTTTACATCTCTCAATGAATCAGAATGGTAAATGCGATTTGTTGGCTATAAGCAATTCATGACATTCGTAGTTTCTTGCGAATTGGTTTTCACCTTCCTCTATTTACAATCTACACTACTTTTTCTCTTGATCCATGCCAATGTAGTAAATAAAAGGGAATGTGGTAAATTCAAATAGGATAAAGACAAAAAAAAGAAGTGTGGGTATAAAAAAGAAGACTGCAAAAATCAGTATCCTAGTTTCTTAGTAAATGCAGAATGTGTATGTTGGCCGTGGATTATACCGCACTCAACTCATTTTTCCCTGACTGCTTGTATCTTATATCTGAGCACGACTGGAAATAGGTGCATGCTACCATATCATGATTGCTTTATCTATTGCTTACTGATCAAGTACAAATTATAATCGACAGGTGTAATGCATTACAGAAGTATATTTGATGGCATTAATGAGCCAATTTCCCCCTACCTACTATTTGACATGAGGATAGTTCAGTTGTGCATGTAATACGAGATGATTTTAATCATTTTCAAAATCTCTCAATGAAACAGCAATCTCAAGCCATCTATGGTCGCAAGTGTGGCTTGTGATTTCGTCACACCCCTCTCTCCTCCTAGCCATCGACCTTCTGCCGTGCATCGAGCCCCGCCTCCACAGCTTCCTCCACGTGTCCGACGCCGTGCTGAGGGAGGCCGACGAGAAGATTGAGCGGAACAAAGAGGTGGGCCCATTGGCTGGAGTTTTGGTTGCCGGACATGCCGACGACAGTCGGGTCTAGGGTTCTGGAAGGGTATCGGCCGCCGTTCGACGCCGCTGTGGTGAGGAAGTTGAGGGAGGGTGGGGCTATTATTTTTGGGAAGACTAATTTGGATGATTTTGGGATTGAGCGTGCTACTGAAGGTTCTGCATACCAGGTTAGGGTTTTGGTCAATAGTTTATTTTATTTTTTTAAATCTCGGTGTATCGTTTATTCAAAGTATCAATATTTAAACTTAATTAGCTTTTTTTCGGTGGTAAAGGGTCTTCGAAAAAGATTGTGAGGGAGTGCAGGATTTTTCAAGAAGAAGATGAAGAGCATGAGATGGAGGCTCCCTGTACCTGTAATCGTAATGGAACTGTAAAGATGGTTTTTTTCCTTCTTTTTTTGCTATTTGGTTAACAAATTTGATTCTGGGTCCTAAACCCTAAACTAGGACTGATTTTTTTATCAAAGAATATATAGTTTAGAATGCTATTTGGTTAACAAATTTGATTATGGGTAATAAGTTGAATTAATGTATTTAGTCTATGGAGATATATTTTTCCCCTATGCACCCATCCCCCTCCCCAATTCCACTAGGATAGAGTAGATTAGGTTTAACGAATGGCAAAACAAAAAAGTATTTAGTCTATGGAGATATATTTGTACCAGTGGTTTGATGTTTGTTTGTTTGTGTTTGTTTGTTTGTTTTTTTTAATTTTTACGAATGCCCTACTAGATGATTATTATTTTTCCTTCGGAAATAAGCATGTTTGGTTTAGATAAGCTTTGTATTTTTTTGGTTTACTTGGTAGATAATTACTTTGTACAGATACTTCTTCAAATGGGTTAGAGAATGGGGGCTGAATTTGAGCATCAATCATCCTCTCATGGGTTAGAGATATTCACCAAAAATGAGTCTCCAATGGAGCTTGAATCTGGAAATTTTGGGTTAGAGATATTCACCAAAAATGAGTCTCCGTATATGTGTGTATATCTATATTTTAAAATCACTGCATGTACTTGTATGTGTGTGCATTCATATTTTATGCTTGTTTCGTTGATTTTGACTGTGAACAACCGAATATATGTATTGCAGGCCTTGTGTCTTCGAAATCCAACAACTCTGCCATCCGAAGATGCTAGGGTTCCACATTCATCTCCTGCCGCCCGTCTCCGCTAGATACAACTCAACTTTGGACTTCCTGCGTTACAATGAACGCATTTGAGTCAAGTCTCTCTCTCTCTCTCTCATACACTTGTATTCTTTGTTGTTATGTGATTGGTTTTTGTTTTATGAATTTGTCCTAATATCTAAGCCTACTAGAAAAATTCAAAATCAAGAGGACAAAGTTATGAATTTACACAAGCAAGAGGAATGGTGGGAATTATAGTTTTGGAGGCACTGCAAGTGTGCAATGCTTATCGATGTTGTCCCAAGCAAGTCCCCTTTTCTCCTAAATTGCTTCCACCCTATCTCAAAAGTTCACTTTAGCTAGACAATTCTTTACAAAATGGAATTCCTTCGGTAGTTCATATTTGTATAAGTGTATTATTGAATGTCCTAATTTTTTATGGAGTTGGTTACGTTGTTAGATAGAATAACCAACTAATCCAAATAATCATATCTAGATCTGCGAGGCTAAAGTTGTTATGCTGATGCAACAACTTCTGATCAAATTTTCCATCCTCATCTTTTCCTCTAAATGTAGTTTCTCGCATTCAGTTGAAATTCTTGAGTTTTGAGAAATTGGGTGGTTTGGAAATTTCCTTGACCTCTTCATGTTGCAAATCCATACCTTAGCCCAGTTTTTAGTTTTTGTAATTGAATGGTTATATCACATATCCCGCCTCTCCCAGTCTATTTTCTATGTTGATACGGAGGGGAGGTCCTCATACAGAAGTTTCCTTCTTAATGTGTTTTCTTGGCCGAAATAAATGAGTTTCCTCGTGATCCATTTTAAGCTCTATGTTTTTTGTTATAAATTACATTGCTTGTGCTGAAAGTCTTTTAGATTGCTTTAACTTTATCAAATGACTATTTAAGTACCTAACTTGTCAGCACTTTTCCACATATCGCCACTTCTGAATGCAAGTTATTAATAGGAAGGCCGGAGGCCTTCATCAAAAATTGTGGTTATGTTGACTAAGGTAAGATTTTATAGTTCTTAAAACTATTTCTCACTCCATAACTAGATATCGTTCTTAGTTAGCTAGAAATTTCTCTTAGTTGTAGTGTTCTTAAATTTATAGTTCTCGATTGTATTGTTATCTGTGCTACGGTTTGAAGTTGGTATGCTTCGACAAGTGTCATAGCTGCATTTGCGATAATTGGTAGAGAGGTGAGTGCCTATTGTTTAGTCTCTTGGTTTTGATATGGAGTAATCATTTTATGCAACTATGTGATTATGTGAGAAGAGGGAACATCTAAATCTAATTTTAATCTTTGCTTGTGCTCATGTTTGCTTCAGAGTGGACATAGGAAATTTAATTCTCATGTTGTTTTTGCATTCCCATGTGCATAGGTTTGTTTCATGTTTGTTTGTCAATTAACTTCTTGTTAGGAGTAGGTAGTTGGGTTGAGTAGGTAATTTTTTAGAACTTCTTTCTTCCTTCCACGGGACCTTATGTGGAACTCTTCTACCATGCTAATGTTTACAAGATTTTAACCCATGAGTAATAAATGTCTCGTTGTTTTGTTCCTTGTTATAATCATATTCTTCTGTAGCTTTTACATAAAATTGCTTCTTACATTTGCATGTTAAAAAAAAAAAAGATGGGCTGGAGAATTTTCTTGATCGTGGCACGTGCCCTCATTCTTTGGAACACACTTGTATTTTATTTGATTTGATTTGTCCATTAATGTGTATATATATTCATAATGTCTTTGGATCTTGTTTCGTATTTCCTTTAATTGTTCCCTTGCTGTGTTAGCTGTTTGCACTGTGCTAGGATGGATGGCTTGTATTATCCTCCGAGGTTGTTGGGTATATTCTCCTCACTAAAAGGTTTCCAAGTTATTTAATTCTTTGCACCAATAACTCATTGACTATCTATCTATACTCTATACTTCTTATAAAAGTCTAACATGTTTGTCTACTTTTTAATTCCTAAACTGCCCTTTTATTTTGTTTGTTTCTGAGAACTACCCTTTTACATTTCTCGCACTAATAGAACAATGCTTTGTTGTAGTGTAAAATATCCTTCCTCAGCCTCCAAGCAACACATAGGTTGGGAAGTGTGAACCGAAATAAAGAAACGGCCCCTAAACTGGTTCGAAGCATTCAATCGGCCCCCTAATTGTACAATTGTTCTATCTTCTTTTTCTTCTATCTCTCCCAAATTTATAGTGCAACTGTCGTTATATGGCTTGGGATACATCACTTCAGTTTATGATTTTGTTTCTAATGGAATAATCTTACTTTATTCCAAAAGCAGGCAAAGAACTATGTGATGCAAAAGATGCTGAAGTTAACAGAAAAGCCCTTGAGAATCAGATTGCGGAATTAGTTTCTCAAACCAATATTGAGGAACAGGATTGTCAAGCAGAGCTAAATGCTTGTAATCAGGTGATCAGTTTTTATGGGCCTTCGAAAAACACATACTTTACTGCTTTCGAAAAATACATGCCATTCGTTGCTTCCTTCCTTTGTTAATATTTCCCCCACAGTTTCTCCTGAAGATAGTCTATACAAACTGACCTATCTGAAACTCGTGCAGGTTCAGGCGATTTGGAAAGGAAGGCGTTCTTGATGGGGGCAATTATGAAAGAAAGCATAGAGTTGCAGGACTTGGCCAGATATCCTTACTAAATTTATATTGTTACTATTTACGTAATGTCCACTTGATTCTCATACTCAAAAGATTTTTCGGGTACTATAAGTTTGTCCTTTTGACCTTCTAGAAAAGAGTTTGGTAAAAAAAAACATCTAGAGAAGAGTGAAAAACATTCCAAGGAAACGAGTTATCTTTTTCCTCTTCATAGATTAGGAAGTTTGTGCATGCTCTTTTCAGTTCTTTTATAGATGGAGAAAAGGACATTGGAAATTGGAGTCTAGACTTAATAAAAGTATTTTGAATTATTATCCGGTGTTGGATTATATGCATATGTACCCATGCAAAATCATACGCTTCCAAACCAACAAGCATGTTCTTCATGCGTAGCACGTAGGCTATCACCTAACCTAGTAATAAAAGGACCAGTTTTGGTTTGCCATATTTTGCCTCGATTTTTCCAACTGTACCCCCTATTTTTAGGCGCGCAGTGTTGCTTGATTGGCTGGTGATGATGATGCATCCTTTTTATTTGAAGGTTATCATTTTCAGTGGGTATTCGGGACAGTTTTTGTTTCAGACTGCTTTATGCAAGTTATTACAACTTAGAGTGGAAATTGCATAGAATCATGACATTTCAAGGTTTTCTAGTTACATATGGTTCTTGAACAGATTCAACTTTTCGGTTTCTGTTGGAACGATAGAAGGACCAATTTCCTCCAGGCTACCTTCTCAAGGAAGTTTCTATTGATAAACCATTTGAAGAAGATGCTTATTGCTGCCACTTCAATTGTCACAGAAAAAACCGGGAGCAGCAATTCGGACTTGGTCTTGAAGTACCAATGGTTTGTAGGAGAAAGAACTCCTTCAAATTTTATTGCCATCCCAAAGGCCACAGGAGAGGTAATGGTTTCTAGCTATGTTAATCGTTACTCATTCGTCTCTTCTTGTTAATACATTTTGGGTCTTCCTACATTCTAAGGAGACATGCATTTAATGCACATCTCCCTAACAAGTTGATCTGATTTCAATCATTGTCCCTCAAGTCCCCACTTTAGAACTAGATAATTTATGAAGGGTAGTTTTGGAGTGCACCACCTGTTTTTTTCTTTTTAACTTGTCAAAGAGGACTAATATCCTGGGACAACAGAAAATGAAATAGAGGAGTGATAATAAGGGATGGAAGGAGTACTAGTAATTTATTTGTATTGCTGATGATTTTTCTATATGTGCAAGGTAATGCTGATAATAATACCCTCATGATGTGGCATAAATACCTCAAAGTATAAACATGCTCGAAAATTGGGCTGCAATTGAAATAGGATGTTTGTGAACTGCTGGCTAATGGGTTCGTTAGGGAGGTAATAATGTATATTGTAGGGTGTTGTCTATGTTTTATTCCATTAGACTATTCGTACTGAATGCTTAATTTCAAAGAGAACCCTTAATACTTGCAAGTTCCTCAAGTATTTGAGATTCCATTGTCCCATTTTAGCATATGTTTGATCCTTGTTCTTTGGTATTCTGTTTTAACGATCGTAAGCTTCTAATGTGCATGTAATCATCTTGCAGCTCTTCCGCCGAGCCGAATTTTTTTGTCTATCATCGGCGATTACTGTGAAGGTGGAATATTCACAGCCTCATATGGCTACATAAGGGGTCATGAAGGAAAAAGTACTTACAATTGGTATCTTCACGAGGTACCATTGTCTCTATTGTTTTATTGCGTTGAACGGTTTATGTCTTGGCATTTTGGCATGGACATTTTAGTATTTTACTTTATCTTAAATGCTTTATGTGTCGAGCTTAGCTTTGGTACTCTAAATCGTATGCGATATGATTCGTTTTGGCTATGATATTGTATGACCTTAGACGTCAAATCTCACATTTATGTCGACCCCATTATATGCAGGTTGATACTGACTCTGGCACCCTTATACCGGAGGTTTCAGGTCTCCTTCAATATCGTCTTACTGTAGATGTCTTCGGTAAATTCATTTCCTTTAAATGTATCCCAATACGTGATGATGGGATTGTGGGTGAGCCAAGAACTTGCATGGGGCAGGAACGTGTTCAACCTGGTAACTGTATGTCTCCCATCACGATGTTGTGCTTGTAGTTACCAAGAATTATCGACAATATTTGCGTAATGCCCACGGCCTCATAGTATGATGTAATGTGAAGACCGAATTACAAAGCATGAGAGAGAATATAGGCATGGTTGTGACTGCCTATTTGTTTTCAGGGAGCCCGAGATTGCTTTCTCTGCAAATAGTCGAAACTACGGTTGAAGGCAGTACACTGACTGTTGATAAAAAGTAGAGGTGGCAAACGGACGGGTCCGGGCGGGTTTGGGCGGGTTGAAACGGGTCGTGGGTCAAATATGGGTCAAAAAGTAAACGGGTTGAAACTGGTCGGGTCAAATATGGGTCAAGCCAAACCCAAACCCGCCCGACCCGACCCGTTTTCCTCCCCTCTTTTTTTTTTTTTTTGGTTTTGGTTTTGTTTTTTGTTTTCCTTTTTCTCCCTTCCCCCCGCGGGTGATTTGTCTCAATAAGGGAATTCAGAAAAGTAAAATTTTATGATTAAAACTCAATTTTTTGTATTTGTTTGTTTTGCGACAAACTTTTTTTTTTACTTTTACCCTAATATTTTTTGTAATATTCAAGATAAATCCCTTCAACCGGTTTTTTGGGCTTTATCTTGGATGTTTTCAAAAATATTTGGGTAAAAGTCAATTTTTTATTCCGTACTTTTCTGATTGGAGCGAATCAAAAATCGTAAAATACTTGTCGCTCATAGGAGCTCAAGGGATTGGAGAGAGAGAGAGAGAATTTGTGTGGATGAATTTTAGAGGTGGCAAATGGAAAAGTAAATTTTTTTGTCCTTTACCTATATATTTTTGAAAAAAATCACTTTAAAAAAAAAGTCAAAAAAAATTGGTGTACTTATCTCACTGGAATGGAGAGATTCTTAGAGAGAGAGAGAGAGAATTTGGTGTACTTATATCACTGGGACATTTTTCTAGCAAAAAAACGGGAGTTCATAAAGGAGGGAGAGAGAGAGAGAGAGAGGAGTTGAAATGAAGGAGTAGGATTGAATTTGATCTGGTTGTCTATCTCTCTCTCTCTCTACACTTGGGTTTATTTACTCTCTCCTCTAATCTCGACGCCAAATGTGTACCAGAGAAAGATGGGGAGAGTGTGGGCTGAGAGAGAAAGAGGTGTTGGGCCATTTTTAATTCTAACCCATATTTAACCCACTCTCAACCCATTACATAATATGGGCGGATTGGGTTGGGTTATAAGTGGGCGGATTTGGGCGGGTTAAGAAATATGGGTTTGGATTGCCACCTCTAATAAAAAGTATTGAGGTGGCAAAGAGGGTGACTCAGTTTTCCGGTGGTTCCGGGTATCTCCTTTTGAAAGCATATTTGTACATCTTTCTCTTGGTCTGGTCTTACAAACGAATGATCTGAGCTTCCTTGATTACTGCTTGATATTACCCATTAGATTATAGGAACAGCTTGGAATTTTTGTTACCTGATTATAAAGCATTGGAAGATAATTGAGAATCAAGATATACTTGTATTGCTTTTGTTGTACAAGTTATATATTTGCTAAATAACTGTTATCATTTTTGCAGACTAGTTTCGATGGCAACCAAACTGAAGTTAAAGATGCTGCTACTACATCATACATACTCTCAGTTGATGATATTGGCTTCTTTGTATCTGTTTCATGTGAACCTGTAAGAAGTGATTGGGCTCGTGGTCCTATTGTGCTTTCAGAACAAATTGGACCAATAATACCAGGTATGCAAAATGTTTCATTGCAGCACTTTTGATAATTGTATCTATCCAACCAACCTGTGGTCAGATAAGGAAAGGGCACCCTATGGTCCTTTCATTAACAAATTGGACCAGTAGTTCCTGGCAAGAAAATGATTACTTTGGAGCAGTTTTTGGGAATTTTATCCTAGGGCTATATCAAATCTTAATTTTCTTTATAAACGTGGTGAATTGACTAGTTAGTCATCTTCAATCCAGTTTGCTAGTCTATTTTGGTGCCTAAATACATTTCCTTCCATGAAACTATCACTTAAATTTAAATCAAAGTACGTTTGTATTTGATGTGCTACTACAGGGCCACCTACTCGCCAGTCACTTAAAATTCTTGGATCATTCGTGGAAGGACAACGGTTGAGTTTCATTGCTTCTTATAGTGGATGAGCCATTTGTCAACCATCACTTCTGGAAATCCTAGAATTCTTGCCTTAATTTGTAGTTCTCAAATTAGCATAACTAAATCTTGATTCAGGGAAAAAGGAGATTGCTTCTATGAGTGGTTTAGATTGGAAAGTAATGGCGTCAAGGATAAGCTGCTAAATGCTGGTGGTAAGTTTGTTCGCCTTTGAGATATGTTTTTGTTTGTTTGTTTTGAGTGTTATTTTTCCTGGTCCAATTCTTTCTGATTGGACATGTTTTTCCAACAGAGTTCTTGGACTTGCGTTTGGAGGATGTAGGAAGATGTCTAGAACTTGTGTACACACCTGTTTGTAAAGATGGTGTTAAAGGGAGTGCTACGTGTGTCTTGTCTAGTGCGGTTTCTCCTGGTAAGTAGTTCCTTGAAATGGAAGTCTCAGCACTATTGTTGAAGCATAAAATCTTTGGTGACTGATCTTTTGACATTTTGCTAAAAAAATTCCCCGAGTAGAGAAAGCATATATAGGGGCCTCCACTGTGCCTCCCTGCCATGCCCACAATTTGGGAAATATAATAGAACTCTGTAAGAATTCTAGGAACCTTTTTCCCCTTATATGTAAATAGAACTCTGCAAGGAATCTAGAAACCTTTTACATGTTAAATATTGTAATATAGTTACTTTACACATCATGTTGCTGTGGAAGATTAACACCGTAAACAACTGTTAATCAAACATCAATTTGTTAGGCTAACTCAACTAAAAGCTTACTCTGTTAGAGTTGGTGTAAGTATATGTATTCCCAACATGCTCCCATTGCATGTTGCTAGACTTTCTTTTGAGTGGATCAAACACATGCATGTATCACAAGAATATATGTTAAGCCCAAGCTCCCCACCCTTGAGAGGGCGAAACATGTGTAAGTTTCATAAATGTCAAGTGACATCGGGTTTTGAGTATCGGACCTGTGCATTCTCTTGTGTTCATCAAATTCATTCATCATTGATTCATTTCTTATGTATGCTTGACTATAGTTGTTTGTTGTAATAGAGGAGCCAATGGGTGTGGAGCTTGTAATTCCTGATTGCTGTGAGGACCAGATCGTGGTCCCTCAAAAGACATACTTTGGTGGACAATAAGGTGATGAGGAATGTGTGATACAGAACAAAGAAAAAATTAAACGAAGCTGATCTCATGGACATCACTGATATGTGTGAAGATGTCCATGTGTGTGGACAAAGACTGTAAGTTCTGCGTTGTTGTGTCATGGATTCCAGTTATAGAACTATAGCTCCTTTCTTATAAGCTACATTAAATTGACATTCACCTGTGGCAGAACATGTAAACCAACACTGGACGATGTGGGGGCGTATTTGGCTTTGTATTGGCAGCCTCATGCAGATGGTAAATGTGGAAAGCCACTAGTATCAATTTGCGATTCTCCAGTCCCGGTACAACCTTCATGTTCTTTACTTAGTGTTGCAGTGTTGTCTTCTTTTCCTTATCTTTTTTGTCTAATGGCCGGTTGTATGCCTGACAAAGTTCACCAATAAACATTGTCAGAAGTAGGATCACCTACTTAGAAATGGATATGGGGACACGACAATTGTGAATTCTAATATCGGGACACATAGACGGGGGACATGTCAAAAGTAAATTATATATGTATTTTTCCTTTTTTAGTTGTTTCTATCATTATTGTACACCTAAAGAGCCAAAACTTATGGAAACTAACACGAGTGTAGCAAAGAAATGGAACCATCTTTAATAGATGATCATAAAAAATAGAAGCCACAATGCACAATTACCTGTTTGTTATTGTTTAACCCCCTCAAGTAAGTGTGTTCTATTAGCTATGTCCCCATGCGTTTCTCACTTGAGACACGAGCTTAATAGCAGGATCCTTCTAAAATGGGTGCGCTCCCTAAATGAGAGCTTGACGGGAGCTCGCTCCTAACTAAGATGGGAGCTTATCGAACGGTTAAGGCAGTTATTCTCTTACTTTTAAGGGAGTTATGCCATTGTGGAAATAAGAATATGAGAATCATATTAGTCAAGAAGTTTTTGCAAATTGAGAATATATAACTTCCAATAATTACACTTTAAGATCGGGAAAATTTCCAATAAGTATCACTTTTCCTTTAATGGTTAAGTATTTAAAGATATTTTATATACATATTTTTATATAATTTATATACACTCCTTAGGCGCTTCCAAACTTAGGAGCTTCTAGGTGCCTCCGCTCATCCGCACCCTCTCCCGCTCCCGCTCCGTGCTACTAAGTTCACGTCCGTTCCCGACTTTCTTCCGTTCGCTTGAATCTTCCTGTGTTGTCTTGCCCTTGATCGATTGAAGTGAGATGGATGAGGTTCAGATGGCCATAGATAGGTAAATATCCACCTTACTCGGACAAGTTTGTCTATTTCGATTTTATATTTGATGATTGAATCTATTTGTTGTCCATGTGTTGTTCTAAGAATGGGTTGTGCTAGGGACAAAGAAAATGGGCAAAGAAAAGACCCTTAAAGTGTACATGAACGGCTCAGATTCATTGTGCAGTGAATCTGAGCCGTTCATGTACACTTTAAGGGTCTTTTCTTTGTCCATTTTCTTTGCACTTAGCATTTCTCTCTAAGAATAGATGGATGTAGGTGTGCGTTTACACAAACTGCTGGTTTTGATTCAAAAGCAATGGAATTTCTACTGTTATTTTACATGGCCTTTGGATGTTCTGGTTGTTCTCAAATTCAATTTGAAGTGCTTTGAGGCATTTATCTTGCCTGCCTGTTGGATACTTATTATTGGCATTTCATAGATTTTCATGTCTCAAGTTTACTTTGCTGTCTTGGACAGGTGTTGTTTATTTATCTCATAACTATATCTTCTGGTGTGATCTTGTTGATCGAAGAAACTTTGATGTTTGTATTTTCGTAGCAACTATTTGAAAAGGTCGATGTGGATAACCTGCAGCCCATTCAACGTCCACTGAGATTTATATCATCAGTTTGAATTATTATGCCCCTACAAAGATTGATCCCCATGTGCTTGATTTGAAGCATCTATTTCAAGGAGAGAGGCCAGCAACCTCCAAATGTATTTTACGTTATTTATGCCTTGTTTGGATGGTGATTTGAAAATTTTTGAGTTTGGTTTTTGGGTAATGAGTCGAGAGAGAAATTAGGGTAATGAATCGAGAGAGAAATTAGGGTAATAAATGGGGAGAGATAGAGAGAGAAATGAGAATAATGATTGGAGGGAGGAGAGAGAAATGAGAGTAATGATTGAAAGTAGGGGTAATGAGTGTTATTTGAGTTGAATTTTTTTTTTCCAAAAATTGACCAAACAAAGTATTAGATTTAGAAACTCTTTCCCTTAAAGTATTGGCTTTCACATTTTTATGTATGTTCTTAATGTGTGATGTTGAGCAACCACTTTGGTAGGCCAACTCCAACAACCGAGACATTTTCCAGGGACATAACTTATGGCAACAACGCGTGATAGATAAATTTCACTCCACTTTTTTGGTTTACTATTTACAGATTAGTTTTTACAGCATAAAATTTTACGGTTGAGCGTTTGCTATTTTTATTACCAAGAATTTTACTCCAATATTGTTGGCTCTGATGAGGTTGCAGTGAATTGTAGGTGTATTTTTTTGGTTCAATATGGCCTAATTGGCTTTAGAAGTAAAGATTTCTTTTATGAAACTGAAATAGTTAAAGGTAGAAATGTAGTATGAATAGGAGAGGTTTCTCACAAGTGGGAGAACGAAGATGGAGTAAAATGAAAAATTCTTCAATTTTGGGTGAGTTTATGATATATTTATTTTGTTCGGATAGACACCAAAATAACGTCTGTTTCAGCTAAAAATACCAAAAATATCATTTAGACCACAAAGTTGTCTTGAATAGTGGGTATTTTTAGGTAAAAATACTGAATATACTATTTAGACAATAGTGTGTGTGTGTGTGTGCAGCCCATAGGCTTTGTGCTATTCCACCACTCGGAAGTAGGAGGAGTCACTGCGTTGGAATCAGTTTGGCCAGGTGGTGGGCCAGGGCCTTGAGAAAACTGTTTCTTTTTTTCCAAACCAAAAAGTGGTAGGGTTACTTTGCTAGGGTTTCTTCTGCATATGTTTGGGATTAGATTTGTGTGTGCGCGTGCGTTTTATTTGGGTTCTTGTGATTTTGGTTTGCTTTGTATGTGTATGGGATTTGGTGCTTGGTTTGCGCATGTTCTTGCTCTATTCGGGCTCCTATTACATTTTAATTCTTTTTTTGGATTGATGCAAGACTAAGATGATGTGAATTTGGGTTTAATTCAGTGTTTGAGTTCCCTTGTTCACTATGCCTTGTTTTGTGTTAATTGAGGGATTTGCTCGATAGGGTTTTTGCACACACCTGCTTATACATATGAATACACTCATATTCATATTTGCATCGACTCTGATCTTATGAACGAATGAGAATTACGTGTATTATGTACTTCATATGGCATAAATGTTGTGTATCCGTGTTCCTTTTTTGAATTGGATTTGGTGAAGACTTCATAGTGTGTGATTGTTAATTTCAAGATAGCCGCTCGTCGGTTTCTATTTTTAGTATAAGCTGTGTGCCTGTATCTAACTTTAGCCTAGGCTCTTTCATTGGCTTCTTCCGATCAGATTATTAGATATCAAACTTTCTGTATTATAAAGATTGTATAATTAAGTTCATTTGTATGGGAGAAAAGAAAGTGCTTAATTTTGTTGAATTACCTTCTAAAGCAAAAAAAGTTTGGTGTTACATAAAAGGAAACCATATTTAAAGTAGCTACCACAAATGCCTTTATCATGTCTTATTTTTAGGATATGATTTTTTTTGGTACGTGTGTCTACTTGCGCCTGGATATTCTTCTATCTTATCTCTATAAAATGAAAAATCTTTGAAGCTATGGAACCAGCTACAGATTTGGTTGAATACTACTACGAAACGCTGGCCTCTTATCACTGGGGGATTCAGTGAAGAAAACTTTATTGGGGATTATCTATTTTGATAAGTGTTCGGGGGGGAAAAATTCAGCAGGGTTTGGATGCTCCAGATTGGATGTATATAGCTAAAAGGACTTTGAGTTGGCTATTCTTTTCATGGATCTAGCCATTATATTGGTGGGTTTTCATCATCTAACAATCTAACAATATGAATCATTTTTGCAGAATGAAAGCAACAAATTCAGATTTGAGGGGGCATCCAAATTTGGTGAAGTTTATTGGATTCTGCCGTGAAACTGAATGTCTGGGAGTTGTATATGAGCTAAAACTGCTGGATACAGTAGAGAAACCAATTCTCCACAGTGACCTACTTGCATTTGCTATCCATTCATAACTCATAAAAATGCCATTTTTTTAGTCGAATTTTGTTGATTTGACCAACAGGAAAAAAAATTAATTGATGATAGATAATTGTCAGGTCACTAAGACATTGACTTGAATCTAAAAAAGAGAGTCACTTCCAACAATGTGTTATATGGAAACCAGTCATTTTGTGTTTCTGGATGATTTGAGATGGCTTGCAAAAATCAAGGTAGCCCTCGAATTTGCATGTCTCCTTGAATGTGTGCATGATTAACAACTCTTACAATGCAGTATCGGCCCAGCTCATTTAATGGTTGACCAGGTGAGCCTTCATGACTTCTTTTTTCCTTTTTATTTGTGTTGATAACAATGTTCATCGAGAGCTTATAGGGAAAGTTGATTGTACCAGCCCTAATTGTGATCTTGCATGTAGGCTTTCAATTAAAGATTATTTGACTTCGCTACACTTGTTGGTGGAGGTTTTGGTGAGGCTAGTTCCCGCGAATATGCAATTGGGAGTCATGCCTACATTGATCCACTTAACAGGTTTGCATCGTAATGTTCTTTGCATACTTTTTATTTGAAACTCAGGAACATCAATTCAACTTTTATTTAGTTGACTTCCTAATTTTGTCTTAGTATAAGTTTACAGAATTATGGAGTAGATTATGGATAAGAATATGGTTAAAGATAAAGATAAGTACTATTCCAGATTTGATTTGATTTAATTTTAATTTATCTGGACTCTCACCTTCAAGCCTTGCTTTTTTTTTTTTTTGGGTAAATCAGCTTGAAATAAAAAGGGGGGCTAACCGAATATACAGCCTACAAGGGGCATACCCCAGGAGGAAACCTTCAAGTCTTGCTACCAGAGACTCCGATTTTTCGTATGTATTTTTGAAAAATTGCCTGCTCGAATTCCTTCCCTAATCTCATAAATTTTGATGGATCCTTTAATTCATGATTTTCACATAAATTTTGTTATATTCCTCTCTTAACATTTTTCTTGAGTTTTTGATGCCATATTTTCAGAGTGGCATAAGGTGAGGAGAAAAGTGGTCTGGTGGTTTGGTGGAGAGGAGAAAGAGATGAAGCAAAAACACAAGCAGGGTTCGAGGTAGGAGGGGTATAAGAGAGAGGACACTGGAGGTGCACGGCGGGGGATGAGTCAAGATCAGGGATCATCGCTAAAAGGCTAGATTTCCTGGCTTTTTTATGTCCACTTAATATCATCGCTACATATTTGTTCAGCGCTTAATAATGTTTTCTTCCATGATTTTGTAGTAAGTTACCTAATTTATTGTGCCGGTTTTCTTTTATTATCAAAGAGAACTACAAAGGAAGGTAAACATGAGCGGGGTTTGCAGTAGGGGGGCGCATCAGATAGAGGACACCAGAGTTGCGTGGTAGGTGAAATATGTATTCCTTGTCTCTCTCTCTTTTTTAAAAAGTCTTGGTTATTCGATCATTATTTTATGGGTAGCCCTAATGCCACGAACTGTTTTTCTATTGCCACGACCTTTTTCCTGTTGTTTGACAGTTTTGCCCAATTTATTATGTTTGGCTTTTCTCCTTCTCCTTCTTAACACCAGACCACTGCTCATCTCTGGTCTTATCTTTACCTCTTTCATTCCCTTTGCATCTGCTTCGGACATTCCCGATTCCAAATTCAACCTCTTCATCCGCAGAGGCATAAAGGATTAGATGTCATCAAGAACCTTTTCCGTTGGTGGACGATCGATTTGTTAGATCTCCATCCCAGAGTGGTAGGGGTGAAAAATGAGAAAATTGGGTTGTGTTAATTCCTTTTTCATTCCTCATCTTTTTTCTATTGATTGAGGAACAAGTTTTGATTTTTCTTTTTAATTAAAGGAAGATGAATTCTATACTCTGTTGCTACTACCTGCATCTATACCTAGTTTGATCTTTGGGAGAGAATGAGATGGACTCTTGTAGCCGATCAAAGTAAAAAGAAATGGACTTGTGTTGGGGGGGGGGGGGGGGTTCATGTGTGACATGTATAAAGTGTCAAGTGGAAAGAGAAGAGGATATAAAGGTCATTACACAGCTACTTTTGTGGCAGTAAAAGAAAGGTTCGTGGCATTATAATTTATTTTATATCTTTTACATTGAGGAAAAAAATATCGTGTTTATAATATTCATATTGATGAGGTGGATAAGGGCTTGAGGGAAACTGCGGCATGAAATTGTGGTGAATACAACTTTCTTTCTTTGTTGTTATTAAGCTTGAAATCTATAAATTAGTCCCTTGAAGTGAAAACTTTAACATTGGGTTATTTATTAGCAAGAATAGTTGGATCCACGGTCATCACCCTACACTGAGAAAGGTGATTATATAGATATAATGACTTACTCTGGCTAGTAGTCTTCCTATCTCTTATCGTATCTTTTTTTTTTTTTTTTTTGCTTTCCAAATTTTAAAGTCTATTGAGAACGTGATCTGACGTTAAGAGTTATTATGTATTGCTTTAGAAGAATGAAGGACTTGGCTATATCAAGAATGATGTGAAAGATGTTGCACTTTTTGCTTGGGTTTTAGTTTATGTAGTCCAACAATTTCACTTATGTGACCTTTGCTTCGTTAATGTATTACCTAAACATCAACAACAGATGGTGGATTATCAACTCAATAGGTTTTCCTTTTATGGGTTTTAGGATAGTGTTTATGGGGTAGCGATATAGAGATACGTCTATAGTGGGTTGCAGGTGTAGGAGGTGAGTGTGGGTTGGGGGTGGAGAGTTTGGTTTTGACTTGTGAAATGTCTAAGGGGTGGGTTTGTGTGGCCAGGGGTTGGGAGTGCGATGGGCATGGTTTGGTCTGTGTTTTTGGAATGTTATGGTCATGTGTCTTGGAAATGGTTTGGTCTGTATTGTGGAATGGATTGGTCTGTCGATTGGTTTGGGTCATTGAAGTTGGTGTGTCCCATATAATAGAGTTAGGATCAAGGTTGTCAATCCCGTTTTGTACCGGCCGGTACGTACCGGATTTGTGAGAAACCAGTAAGTTGACCATCTGATACCATTCCGGCGCCAATACCGGCGCTTACCGGTCGGTACCGGAAAATTCGGCGAATCTCGGCCGAGATGTTACATGGAATTTCATCCGGTATTTTGCTAAACTGGGTTTCGGATCTATGAACAGGTCCATGGAGGGGGAGAGAGAGAGAGAGAGAAACCCAGATCATGGACTTGTATCTTACATTTCGACAAAAATTAAACCCACCAAACATGACCCAGTTATCCCTGTGTTTGCAACTTTGCACTTCGCCATGACTGGTTGACTGGTTAAGGAACTAAGAGAGAGAAAGGGAGAGAAGCAGGAACAGCAGAGGCGGGGAGGATGTGCTGGTAGGAAAGTTCATAAACTATTAGAAGCCCTAAAATGACAGAAAGACAAAATTACCCTTTGTTATTACTAGTATTACAGGTCACAACGTACACGTGGGGCTAGTACCTTGTTCAGGAAAGGATATGGGAAAAGAATCTACCAAGAAGAGTTTTGTTTCCATTTATTTCTTTGAGCTTAGAATTTTATTTTTTTTAAATAAAATTTGACCTCTGAAGATTTGATATTTATGGGAACTTATATTAATGAGAGTGTAATTTGCGTTGTCTAATGAAAGTTTATGTTATAATAAATTGAATGACATGCAAAAAAATTAACCGATTTATAACTATATAATGTTAATAGCGCTAATTCGAAACGGTACCCGGTATTTGACCGGTACCAGTACGTACCATACCAATAGGAAAATCGGTACCTTGACCGGTACGGTATTCAGAACATTGGTTAGGATTGGTATGTGTCTTGGTGTGCTTGAATGAGCTTTTTTTTTTGCTCTCTTTCATATGGTCAAGCAGTTGGTATACCTGGTTTCTGTTGCTACTGAGGTCTCTTTTGTTTCTGCTGCTTCTTTCAAAATCAAAGCCTTTGGTCTCACTTCATAGTACTGCTATTGGTGTTGCTTCTGTCATTGAGTTCTGGTTTCTATTGCTGTTTGAACATGTGTTGCCTAATTTTACTGCTTCTGGCATTGTGTAATTGCTGATTATGTTGCTTTTAGTTCTGATGCTTTGGATGATTCGTTTGTTTCTGCTACTGCAATTGATTCCTAAGCTATTGCCGATCAAAAGAAAATTTGATTCCGAAGCCATGGTACAGATTTTGTTGTTGAAAATGCTTTGCTGCTGAGCTGTGGATGTCCTGATGGATGACTGTTTGCTGACAAAGTTTTTTGAGCTTTGAGGTTTTACTCTGAAGTGGGAGGGTGATGTTCTTAGTTTGGTTGCTATCTTATACTGTGGAGCATTTAAGCTCACAAGTATTTTCTT
This sequence comes from Rhododendron griersonianum, assembly GCA_018127125.1. Taxonomy (NCBI): domain Eukaryota; kingdom Viridiplantae; phylum Streptophyta; class Magnoliopsida; order Ericales; family Ericaceae; genus Rhododendron; species Rhododendron griersonianum. The sequence goes on from CM030795.1 coordinate 28,237,296, forward strand.
TTCATGCTTGAACTTTTGCTTTTTTTCATTCAACATCTCTTTGGATGAGAGTTCTTTTTGGGCCTTACATTTAGCCTCATGGTCGTATCATGATGTATATGTTTTGCCTTGCTTTGTCATTTCCTCAATGTATCTATTTTTTTAGTTATTAAGATACTTTATCTTTGCCAATAAAAGGACACTGGCTGACAAGTATTTTATAAGGGATGTAGCGGGGGTTAGTGAAGATAACCTTTTTGCTATGACAGGTTCCCATCTATTGAGTGAAATCCTACGGCACTAATCACGGGTTAGATTATGTCTATTTATGGTGTAGAGAACGTGATTGAGAATGAAGAAACAATAGGAGCTCTAGACTGCTGTGTCAAGCGTCATTAGTGATTAATAGGCCACAAACCAAGAGGGATTGCATCCCTACGGAACAATTGTCCGTCGAAAGGTTTGAATTGATGGAGTATTAGCATTCTATCCTATCCTAAGTTTCTGATATCCCCTGTTAAATTACGCATCATTTCTACGCAATAGGTATTCTAGTTATTATTATAATATTGCTGAATTTAGTTGAGTTTGTTTTATTTTAGTTTTAAAACAATGGGTAGGTGGTTTCCTTCAGGCAAGTTGTAATTTGTTACGATTGTCTTAGTTTTAATAAGTAGCTGCCACATTATTTCTTTCTTTTTTTCACAAGCATGTTAAATAACTGTCGTCATAATTGCTTTCCTAACTTTTATTAAGTACGTTTAAATAGCCATCCTGTTAATTGCTTTCCTGTTGAAACCTCAATACTTATTTGAAACCTTTTCTTCAAGCAGTTCACAGTCTAGGGCAGATCTATTGACACTTGGTTTGGCAGCAACCAATATTCTAGCAGGACTTGTATGGCTGTCAATCCGGCCAAAAACTATAGTAGCGGTGAGGATTCCAAATTCTTTTTCTTCCCGATTTAATTGCCCTCCTCCCTTGGTTGAATTTCCACCAATTCAATCTTATAAAGCTTAAAATTTTGGCTGCAGGTAAATCCTCAAGGCGTGGAGTGTCTGAGCCTAAGGCTAAATTCTCATCTTCCAGATTTTGTAATTTCTGAGCTGATATGGTATGAAGCTTCTGTAACTTGTGCACTATGTCCATCTTGTTTAGTTCGGGTGAATCGTCATATCATTATAGGAAAGTAACATAGAAGTTCGAACACAAAACATAGTTGTATTCTTGTCCATGTGAAAAGCTAGAAATGGTTATTTTCTAACTGATGAGTTTCTTTAAATATCATAAGAAAAAAATAGAGGATCCAAGCGCCAACATCTGTTTTAGGACGCGAACACATATCACACATACTTCTTACCCTTTTGAACCTACTATCTAGATTTCTGTGACGTTATGTGCCAATGGATTTTCCTGAGTTTTATTTTTATGTTTGCCTTTTTTTAAACCAACTTGCTATGTTTCTGGCTCGTAGACATGATTTCAACTCATCCATAATTGTTCGTTGCAAATAGCTATATTTGATGAGAAAGTAAAGGATTAAGGGCTAAAATTAGAATTGGGTTTTTATGGAACCAATTATACTATACGTGGTATTGATATCTTACTTGTTAAGTAAAAGAGGATTGCGTTCGAATTGGCGGGCTTGTCTTTTGGCCTGATTTTTCAAATTATGCCCCTCGAATTTGCAGGCTTGTCTTTTCGTTAATGGGTATTTATGTCTTTTTAGTCTGCAGTAGTGACGACGTCGTTGTATTGAGGTGTGCTGATCTCCGTGGTTGTGATGACGCCACGCTCTTGTTGTGTGCATTGAGTACGCCTCTTCGCTGCAATAAAAAATAAAAAATTCATTTTCTTCATGATTGGATTGGAACTAGCGTCAGATCATCCCACTGCTTCTCGTTGCGATCGGCAGTGAGTGTTCTTTCTTTGTCATGTAATTTGCATTCTTTTTAACTTTTGGGTGTGGGTTTTGATGCTTTTAGTTCTTCAATAAGGTCCGTGTACTTTTTGTGGTATGCCATTTTTTGTTTCGCTCGGTTTTGCGAGATTATCTTCTTCTTTTTTGTGCTGCGGGTTCTTTGTGTGTGGATTTTGTTCGTTTGGGTTCTTATTATGCGAGGATTTTGTCCGTCTATGTGTGGCGTTTTGTTTGTACGATTTTTTTGGGTTTGGAAATGATTTTACGCGCTCACGACCCATTTGGATGGTGAGAAATGATGGGATAAGAAAAAAAAAAGGAAGTTGTTTCTCATCAAGTCTAACCCAAAAACATTTTGGGTCAGGTTGGGCAAGAAAGGGAAGGAGCCAATTGGAACATTTTATTTTTGGGATTGTCTCTCAATTTTCTTCACCAAACTACTAAATTCAAATGAGTGATTTGACTACAAGCCAAAGCCTTTTCTTTTCTCTTCTCTTGAAATCACTCCATCCAAGCAGACTATTTATATTTTGTGGGTGTAATCGTGAATTGCGGAATTTTTTAAAAGTGCTTGATATGATCGGGATTAACATGCTGTGGATCTTGAGTTATGTAGATTAAATTTGCTTGTCATTATATTTGTGTAAAGATTTTACTGTAAATGGTAGACCATAATAAGGATTGTACAATTTTTTACCTTAGGATATTTTATAGTCTTCCGGGTACTGTTTTAGTGATTCCTGATTATTTTTCAGTTTCTTATTTCGTTATTTTAGGGCCATTGAGTCGTGTTTGCTTGTTGGATCTCCGGCAATAAGTAAGGGAATTCTTCTCATAGTTATAGAGTTCATTACTCTTTCCATTTTGTGTTTTGATTAGTTTTGAAGCTTTTGGGTGTTCTGAACTCCTTAAAAATATAAGTGAGCCTTACTTTTGCATGTGGTTTTGCCTGGATGTTCTCATGGAAACTGTTTGTAGTTAGTATTCTAAATTTTCAGTGATTATGGTATTGAAACCCTAAAATATAACATAAGGAGTGAATAAGTTCTTTGTTTCTAGTCAGACTTGTGGTAGCTTACACCCCACATAAATCTTCAAATGGACGATTTTGAGATATGGCTACGGTAATGAAATATGCAATTGAAGTCTTGGACCAGCCCATAGAAAAAGGGGAAAAAGTTTGCAAAACCATAAAAAATTTCAGTAAGAAATACAATATGTAGGTTTGTTCTTGTCAATCGACTTGTTAATTAAAGCATGCATTTTGCAGAGCTTATACATGAAATGTCCAAGTGCACAAAGTTGATTTCATTTAAGATCCGCACTTATGGGTCTACAATTTCAGATAAGTTTTCTAATTTGATTTCAGTTGTACACTGTTTGGAAGATTCAAGAGGTCCCTTTTTTTAAACCCGTGCTTTATTCTCATACATGAAGGATGTATGTATACATACATTGATACGCACAAAATCCATTATGTTGGTGATGATTTTGCAGATGAGAGAGGAGTAAACGGGAATCATAGACAGCTTAATACAGAGCAGAGAATCGGTAAGACGGTTGAGCCTACTATATACTCATGTGAGTGGATTCAGTGTTTTTTAACAATTTCATTGCTTTGGCCACATATATCTGGATACGGATTAAATTAAATGTGTTTGGAATGCTTTCTAGTCTACTCAAACTCTCTTTGCAATTACGGTTTTATTATTTTTCGTTATTCATCTCTGCACTCAAAAAGAAAGACTGGGTAAATAATCTCTCTAATAAGGCAGCTCAGTTTTTTTGAAAAATTGTGTATGTGTCAATTGGTAATTGGTTGAGACAAACATAAATTCAAGGGCTGAGAATCTACAAATCCATCTGCTCATCTAACAGAACCAACGGATACAAAAAAGCATTCCCTTTTTTCCTCCCACACACATGTATCCCAATTACAAACACCGTCCTCTTTCTCTCTCTCTCTCTCTGCTACTATTTTGAGATCTGAACCTCTCACTCACACACGCTAATTCCAGATCTGGAATTTGAATCTCTCTCTCTCTCTCGCACATACACAACTCTTATTTCAAACCTCTTCTCTACAAGGCATATCAACCTCTTCTCTACGACTGCAGGAGAGGAAGAACTTTGTTGAAGGATGGGTCTGGTAACTATCAATCTCTATTTCGATATTTATTTTGGGTTTCTTTCTCTGGTTTCTGTTGGGTAACTCTATTAATTTTTTCCTATTTTAATTTGTCGATTTAGTCGGTTTTATTTTTTTCGACAATCATTTTGTGGCGTTCTGTTGGGTTTCTTGACTCTCGAGTCTCGAAGGAATCCTAAAACTTCGACTAAGGTCAGCGAGCAGAATGCCCAATATTCCAATGTGATAACTGAATTTGCTGCATTTGGACAGCAAAACGGGTTCCCTATATGTGTTTTCCATTACTGATGTTATTGCTACTTTTATGTGTAAATTCCGGTACTGATTTGTCTGAACATCTTTATTTGCTTTTGGTTAGTTATGCATGTTGTTGCTTGAAAGTGAAAGTTGGTTTCAGATAAGCTTAAGGCCACCGTCAATCTTGATAGAAAGTTTCATCAGCTAGGTACTGTTGTATTTTCTTTAAAAGCCTGAGTATTTGTATTGTTCAGGGTTTGAAATTGGTATATCTTGGATTTATATACATAAATCCTAGGGCATGACATTGTTTTCTTGGATCAGCCACATCTTTTGTATAAGAATCAGGTTCCCATTGGCATGAAATTGTCATTGTTTTCTTTCCTTGGCAAAAAACGTTGACACCAAGACTTTCAATATTTAATGAAGTGAATATGTTTTCTTTCTCTGTGCAGGAGCTTATGTTTCTTATATGGATTTTTGCTTTTTGGGTATTGAACTTGATAGTGAAGGCATGCTCCTTTCATTGTGGCCTGCATGAATTCAAGCTGTCTTTTGAGGATTTTGGTTTGCAGTGGGAGGCTTGGAGGTATCAACAAATGGTTGCCTTTCTATGGAATAGCAATTTTTAAGCATCAACCACTTTTAGTTCTTCTTGGTTTTGATGATTGTAGGCTTACACCAAGTAGTTGAGGCACATATCCATTAGTTAAAAACCAGTTTCTTACGTAATTTCCCTAATTTTCTAAAATCCAAAAATCTGAAAATAGGGTTGCTCGAAATCTAGTGCTTTTCTAAAAAAAATTAGGGCTTTGGGGAACCTATACATGAATCAAAGTATAAAGATCAAAAATGTATTTCCGCTGTTAACATTTCTGTTTTCCTTCACCCATCACTTACACACATCATCAACCACCTCGCCCAACTGTAGCCACCACCGCATACAACCTCCGACACCGGTATGATTTGGCGACAGGCGTACAACCTCCACCTCACCCATCCATGGTCATCTCAAAAAAGAAAAAAAAGTTACGGAACAAGGGCTTTATTTCATTCTAATCTTTTGTTCTTTTTCTACTTTGCTCTGATTTTTTGGTATGTGTTTTTTTATACTATAACTTTTGTGGCCTTTTCTGTTATTACCTTCTATGACTGAAAAAAAGAAAAAAAATGTTTAACATGTTTGGCTCTTCTTCATACTTCCAATGACTGAACAGTTAGCATGTTATAGAAATTGAGCCCCGGAGATGTATTGCATGGCAGCATGCGTAGGCAATTTGAGCATTGACCAACCGTACTTCGTGAGGTAATAGCTACCATCACATAAAATTTGAACATATTGAATCGTTCATTTTTTCTTAGATTCACATGATTAACATAGGTGGACCTGCGTCAAGCATATTGTATGGTAAGATTTCACGATTTGTTGCTTTAGGTTGGGATTGCCTAATTTCAGAAAGTGCTTTTAAGCACATGCAATTTGGGTGTACATGAAAAGTTATGGGAAGAATTAATCAATGTTGTGTTTTGGCATTACGTTTATTTTAAATTAAGGTTGAAGGTGGATAAGAGAGCTGGTTAATGTGTGGAGATTCTGAAGTTAACTGGCCCCATAAACAAACAAACAAAGTTTATCTATTTTTGTTCTAGATACAATTTATGTGTACTTCTGTGTACCCATTGTGATTAGTTGCTAAATTTAGGACTGCTTTGGTACACAAGATTTTGAAAAAATGGGATTGAAGTGAAGCTGCAAAATAATTCTTGGAGTGTCCTGGAACATCTCACCGGGAATGAACATTAAGAGGATTATTATACTCTAAAATAGTTATGATAATTTTATTTCGCTTCCCTTTTTGTATTTTGATTAGACTATTGTACATGGATGTGATTTGAGAACTAGTTGGTCGATGGTTGTTGGTGTGAGAAAATGAAACCGCTTAGAAATCCCAATTTGACATTGAGTAGATGAACAATTTTTGAAAACTATTGTACATGGATGTGATATGACTACATTTGTATTTTTTTAAAATTCATTTTTTGAAACTGAGTAGATGGATCATGTTAGAAGTTTTTTTCCCCGAGAAAAAGGATTTACTGGACAAGTTGGGTTCGTTGGTCAGCAATATAGGAAAGGGTGGTTCAGTTTAGTTGTACTTAGAACGTGTTGCATCTTGCCTTAAAGGCACTAGCAATTTCTGTTTGTCCATCTTTTTGAAGTTTGATTTAATGGTTGTTATTTCTTGATTCAATGACATGGTTTAGTCTCTGCCTCCTCGATTTGTGGTTGGGTCTTACGTAGCCTTTATGTGCTATTAAAACATGAGTTTGAGATCCTTCAATGAGGTTCATTAGCAGAGTTAGTAGATTGCAGATTCAGTAGGGGTCCTGTGTAGTTTTTTATTCTATTAGAAATGTGATAATTGTGCTTGCATGTGATCTTTTGTGCCTTAAATAAATTTATGTGATGTGTGTAAATAGTGTTGGATTTTAGTATTGATAAGTAGAAGGGGAGGATGCACTTTGGTTAGAGGTTATGGAAAGTTGTTTTGAACAATGCTTTGTATAGAGTATGTCCAACAATCTCCGTATCCCAAATCTTGCTTTGGGATTCACACTAACCCTTCTGGAATTGGTCAATTGAATGTTATAGTTTGCTTACTTTTTATAGTGGGGTTTGAATTGCATGAAGGTCAAAATACTAATTACGGATCAGATGTTTGAATTTTTCCATTAGAGGTTAGAATATGAAATTGGGGCTTATAAACCTTAGAATCACAGTCGAACATACATTTGAATTCGGCACTTCCGGAACTCGATTTGGAAGAAATTTCAATTAGGTTCGGAGTATAGCTTAAAAGTTGTTTTGTTGAACCTTATTAGTTGATCATCGCGTTTTAACTATCTTGGTTTGATTGGTAAGAAAATGTTTTCAATGTAGTGGACAGGACCGATAGGTGTATGTAGTGGACTTCCGGAACATGGTCTAGGGCTAAGGCTTTGGTTGTGGTCTCTACCTTCTACTTGGCTAATTTACAGTTTTTTCCTAGCCCAAGAATAAGTGTTCGCTTCATGGGATGTTGTTATGCTTATATTTCTGTTAGCACTACTTAGGCTTCCTTAACTTTTCTCAGTGTAAACCTTTTGGCCTCATAAATGACTTTATATGTGTACGTTCATCTTCTTCAAGAAAGAAATGTTGGAGTTTTGATCCGCGGTGAGTGGAACGGAACTCAAAGCAATCTGCATTATTGAGGTAACTCCATCGGTTACTTTGAAGCACAATTATGTATTTTATTTTCGGCTTATTAACCTTTTTGGTCCCCAAAGTATTATTTCCAGCTCATTTTCGTCCATCATGTAAACGTTGAAGATATTTAGTCCCCAACGTATCAATTTTGTACCAATCAAGTCCCTAATTCTAACACCGTTAGCCCCATCCGTCAAAATCAGGGACATCCTCGTCATTTCACCCACCCTAAGTTTCTGACAGTAAAACAAAAAAAATGGGAAAAATGGTCGCCAGTTGCCTGCACCTGCCACCTCCTCTCCTTTTCTCCCTCTCCTCTCTTTTTTCTGGCAAAGAACCCAAATGGGTTTGTGCCAAAACACAAAATCACAAATTAAAGCACCCATTTCACCTTAAAGTGTTCTGTTGCATCCCATTTTCCAGATCCATGGTGAGTTTCCTCAAACCCAAGAAAGATACCAGCTTTACCCAAAATTGAAGAGATTTTATTAAGGATAGCCCATTACTGAAAACACCCTCCCCATTAAGCATGGTATTAGACAAGTTTTACAGGAAATTAGTATAGTGTATTAAGGATAGCCCATTACTGAAAACACCCTCCCCATTAAGCATGGTATTAGACAAGTTTTACAGGAAATTAGTATAGTGTAAATACAGATTGTGAAGAAAGCATTTCAACTACTGTGGATGGAAAAAAACAAACATGGCAAGCCACTAACGGCCGATGTAATAGGGACGAGGTGTTGTGGGAATTTGGAACGGCCGACAAGCCATGAACGGCGCACGTGTTCAAGGCGGACATGCCGAGGCTGAGAAGGAGGAGGTGAAGGTGGAGGACGACAAGGTTCTCCAGATTCGAGGGGAGAAGAGCCACGAGCAGAAGGAGAAGGGGACACATGGCACCGTGTGGAGCGTAGCAACGGGAAGCGGGAAGTTCAGGTTGCCGGAGAATGCGAGGGTGGACCTGGTTAAGGTGGCGATTTTGTTGGTGTCGAATAATTTAGGGGTTGGATGTTGAATTGCTGGTGTGTAAATGGGTTTTGACAAATACTCCCTCCGTCCCATTTTCATTGTCCATTTTTGAATTGCTTATATCTTTCAATCTATAATGTTTTTCATAATTTTGAAAACTTTTGTATTATAGAACTAATCGAGATCTATCAAACAAGATCCATATTGCATATTTTTCAAAATTTACACTAAAAGATATAGGCAAAAGACATAAAAGAGACACACAGAATAATGGACAATGAAAATGGGACGGAGGGAGTATAAGTATCAACTTCTTTCTACCTTTTGATCTCTTAATTAGGTAACCACCACCACTACCACTGGGTCACCTCCATGAAACTCCACAGCCACCTCTCTCTTTTTCTTCTTCTTTTTTCCCCAATCTTCTTTGACAGAAATTTAGGGTGGATGAAATGTCGAAAATGCCCCTCATTTTGACAGATGGGGCTATCGCCGTTAGACTAAAGGACTTGATTGGTACAAAATTGATACGTTGGTACTAAATGTCTTCAATGTTTACATTGGGGACGAAAATGAGACGAAAGTAATACTTTGGATTGTTTGGGCTTCTTTGGGTTCCAAACTCACTCTACACCAATCAAATCTATTTCCTTATCCTTCTTAAAACTTTCTAGCAAATTTTACTTATCTTTTGAAAGAAAGGAGAAAATACAAAATATGAGGTTGACCTCACTTGGACAGGGAAATGCATGCGAGATTGTGAGGTGCACTAAGTGAATCTATTAGAATTTGAGTTGATATCTTGGGATAATCTAAACCTCAAATATGTAAAAAAAAAATCATTTGAGAGGCATATTGAAGCGTATTTTTTAGAGCCGTATTGAGAAGCATTTGAAGACTTTTTGAGAGGCATGTTGAACACTTTTGAACTGGGAAAGTAAACACATTTTGTAAAGAAAACACTGTATTGGAATGACACTATTGTAAAGCCTTTTTCCCATATTTGTTGCATAGACAATGTCATGAAATTTTTGCAATGTGAAGACACTCTTTTGTAAAGAAGTCACTTTTGCTATTGACTAACACTTGCTTATTAGCCTTGATGAATTCATGTAGCTCTAGATGGCTATCTCATTGGTTTTTTACCTTTTCTGCATATTCTCTTAGGTGCATGTGCAGACACTGTTTTATTTAATGGCTCAAATTAGCACAACTAATGATGTTCTACGCGTATTTAATCCCTACCGTGTCCCCGCTGTGTCCCCGTTTGGTTGATTGTTGGATCTTAAAATTTATCTTCGTTCATTATTTCTTTCCCTCTTATGATGCTCAAAATGTGAATCCACTTCCCTCTTCTCTACAAGGCAGTCTCAACCCATCCATGAAGAGGATTGTGAGAGTAAAGTGCATTTGTTGAGTCCAACCGCTGCCAATCTCGCTGCCTTTTGATATCTCAAGCTCTCTTTCATGGGATTTTCATTGCAATTTTGTTTCACAGGTTAGGTTACTACGGCTTTACAGTTTTAAGGAAATCTCTCTCTCTCTCTCTCTCTCTCCCATATCGCATAGCCCAAAGGTAACAGATTTCAACATTTTAATCTTTTTTCCTCCTCTTTGGCTGTATTTTTTTGTATATCGAACGCTCACTTTTGAGAACCTATTTGTCAACTCATGTGTTCTCTATCAGATGTTGTTTCTACAAGTTAGTCTGCTAAAGCTTCGTGATTTCAAGGATAGGAAGTTCATGGGGACAACAAGGAGAGCATAAAGGTAACCAATTCAAACTCCGCTTTGTCCTCTGTTTTGGTGTTTCCAATCAATCGTTTAATGTCTTTATTTCTTTGTCCTTGGAACAATGAAACAAAAATTGGTTTAGAAAACACTCTAATGTGAACTCAAGGTCTAGTCACATTGATAGTTGAAAGAATGAAATGCTTTTTTCTTGGAATTATGTTTGTTCACTACCATTCAGAAACCCATCGTCTACTTTCATTAACACGTGCCCCGTCAATTTGGATCCACTATGCTACTCAAAGATGTTCATTTTGCAAGGCTGAGATTTTGGAAATTGCAAGAAAGTCAGGATCTCAAACCTCTCTCCCGGTCCCATAATGCTATGTGAGACTCTCGGTTCCACCAACCAATAGGACAAAAAATTGAATGACTAAATATATTTTTTTCCCCTTCCTAAAATGATTGGGGTTGGTCAGTGATTTTTTCTTGAGATTTTTACCTCTAAGTACAGAAGTGAAACATAATTCCCATTAAGGAGATATGAAGTTAATTACCACTAGGTCCACTTTTATAAAAATACATTTATCATTTATGGATGTGTCACCCTAGGGTTTTAGTGGGAACCCTAGTACCCTTGGGTACCCTAAAATCTTATGGTACCCTAGGGTTTAGGGTTTAGGATACCCTAGGGTTTCGGGTACCATAGGGTTTAGGTTTATGCGCTTTCATAGAGCCCTAGGGTTTAGGTTTAGGCACTTTCATAGGGGTTTTAGGGTGCACTTTCCTATTATAGGGTTTTAGCGGTTTAGGCACTTTCGTAGGGTACCCTAGGGGTTTAGGTATTTTTATAGGGTTTAGGCACTTGCATAGGGTACCCTAGGGTTTAGGCTGTAAGAACCCGATTTTACTATTATTTATTTTAATTGATTGTAGGTTGTCGTGTGGGCATGTTGTCTGAGTGACGTGGGACCCATGTGCGTATCCCGAGACTTTTAATATGATTAGATATACATTCGATGCAAATTTTGAGTTTTGGTGGCCGAACTAGAAATTCTCGAACCTTGGGGAGTTGATTAGTGTTACCATAGAGCTAGAGGGACCTATGGTGTAATTTTTTCCCAAAAATCAGATTTTTTTTTCCAGGGAAAGATCGGCTCCTCCATTTTCCATTTCCAGGGGTTCCTTTTTTTTTTTTTACTTGTTCATCTCTTGACTCCTCATTCTCTCTCACTACACACACAATCAACCTCTCAAATCTTCTAAATTTTGGAGAATCTAAGGAAAAGAAAGCTTAATTCATACATAGAACTCAAAGATTTTGGAGCTTGAAGTGGGTTTGGAGAGGATTCAAAGCTAGGGCTTGGTATTTGCATCTTTGAAGTAGGATACATGACTAATCCTCTTGATATGTTTATTTTTAGTGTAAATATCGTGGATTTGTTTGTAGAGCATGAGTATTTTTTTTAGATTATGTGAAAATTTGTGTTAGGGTTTTAAGATCTCACATGGAAAACATGGGTTTTTGTTGATAGTTGTTAAATTCTTGAGATTTATGTGTTATTGAGATGTAGAGATGCTAAATGTTTAAAAGTTACATGTGTTAGTAAAATAGTTTATGCGTATTTGAAGTTTAGTGAATACTTGGAGCTTGGATACTTTATGGGAATTATGCGAATGATATTTGGGTATGAATTATCCCGTTCGGTGAGATAGGTTGAGAATTGTGCTCGGATTATGTTGGTATAGATTTAAGTGGTGCACCTAGAAAAAATAAGCTGGGATTGGCGAGCTCCTCAATGAAAGACTGGAAATTGTTGGGGTGGTACACCGTACCCGATTACCCCGGTGCAAGGGTGGTGCTTGTACCCGGTTACCCCAATTCATGGGGTGGTACTTGTACCCGACTACCCTTGGTTTGTGAGGATGGTGCTTGTACCCGATTACCCCGGTTCATGGGGTGGTACTTGTACCCGGTTACCCTCGGGTAGATATTAGAGTTGGCAGGTTTATGACTTTGGGTTAAATCTAGGAATGTTAGGCAATGGTGATTATGCGGAGAACCGTATGAGTTTATTATTAAGGGATACTTATCGGCACTTGATAATTATGTGTGGACTTTCAACGTGTGCGTGTTTCACGATATTTATGTTAAACTTGAACATATTATTTGGTTTAGTCTTGTTTCCTACAATGATTTAATGATCATAGTCCTTCCATGTTATTTGCCTTTTAACCGTTTGATACAATGATTTTTCTGTGTGTGTGTGTGTGTTTTGTAGTCATATGCTTGTGGGTTTTTATTTTTGCTTATTACCATCTATCTATACTTATTTTTAAAGTCGGAAGTGTTTGTTGACTTTTCTACTACCCAAACTAATCCCCTTGCTTTATTTTTGACACCAAAACACTGATTGCGATTTCCGATGTACCCAAAAGAAAAGAAAAAACGATGCATGCAACGGTAAACGACGCTTTACAATGGCAAATACATCGCCAACAAAATCTGTTAGACACTCTCTCTCTCTCTCAGCGTAGACGGTGGGGTCTTGCTTCAATTTCACCATAACCGGAAACTTCGTTGCAACAAATCTCTCCCTCGCAAAGCGTAGACGGTGAGTCTTGCTTCAATTTCACCATTACTTTATTTTGTATTTTCTGACTGTTTTGTGATTAAGAGTATATATCACTCATGTAGACTTTATGATCATAGTCCTTCCATTTGATTTGCCAATTAACTGTTTGATACAATAATCCAATGACAACTCAATTTCATAATTACTTTGTTTTCATGTGTTCCTACAGTTTCATTGTTGGGTGTTGGCTTTTAGGGGTTTATTTTCACTTGATGCGAATGGACCATTAATTTTACCGTTTTATCATACTATGTGTGACTAAGCTGTTTTTTATTTGATAACGAAGGTGTTTAGGACCAGCTTACGCGCACCTCGACTAATCTTAGGGACTAATCTTAGGGCACCAATCCCACTGCCCACTTGCGGGGTTCCAAATTAAAGCCAGAGCTATGCTTTGTATGGACTGGCCGCAAAGGAGTTGATAGCACATAAGAGTTTCGAACCTGAGACTTTAGGAGGGAGCAAACCCCTAAGTCCCATTGACCACTAGGCCAACCCCTTTGGGTTATGTGCCTAAGCTGTTCGACAAAATGTCTAGTCTTTCTTCTTCTTTTGGTAATTTCACCCTCTTACTCCTTGATTTACATTAAAATAGTATTTCATTTGTGAATATTGGGAACTAGAGTGATTTTAACAAAACACACAGCACACCTCTTTCTTGCACAAGAACTTTACCGCACCCAACATGCCGAAGAATTTAAAGAATAAAACTACCTCTTCTTGGTAAAGAGCTCGGACTCGGGACTCGTCGCCGCAACTCAGCTTTGACTAAAAGTAACCGTTAAAAGATGGGTGTCTTAGGAACCTAACAAGAAGTTCTTGGTGATGGTTGGTTGAAATTGGAAGAAATCCATGGAAGCCCTGCACTATGTGTGCACTGTAGGTGCCGTGTGTTCGTTTGGGTACAAGTTGTGTGAGCATATATACATCTATGTAGACTCAACTCTTAAAAGTAGCACTCAAATTAAATGGACTAATTCATAATTGAACTTAGTGAGATAAAAATGCAATTAAATGCTAACCTAGGAAATATCCGGTATAGAGTCTTTAATTAACTCTACTACAATTATGTGTTTCGGTACCAATATTGTGGAGTGACCGGCTATGTGCGAAACCTTGGCACTACTTTTTGGTGAGTTGCGCATACCTTAGTTACATGCATTTTTCTGAATTTTTGGAATGAAATGCCATTGCTTGATTTTGCTGGAAAGTATGGAATTTGAGCTTCTTACTTGTTCAAATGATATCGCTAAAAGGAAATACATGCGATGGCTTGTTTATAAATCTTTCGTGTTACGGTTAAAACTAGACCATGGCAATATGTTTAAAAACTTGAATTTTACTTGTTACTTGTACATGCTCGTGGTATATGATTCATTCGAACGGTGTCCCGAGCACTAGGGGACGTGTAAAGAAACTAGTGGCAAGAGGTATATGATTCATTCGAACGGTGTCCCGAGCACTAGGGGACGTGTAAAGAAACTAGTGGCAAGAAGTAATAAGGTTGGAAGATGCAGCCATACATCACCTAGTATTGATATCATAACACTCTTCAATTGGGTCGCTCCCCAACCGACTGGCAAAAAAATACCGTTGAATGCTATTAACGCTCGAATGTGCAAAAGTTGAAAGAAAAATGAAAAGGTTCATCTCTTGGACCAAAGAAATGAGCTTACGGATTAAAATACATGTACTGGAAGTTCAACGAAATATTTGGATTGTTGCTTTGAATGGTTGCTTTTAACTGTTATATAATGTGTAGTATTTCCATGGTCAAACTTGTAACTTTGGTATACGTTTCTCACCCGAGCTTTGGCTTATGAAAACCTTTCCCAAACTTTCCAAGTTACGGTAGATAGCAAGTTGTGGGCCGAAAGGGGTGTTCGAATAACCGTGGAGAATCATGTGTTGTCTAATGTTTTGTAATTATTATACTTGTACACTTAAAAACTCTGGGATTATGTTATTTATTCTACGTTTCCACATACTTTTGTTTATATGGTTTAAAATGACAATGATGCGAGAAATCCCTAAACTAGAGTATGAGCAGGCCTTCGGCGACTTAACACCCGCTTGGCCGGTCATGACTTCCAAGGTCGGTTTTGGGTTGTGACAGAAAATATCCTTCTCCATTTCATTTTATTTTTGACCACCCATTGTCATGGGAAAATTTCCTCTTTTTTCATTTGTTAGTTTTTGGGACGAAGAATATTCTCAACCTTTTTTGACCATGTGCTATGCTTGACATACCGTAAACCAACTAAAAGACCTCAATTTACTCAATGAATCCCTTTTTTTTCAAGAAAGAGTTAGAACTTCAATAGATAAATAACAGTTTACAGGAAATCCCCTTTGGTTACTAGAGTATTATAGTCAACCATTGCTTCTAATAGCATTTATCATTTTCCTGTCAAAAATTCAATTTGGGTGATGAAAAATATTCAATAGAAAGCATTTCCAAGGTGTGGTTTAGCTGTTAGCAATGTTGAAATAGCACTTTGTAATGTCTTTACAGTGTCTCTTAATTGTCAATTTCATTTTGGCCATAGGCTGATAGGCTGTCTAGGGTACATTATGGAATACCCCAAAATATCTCCGCACTCAACTTCCATTATCAGTGCACTATGGAAGTAAATATTTCATGTTCCAAATCATCTAAGAAATCATAGACATGTTTCACTATGGCCCCTAGCCAGAAAAAGCAAACAAAATTTTGTTCCACCAATAAACATGTGAATGATTGAGTCATGGACGCGACAAGGTTAAATTCCTAAAATGGAACCTGAAGGGAAATGGGGTTGCAGGATTTTTAATTGTCACCTTAAACACCACATGTAAAAATTCAACTAACTGAATTAGCATATATGAGCAATAACTAGGTGAATCCAAAAATAAACATGAAGCTTAAGTAACAAAAAATCATATATTACAAGAACTAGTTTAGACGTCAATAGTCATTTCCTAACTAAATTGGAACCCGTGTTCAAACAGAAAAAACCGATAGCTTAAGACGTGAAGGCCTGTTTGCAAAACTCCAAACTTCAATAAAACTTCGTCCATTGAGAGGCCTTCATCTTCGATATATCCTCCAGCAAAAACCTGGATTCAGCAGCGAAATCGATTGGGGCAAGCGTTCTGGCTGTTATCCTCTGCCTTTTCTCGCTCATGTACTCATGCGGTGTAACACTGACTCGGAAAAGATGAGGAACCCATGTAGCTGTTTTCAGTTTCAGCTGGAAATCATTTCCTTCTCCCTCCTAAAAAAAGAAAATGTAAAATAAAACCAACAAAATCAGCCCGGAACTGCTTTCTTCAAGCATACATCAAAGTTAAACTTCTAAATTTCCCTTCTGGTTTTGAATCAATTTGGTTCACCTGGATTGTAGTACATCAAGCTCATCGGCAGAGCACCCAAGAATTTTCTAAGCTTGTTCATTGAAGAGGTTCACAATATAGAATTTTCTAAGCTTATATTAATTTTCCACTTGCATCTGCTACGTTCACTACCATTATGTATCCACTTTTCTTTTCATTTCTTGTTGATGGACATCATTATGAATAATAGATTCATTAAATAGACGCGTAAAAAACTCAACCAATAGCATTTAATGAGTTTGTGGGTCCCAATACTTTAAACTCCTCGAATAAGAGTAAACCAAACCAAACCGAGTCTTATGTCTCAATCAATTGGGGTCGGCTACATGAATCCTTTTTCTCCATTGAGCTCTGTCAAGGGCCACTTGTTCACTCAAACCCATTAGACTCATATCTTTGCGTACAACAGCATCTAATGTCAATTTAGGTCTTTTCCTCCCCGTAGCATTGCTACCCAAAGCTATCATATCCGCTCTCTTAAGTACTGCATCTCCAGGTCTACGGTAAATATTCCCAAACCAACTTAGCCTATTTTCTCTCAACTTCTTCTCTATAGGTGTTACACCTACCATTTCACGAACCGTTTCATTTCTAATCTTGTCTCGTCTAGTCTTACCACACATCTGTTAGATTTCTTGGCGGGTTCCAACCTAAAACCAATTACCAATAGGTGGAGTAACCTCTAGAATATACTAACCAAGTTTGGGTCGCTTAAATGAGCAATGTGGGATAAGTCTTAACACTCCCCCTCACGTGCAGCCCAGATGCACGTGGAGGTGAGAGCCCAGGAGCTAAGCGATTGACTCGGGCGACAGAGATGACAGAGGCTTTCCCACGAGAGGTGAGGCCACCCAAGACCTAGCTCTGATACCATGTTAGATTTCTTGGAGAGTTCCAACCTAAAACCAATTGGCTATAGGTGTTGTAACCTCTAGAATATACTAACCAAGCTTGAGTGGCTTTAATGAGCGATGTGGGACAAGTCTAACAACATCCACCTTAATATTCTCATTTCCGCTACACTCATCTTGCTCACCTGTTGTTTCTTAATAGACCAACATTTTGTCCCGCAAAGTATCGCTGATCTTATGGCAGTTCTATAGAATTTTTTGTTAAATTTTGTGGGTATCCTCTTGTCACATAGTACACCAGTAGCGCTCCTCCTCTTGAGCCACCCCACTTGGATCCTATGAGTCACATCATCAGCAATCTCTCCATCTTTACTGATAATTGAGCCTAAATGCCTAAAATGGCCACTCTTTGGTATCTCCTGGTCTTGAATCACCACTCTTTCTTCATGAGCAATGCTGGTACACCACTAAACTTGCACACCATATACTCAGTTTTGCTCCTACTTATCCGAAAACCCTTTGACTCTAATGCTTTCCTCCAAATTTCTAATTTCGTATTAACACCTCTAGCGGTTTCAACCATGAGGACAATATCATCCTAGAGTAAGAGTGCAATCTAAAAATGTTGCAGAAAATAGAATGACATGAGGGTCAATGTGAAAAAATGTTTTTCTATGGCTGATGACCAAAATGGCATGATGTAAAGGAAGTTAAACACTTCTATCTCCTTTACTTGTCTGATTATTCTCTGAACAATTTATATCAGAGAATTCAGTTTGACCATTTCCTCTGTATTTCGAAGAAGTCAAACTTAACTCGATAAAACTGCATCAAACTTTTCTTCAATTCTGATTGAATAGGATGGCCTCTTGAAAGGGAGATCATAATCTTTAAACTGGTCTCTTATGTGGAGATGCGAGTGTTGCTTTTATTAACTGAGTAGATTTAGCATCTTGATTGTAGCTGTACAAGTAGCTTTTACTAAATCTACCATTAACCAATGAAATCAAATTCAAGTAATTTTTTATGTCAGGTATATGTTCTCTATATGCAAATGTTGAAGGAACCTGTGTTTTGTCAGATCTTTTATTCTTTGTTTTACTGTAAAATGCAGGAAAATTTCAGATCATCACATTTGAGGAGTACATTTCAAATGCTTTGGATGCATCAAGAGTTGTTGGAATATATCCAGAGATCAAAAATCCAAAATCCAGTACTTATCAACCAACATGTGAGTGTAGCTTCATCTGGTATCCTGCTACCAAAATGACTGCACAAAAACTAAAATGCTGGTTTAGCGTGACATTGACAATGAGTCAATGGCCAGGTGGCTTCTATTTGTGAAAATGCTGTTTTTACATTGCCTATGTTCAAACTGCTGCCTTGCAACAGGTGAAATGGCTAGGTGGTAAGAGATTCGAAGACAAATTTGTGGCGTTGCTTAAGAAGTATGGATACAAAGGTTCATATTTGTCAAAAGATTGGTTGAAACAGCCTGCATTTATCCAGTCTTTTGCTCCAACATCGCTTATTTTCGTCTCAAACTAAACAGATCTGCCCAAAATTTCGTTAATTGATGACGTTACAGTACCAACCCAGGACACAAATCAGTTTTCTGTTTATTCTATTTGCATCCTTGGATCCAGAAATCAGTTACAGAAAACCCCAACTTTTGTATGAAGACGTAAATGAAGTAGTAATATTTGTCTGTCTCTGCTTCATCAAGTTTCCAGCATCAAAATCATACTCAAAAGTTGGAAAAGATAAACTTCATACGTAAAAGTTCAAAATCTGTGCAGTCTATAGAACTCTGCAACATCTAATTTGGACTTTGGACCTAGGAGGGTTTAAACTCTCTTTAACCTTTTACCTTTCTTTTCTTTGTTGGGTCATGGTTTAAGTTGAGATCCCTTATTGAAGAAGCTTATAGTTTATACAAAGTTTTGTAATCTGGTGTTTTGACTTGGACCCAGTATGAATTCTCATGTGAAGGTTGTCCCTTGTTGCAAGAAGCTTTCGACATGCCCTCCACCAAAAGTGCTTAATTTTCGGTTGGACCTTCAAATTCCAGATAGCTTTCCATACACTAGGAGGCGAGACAGAAAGAAGAAGATGGCTTCACCGTCCTTTTCTTCTCTTGAGACATGTCCCAGCCAAGTATGAGCCCTCTGGCAAGAAGTACCAAACAAGTATGTCCTCTTGGTTTCCTCGAGTTGCAAGAATTGCCGTCTTTTCCTCTAGTTGCAAAAGAATCAAGCTTTTTCCCACATCTAAGAGTGTGAGATAGGGTCTATGGCATCACTAACCTTTTGGATTGAACACTGCTTTGGCTTGACAGATTAGATCTTGAAGGACTCCAAAGCCGGAATCCATTTATCATTCCAGATATCCACTTCTCTACCATTTGATTCGGCGAGGGTTAGTGGGACTCCTATGATATATGAATCAGAACGAAGTCAGTTTGACTGAATTTCGCAAGAAATAAGGCAGTCTATACAAGATTTTCTACTTCTTTTTTGCTTTCTGTAAGAATCTAGATATGATTTACCACTTGCATTAAACTTCTGGACTCGTACAAATCATAAATTATGTTCAGCAGTATTGTAAAGTTGTCATACTTTCTTTTCCTTCCCAATTTTCTTGACTAGGATAAAGCTGAGATTTGTTTCTGATTTGTGAATTTTTTGTATGAGCAAAAACTTGACCTAGGTCTGTTATTTCATTCCAGGTTCACCCTTACACTTTCCAGGATGAGAATGTGTTCTTACACTTTGACTTTCATCAAGACCCATATAATGAATATGAGTACTGGGTAAACAAGATGGGAGTGGATGGACTCTTTACAGACTTCACCGGTAGGCTCCATCAGTTTCAGGAATGGAACTCTCCTTTCTCTCGTAAAGATGACGATGCATCAACACTGTTGCATGAGATTGCACGGTTGATTTCTAAGTATGGAAAGAAATGAGATGGTCGATTGTATTTATTATTATTTTAATTGTTACCCATTAAATTTCAATTGTATCTGTTATAGAGAATAACGTTAATAAATTTCTGTTCATTCCAGTCCTTGGAAAGCTTTCCGTGAATAATCTGGTTTTATGCAATACTTACACACAAACAAACCCAAATCAAACCAAAAAAAAGAGGAAAAAAGAGGATTCAGGAGGATTATAGATTCTCCGAGTATTTGGTAATTGGTAGTATTAGATTTCTCATTCAGAAGATCATCCCAGCCTTGGTTCTCATATTATGTAGAAGAAAATTAGAACCGCCCATTGTCAAAGGAAAATATCCTTCTCCTGAGTTCTCCATTTCATTTTATTTTCAACCACCCATTGTCATGTGAAAATATCCTCCTTTATTTCATTTGTTAGTTTTTGAGACGAAGAATATTCTCAACCTTTTTTTACCATGTGCTATGCATGACATACCGTAAACCAACTAAAAGACCTCAATTTAGTCAGAGTTAAATCCCTTTTTTTCTAGAAAGAGTAAGAACTTCAATAGATAAATACTCCTTACGTTCCAAATTGAGAGTCCATTATTCCATTTTGAATTGTTACAAAATGATTGTCCTTTTCCAAAAATGGAAGGGAAAATTTAGTGATTTTTCAAAAGTGTTCTTCACAGGTAAATATAAGTGTCATAAAGTAGATAGAATATATGGATAATAGTGAAAATGATAGGTATCGTAAGTGTAATCACTATATGTTCCCTTAAATAGTTAGAATCCCGGACTCTCAATTTGGAACAAAGGGAGTAACAATTTACGGAAAATCCCCTTTGGCTACCAAAGTTATTATAACCAACCGCTTCTGATAGCATTTATCATTTTCGTGTCAAAAATTTAGTTTGGGTGATAAAAAATACTCCCTCCGTCCCTTTTTAAATGTCCTGCTTCGTAACTTCAACTTATTAAAAAGATACTCCCTCCGTCCCTTTTTAAATGTCCTGCTTCGTAACTCCAACTTATTAAAAAGACATCATCATTATATCTTTCACATCAACTTTTTCCTCTACTTTCCCTACTTACCCATCATCATTACACTTTTACTCACTAACTTTTCAAAATGGAATCTACTTTTAGGGACAAAATAGACATTTCACCAATTTTTACCCACTAACTTTACAAAATGGACACTTATTAAGGGACAGCCCAAAATGGAATACTGGACTGTAATAAAGGGACGGAGGGAGTATCATCATTATACCTTTCACATCAACTTTTTTTTCCACTTTCCCTACTTACCTATCATCATTACACTTTTATTCACTAACTTTTCAAAATGGAATCTACTTTTAGGGACAAAATAGACAATTCACCAACTTTTACTCACTCACTTTACAAAATGGACACTTATTAAGGGACAGCCTAAAATGGAATATTGAACTGTAATAAAGGGACGGAGGGAGTATTCAATAGAAAGCATTTCCAAGGTGTGGTTTAGCTGTTAGCAGTCTTGAAACAGCACTTTGTAATGTCTTTACAGTCTCTTAATTGTCGATTTCATTTTGGCCTTAGGCTGTCTGGGGTACATTATGGAATACACCAAAATATCTCCGCTCAACTTCCATTATCAGTGCACTATGGAAGTAAATATTTCATGTTCCAAATCATCTGAGAAGTCATAAAGACATGTTTCATTATGGTCCCTAGATAGAAAAAGCAATCAAAATTCTGTCCCACCAAATAAATAACATGTGAATGTTTGAGTCATGGACGCAACAAGGTTAAATTTCCTAAAATGGAACCTGAAGGGAAATGGGGTTGCAAGATTTTTAACTTGTCACCCTTAAACATGTAAAAATTCTACCAACTGAATTAGCAGATATGAGCAATAACTGGGTGAATCCAAAATTAAACATGAAGCTTAAGTAACAAAAAACCATATATTACAAGAACTGGTTTCGACGTCAATAGTCATTTCCTAACTAAATTGGAACCCATGTTCAATCAAAAAAAACCAATAGCTTAAGACGTGAAGGCCTGCTAGCAAAACTCCAAACTTCAATAAAACTTCGTTCATCATTGAGAGGCCTTCATCTTTGATATATCCTCCAGCAAAAACCTAGATTCAGCTGCGAAATCGATTGGGGCAACCGTTCTGGCTGTTATCCTCTGCCTTTTCTCACTCATGTACTCATGCGGTGTAACGCTGACTCGGAAAAGATGAGGAACCCATGTAGCTGTTTTCAGTTTCAGTTGGAAATCATTTCCTTCGCCCTCCTGAAAAAAGAAAACATAAAATAAAACCAACAAAATCAGCCCAGAACTGCTTTCTTCAAGCATACATCAAATTTCAACTTCTAAATTTCCCTTCTGGCTTTGAATCAATTTGGTTCACCTGGGATTTCAGTACATCAAGCTCATCCGCAGAGCACCCGATAATTTTCTCAGCTTGTTCATTGAAAACCGACACCCAAGCTTCACCACTTGCATCTGCTACTTTCACTACCATTATGTATCTGAAAATCATAGTAAAAGAAACAAAAATGTAATAAAGCATGTGTCGAATAGCTGGAAATATGGAAATCCTAATCTCCTAGTTCTCTAAAGAACCATACCTTAAACTGCACTCATCATCATTCTTCTGACATCCTTCACACCAATACCCAGATCCAATAGCTTCAGTGACTTTCTTATTGCATGTCTTACAAGCACGATACCACATAGTTTGATCAGGCTTGATGAGGCTAATGTATGCTTTTATGCTGAAAAATACAGGCTGCCCACATAGAACAAAGTCCAGTGTCAGAACTCAGAGTTCAGTATCCAGTTATTTTTACAAAATAAAAGAGTCATATTCATGCTTTCGTGTAATTTCAAATAGGGTAGGTACTGGATAGAATTTTCTTGCTTGTATCATGATCACAGGAATAAAAATGAAGTTTCTGTAATGGGTATGACATGAGTGTTGATGCGATGATTACCTTTTCTTCACCCAAGGATTGGTTACGGGTTATGTGAGAAAGCAAAACTCGGTCAGAGTACATGGATCTCATTCCACTATTGGTTGCAGTGATCATTCCAGAGCCAACAGATGCCATTGAAGTTTCTTTACCTTCGGAATCGTACCTGTATACAAAAAGATACTATAACTAGACAATTCTAAAACAAAAACAAGTTTTAAGTTACTAAAAGGGCCATGACTTACCAGGATCTCAACTTATTCGATTCGGGGGTGTCTGGATTTACTACTATGACGCTCTTGCTCAAGGTTGACAGAGATACACCTGAAACAATAATAAACAAATAATGTGATCTAACCTATTACTTTCATTGGTATCGAAAAACTGGAAGGTAAAACTTGGAGTTAAACCTTGAAAATCTCCAACTTTCAGGGATTTAATTGCAACTACTGGGGACTTATCAGAAATATCCAGCAGTTCTTGTCCAACAGTCGTAGCAAGATCATTCCATAGAGACACGACAACTGTTTTCTTCCTAAAATATGTAACTCAGAGCTTCAGTATAACAGGTAAGAAAAGGCAAAGGTGAATTTCATAATTCATGAACCAACTTACGATTCATCTGCAATAGTTATTTCACGTTTTGGAATAGTCTCGTTATTAATTTTCCTTCGAATGCTCATTGTAGGAGATACGCTTTGAACCACACCAATGACATCTGCAATTCATGGCAATGTGCAAATTATAATACCAATACCATTAATTAATAAAAAAGGATTGAGAATTGAAGGAAATAAGACAAAGTGTTGGAGGAAGAATCCTACCTACAAATTCCTTTGAATTGACATATGGACCCAACTCATCAATCGGGACAAAATTAAATTTTGTTTCAGGAATAAAAGTCGCTTCGTTACTTGCTTCCTCAACCTCAGAGTATTCATTCAAGGTCATTTCATAATCATTTTGTACTGTCTTGAACTGCTTATTAGCAACTTTAAGTGTTCCCTTTGAGATGTAATAAACCTTCCCCAACTGAAACTTTTCATAAAACTTCTTTGCAGCTTCATTAAACATTGTTGCTTGTATTTGTGTGCCCTGCACCCAAGATTTTCAATTATTCAGCTGGCAAATTTTGATTATTTTCCATGAAAACATACTCAAAAGTATCATTAAACATGTAACACTGGTTTGACACTGGTTATGTGTTTACTTACATCTTCATCTGTTAACTCCACATTGAAGACACAACCTTCTCCTCTGGCATTTTTATAGGTCCTCATATTTCCTTTGCCTGTAACCCTGACTTTTATGGTCCAGTTCCCTTGGTAAGGATTCAAAGAAACAAGGGGATGGACTCTTCTTGTCATTGCCATTCGTGCAGCGGGTGCCATACTGAAATTAAGAAGATACAACATCAATCCCCGAAACCAATAGCCCTCAAGTTCATTGATCAATTACCATAGAAAAGATGGCAGTGTCTAACCAACTGAAAATAAGTAAAAAAGAAAAAATAATTAACAATATTCATAAAGATTAAAATCCAATAAAATGCCTCCTCATGGCTGTTGGAACAGTTAGCTTAATCCATTTGGCACCATTACAGATATGTATACTTGTAAATGGATCATTATACTTACTTCCCATTCTGCTCATGCACTATCTGAGCAGCTGATTTCACAACCAGTTCCTGCTTTGGCTTTAAAATTATGCCTGTCCCTTCACGTTTAACCTCGCTTGTGATAGCCATTTCTGGCTTTGGTTTGAGAACAATACCAGATTCTTCCATTTTCCCCTCAGCTTTGATCTCTGCCTCAAGAGCTGGGGATATTGCTGCACATTTTGTTACAATTAAATACCTGCAAAAATAGTTGAACGCCCATGAGATTATCTTCAAATCCCATAAATTCTCAGAAAAAGATGTTAATTTTTGTCAGAGTTTGGAGCTAGTGATTCTCACTTAGAAAAAACCATCTCATTCTTCATTTGGATGTCATTTACGGTATAATTAAGAATGCTAATGAGACCCAAGTTCTGAATTTTTCCTGACTCGACTTCAGATGACAAAGTAGATTGTAAAACTGCTTTAAGCTTCATCTTCCCATCACTAGCCATAAACCTGCAAGAAACCAAATTTGTTCAGCATGTTATACGATAATGGAATACGCAACTGCTCTCTCTTGTTTCGAGTTGTGGATATCAAAGAGTCCTAATTATAAGATCCACTTGCAATGGCTTGCACAAGGACCTGTGTCCCATATATGTGCATGTATGTTTGGAGTTTATAGATGCACGTCCAACTTTGGAATGAATATGAATATATCTCAATTGCAAGATCTAAGTTTGGCCGCAGGTAACTATTTACTTGAATCAAATAGGAGTAACTAAAGATAGATAGAGAATAATACCCATTTTCGTATTACTCTATGCTAAAAAAATCATGTGCATTTGTGTTTTAAGTACACATTTTGTGAAAAAAACACGTATGTTGTGAATTGGTACAGAGGTAATTTCAATGGCTCGAGGTTCTCTATAGCACTTAGTATTTTTTTGGTGTACCCATGCTCCAATGGGCTTTTGGTCATTACATGAGGTGAAAACCTATAAAACAGGATAAGTTTGAGACACAACCTAATGCCGAAGATGCGTCCAAACAAGAGCAAACCAAAGATGGGTACAGTCTACAGATGATCTTGAGCCTCAATTTCAATATAGCATCAGAACAGTCATGACCAAAACTATAATATTTTCGTTGAACATGACTGGAGGTGTACACATTAATAGCACATGTAGTAGATCTATTAGAACCCAAACTTCAATTAGATATAAATCACATGGTAAGGTAAATTGCCAACATTGCCGCCATGAGCTTGACAGATCAAAATTTAGGGGTGTAAACAAGCCTAAAACTCAAGCTTGATTAATTTACTTAATGAGCTTTTATAAAAGAGCCAAACCTATACAAACGAGCCAAGCTTTTAAGTATCAAGCTCGACTTGTTTCAATAAACAAGCCTAAAACTCAAGCTCGAGCTCAGCTCAATTACTAAACGAGCCAAGCCACAAGCACTCAGTTCGTCTGCAACCCTAGATCAAATGAGAGATTTAAATTCTATTAAGGAAAATGTTAGGGAACATGAACATTTTCCATGAAAGTGAACATGAAACGGAGATGAACAGCTGAGATTCACAGCTCAGCCGTTCATCTCAACTTCATGTTCACTTTTATAGAAAATGTTCATGTTCTCTACCAACCCTCTTCTATTAAAGTACTTTACTATTTGTCGTCCTTTAATATAAGTCTAAACTTATGTTAGTCAGATCAAGTTTTTGATTTCGGAAAACCAAAACGCCATCAAAATGTTGAAATACTAGAAATCTCTCTTTTTTCCGCAACTTATAAATAGATCAAATCCAACAAAAGGGCTTATAAAACAAAAAGGAAATGGGAAAACCCTTCTGCAATCGACCTATTTTAAATATTATAAAAGCGAGTTTTAGAGAGATGAACAGATACATAGAGACAGACAGACAGAGAGAGAGGACTCACGTGAATTTATTTCCAACTTTCTTCAGATCGAGGATTTGAACCACGATGTCCGTCGGACCGTCCGATGAAAAATCCGGAGATGGGTTCGCCAGTAGGATCGATATCGCATCTGGGTTCACCGATTTCGCCATTTCTCTCTCTCTCTCTCTCTCTCTCTCTCTCTCTCTCTCTCTCTGGTTGTCTCTTTTTCTCTCTCTAGAATGGAACGAGGCGCAGTGTGTAAAAAGAGGCGGGGGGGTGTTTTGTAGCGCGTGGTTTTGGCGCCAAATTGGGTTTTGGAATTTCTCTAAAAAAATGCCGGGAATTTTCAAGTTGGAAATCGAACCAAATTTTTATCTATTGCCAGGGAAGATTTTAGCTGTTGCCAGATAACTATAACTATTCCGTGCATTGAGAGGTTGTACGTTTTACTGGCAAAATACACTTTACTGTTTCGGTACTAGAATCAGGTCTCACGTGACGGAGGGTTTGGCGGCAAAACTTTTTTACTAACTAGGAGTACTAAATAAACATTTGAAGTGGTTAATGAAAACATATTGAAACGTTGGCGCCCATTTTTAAATGCCTAATTTTAATTTAACTTTACCATTTCCTTCTATTTTCTGGATTCCAAATCCTTTCTACTGTAGTAGGAGTATTTTTTAGTATTACATGTTCCAAATCCTTCTCCCTCGCCACCTCGGGTTCTGCTTGGATTGAAATAATGACAAGTAAGAAAACAGAAATAACCCCAAAAAAGATACTCCTACAATACTGTTTTGTTTTCCATGTTCTTAAGAAGTTTAAAAATCAGAAATGCTACTGGTACAGCACTTGCTGTACAAAATATTTTGTTTTAGGTCCCTGTAAAAAATTAGCTCCAACAGATATTGTTAATGGCGTTTACGAAACGTCCAATTTTGCTTCGGAATTTAAGCTTGTAAAATTGGACATTTCGTAAACGCCCTTAACGATATCGGTTAGAGCTGATTTTTTATGGGGACCTAAAACAAAATATTTTGAACAAAATAAGCGGCTCCGATTATCTATGTTGGACCCAAGACGGGCCCAAAAGCTCGTTGTGCGCACTATCTGTACAACAAGTGCTGTACCAGTAGCACAGTTCTTTAAAAATACACGTCATTTATTTATATTTGAGGCGAAAAATAACTTCAATGATTCATAATAATATAAATCAAATAATGTGTTTAACCAAAACACACTGTTTGAACAAGTCCAGACTCTGAACATATATTTTTCCTAACATAGGCCCTAAAACATTGGCTAATTTTCCAGAAACCCACTAACCTATCACCTAGTATTGCATAACCTCCCTCGTCTTTGAAATAAACCAATATGACCCCCTGAACTATTGGATATCGGACTCCTACTTACTTCATTAACAAAAAGTATGGAAAGACAATATTGTCCATGATGTAAAGAGTCATCTTGTTGCATGTCAACACCCATTCAAAATTGACAAGTATATAATCAACCCTTCATCTATCCTTCAAAGAACGCTCCAGAAAACCCTTCAACCCATCAAATAGATCAATCATTGCGGCAACACGATTTACCCTGTGGACCTAGAGGTGCCTCTAAACCCAAATTCCAATAATTAAACTAGAAACCAAGCAGTTCAAGAAATGTTTCCTATGGTTGACACCTTCTTTTCTTTTGGCTAATTTTGCGATTACCTGAAGGATTCTATTTCATCCGTTAGCGGCTTCTTCTTTTGGAGGTTCTTGTTTCAACGCTTGAAAGAAAACCCTCTTCTTGGCTCTTCGTCGTCCGCGTAAGCTATTCGCAGCCAACACGTATGGTCTTTAGTTGTATAGTTCGAGCTTAAATTCAACCTTTTTGGTCTATAGTTTGAATCCATGAATTTTTGCTCGTAATTGAAGCTGAACTTATCATGATCCAGGGACAAGTGGAGAATTTTACATCTTCCATCAATGTCTACTAATCACAAGATTGTAGCAAAGTATTTCTTTTAGGCTTCATTTGTTTTGATGTAAAATGTTTTTTTTTCTTCAGAAAACAAACTTCGAACCTATTATTTTATAGTGTTTGGTTGGCAAATGAAATATTGTTTTTTTTTCAAAAATCGACAAAATAGTGTTAAGAGAGAGAGAGGAAATTGAAACGTGGGTCAGAACTGACGATCGAGAAAACTGAGCAGTGAGAACTGTAGTAAAAGGCAACGGATTCATTTCGGAAAATAACTTATGGAAGATTTAAGATAGTAAATCATTTTCACCCAATTAGTAGAAAATGTTTTTCTCATTTTTTTATACAACAAAACACCAAAAAATAGGTAAAACATTGTACTGAAAAACATTTTATGTCCAAACAAATAGAACCTTAATTTTTAACCAAAAGCTTTGTCTACAAGTATTTATTCTGTTAATGATCAACGTGGGTATACGTATTGGTTTTCTGTTCCATATGTAGGAGACCTGAAAAATTCGGTAATGCAACAACAAAATTCGTAACATGTCCTGTATCATGCAATCGACTTACAAAACCATTCGTCGCTGCATGATTGCAATAAAATAACATGTTTAATGCGATTGATAATTCAGTGCTCTTGGACCACCACCACATAATGCTTCTAACCCCTCCTCAATCACACAATCATGTGGGATCCACACACTTGGACATAGACCCCACATAATCATGTGGTGTTAAAGGGCTTGACCGCTTGAGGTAACACTTGGCAATGCCACAGGAACATTGATCGAATACTTAATCGAGAACCCTTTATTTAAGCCTAAAATTGGGAGCCCTAGATAGGCAATCACGTTAACATAAGAGCATGGTTCAAAATGAGCAACAAGTGAAGAAAGCAAGCCTCATGCTCCAGTTATAGTGAATGCACTGGCTTTGGGCCGACCCTAGCTCGGTGAGCTAGCTAATTTCTTCTCAGCAAACTAATCCTCCCGAGGCCCGCTGTCAATGTAGAATTTTAGAACCGATTTTGAGTTGCCTGTCAAGGAGGCAAAGTGCACGTTATGGAGCATTCATACTTCCCATTCTATTCATGCACTATCTGAACAGCCGATTTAAAATCACTACCAATTCCAGCTTTGGCTTCAAAATTATGCCCGCCCCTTAACTGTAAACCTCACTTGTGCAGGGGCAGAGCTAGAATTATTAAGCAATGGGGTCAAAACATAAGCAATGTTAAAAAAAAAATTACAATTGTTGTAATTTAAATGGATTTCTTGGGGGCAATCGTTTGATATTTGTGGGGTCGAATTCATGTAAATAATCAAAATCTATAACAATATTTGAGAAATTTTTGAAGCGAGTAGGGTCTAGTGATCACACTTGACAGTTGACACTATGTGGCTCCTCCGCCCTTGCACTTGTGAAAGAAATTTATGGCTTTGAAAATGGCTTTGGTTTGAGAACAATGCCAGATTCTTCCAGTTCTCCTTAGCCTAAATCTTTGCTCTTGCCTCAAGAGCAGAGATATCATCGCACATTTAGTTACAATTACAAACCTGCAAAAATAGTAGAACGTCCACGAGGTTTTCCATTTACTTCAATCCCACAAAAGCGTAGGGGAAAGATATGAAAATATTTTTTTTTTGGGGGTCACAGTCTGGAGCTAGTGATTCTCACTTCTCACTCTTTCATAGATCAAGAATGCGAATGAGACCCAAGTTCCGAGTATTTCCCGAATCGACTTCAGATGACAAAGAAGATTATAGAAGTGTTTTGAGATTCATCTTTCCATCACTAGCCGTAAACCTGCAAGTAACCAAATTGTTCGATATGGTGATGGAATACACAACTGCTCAGCCTTGTTTCGAATTGTGCGTATTGATCAATCCTAGTTATAACATCAACTTGCAATCGGTTGCACTGTATACGTGCATGTTTGGTTTAGAGTTATATTAACATGAAAATATAGCATAGAATGTATCTCAATTGCAAGATCGAAGTTCGGCCACCGACTTGCTAATTACTTGAATCAAATAATTACTAGGAATGGATATAGAATAATGCCCATTTTCGTATTACTCTATGGCAAAAATCATGTGCAATTGTGTTTATGTACACATATTGTGAAAAGACAAGTTTGCTGGCAATTGGTACATTTGGTACGACTGTGATTTCGATGGCTCAAGGTTCTCTATACAAGTTTTTTGGTGTACCCATGCTCCAACAGACCGATGGCAAACGTTTTTTTTTTCTCACTACATCAGCTGAAAATCTTTAAACATTACTACTGTAATATATAAGCTTGAAACACGATCTAATGGCCAAAAATGCATAGGACCATGAGCAAACCAAAAATAGGTACAGATGACCTCGAGCCTCAATTTCAATCAAGCACTAGAGCAATCATGACCATAAATGAAAGTTCTCCAACAGCATTTCAAGGATCAAACCCGTCAGACAATCTAAAGTTGGACATTGCTACATTTGAAATACTATCAAGTTCTGTCTGTATCTCAAAGAAGGAAAAAGTTATCTACATTCTGGAAATTGCCCTGTCTTTACAATCATATATAGCTTTTGAAACTTCAACCACAAAGATGAAGGATTTAACGTACAAGTTGTTTATGGTACATAAAGCAAGCCACATTCATCGGGAGACAAATAAAATGAGTAACTAACTTTGTCAAGTAATGCAATCAAACTTCAAATGGTAAATCAAACTTCAATACTGCTTCCTTAGGTAAGAGGATAAGGCATTTACTTTAGGTGCCTATGTAGCACAGACATGAGATTTCCTAAAAAATAGGAACACAGACACAAGGTAGGGGACATGGCAAAAATAAATATTTATTTTATACCAATGGAAATTTAGTTATATATAGATTCATGAAGCATCAATATACCATCTAAAAAAAAAAAAAAAAGAAAAAAAAAAAGGAGCATCAATATACATAAACAAGCATCATATACACATCATGCTACACTTTTAAGTTTTAACCCATAATATTTGAAGTAATACACATTTACTCCCAACAAAATTTTTAAAATTGCATTTTTAACCCCTGCCGTGTCCCCGCACATCCCCCTAAAACTTAATAAAACTTAATGGACACGCCACGTGGCATGTCCCATACATATTTTGCCGTGTCCCCGTGTTGAACACTGGCCTCTAGAAGTGTCAGTGCTTCATAGCTAGTAGGTGCTTAATGGAAACTCGACGAAGTTTAACATACAAGCCAGTAATCTTGACCTTAAATGTCTTAATGTCAGATTCATCTAATGAACATATCAAAGGACACAGGGTCACCACTACTAGATTTGACAGACCTGTTACAAACCATACTAATAAAACTCTCGGAAAATTAAAGTAAAAGCATCACCACACCCCTACAAAATTGAGCAACGCAGTATTTGAAGTAATACACATTTACTCCCAACAAAATTTTTAAAATTGCATATTTAACCCCTGCCATGTCCCCGCACGTCCCCCTAAAACTTAATTAAACTTAATGGACACGCCACGTGGCATGTCCCATACATATTTTGCCATGTCCCCATGTTGAACACGGCCTCTAGAAGTGTCAGTGCTTCATAGCTAGTAGGTGCTTAATGGAAACTCGACGAAGTTTAACATACAAGCCAGTAATCTTGACCTTAAATGTCTTAATGTCAGATTCATCTAATGAACATGTCAAAGGACACAGGGTCACCACTACTAGATATGACAGACCTGTTACAAACCATACTAATAAAACTCTCGGAAAATTAAAGTAAAAGTATCACCACACCCCTACAAAATTGAGCAACACAGTCACAACTTGAAGAATCAAAACCCAAAATTAAATACATCTCAATCTAAATACAAAACGCACTTGCATTGTTAATAGTCTTGCCTAGGGGGCCAATGTAGTGATATTTGTAACTAATTTGTAGTGCTGCAAAAAAAAGTAAAGTTGTATACACAACGAGCTCCATGACTTTATAAAACATTTGATATATTCTCCAAAGCTATAACAATGTCTAACAATGTTTACACTTGACGAGCTTACTGACTAAGGCAAGATTGTTCAAAGAACTACGCAAACAACTCATTCGTATTGTTCTTGCTATGCTAACATTCCAATCACTTAGGATACCATCAGTATACACTATGAAACGCTGTGTCCTACAAATCAACTTCAGTCTTCAGGTAAGAAAAGCAAGGGCTTTTTCCCTGCATACTAACTACTCAATGTCAGTGAGGGCATGATAATGACTATATTCAAGGCTTTGACTAATTTGATGTTCAGTTCTTTTCCCCATCTGCAAATATTTATCATCATTGAAAGGGTAAGGAGAGGATTCATTAAACAGATATCTATCTGTTTGATCTGGTAATGCAACAAGTTCTACTAAAATACTTGGTCAAAGATTCTTGATGTTAAGTTGATGGTCTTTAGTACATCATCATTCCAAATTATTCCCTTTTAGAGCTTCACCTTAGAAATAGATAGCCTAGAGAAAAGTGAAGGCTTTGCAAACAATACTTTTGCAGACATTTTTCCCCCATATCTCTCATAGTTAATACAACACGTGATGCGACCGGCAGTAAGCCAGCAGCAGCTTCTTGTGGGGTGGCAGCAGATACTACTTAAACTAAGACCTCATACAGTCAAATTTGTGTTGGGGGATAAAGTTGAGGGATTGTACTAACAGTCTGAAACTCGATGCGTTGTACGTTTAGCTGCATAAATAAACTCCATACTATTTCTGGAGATACTGATATTGGGTGAATGCATTAAAGACTCTCCCACGTAGTGAACCTCAATGAATGTAGAAAAAGGAGGCTTGTGCTGATTGCAATTGCTTTTTGTGGCTAAGATGGTAGACATCAAGAGGATTTTAGGGTTTATATCTGGCAGCAAAAGGGTAGGGCTGTGAGAAAGAAAATACATAAATCTTGGGGTTGTTCTGGGTGCTCTGAACATTACAACATAAACATAAGGCTTTCTGAGTGTTCTTTATGGCTGCATCAATGCCTTTGCAAAGAGCTTAAGGTAAATTTGTGTGTGTTCTTTTAGGTTAATGGAAAAGGCATTGTCTAGTCTAATGGAATGAATTAGAGTTCTGAGAGGGTTTATTGGGTTGAACACACTTTTTACAATCTGGTTCTAGAGCATTGAAGGATTACAGCATCGAGAATTAAGAAGAAACAAGAAACTATAAGCAATGCACCAGGTTTCCAGAGGCATGAACCCTGTAACTAAATTCCATCTCACAATCCCACAGTTGCTTCAAACTCAAAAACTGTCTAAGCATATCCTCCGCTGAAGTACCCTAATGCTTCACTATCCTTACCATACGGCTACTAAGCATCTCTGTAATGCTACGTAAAAGATAGATT
Organism: Rhododendron griersonianum; assembly: GCA_018127125.1. Taxonomy (NCBI): domain Eukaryota; kingdom Viridiplantae; phylum Streptophyta; class Magnoliopsida; order Ericales; family Ericaceae; genus Rhododendron; species Rhododendron griersonianum. Next base: position 28,271,171 of record CM030795.1, read on the forward strand.
GTACTCAAACTCAAATACATAGTAAGCAAATAGGAGACCTGTAACTCAACTTGAAATGCAACACAACTTATATGGTACATAGACACTGTTAGAGATTGTCCGATATCAGTTGATTATTACCCCTAATACTAGTATCAACTAAGAGAGGCCTCTCCTCGAATTGCCTATTGGCTTTGAGTTGGATGCTTTGGTATGAGAGGTAGGAATTCAAAGACTTTTGGCCGAGAGTCCAATACTCTCTAGATTGATTCCCCCTTTCTTTGAGCCAAAAGTTTACTTTGTTTTGGGATCCCTATATTCTGTATCTTCTTTTGACCACTCTACATGTGAGTCAACGGTCGCGTGTGTAGGGGAGTATTGAAGTTTTTCGGTGTATAGTTATCACCTCCAAAACAAGAATACGAGCTTAGACGGCCTGCCTATCCACTCATTGACAATTAGTTTTCAGTTGGATGCTTTAACAGATATCACAAGTCGATACAAGTAACACAGTTTATCAACAATTTAACATCTGGTTATAACAGCACCATACGACCTAAGAAAATTAGCTTCCAAATGCAGCAGCTTCCCAAACCCCAACTAGAAATAGTGAAGTGCAAGCAAAAACAAGTAAGAGAAGATAGAACTTTCCTATTAAAAAAAGCCTCCTTGGACCCCTAGAAAAAAGTCTTCGACCTAAGAACTCTCATCTGCTCCATGACCTCCGTGTCATACCTGAAACCATCTCACATCCCACCTTCTATTTCTCCAAAACTTGAAGATTGATAGATACCTCTCGAAGAACTTGGAAAGATCTTGCTCACAAAAACTTTAGATTAACATAAGAGTGAAGAGCTAAGATCCACTGCAGTTCCCCGCCGATACATTTTTTTCTTGAACTTTTCCTTAAAAGGTTACAAGAATACTCAAAATGTCCACAATTTAGATTACTCATAACAAATCTATAAAAGGTCACTGTTTTTTTAGCAAAAATTCTAACAGCAGAGACGATTTGCAGAGAACCACGCAGAGAAAAACGCGTTTGGCCCCATTTCGGGTCCCAAAAAATCTAGAAAAATATCCATAAATTTTTGTAGTTCGCCCCTACGAATCCAAAAGTAATACTTACCGATATCCGCATGAGCTGATTTTTTACAGGGCCCCATAAAATAATATTCAAAAATTTATGGATATTTTTCTAGATTTTTTTGGGACCCGAAATGGAGCCAAACGCGTTTTTCTCTGCGTGGTTCTCTGCAAATCGTCTCTGCGGATAGCAGGGCTCTTTTTTTAGCACCTGTTGTCTCCCAAACCCACTTGTACAACATACCATGATTTTACATTCATGCATTGCTTTTTCTTCGTTCTCTTTGAATTTTTTTTTTTCAGAACAAAGAATTGTTCTTTTCTTCTTTTGTGAACACCTGTGAATTTCTAGCTCCTATACATGACCAAATAAGCTCCTGTAAATAACTGTTATTTGGTTTTAGCCCTTTGGCAAAGCAATGCAAGAAAAAAATGACATGCTAACAGACTAAAGCAATCGCATCCAAAGGGAAGGCAAGTAACTTTGCAGTTTACATCATTGAGTACAATACAAATTGGATTACCCATACAAATGCACATGGGGGGATTAAATTGCTGCAAAAGAACAATGTATTCCATTCCTACTTTAACATGCCTAGAACATCAAGAGGTGCACAGAACATTGTACAACAAAAGTTTCAAGTAATAGCCTAGTTAATAAGTAAAACAACACGCCTAACATGACAGACACCGGAAGAGCAGGCAAAGCTTTCTGATAAAATGCCAGGAGCACCAGAGTAATACCAAGACCCGCTACAATTGCAAGATAACACGCATAAACCGTCATAAAATCATACATTGCTGCCCTTCCAACCAAAACACTGTAGAATATGAAGTCCCCCAGTCCCAGCTTAATAGCACCAGATGATGCCAGCCCAATTCCCTCGAGAGCCAAATTTTCCGTGGAGGCGGTATCCTCTTGTAAGTGCATATGAATGTTTATTCTTCTTTCAATTAATGGTGCGGTGAGCTGAGAGTCCTCCCCTGAAACCAGCCCCTCCCCGGCATCGACCAAATTGGTCTCACTTTGGCCACTTCCAATACCCAGAAATGTTCCGACATTCAAATCAGAAGTATTAGTGCCAGAATTTGCATTTCCATTCCCCTCTGAACCAACATTGTTCCTCTCTCTCCATACTCTCCTTTGAACTACACCCCCGCCTGGAACCGAATCGTTATGAATAACTGGCCTAGCCTCGTAAACTAAAGCCGGTATATCTTCGTCCCTAGAAATCGCGAGCTCCACAAGGAGCCTCAACGGTCCACCGGGCAACAAAACGGCGGCAAGATCATACAATGCCATGGCAACCAGAAGCACCCAAGTGGTCCATTCAGGCAACAGGGTAAACCAATAGGCAACCAACACCCCAATAACAACCAAATAAGCTTGTGTCAAGAAGATGGGCATCTTTGACAAGAACACGGCCGAAACACCAACAACAGTGAAGTTAAACAGAACCAGCGCAAACGTGATGCAATCGATAGGGACATTAAAATCTTGGATCAAGAACAAGACAATCTCACCCCCCATGAAACCCAGGACAAGGAAAGAGGAGAAACCCATGTAGTATTTAAGGAACTTAGTGCATCTAAGGTAGAAAAGGAGGACCAAAATGAAGGTAACGACAGTGACAACAGCAACAAAAACGAGAGAGTTCAAAAGGGCACCTTTTAATTTGTCCCAGGTGGAGTCTGAGCTGTCCTCGGTGTAGGCTACGGTGGCTACGGTGGTCATTGAGGATGATAGAGATTCAGAGTCGTCGCTCAGTACGGTGACTAAAATGACCACCAGGAGCATGCAGATTGAGACGGGGGTAACAATTCTGATGATTTCTTCGCCGACGGAGTCGAGGAGGCTTTTGGGTCTTGGGTTTTGGTCCATTTCTTGGGGGGTCAAATCTGAATTGGTGGTGTTTTGGGGGGTTAGTTATTAGTTAATGGGTGGTTAAGATTTGGTGGGAGTTTGGAGGGTAGAAGGAGAGGGTTGGGTATTGTTCATGACTGATTGAAGTTTGGGTGAGCGGGGGAGAAGTATGCGATGGGCAATAGCAGATTTGCAGAAATCGGGGGAGAGAGAGAGAGAGAGAGCGCGTTTCTGATCGAGAGATAGATATACAATATACGACTTCTCACTTCTCAAATGAAAATGACCTGGGTACCAATGTGTTCTAATCAAAGATCAATTTTCTGGTCATGGCAAAAGGTAAGGGGGTGTTCCACCGTGAGAAAAAGTGTTTTTTTTCCAAACGGTGGTAATTTCAAGTCCAAAAATTATGTGTTTACGTAAATAATTTTTCTACTAATATGGATCTTGTTTGATAGATCTTATTAAGATCTTTTAAACGGTGTAAAAAAAATTGAAAAAATATTTTTCATTTTCATTATATTTGAGTTTGAAATTAACTCCGTTTGAAAAAAAGGCATTTTTTCTAAAAGTGGAACACCACCTAAATCAAACTTTGCCTCCTCAAGTATCCAAAATGGGGTTTTTTTTTTTTTATAAGGATTCTATTTCTTCGCAAATTTAGGGCTGCTAAAGTCTAAACAGAAAGTCTATGGGTACAGATTTTTGGTACAAATTTTATACATAGATTTTTTGTGGGGCCCACTACGGGTTCCATACAAATGATCCGAGCCATTCACTAAATGTAAAACATTTTTTCAAGGGCCCTTGCAAAAAATTCAGCTCAATCCGATACTTATAGATATTCGATCCAATCATCTAACTTTTTCATATCCTGAAATCTAAATGAAAAATTAGATGATTGGATTGAACACCTATAAGTATCGGATTGAGCTGGATTTTTGCAGGAGCCCTTGAAAAAATATTTTACATTTAATGATCGGCTCGGATCATTTGTGTGAGACCCGTAGTAGGCACCACAAAAAATCTATATACAAAATCTGTATCAAAAATCTGTATCCATAGACTTTCTGAAGTCTAATCGAACCAAATACTGTAGTATACTTGGCTCGACTTTTACCTCCGATAACCTCGTTGAAACAAAGTATAAGCCAAACTCAATCACCTATTGTTTGTTTATAAATTCAACCTAAGTTTGAGTGTATGAGTGTTTGACTTAATAGGCTAGTGAAAAGAGAGTTATCATATAATATTGCAAAGAGAGAATAAATTTTATCCACTGCCGGTGTAAAACTCCACTTTTTTACCACCGTCAATTATGGGCCCTACCGAGCGTTTATTATTGTAATCTGAATCGCTCATATTATAAGACCCACAATATAGTATTTCCATGCAAAAATCAGCTTCATTGAAAGTTGATAAATATATCAAAATTTGAATTTTGGTTTATAAAATGGACGATTTGATTTCTGTCAATAATAATAAAGATAAATTATCCATTTTACAAAGCAAAATTAAAATTTTGATACTCTTGTCGATGTCCGATCAACTTTATTTTTTGCATGGATACACTATTATGTGGGGTCTACAAGATGAACGGTTCAGAGCAACGATAAACAAACGGTAGAACTGAAAAACACAGTGGTGGAAAAAATTTAATCTCTTGCAAAGATAGGGATAAATCAAAAAATCTTCCAAATACGTTAAATCTTCCCTTCCATTTACATATTTTCACCAATCACCGATATTCTAATAGTTTTGCATCCACATTGAAAACTTTGTAAGTGAGATTTGACCCAGTTCGTTTTGGATTTTGGGTTAATTATTATTATATTTTTCTCCAATTATTACTCTCATTTTTCTTTCTATCTCTCTCCAATCATTACTCATATTTTCAATTATTACTCTATTTTTCTCTACATTCATTATCTACAAATCCAAAGCTAAAATCCCAAAACAAACGGGGCCTATAGACCGACAAAAATATTTGGAACAATTCACAGGGGTTTATGGAAAAAAAGCGGACTTGCCATCACATTCTTATGGCTAGGATTTCTACGGAACAATATTTTTGTGCTGGTGCATAACTTTTGTTCTTTTGAAACGTCATGAGCTTAAGTTCAGCTGTTCAGATTTGATAGTTCAAAATTTTACAAGCTTAAGTTTAGACCTGAAAGCTCAAGATTGACTTGCATATTTTATGAGTCAAGCTAAGCTTATTACGATCACAAAATTTTAAATGTGAGTCGAGCTTGAATAATTAGTCTTCAAAAATTTCAAGCTTGAAGAGTTTTGAACACGTGTGAAAGGGAGTTGGGCTAAGCCTAAGCAAGAAGTACTATATTTGGCTTAATTAGCATTCTCATATGCAATATAATTTCAATCGTTCATTTTGACAATTAATTATTCCTTGACAAGTCGGAACCATTTTTTACTGCATGTGGACTTCAACAAGTCATTTTCTTATGGAAAATGCTAAAAATTCACTGGGATGTTGCTGAAGTATGAAAAGTGTATTAAAAATTGTGAAATACTCCGTATTATATATAGAGGTGAGTCCAATTGCATTGTAAAAAGTGTATTTAAAGTATTTTTTTAAATGATAAAAAGTATGTTTTTTATATAAAAAAGCAGGTAATTTCAAACAAGATCCATATTGGTAGGAAAATTATTTGTGTAAACATATAATTTTTGAGCTTGAAATTACCTTCTTTTTTAAAAAGTTCTTTTTTCAAGAATGTGGAACGCCCCTTATTGGGTTGTCAATAGAAGAAGGGAAAATGACGGCTCAGGACGTGTTTTAATAATTAGGTCCCATTCCAGAACACCTTCTTAAAAAATAAGTACTTATTTCACATTTTAAACTCAAAAATAATGTAAATGAAAAATAAATTTTCAATTTTTTTGCACCATATAAAAGATCTCAATGAGATTTATCAAATAAGATCCATATTGATAGGAAAATTATTTGCGTAAACACATAATTTTTGAACTTGAAATTGCCTTCTTAAAAAATAAGTACTTATTTTCCTTTCGGAAACGGGGCCTAATACCCGCCAAGGATATTTTCAGTATTAACAAATGTTCTCAGTATGCCATTGACGAATATTAATTATCAAAACACGTCATTGACTGTCATTTTCCCATAGAAGAACCCCATTTTTACCTAGTGTTGGGCCAGTTAGGATTATCTCAAGTCCATTTGATGGATTTTCGACAATCCCATCCGACTTATTTGGGTTCTTTTTGGGCTTGTTTCGATAATAAAAAATGTTCAATATTTAGGCATCGTTGGAAAGTTTAGGGGGTGTTTGGTAACATTTTTTATTTTATTTTTTGCCTTTTATTTTTACTTTTTTGAAAACAAATATAAAAAACTTGTTTGGTAACATATTTTTACTTTTTTGTTTTTAAAAAACTTTTTTAGAATTTTCTGGAAATTATGAAAACTAGAAAATGAGTTTTTACACTGTTTTGAAAACAGAAGTACGGTTTTTTTTTTTCATCCCAGAGTCCCCGACGGTCGAACTCAGATCCAGAAATACGCTCCTCTCTCTCTCTCTGGCGATGGTCGTCTGGTACGATCTCTCTCTCTCTCTCTCTCTCCCCCTTCCCCCTTCCCCCTTCCCCCTTCCCATCTCTCTCGATCTGGTCGCCTGTAAAACCTATTCTCCATCTCTTTGGGTTTGTGTGTGTAATCCATTTATATTCGTTCCTTTTCTGAAACTCGAATTCTCCACTTGTATGTCTAATCTATGTTCTCCTTGTAGATTATTGAAGAATACAAGTTTATTCAACCCTTTTGAGAAGAAGGTATGTACTTTGTGCCTACAATTAGGTTTCGGCTATTGATTTCCTTGAAATTGTGGAACTATGTATAAGAGTGTAATTGTAGAACGAAGATCTCCTCCTTCCCTCACCCAAACTACATCAATCAATGTTCCTGTTCAGTCAATTAATTGATTACTGTAGTGGAGTATTCCTTGCTTGTTCATCAGTCAATTGATTACTGTAGTGTAGTACATCTAGAGTTTCATTCATAGGACCCTTTGGTTTCAGTCAGTTAATTGACATTTGCAGAGTTGACATGAATAGACTCAATAGACTAAGCTTGTGGCGACAAGTAAGGATAGGAGGATCATAGGAGAGCATACTTTTCTTGCACTTTTTGTGGCCATATGTATTTGTAGCTCATTATCCTCCTTCTAGCAGCAATCAAGAGTCCAGTTTGTTTGCGAGCTAAGATTTGAATAATGTGACGCCATTAGGGCAAGCTATAGGGGTAATCAATTTCAGTTTGATCAAATTGTCGTTTGGATTTTACGAAATTCTTATTTACAAACGCACGGGCATGCCACTGGTGGTCTAACTTTAAACAATCTTGTTAATGGAAATCCTTGTACGACATGTACCGCTGATACACCTCCACGATTGGAAATACAATCTTTCAGCTATAACTATCTGAGAGATATCATACATAAAGCACATACAAATCCAAACCTGAAAAGGCTACAGAACCAAATGCTCATCAACTTCAAATAGGCAAATGAACTTCGAGAGATGGTAACATAAAAGCAAACAATTACTCTAGTTCGTAAAGATACGAAGAGCTCCCTATCTAGCATATACCGGATTACTTTAAAGTAAGAGTTATTATAAATGTCAGACTCTTTTCTATCATAGGTTCTCAGAGAGTTTGAATAGAGTCCCAAAGAGTCAGAAAGAAGAAGTCGATCGTATCAGAACTCACCGAAAAGGTCAATTCTTCTCAGTCCACACCATCGATATTTGTCTCTTGGAAAATGTTTTCCTCCGATTTTGCTATGTTAGAAATTGTTTGGGACTCTGGTCAAACTCTCTGAGAACCTATGATAGAAAAGAGTCTGACACTTATAATAACTTTTTACTTTAAAGTAATCCGGTATATGCACTAGAGTAATTGTTTGCTTTTATGTTACCATCTCTCGAAGTTCATTTGCCTATTTGAAGTTGATGAGCATTTGGTTCTGCAGCCTTTTCAGGTTTGGATTTGTATGTGCTTTATGTATGATATCTCTCAGATAGTTATAGCTGAAAGATTGTATTTCCAAGCGTGGAGGTGTATCAGCAGTACACGTCGTATAAGGATTTCCATTAACATGTGGCTGAGTTTGGGATCAGTTTAAATCTTTGATTTTTGCTTTTACTTCATGGTAAAAGGGCACACTTAAAACGAAGTCTTGTACTTCAGACATTAGAAGGAACTCTTTGATGTGAATTCTTTAACCCATTTCATGTGAATTTGCTAAGTACTTTGTGAATCCCTTGGAATTAGTTGCCTTTGCCCGGTAACTGGATTTCTAGTCCTTCTATCTTGACAGCAGATATTATATCCTTACAAAGTTAATGATGGGGAACTTAAAAGGTTTTGTGTTGTTTCTGAGGTCGCAGCAATGGCGCTGTTTAGTAAAGTTGGGAATATACTCAAGCAGACTGTGAGCAAGAACATCAATACTGAACTTTGTGGATCCAATTCTTCTATCTTCCAAATGATACGATGCATGTCATCTTCGAAGCTCTTTATTGGAGGTGCATCCAGTTCTGCGATGTTCCAGTTATTACCCCATCTTTGTTTGTTGTGCTAATATTGGTTTTGTTTGACTTTCAGGAGTCTCATATGCCACAGATGACACAAGTTTGAGAGAAGCTTTTGAGAAGTATGGAGAAGTTGTTGAAGGTTTGTATATATGAATTTGGTAGATGACACATCATAAATGTTAGCTTGAGGATTTCATGTGATTTGTCCTTAGTTTGCTGGACTGTTGTGAGATTCTTCGGGATGATTTATACTTGCCATAAAATTGTTGTTGAGCATAAAATGAATGCTCACGGTGGCCAGAATCATGCGATTCACGACTCTACAGTTTGAAACTAGTTTATGTTGTTTAGGAAAAGTGTGTAGGGTATTAATGAACCCTAGCACAAAGACATATTATTTATATTAAGTGATAACTCGATACAAGACTTATTTAATCGATATGGGACAAGACTAACTCAATATTCTAACACTCCCCCTCAAGCTGGAGAATAGATATCACAAAGTCCCAGCTTATTACATAAGAGCAACAACATCAGCAGAGCTAAAAAGAGTATTTCGGTAAAGTAACTAAGCAAATCATAGAAAATCACACTGCAGCAGATTAGGTACTTGGGTATCTATTATACATCTTGCTTCCCTCCTTCGGTACTTCTGGCGAATCATTGTTCACAAGCCAAAGAGTAAACAAATACTTTTAATTCCTGGACCCACCTTCTCACTCATCTCTCCCCACATTAATTCTGTCTCTCCCTTTACTTTTCAAATGTGGCATGCATTTAAAAAACAATATTTTTATGTGATAGAGAAATGATAGCTATGCTGCTGTGTGGGTGCAAGAAAAAGGGACCAGGTAAAATATAAAAGTTACATTGTTCACTAGTTATTTTACCTTTCATTGATGTACTTGCTCTAACAACTCTAACCGGGGCTTGAATAGTGATTTAGTAAACATATCAGCCAACTGGGTGCTTGTAGACACAAAGGGAGTAGCTATCACACCACTAGCTAACTTCTCACGCACCAGATGGCAATCAACTTTAATATGCATAGTCCTCTCATGAAATACCGGATTGGATACAATGTGAATTGCTGCTTGATTATCACAATACAAATTCATAGGCTGCACACTGAATCCTATCTCCTCAAGTAAAGATCGCACCCACACAATCTCACATGTTTTGTGGGCCATGGCTCTATATTCTGCCTCTACACTCTGCCTCTACACTAGATCGTGCAACAACTGTTTGCTTCTTACTCTTCCGATTAACAAGATTTCCACCAAGGAAAACACAATATCCTGTAGTGGATCTCCTGTCAGAAGGTCCTCCCGCCCAATCAGAATAAGTAAATGCCTCAATACGTAAGTGACCATTCGCTTGATAAAACAGACCACGTCCTGGATGAGCCTTGAGGTACTTTACAACTCTAAGAACGACCTCCCAATGTGGAAGACGAGGAGCAGACATAAACTGACTCACAATGCTAACGGCAAACGAGATATCAAGACGTGTAATAGTAAGATAGTTCAATTTACCAACCAAGCGACGATATTGATCAGGACTAGCAAGTAACTCCCCCTGATCAACGCACAATTTGACATTAGGATCCATAGGAGTATCAACAGGTCTTGACCCCAATAAACCAGTCTCATCTAAAATATCCAGCACATATTTTCTCTGTGATAAACTAATGCTATCTTTAGACCGCGCTACGCCGCTACCTCAATATCCAAAAAATATCGCAATTTTTCGAGATCTTTGGTATGAAATTGATTCTGTAAATACCTTCAACTCATCAATACCTTTGTGATCATCACCCGTAATAATAATATCATCTACGTACACAATCAATAATACTTTCCCTTGATCAGATGTGAGGGAGAAAACTAAATGATCAGACTGACAGCGGCGCATCCCAAATTGCAAGACGACATCACTGAACTTGCCAAACGAGGCCCTAGGAGATTGTTTAAGTCTATAAAGAGCTTTCCAAAGATGACATACATGTGAACGCTCCCCTGAGCAACAAACCCAGGTGGTTGCTCTATATAAACCTCCTAAAGAAGGTCGCCATGTAAGAAAGCATTTTTGACATCGAGTTGGAATAAGGGCCAACCAAGATTGGCCGTAAGAGAAATAAGTAGACGAACAGAACCAAGCTTCGCAACAGGAGAGAAAGTCTCGGCATAATCAACACCATAGGTCTGTGTGTAGCTTTTAGCAACAAAGCGAGCTTTGTAACGTTCAATAGAACCATTGGGGTGATATTTTATGGTAAACACCCAGCAGCACCCCATAGTTGACTTTTTAGAAGGAAGAGGGACCAACTCCCAAGTCCCATTATCATGTAGAGCAGACATCTCCTCCTCCATAGCTGTCCGCCACTCAGAAATAGACAAGGCCTCCTGTTCAAACAAAGACAGAAGAAACAGTGGTGGTAAAAACACGGAGGGAGGGAGACAAGTGATCATAGGAAACAAACTTAGCAATAGTATGAGAAGTAGTACAAGTCCGAATACCTTTACGAAGAGCAATGGGAGGAGAAGCTAGAGGACGGGCAACCAAATCTCACAACAGAGGAGAAGATGGAGCGGTAGGCTGAGGTGGTGCCGGTGGAACGTTAGAAGGGTGAACATATACCTGCGAGGGTGGGGCCGTGGGGGTAGACCTGAAGGAACTAATATGTGCATATACTCAGACTCTTCTTCAGGAGAGAAAGAAGAAAAATAGGGTAACGACTCATTAAATGTAACATCAGCACAAATAAGACGCAGAGTAGGAGAATAACACTTGTAACCTTTTTGATTGCGAGAGTAACCAAGAAACACACACTTGATCGATCGAGGATCAAGCTTATCCCGACCGGGATCAAGCGCATGGACATAGCAAGTACACTCAAAAATTTTAAGAGGTAGAGAATATAGAGGGCTATCGGGATGCAAAAGACTATAGGGAATATGGCCTCCAAGAAGGGCATACGATTCACAAGATAGGCAGAAGTAAGAACAACATCACTCCAATAGGATTTGGGTACTTGCATCTGGAATAAGAGGGCACGGGCAACCTCTAACAGATGTTGTAACTTACGTTTGGCAACCCCATTATGTTGTGGAGTGCGAGCACAAGAGGATTGATGAAGAATGCCATGCTCATCCAAAAATTTAGACATCGCATTATAGAAATATTCACCAGCATTATCAGAACAAAATATACGAAGAGAAACATCAAACTGAGTTTTTATTTCCATGTAAAAAGATTTAAAAATGGAGTACAACTCTGACCGTTCTTTCATAAGATAAACATAAGTAAGCCCAGAGTAGTCATCCACAAAATTAACAAAATACTGAAATCCATTACGCGACTGTACACGTATGGGACCCCAAATATCTGAATGAACTAAATGAAAAGGACGCGACACATGACTCTCTACTCTAGGGGAAAAGGAAACACGATGATGTTTACTGAACTCACAAACTTCACATGGTAAAGACTCAATACTACGACAAGACAGAACCAGCTGTTTGAGATTATGAAGAGATGGGTGGCCCAAATGACAGTGATGCTCATATGGGGTGATAGAGGATTGAAGGGCAACAGAGGTAGGGAGCTCGCCATTGATAAAGTAGTACAGTCCACCACGCTACCAATCTTCTTCCTTGTTTGGAGATCCTGAAAAACACAGTGATCAGGAAAAAATGTGATGGAACAGTTTAAGGATTGGGTAAGTTTATTGACAGACATAAGACTGTGGAAAACGAGGAACATGTAAAACAAAGTTTAATGCAAGAGAAGAATTTAAAAGAATAGAACCCAAACCAACTATATCAGTAGTGGAACCGTCGGCCAAGGAAACACGAGAAGACTGTGGAAGGGGGTGTGACCTAGATAAATGAGTAGAGTGGCCTGTCATATGATCGGAAGCACCAGAATCAATAACCCAAGGATTATGAGAAGCAAGACCAGAAAAAGAGGAACCTTTTTGAGCGAACGTAGCAGTGGACGAAGAAGGCGAATGATAATTCTGCGGAGAAATTAGGCAATGGTACTCATCCTCTGGAATAGTAACAATACGTGAAGTAGAGCTGGTCGATGAACTAGGGAATGTATGAGGCAGTGCCAGTCCATCGTCCTCAGAAACTGTAACCTGATGGGCAGAGGGACGGCCATGAAGAATCCAACAGAACTCTACAGTATGATTATCACCATGGCAATATGTGCAGTAGCGAGGCACACGACCGCGGCCACAACCACCGCCCCCTGGCGCACGACCACTTCTACCAGAATCGCGATCAGAATCACGATCAAAACCACGACCACCTCTGCTGGTATCGCGACCAAAACTACCATAACTACCGCCCCTGACTCTCAACCACCATGAGAGAAACCACCACCACTCGGAACCGAGGTAATCAAAGCTGACTGGGTAAGAGGTTGATCAACAGAACTAGTATCACTGATAGAAGCCTGGCAGAGGCGGCTAAACACCTCACTGAGAGAAGGTAGATCCCGAGCGCCCAAAAGCTAAGACCGAATAGGATTATATGTGGTAGGTAAACCTGATAGAAAGCGCGCAACTTGCAAGCGCTCACGCTGCCTCTGCATAATCTGAATATCGGAAGAGATGGGCTCACAAATGTTGAGTTCCTCACAAATCCCATGAAACTTGGCATAATAATCCTCCAATGATAAATTACCAAGTTCAAGAGAGAAGAAGGTTTCGTGAAGATCATATGTGCGACGAAGATTATTAAGACCAGAAAACAACTCCTGAGCCTGTTTCCACACAAGTTTGGCCATAGGTAAGAAAACCAAAGTATTTTTAATATTTTCTTCCATACTTTTCCACAACTCAACCCAAATCCGAGCATCCTCAGCTACCCAGGAACCATATGTTGATGCTGTCTTCGCAGGAGGGTCATTAGTGAGATAATGGAATTGTGTCTCACCCAAATAATAAACCTCAACAGCCTTAGCCCAAATAACATAATTCCTACCATTCAAAAGTGTGGAAGTAATAGACAACTGCTCACGAGCTCGAGAAGAACCAGATAAACGACTAACAGTTGACGTAGAACTAGAGACAGACTCAGTACCGGAGCCCATTGCAAATAAAGTCAAGAGCCAGAGAAACCAACAATCAATAAACAACCGAAAATAGAGAGGCAGCCACTATAATCGCATGTGATCCAAAAAACACCAATGGCTCCACCAATAAAGGAGCATATCAGCAGCCCAACATAAACCACTGATGAACAATAAAACTCGAACCAGACTGAGGTAGAAACACCATTAACGGAGATAGAAGCTGAGCATGTAATGAAGTCAAAAAAAGAAGAAGTAACAAATCAACAGATTACGTCCGAAAACAGAAGAGATACCGCAAAAATCGTGTAAAACTGCAACGAATCCACAGATCTGAGTCTGAAAATAGCAGAAATCAGGAAACCCAGGTCAGAAATCATGAAACCGAGGTCGTTCGAGTGCAGGCAGAGTCGCAGGAGGCCGGAAAATGTACGGCAGTGGCTGGCGAGGGCTGGGCTTGGGTCGCCAGTGGTCGACGAGCGTTGGGTGTGTGTTTTCAGAGATTGTCGGGACTGGGTAAGGGTTTTAGGTGTCGGGACTTGAGTCGTTGGTACTGGGTAAGGGGTAAGGGTGTTCGGAACTGGGTGAGGGTTGGCGAGATCTGGGTGAGGGCTGGTGAGAGTTGGGTTGGTGATTTTGGGACTGGGCAAGGAGTGGCGAGGACTGACGGCAAGATGGTGGTGATGGCTGACGTGATGAATGTGGCTATAGTGGTGGTTTAAGATTAGGGTTAAGACCCCGCTCTGATACCATGTTGTTTAGGAAAAGTGTGTAGGGTATTAATGAACCCTAACACAAAGACATATTATTTATATTAAGTGATAACTCGATACAAGACTTATTTAACCGATGTGGGACAAGACTAACTCCTCAATATTCTAACAGTTTCCACTAATAAGAGTCAAATCTTGCTGTTGATTCAACTCTGAATTTCTATTAAAAGAAGGGCTTCATTATTAGCATATAAAAAACCTGAGGATACAAAGACACTTGTCTAGAGTTGGCTCACTCAATATGGATACCGCTAATGATTGAAGCTCGACCAAAGTAGGTAATTTCTATGGGATATATAAGGTGGATTGCCGCAGAAGGAAAGATCATTGACCAACTTACGGTCAAACTTTTGACATAGGGAGCTGTAGCCCGAATCTCCATCCCAAAAAGCCAAAACAGAAAGGGAGAAAACAAGCAAAAAAAAACAAGCATGACTTTCTGAACTCCTATGATGACTTGCTAATACTACTCAAGGGTAAAGTTAAAATACCTGCTAGTCTGCTGGCTTACTGGAAGATTAATAAATCACCCTTGGCAAACTGTTGTCTTGTGAACTTGTTTCTTTCTCCTTGTTATTCCTCTATGCTTCAAGTGGACAGCTGTCCAGAATGGATAAGGCTTTGGATTCGGTTGATAGACTTGGTTGTGACATGTGTTTGAGGAGCCAAGTTCTGTGGGATGAGGAGAAGGAAATTTTGATTATCAACACTGATGTGATTTATATTTTCTGCAGCAAGAATAATTATGGATCGTGAAACTGGTAGGTCCAGAGGGTTTGGCTTTGTTACATACAGTAGTGGTGAGGAGGCTTCTGCTGCTCTCCAGGCCTTGGATGGACAGGTAATGATTGCTATTTTTTCTATCTATCCTCCTGGTAGAGTTGAAGGTTGGTGATGGAATTTATTTGCCATAAGGGAGAGCTTAAGTAGTGGAATTTCTCTAGAAAGTGGAAACAATAAGCATATTGACATGCTCTGGTCTTCAATATGTCTGTGCTTCCTCTTTAATATAGCTCATAGTTGAAACTCCACATATTTAAACTGAATTGTTATATGGTATTTCCGTTATATTTGAAATTTAGCATGCTCTATTCCTTCTATATTTCTTCTGGGAGCTATGAAGCATCAATACTTCTAGAAGGGAGTCCTCTCCGATTTGGATTCCAATACTCCTCAGATACTCACATATACGTATCTGATATTTCTCATACGTATCCAATACTTGAAGTTAATTCTCTTTGATTTTAACAAGTATCGGATACTTTTCGCATACTCCAAGTTACACATCTGACCTTTTATGGAGTTGGGATTGTGATAATTGTAAGAGTTTTTCAAGTTTTGTGGACCAAAAAAGACTAGTTTTCTAATATTTCGGTTACGTAATTCCGTTGTATGGGGGAACAAAATAGTAACGTTACATTAGTATTCTCTGTTGTAAATTTTATGATGGGGGTATGGGTGGCTGCTCTCAGTAAGTTTTACCAAAATAGTGGTCCCCCTATTCCTAGAAAAATCGAGGAACTACTGACACAACAGATCATGCGTATAAACTAGAGGTGGCAATCTCAACCCATATTTTTCTGACCCGCCCAATCCGCCCACTTATAACCCAACCCAACCCGCCCATATTACATAATGGGTTTATATGGGTTGAACCCATATTTATATGGGTTTAGATGGGTTAAAAATGGGTTCAATATGGGTTTGAACTAAAAGACCCATACTGCCCGTTATTTTTAATCTTCTCCCATTTAACTCAACTGATTTCCACAACTAAACTCCCGTTATTTTTAATCATCTCTCTCTCTCTCTCCCCCCCAATTTAAGCTCTCTCTCTCTCCCCAATCTTGGACTGTGTTAAATACTCCCAATTTAAGCCGACAAGAAGTCATATAAGGTATTCAGAGGTATTTTTTTTTTCATGTTTAAGAAAACAAAAAAAACAGAGGTATTTTGGGCCCCTGGATCCAGGCCTAAAATTAAAACTATATACTCTGTATTCCCCAACAGTAGCTTAATCACATTCAAATGATGCAACGATTGGGTAGAGAGAGAGTGCATCACCGGTTTTGAATGGTTGAGATTGCACAAAATTACTTTTTCGATTCTCTTGTTGAGACGAACTAATAGGAATAAAAAGTTTGTCGCAAAATAAACAAATACAAAAAATTGAGTTTTAATCATAAAATTTTACTTTTCTGAATTCCCTTATTGAGACAAATCACCCGCGGGGGGAAGGGAGAAGAAGGAAAACAAAAAACAAAACCAAAAAAAAAAAAAAAAAAGAGGGGAGGAAAACGGGTCGGGCAGGCGGGTTTGGCTTGACCCGTATTTGGCCCGACCCGTTTCAACCCGTTTACTTTTTGACCCATATCCGACCCGCCCATATTTGACCCACGACCCGTTTCAACCCGCCCAAACCCGCCCGGACCCGCCCGTTTGCCACATCTAGTATAAACCAAAGTTATCAATCCCGTACCGGTCAACGTACCGTTTTCATTACTGGAATGGTATGTACCGGTACCCGAGTATATCTCGGTACCGTTTCGGATTTACCGCAATTAATATTTTATATGTTTTCCAATATATTTATATATGATGTAAAAAAATTTAAGTAGAAAAATAAAATAAGTTCTAACATTTTAATGCACCTCACCATTAATTCTAGGGAAAAAATGAAAGATTTCAAAATGGAAAAAATAAATACTCCTTAAACATTAATGTGAAATAAAAACAAACGAAATACCCAATAGATCTGTAATAGATCTCCACCCTTCATCAGGAATAAAGGGTTGTAGTCTTGTGTAGTGTTGTACCCAGTTACCAGTACCCATGACTGAAGTGCATATCCCTTAGCTTAGGAAAACCCTAGCCTCCATCCATCACGTAACTGAAGATGATCAGATCTGATGTCTTGGATTGTCGAATGAATATCGAATTAGTAAATGATGACAATCTAATTCCAGGTTTGTACTTTACGAACATCCCATAGATTCTCTCTCTCTCTCTCTCTAACAACTTCCAGAGGAGTTCGCCGGAGTTGTCCGTCGTGAGTCATGTACCCGACGGAATCCGGAAAATTCCCGAGACAGCCCGGAACAGTCCGAAACAGCCGGATTAGAACGGTATTTCTACCGAGATGGAACATAGAGTTGGGTATCCCGTTTTCTTGCCGGAATGGTACATCTCGGTATGGAATCGATAACTTTGGTATAAACCTCAACTGTTTCAAGTTATCTACCCAAAACAGAACATTGTACAGTTTAACATGATTCTAAGAATTAGAAGACAACTTATTTACAAACGTATCTTGGCCGTATCCATATTCTACTTTATAAGATTTGCATATCGTCGTATTCTTATCCGGTAACTGTGTCCATGCTTCATAGTCCGGATGGAAAGGTATTCTTTGCATTATTTTTCTCATTTGATGTTAAGCAGTGTTTAAACAAGTAGGTAATGCAGATAAATTGGGCAAATTAGACCTTGAGAGATTTTCACATAGAAGTAACATTTTCCTTGTTGTGTTTGATGAATAAATAACCCGTATAATAAGAGAGAGTGTCTGTTAGCAGGTGTTTTTGACTTTTTGTCTAGTAGCAAGAACTTGAAGTGATCCTTTTTGTATCTGGTGTATTGCTTTAGCCTTTTAACAGTAGTCCTTGCTTAGAGTTTTGGTTGATAGTAATCCTTGTGAATGTCTGTGCCAGGAACTTCATGGCCGAAGGGTGAGGGTGAACTTTGCAAACGATAGAGCACCAAGAGTTGGCGGCTATGGCGGCGGTGGCTATGGTGGAGGAGGTGGTTATGGCGGCGGTGGTGGTAACTATGGAGGCGGGTACGGTGGGGGTGGGTATGGTGGCAACAACTATCCAAGTGGAGGTGGTGGTTACGGAGGAGGCAACTTTGCTCAAGGTGGCACTTATGGAAGTGGAACTGGTTCAGACAGTTTGAGCCCTGGTAATTATGGAGGTGGCAGCAACCAGGGTTTTGGTGTTGATGGAGGTGCTGGCGGCAGTGATAACTTTGTTAGTGGTGATGGTGGAAATACAGGATTGGGGGTTGGTGGGGATCATTTTGGTAGCACTGAAAACAGCAACATTGCTGATGCTTCTGGGGGTTTTGCCGCCCAAGAAGATTCCATTGAGGGAAACTACAGGGAGGATGATGATGATGCTGAGCCTGATGATTATGCCAACAGAAGGGCCTAAAGACTGCTTGGGAAAACTTGCAAATGGCAAGAATACTGGGCACAGTCAGTGAATACTTGGAAACTTCCATGTTTCTTGTTTACTGGTTAGCTCTCTCTCTCTGAACTACATTTGTTAATGCTGGATTCAACTTTGTAAACTTGAGTTTGCTGCAATTTTCAGTTGTAAGATTCTGTATTGACAAGTGGTAGAATATTGTGGTTCAGGTGTACAATTTTTTTTTTATAGTTCGTTTTCTGAAAATAATTTATCGGTAACGGTGTATTATGAACCAACCTGGGAAATTGCAGTGTAAAAAGTTGGTATTATTTCCAAAAGTTGGTGCTCTGCAAAAGATATTTTAGCAGATTAATACCACAGTATAGTTTGGATTTTCTGTCTTCCGGGGTTTAGAATGTACAAGGCCCGATAATGCAGGTTGAAAGGACCGGTAAGAAATTGTTACTAACACCAAAGAAAATACTTGCACTACTACATGTATGTGGTATGTATGGGTTTGAAGTTTCAAGGGGTGAATTAATGGTTAGGGAAGACCCTCTCGGATGTTTTCAAGCTAATTTGATTTATCAGCATATTTCCATCTCTCGTGGGGGTACTAATAAAACTCCAAGTTGGTTTGGAATATGGTATCCTTGGGTTTCCCCTTCTTATCATTGAAACAAGAGCTTTGGTTTCTGCTCATCATCCATCGGGGGCGTATCAGTATTCAGTGCTTTTGAAATGACAATTGTTGCTGGTAGATGACGAATTGGACCATGTTTTCCATGTACTATCTGTTATTCTCTTGTTTCTTCATAGCGTTGGATCGATCTAACAGACCATTAGAGGATGATATATTCGATCCACCTCTGCTGAAATGTTTACATAATCAGAGTTGGAATCCCGCTAATGAAGGATTCTTCCCTGGCGATTGTTTTTATTAAATGTTAAAGCGCATGAGAATTTCCAACAATTATATTAAGCGCCAATGGACAAGAAGTTAAAAAACAGCCACACATGGAGAAGAAATACCACAAAGGCTCGTATGATGGAAAAACAACGGCCTCAGATGGGACTTTCATATCCACTAAAACCAACACCACTGGATGCATTCTCTCATCGCATGTGGAGTGGTAATGTATTCTCATGCATTTGACAGGAGTTCAAACCTCATTAACTACAACTAACATGACTTTCGCCAAGAAAAAAATGCAATAAAATTCTCTCATCCAATGTTCTTCCTAAGATTAATATGTTTCGTTTCCTCTAGAATGTTCTTAAAATGAATTAAATTGGTGGTGATACTTAACCATTTTTCACCTGGCATACATTATGATCAAAGAGTGGGAAGACTTTTTTTTTTATTATAGTTTTTTGCCCTCTTGTTGAATCAGCTTTCCTTTGACTAATTCATCTTCATGAATTCTTTTTTATTTTTATTTTTATCCGCATCTTCATGAATTCATCATTGTATATTTCCACTGCTCCATCTCAGTCGAAGCATCCACAGTGAATAACACACACACACGAACAAAAGAGAAACTAAGCATACATGGTTCGATTTGAACTGTCTACATCGACGAACAAGAGAAAAATTGACAAAGTGCTCAAAAGCTCTATATCATTACCCGAGCCCGTATTGAATGCTAACTGAGCCATAATACCTTGATACAATCAGGTTAGTGGAATTGGACTTCGTTTTGGGGAGGACGACATCCTCCCACTTCATCCGAATATTCCCACCAAAAGATCTTCTGCTCTTCTTATTTCACTTTATTGGACCTCCCTCTGGCTGTTTTTATGTGCTCCCTCAATCTGATTATGAGGTCTCCTCGTCGGGAAAGTACTATAGAGGTGGCAGGTTGTGGGGCAGCCGGCTGTGAGGAGCGGTAATAGGGAACACGTGACAGATGATGTAACATCCAGTGTCAGTTTCACATTTATCTTGGACACCATTAACTAACAAAGGGATGATTTTCACACTCCCCTTTCATCCAAATGCACTCCTTTTTTGGTTTTGTAGTGATGTGAAATTGCACAATTACCCTTTTCATGTGTGAAGGAAAAAATGCATCAAGGGTAATTTTGTAATTCTACATGAATGAAAACAAAAAAATGTAGTGCACTTGGACAAAAGGCAAAAGGGGAGTGTGAAAATCAATTTCCTAACAAATTGACAATCACCAAACCTTGTGAAATAGCAATCAGAGTAGAAAGAAACAGAGAGACAAAGTTCACAGACCAGAAGCAACAAATAAAGCTCAATTTCCGTATTAGATTTTGATGAGTTTTCAACACATTCCACTAACACAATATAAGAATAAGAGCGGAACAACTATAAAGTGAAGTTGCCGCGAGCAGCAACCAAAACAGAAACAATATAAGATAAAGGCATAATAGATGAAGCAAATTCATACTACTGCAATGAACTTATCAGATCGGTAAATCTAAAAACCAGCCAATCAGCTTTTGATGCAACAGAATCTCGGAGTTGAACACCAGCATAGCAGATAAACAGGTCAGCACCACCTGGTTTACGAGCCTACAAAGAAGAGTAAAATCATATCAAAAAAGAAACTTCTTACTCCAAAGTAAAACACATGTTTCCATCAGAATGTCACTTCTTAAAAAAAAAAAGGTTGCTGTCAAAATGCCTGCTCGATTAGGTTACCCCACAATTGTCCCGAACCCCATCATGTATTGACAGGAAAAAAATTGGAAAGGCATTCATAAGGTCCCTTCACTTTAGTCCAAGTTAATAACATAGACCTTGAGGCAATTTCTCATGTATCTCACAGCGGCACATAACATAGGAAAAAAAGTCTTCTAAAATGCACAACCAAGACGAAAAATAAACAAATACACAAAAGAAAAGGACAGAAAAAATTATGGGGAAAAATGGTAAACAGTATAAATGCTGAAACGTAAGAAGCAGAAAAATATCTTCAAGCAATGAAATGTAAAAAAAATTATATGCATCCAAGGGACTTCTATAGTTCTTTAATAGAAAGTAGCACTTCAATTTTCTTACCTCAAGATCAGTTGCACCATCCCCAACCATGACTAATGACTTGTATCCATGAATCTGCAAAATTGAGTCTAATCAAGAATCGATGTACTTCAGATACCTCACATGTATTGTAAGGAACTGCAATGATACTGACCTTCTTTATCTGTTCAACTGCAGTGGCTTTCCCTCCACTCCTTGAAGTAGGCTCATTTGCATCAAACCCCCTAAACTCCCCAGAGTTCCCAAACAGTAGCTGATTGGCAAAAATGTTTTCTGGCGGAATACCAAGAATTGATGCAACAGGCTTCAAAAGAATTAATCTGGTTAGTAGTATTGGCGAGAATTTGAAATGCAATATATATGTCCAACACAACTTCATAAATGCATATTTTTCAAGGATTTTGACTTCTAAATTCTAATAGAACTTAAACACAGAACTAGCTTTCTAGCCCAGTGTTACCTGATATGACCCCTCTAAACCTTAATATTAGGGTCTCAAGTACCATTATTTAGCCAAATGGGGAGACGTAAAACAAATCAGCTCACAGATTCCCATAGACTTGGCAGTCTCCTTTTTATTTGCTCGATACCATGTAAGCTTTTCAGTTAACTTTTTCATCAGACAGAGAGCCGGTATCCCTTTTGGGCAATGGGCAATGTGCAATGCAAGGGACAAAGTACAAGGACTATAAGCAGAACAGCATATATCAAACCATCGAGAGATCTTCTTACATGCATAAATGCCCTTATGGGCTTCACCTAACATCTCGGTCAATTCCTCAGCATCAATTTGCCACTCATCATATGGATTGTTATATATATATATATTTTTTGATAAGTAAATAAATATATTAGAAAGAAGGCATTAAGGAAATGCCACTCGTATACAAAAAGAGGCCATCATATGGATTGTTATATTGTTGACCTCAGAGTCTAATGTTAACTGAGCACAAGAAACGTGGTGTGAAATGAGTGTTTAAATGCAAAGCTCGAAGTGCGTGAACGTGCACAAATGAAATCCATGAAATTTAAGGTGCAGCAGCATCCAGCCGTTTTAGTTCTCATACAAATGACAATGGTGTAGCATCTCAGATTTTTTTTTTTAATAACTATTAAACTAGAGAGCTCATCGGCTCTCCCACATCAACTGTCAATCATAATGCTCTAGACACCTCAATCACGACAAATTAAGAATTAAGCTTAGTGCAAGCTACTTCACTAAAGTTTTTTCCCCTATTGAATGCTTACACAAATGGAAAAATAAGAGAGAAGCAATTCAGAAACATACATTGATCATTTGACGAAAGCCTCCAGAGACCAGATATACGGCGGTACTTTTAGCCTTCAGCTTCTTGATCAACTCATCTATGCCAGGAGAAATCCTACACATTAGAGAGTTACAAATGGGAAACCATATTTAAACCAAGACTGCAGTTAAAATGAAAAATATTGGCAGCCAACCATACCATTACGTATTGTTCTGAGAACATATAGCTACCATTTGAGTCATGTTCTCAGGTCGCAACACTCTTTTTGTACATTCAAACATTGGGATCAAGCTGCCTATCTTGTCTGTTTTGCAATTCAATGTTTCAATAACATTTCAGTCCGCAACTTTTTTAGTATAAATCGGACGTATTTTACTTGTTAATTGAGTGGAAGTGTATATCACATTGTGGGAACGAAATTTAACAATGTTAAACTAATGAAACAGAAATCAAGAAAGTGTAAATACAAGTCTTCACTTGAAAAAAAAAACAAAGAAGTACCCAGTAGCATCCGAAATCCACACTTCATATAGCCAATACAGTAGCAAAATATATGTTTGCACAGAAATATATGCACAAAGACACACGCATGCATATGAATATTTATCCTCACAATGTTACAGAGACTTGCCTTGAAGAGAAGGGGAGAAGGTTGATGCAATAATTCCATGACACATATGCCACCATGATTCATCTAATATCTAAAGAACCTTGCCAAATTTAATTGCCTGACTCAATCCAAAATCACAGACATTATATTACTAGTTTAGCGGGCAACAAGCACTTGACTATAATGTTTCCAAAACTAGAACGGTGGGCTAACAGGAAAAGGGACTGGGTAGACTGGTCACCTGTTCAACAGCAGGTCAGCCTTAATCTGTGATGTCATAATTACCACAAAACATATTTAAATTCATTCCAAACAAGAGACTGTGGGTCTTAGAATGAAGAAAATGCTTCGACTATATTGGGCTGATCCATATATCAACAGATTTCTTCGACTTTGGGGTGTCAATATGTTATATAGGTTTCTTTAGCTCCATGAATATCTTTTGATCTCAATAAACAATCTTTCCTCACTTGCAAAATAAAGAACAAGAAAACGAACTAGTAAGTGCATCAGAATAAAATTTCAATTCCACCTAGAGGACTAAGATTCTTAACTTCAAGACCCTGTGCACCTTAACTATAGCTTCGCAATGTGGAAGTTCCATACCAAAGGCGTCAATTGACTTTGTGCACATAAAACTGACTTTGTTTTTCCGATCAATCATAAGCATTACATAGTCAGTGTATGCATAGGCGAAGTTACTAAGCTCCGCTCAGTTCCAAATCCCGTTTCAAATCCAGGTGCCACATCGATTACTCAAGGACAGATCTTCCAGTTGTGAAGCCTTTATAACCTTGCAAAGGCTAGGCAGAGTGTTGTGTGTTACACGGCAAGCCAAGTCAAGCAGCAGCCAGACTAGAGTTGTCATTGCCTACAGACCCGGCTGGGTTGGATGGTGCCACAGGTACGTAAGGTTTGCCGGTTAAACTGCCGTTTTCAGTGGGTTTTTTTTAATAGATACACCAGTTTTGAAATTGAAATGTTTTCTTGTGAGTTGATCTGGACTAGAATCAGGACCGGTTGCCAACCCAACTAATTGGACCTGCCTCCTGACCTGTCCGGATGGTAAAACATTGCTTAGAGTGGTCTACCACAAACAGAACTTCAGATGTAGCAAAGAACATGAAACAAGCACCCCCCCCCAAAAAAAGGAACATGAAAGGACAAAATAAAATCTCACAATTCTCAGCCATCTCTGAGCCTAATATGAAGAACCGAGATACCTAAATCAATACAAGAATTACACTACATATTTTATCATGCACACAAATGTTTTGGTCTTGTGCGAGGCCTTAGTTGCACAAAGTGGGAGCGGGGGAGCGCGGGAATATAGAAGCTCCCAAGGTTCGGGGCGTGAAAGGAACGTGTTCATATATGACGAAAACAATGTAGCATAGAATATAGTATATACACTTTAAAGGCACAATTAGTTTAGGGAGTAAAAATATGTGCCAAGTCCACCATAAGCGTTAAAGAAATGGGCTAGTGTCACGATATATGGTTTTCTTTTCAAGATATCATGACTTGGGCTACATCTATGAGTTCATCAAAGACTAATCAATAAACCAAGGGTCAAATCCCTGCTTTTCTATATAAGGATTGTATAAAAGCTCCCATCTTCGTTAGGAGTGTGCTCCCATCTCAATGGGAGCAGGTACCCGTCAAGTTCCTTAATTGGGGGCGCACAAGCGCGCTCCTAAGGTAGGAGTGGCACCACTTTAGAAGCTCCCTGCAACTAAGTGTGAGACACCATGCAACACGTATGTAATGCTACTAAACACATTGAAAATGGATCAATCAGAAGAAAATGATAACAAATAGATCATACATAAAATTGTGTTAGACTAATTTCCCAAGACAGCTTGGCAAAGGAGGTCTAACTGATGAAGAGGTTGAGTGGTCAATTTGCCTAACTGCTCTCGGCTGCTTTGGATGAGTACATTTTGATGTCGGGTGCTTAGTTAAATGTGTGTTCCTTGTGTTCAACTAGGATAAGTATACTTCCTTCTTATTGATATCATCTAATCATACGAGTTACCAATTAGAAAGGTGATGCCAGCAGATTAGAAGACATTTTAGTGTTTAAAAGTTCAATTGAAGACTATGGTCTGTAGGGCCTCTCGTGATAAATGGGCTGATCAAGCAAAGCAAAAAAGGTTTAGAATCAATAGAGCCCTCATACCTTGGGGGCTGCTTCTGAAGAAATTCATGAACCTGGGAGAGGGAAGGATTAAATAGAGAGAGTCTGGCAGCCAAGGCCTCCTCAAAAGGAACAGAACCACCCATTGCCCTGCCGAAGAATCAGCTTTGAAAGTCATAAGACCTTTACTGAAATTAACAACTAATTGTTGTACAGCAAGGACAACAAACCTTGCAGTCCATTCCGCAACAGCCTTTCCAGCACCACAAAATTCAGCAAGTTCATCAATGCCCTCGTCCAGGCAGACTGTGCTATCTACATCAAAGCATACAGCATCTGCATTTCGCCACACCTTAAGCATGTCTACAAATTTTGAAAAACTCATTTAGCAAGTTCAACACCATAAGATTGAAGTATCAAGAACCATGAAGTAAGATAAAGCTTCAACAACTTAAAAACCGTTACTTATTTCACCAATCTTTTATTTTAGTGAGCAACATAAAACCTTTCACAACCAAGGATTAAAATTTTGTTTCGGTATGATGTTTCAGTTAGCTAGGGAAAGATAACGTTTCCTAAACTGTGTTTGTGTGCAAGCATTTCAAAAATGTAGTCGGAACATAATGAAAATGTCAAACAACTTGGGAAAATATAAAATGTCATTGTTCTTTATCCCTAATTTGTGTTGAAACAACTCTATGGGTCAGTAACTTTTGTTGAGCTTAGATATGATTCCGTCTGTTTCCTAAGTGTCAATGGAAGCATTGAATTTTGAATTTCCCCAAATGTTCCGTTCCAGTTTCCTAGGAAAGAAAAAAAAATTCTGCCATTTCAATGGAAATGAAACGAAACAAAAATTTGTTCCTTGTTCACAAACACGGGCTGAAGCATTCAGCTCAGTTCCTAAGAAGCACGGACACGTCTACCGGCCTCTCGTATCCATGTCCGACACGTGTCACTCACGGACACGATACGACACTCTCCGGACACGCATCGGACATGCCTAAATACTAATCCAATTTTTTTTTTCTTTTACTCAGACACATTTGGATACTCCTAGAACACATTGGTGACACTCTTGGAACATGCTAAGGACACACATTACAAGGTTAAAATGTAATTTTCAAAACTCAACCTGGAGTAAAAAATGCATCGTATTTGACAGTTATAAACCCAATGCAACAAGTAGTTAAATCATAAATGAAGGTCAGAAACACAAACCACAACTGTGTTCCAAACATACGGTACAAAGTCAAACATAGTTGAATTGTCAGTACATTGAAGAACCAACAGACCTAAGTTTAAACAGCATGCCAAGCATAGAAAAAAGCTAACATCAATTATGGCTGAATGTGGTTTTCAAAAAAAGAAAAAGAAAAGGCTGAATGAGGTACGAGTGTACGACAACAACAACAACAGAACCCATGTAGTCCCCAATGGCCCAATCATTGGGGGTATGAGCGGGGTAGGATTGGAGACAGACCTAACCTTTGGCAATATGCACAAAGTGGCTGCTCTCAAAATACCACTGAAATAGTGGCCCCCTATACCTGTTTTGCTGCGGAATCATGCCACCAAATCAAAACCGAATGACATCAGAGAGGGCAGGCCTAGAGACCCAATTCAATTTATGTGCACATTACCATGCTTCCTTCATTGATAGTCCAAGCTCCAAAGCATCGGTATGCACAAAAAATAAAAATAAAAACAGAAGTAACAATGCACATTTCACATATACAAAAGTACCATGAGCAGTAACAGTGCCTAGACCCAGTCCGTAGTATGAACACAACATGGTTATAGAAGGATCCATAGTTCATGGCAAAACACCGACCTAATTTTTCAATCCCTATTCGAGGATCATGCAATGGAACACGCAGGCCATATGTCACAAAATTTGCATAAGTACTTATATCTTAAATATAACCTTTTGATGGTAGAGTGTTATCAAGGCAACCGGCTTCTGAGTTTTCCAGGGGCTGAACTGAAGCAGCAACAGAATGCAATAGTTTCGGATGCTTTTTCATCATCCCGATTGGAGTTGCTATCACTCTTTTCGCTACTTGTGGAGTGTACGATGAAACAAAATAAGATTGATGCCTTCTACAGTAAGGGCGAACCGGGTTAATTCGTGCAGTGATCAACCCTTCCATCAGATATAATCTGCCATCAGAAAATTCCGCATATATTTCAAAACTTAGGGTATGAAATAGTGTGTGTTACAGACTCTCTCTCTCTCTCAAACACACACGCCAAAATAAAACACTTCGACATACATGTCATTTTTTTTTTGTTTTTTCATTGAAATCTTTGAATCAGTGTGAAAAAATAGAAAACTTATGGACTTGCTTAATTTTTTATTAAAGAAATGACATATTTTTACGTAATGAGCTAATATTATGGAATAAATGAGTATGTAGGGAGTGAAATGGATTTAATTAGAGAGAATAGAAAGATGGAAACATAAAGAGCTGCCTGCCGATGTGATTTTGAACGTGAGAATGGTGCAAGATTTTCTGAGTTTGTTACTGCAATCAAAATCCGTATTCAATTGGAAACGCGTGTTGATTTGCTTAGATTGGTGAGATCTAGGAGGGAAGAAGATGAGAGAGAGAGAGAGAGAGAGAGAGAGAGAGAGAGAGAGAGTTTCACCTAAAAATGGCAATGCAAAGACGGCGATTGGGGCAGTCGTAGAAATGGTGCTCCTTAACCAATCCCCCCTTCCTCCTCCTCCTCCTCCTCTCTCTCTCTCGTCTGTACGAATGGAATTGGCAAATCTCTCTCTCTCTCTGGCGCTCGCTCTTGCTCTCTTTAAGGCAGTGAAATGTGAATGGGGGTTGGTAAGGGACAGAGACCCCCTGCATTTTGAAGGCTGTCTTATTAGTACTAGTATTTGTTTTTTCTTCTTATTACGGAGTAATTAAAATTTGGCTTAATTGCAAGAACACCCCCTAAACTATCATTTTTTGGCAACTTTACCCCGTTAAGTTTAAATTCGAGCAACTTCACCCCCTAACTACCAAATTTGAGTAACTTCACCCCCTCCCCGATTTTCCGTCCAATTTTGTTAGGGATTTGGATGGAAAAGTACCAAATTGCCCAGAGAGAGGGTGAGAGAGAGAGAGAGAGAGTGTCTATAATGGGTGTATAAAGGGCATTTTGGTATGTTAAATTACTTTTTTATCCAATTTTCCATCCAAATCCCTAACAGAATTGGACGGAAAATGGGGGAGGGGGTGAAGTTGCTCGAATTTGGTAGTTAGGGGGGGTGAAATTGCTTGAATTTAAACTTAAGGGGATAAAGTTGCCAAAAAATGATAGTTTAGGGGGTATTCTTGCAATTAAGCCTTAAAATTTACTTCTTAAGAGATAAAATTTGACTCAATCTTTTTTTTTTATAATTGGATATTCGGGCCATCTTGAGCGCACCTCGATTAATTCCGGGGTCCTGAATGTAATGACTGGGCATAACCCCAGTGACCCTAAAATTTGGAATATTTGACCTCCGTGAAAATGAAACCTGTGACCTTATGAAAAAACACTTATTGTTTTCTCATAATCATTTGACAAAACCCGTTGTGGTTGTAGTTGACTCAATCTTGAAACCTGTTAAATTTCTAGTACACTGAAAATTAATTACTCCAATAAACAACAAATTAGAATGAATTGGGTGTTTATAGTGCAGAATAACCCCTAAACTTTCATCCAAATGTGTCATAATCACCTGAACTTTGAAAAACTTCAATCAGACACCTAAACTTTTAGTATAACTTCATGAAAGAAAAATGTAATGAGAATATGATTGGTCTGGTAGATCAATCCCAATAGTTCTTGAAGAATATATTTCACATATATATTGTGTTCAATATTTGTTTTACTTTTATGCTAAATATCTTGTGATGTTGACTTAAGTGCAATGTATGTTCCTTTACAAGGTGGAACTTAAAAAGGGACTAAATCATGTGAGCGCTGCATAACTTTAAAGAAAAACTCTTGTTAAATACTTCTTCTATCAAATTTCTTTGTTCTTGACATGCGAGAAATTTAAACATATCATAAATTTAAATATTACTTTCAAAATATATATTTCATGTATAAGATTACGAGATTAATCCGATCATCGAATTGAAATTTCTTGAGGCATTAAATTACTTGAAATTTGAGTCTTGATGATCAAATTCGCATTTCTACCCAAAATTACGAGCATCCAAGCATAGCATAGAATCCTAGCTCCACCCAACAAGACGTCATTTACTCTGCTTGGACAACAATAAATACTCAAGGTAGGCGATTGAATCCTTGACAGTCTTTTACAACCGGTGTTATTAATAAAGCAATTTAAAGAAAATTTGGTTTTGGTTTTTTTGTCTTTTTTCTTTTATCGGAGATTTGATTTTGGTTAGGACACACAATTTTATGCATGCATGTCAAGTGCCCAACAACAAATCCAAATCCTCCACAAACTAGACTAGCTAGAATTCCCCAAGCCTACTTCAGTACTTCTACTCAAATTCCAAAGAAAATACGTAAAACTCTGACTACTTCCCATCTATAAATTACTCCACATACCTTACCATTCATTATTCACTTGACAACTATCAAACATACCACAGATAACGAAGTAGTTTCTTCTCTTTTACGAAGCAATGGTCACCAACAAACGCCTTTGTAGCGGACCGAACGTGATTGTCCACATTTGCGCGAGCCGAACGCGCCCTGATCTTGAAGACGGCTCCACACCGATGATCTTCTGTCGTCAACACGCTCGTCTCGGGCTCGGAAGTGACGAGGCCCATGCTCGGCCACCTTCTTGATGGCATAGTCTCCTGAAGAGCCGTGCGTGGGGCTCGGCCAAGCACGTGCTCGGCCTTCCACGACGCACGTCCACCGCTGTTGCTCGGCCACCCGAGATACGCAGGCACTACTGGCGCTCGACTACCTGCTGTGTCGTGTGCTTCCCCACGTGCTGAAGCAGTTACACCGAAAGATAATCGTGAGCGCACTTAGGCGTGCCAGCTCACCCTAAAACGGTTACCATATCTATTCTCAGATGTCACCATGATGTCACTTGGCTTATGCAAAGCACGTGATCGTACTTGGAGGGCAAGCCAAGAAGGCTCTATAAATATCAGGTGATGACAGCCCTAAAAGGTACAGGCTACTACACACTCATACTGAATAACTCCAATCCCTTGCCTCTCTCTGCACATACTTATCCTCTCGCCGGAGGGCCTTGCCGGGGGAATCCTCGGCCAGGTCTTAGTCGTGCGTTCACTGTGCAGGCTAGGGGAAGAAGGCTTGGAAACCATCTAACCACCAGAGGAGGAGCGAGGATCAAGGATCACGGGCCACAAAATTGGTGAACCCGACGTGAACTCACTTATGATTCAAACGGCTCTCACTTCCTTTGCATCACTTACCTCCTCACTTCAACAACGACCAAACCACTCGCCATGGGCGGAGACCAGACGGATGCAGCCATCTCAGGGTCCAAAGATGCTAGCGGAAACGTCATCCCCACAACACCCCATGAGAGGCATATATCCATGTCCCCCGCCCCTGGATCCGGTCTTTCACCAGTCGCGAATGACGTAACAACGGCGTACATCCGTTTGCTACAGCGTTGCGACGATGAATGAGATAACGAGTTGGCTGCACTAAGGGCGGAGGTGGCCCAGATGAAACAGCGTATGCAGCAAGAGACCACACCCGCCACATCCAGATCCGGTGGAGGCGGGAGTAGACGAAGGCAGACGCCGCCACCACCACCCCTACCACAAGACCGTCCGCACGAGACAGGACAACGCGGATCTGTGAAGGACTACCTTGGCTTTACCCCAGCGCTTGGCGACGCCAGGGAAATTATCCTCTATAAACAACCCACCGCATCTGGAACACATCATTCTAGAAGCCATCACGAGCGTACAAGAACAAGGGTCATCGAGTCGTTCACGAGCACATACTCGACTAGTCGTGCGGAATTCTCTCGCACGACGGCTTCGCACCATAGCCGAGATTCCGTACAGACCAGACGCCACGTCTCTGAGCATCTCGGGGACATCCCACCTGAGAATTTGGATCCCGAACACCAAACACGGCGGAAAGGAAAAGGCATACGCACCGAAGGCGCGGTTGATGACAACAAAACCCGCCGTAACAGAGAGAAATCCATCGACGGCCCACGCCGAACGATTACAGACTTGAGAGACAAACTTCAGCACAGGGACGCCGAGAAGACTTCAACAAAAGAGCCCAAAGGAAGGGAGTCCAAAAGGACAAAAACAGATGAGCACGGCAAGCCGCCGCGCCCCGGGTTTTGAGAGACAACTGAAGGACCTGGGCGTGTCTCCATTCACGTCCCACATCATCAACACGGCGCCCGAACCCACTTTCCATCTACCCAAATTCACAAAGTTTGATCCGGCAACTTGCGAGGCTTACACCCACTTAATCCACTTCTGACAGACCATTGAGCTCTGCACCTTAAAGGATGAAGTAAAATGCAAAGCGTTCCCGTTCAGCCTCGGCTCCCTTGGACTCTAGTGGTTTAACAAACTGTCCGCTGGATCCATACGTAACCTAGCCGACCTCGAACGCGCTTTAATACCCGCTTCATCACAAGCAACAAAACTGCCAAGGAGCCG
Source organism: Rhododendron griersonianum (assembly GCA_018127125.1). Taxonomy (NCBI): domain Eukaryota; kingdom Viridiplantae; phylum Streptophyta; class Magnoliopsida; order Ericales; family Ericaceae; genus Rhododendron; species Rhododendron griersonianum. Next base: position 28,303,394 of record CM030795.1, read on the forward strand.
GAGTCCTTATCCCAGATGAGGAAACTCCCATCCGAAACTCTCAAACAATACGCCGAGCGCTACTGGCAGCTGTTCAATGAGATCCCGGGGATCGACGAGTATTGGGCCGCACGTACCTTCAAAAACGGCTTGGAGACCGGCAGCAAGATCCTGGACGAGCTTGCCATCCGCCCACCCCACGGCATGGGAGAATTGATGCGTGTCGTTGAGAGGTTTTGTGCTCTCGAGGAATTTTATGCGGATAGGGCGGCCCAGGGAATCCCAAGTTCAACCAATCCATTTTCTTCGGCCGCACACCAGCTGCCGGCACCAGTAGTGACCCAACACTCGCAGCCCAAAAAGCAGGTGCACAACATCAAAGAAGGAAAAAGCGTCCGCCGAAAGTACACGACTATGTCGCCGAGACAACATACTTCAAGGAGCCAATCTGGTCCTTCCTGAAGGAAATAATGCGACAACCATGGTTCGAGTGGCCGACAGGCAAGCTCGGCGACACTGGCCAACCTGACCAGAATCCAAGGAAGAAGTGCTCCTACCACAACGAACTAGGCCACTACATAACAGCTTATGAGCCTTACAAAGCCCTCTTGGAAAGACTCGCAACTCAAGGACATCTCGATCAGTACATTGATCGAGCAAAAACACCCGCCCGACAACCAACATGCAATCCCAACCCCGATGATCAGCGTCCGCTGATACATGTTATCCACGGACCAGTGACCAAGGCATCCGAAACCGCACTCAAAGCCGACATCGATCGCGCCTCCACATCCAAGCAGATACTCTCAGTCGGTTGCGGATCCAAACGTCAACGCCCACAAGAGGTGCCCAAGTGGTCAATCACCTTTACCGAGCGCGACCTTGAGCACGTTCAAACTCCACATTCGGACGCCCTTGTTGTCACCGTCCAAATCGGAGTCCACGACGTCAAGCGCGTCCTCATCGATCAAGGAAGCTCGGCTGAAGTCATGTACTACGACCTTTTCAAGAAGTTGGATCTCCCAGAGTCGGCATTACAACCCCATGAGGTACCTCTCATTGGCTTCAACGGAGCACCTGTCTGGCCACTCGGCCGAATCTTTCTCCCAGTTGTCGTCGGTTCGAAAACTCTGTCTGTCGATTTTATCGTCGTCAACGTGCCGAGCCCATACAACGCCATTCTTGGCCAAACCTGGCTCCACGGCATGCAAGCCATCGCTTCCACCTACCACCAGGTCGTCCTCTTCATCGGCATTAACGGGAGACAGGAAGATCTGCGAGGAGACCAAGTAGCTTCCAAAAAGTGCTACGTCTCGGCCGTCCACAATTCCAACAAAGCTAAACAAGTACAATGGGTTGAGGTCCCAGACATGGCCGTGACCGAAGACGTCGGCCTAAAGGCTGAAGATAAATCGGAAGAAGACTTGGTCCAAATGCCAATTAACGAGGACGGATCACGCTTCTTCTTACTCGGCTCATCCCTCAGCGACACCGAGCGAGAAGAGATGTTCCAATTCCTCAAAGCAAACATGGAAGTCTTTGCCTGGACCCCTAACGAAATGCCAGGGGTAGATCTTGACTTCATCTGCCATTCCCTCAACATCAAGAAGGACTCAAAACCCGTGGTACAGAAGGCTCGACGCTCGGCACTAGAACACGCCGACGCCGTTGTCGAAGAAGTCGAACGTTTGTTGGAAGCCAACGCCATCCAGGAAGTGCAATACCCGACTTGGCTCTCCAACACCGTGGTTGTCAAAAAGAAAAATGGCAAATGGCGAGTCTACGTCGACTACACCAATCTCAACGACGCCTGCCCAAAGGACTGGTTCCCACTCGCAAAGATCGATCAGTTAGTCGACGCAACAGCAGGACACGCTCGGCTTAGTTTTCTTGATGCCTACCGCGGATATCACCAGATAGCCATGGACCCAGATGACATGGAAAAAATGGCCTTCATCACACCACATGGCATCTTTTGCTACCGCGTCATGCCGTTTGGCCTCAAAAACTCAGGTGCCACCTTCAACCGAGCAATCTTCAAGATGCTCCATGCACAGATAGGCCATATCTTGGAAGCCTACATCGACGACCTCGTCGTCAAGAGTCAGAAGGACCACAACCATCTCACAGAACTTGCTGAAGTATTTGAGATCCTCAAACTCCACAAACTTCGTCTGAACCCGGAAAAATGTGCGTTCGGCGTATGTACGGGAAAATTTCTTGGCCATCTGGTCACAAGACGCGGCATTGAGGCCGACCCCACGCAAATCAAGGCGGTGGCAAACCTACGGCCACCACGAACAATCAAAGAAGTTCAAAAGCTCACCGGCATGGCAGCCGCTCTCAACCGCTTCATCAGCAAGTCATCTGACAAGTGCCACGCCTTCTTTCACGCCTTGAAGGGCAAGAGCCGGCGCAGCTTTGAATGGACGCTGGACTGCGACAATGCTCTGACCGAACTCAAAGACTACTTGAGCTCGGCACCATTGATGGTAAAACCCAAAGAATTTGAAACACTCTATCTTTATCTAGCTGTCTCATCTCACGCCGTCAGCTCGGCCCTAGTTCGAAGGGAGGGGTCCGATGACATGTCGGTCTATTTCACAAGCAAAACTCTCCTACCTGTGATGAGGATAAAATATTGACCTATTAAAGTCCCAATATCACATGTTTTCTAGTTCTTTATTGCGTTAATTAAATATTATTATTTCCTTTTTGATAATTCACTTTAATTATTTAATTATGCAGAAAAAATGATATTTGCACCATCTCAGTCGTTGTGAGACTCGTTGATTCGAAGTCAGCCCAAAATGTAAAGTTAATATGGAAATTTCCCTATTGATTACCCCTAAGGATCTGGACATGGGTATTGATTTGGCCAATGATGCTATATTTTAAGATTGAGAATTTTATTAGAAGATGAAGTCCACTCTTGGAAGGAAATACTCGGCAGTGCTTTTGGAAGGAAAACAAAAGTGGAGTCTTGGTAGGCATGTGAAGTTTCCTTTCACATGTATGCCTTGGTAGCCTATAAAAGAAACGAGTAATAGGGGTCGGGGGAGACACCACGGATCAGAAGCGACGCGGCTGCGATCAGAGAGCTCCACGGCTGGGAAATAGAAGAGCAAAAGAATAATTTGTGAGGTTTTATTTTTATCTATGTTAGGCTAAACTTCTAAACTAGGGTTGAGGATGAAACCTCATGAATATTATTGATTGGTTTTATGCAATTGATTTTTCCTACGTGCGTTCATAGTTTATTGTTCTGATCTCATTAATTAATTTGGTAGAGATTCGGATATGGATTCAATCGGAATGGGTTTTTTTCCATGATTTGATATCACCTTATTAATCGAATTGCTTGGTTTATCAAAGTTTATATTTAAGTACGGGATATCTACTGTGATTTGTTTTATGCGGATACAGTTGATGATTTTGGCTTAAACTTGCGAAGCAGAGGAGGAACATATTGTCGATATAAATAAAAAGGTCTTAACGACATATTATCCATGGTGATTAAGATTAGCTTCTAAATCATTGTGTAGAAATTATAGGTAAAACCATTGCATAAGATTAGTTGCTAAATATTTGTGGGTGTGGATTCCAAAACCTTAGTTACTTTTCTCAACCGGCAATCTCACTATTTTTCCGTGCTAGTTTAATTATTCTTTTGTCATTGCTTTATTTAAATTCTTAGTTTAAAAATCAATCGCACCTTTGTTAACTAGGTTAGGGTTTAATCGATTTAAGTTTATTTAGTTTTCCTACAAAAAATCACCAAGTCCTTGTGGGTTCGACCTCGCTCTTGCATTACTATACTTCGGTACGATTCGTGCGCTTGCGAGTACATTAAAATTTCACATCAACCTGCTCAAACACGCTATCTTCCCCTCGAGAAGTTAGCGCTAGCCCTTGTATCGGCGGCACGAAAACTCCTCCCATACTTTCAGGCCCACACAATCACCGTTTTAACAGAGCACCCCCTCAAAGCCCTCTTTCGGAAGGCTGATCTGTCCAACAGGGTCTCTAAATGGGCGGTCGAGTTAGCAAACTTTGACATCCGATTTGAGCCAAGGACGGCAATCAAAGGACAGATTCTTGCCACTTCATTGCCGAGTTAACTCCAGAAGATACTGAGACTCTCAATGCTCCCCCACCAACTCCACCCGTGGCCAAGCACGAAACAAACAAGAAACCTTGGGTCCTTTTCCAAGGAGACACTTGGCGACTACAGGTTGACGGTGCCTCTAACAGCAACGGAGCTGGAGCAGGGGTTGTGTTAGTCTCCCCTTGTGGGGCCCTACATGAAAGCGCCATCAGCATTAACTTTCCTGCCACAAACAACGAAGCCGAATACGAAGCCCTCCTTGCAGGCTTACGCTCCGCAATTGCAATGAAGGTTGACGAGTTAGCCATTTTTTGTGACTCTAAACTCATTGTCAACCAGGTTTTAGGGGACTACGAAGCCAGGGACCCCAGGATGATGAAATACCAGGTTACAGCAGCCGAGCTCATCACGCAGTTCAAAACTTTCGAGATTGAGCAAGTCAACCGCGAGCACAACGCTCATGCCGACGCACTCGCCGGCCTCGCCTCGGCTTCAGCCGCCTTCGAGTTCAGAACCATCAACTTTGGCAGTATTGATCATCCCAGCTTCGATACCGCTACCGAAGTACTCAACGTCGAACTTGGGCCAAGTTGTGTAGGGAGTAAATCCCGAACAGGCACAAAAAGGGCCCGAACACGTGGTACGTGGGACCATGGTATAATTATAATAGGGACAGTCGCCGTACAAGGCAGTGATCGGCGGTAGGGACCAGTGGTATGAGAAGTCATTGGTCCGGGGAGCCTGTGCTGAGTCAAGGTCCAATAACACGAGAGGAGTATTGGACCAAGAGAATGGCAAAAGAGCAATGACATGTGAAGTCATTGGACCAATCAGTTTGTTCGGCAACGCAAGTGCCGAACAAGAGGGGATTTGTACGTATAGCAGTCCCAGGTGCAGGAAACATTCCAGAAGGTTCCAGAATAGGGATATTCTGTGAAGGAATGAGATCCCAATAAAATAGGATCTTGGAGAGATACCCAACGGGAATGGGAAGTTCGGCCAGCTATGGAAAGGAGTCCTGGACGGACTAAGGAAATGGACTGATAAGGGAACGAGAATCCTATATACCCTGGGTTTCCTATACGAGATAGGAAACCTAGGGCAACATGGATACTTGGGCAACAAGCATCCGTAGACTTATAAGTACGAGGCAAACCTAGAGGAAAAAGGTACACAATACACTACAATTATACATCTTCTCTTATGCTTAATTAGGGTTTCCCTTTAGTACGTGATACTAACTTAGGCATCGGAGGGCCTTTGCCACGAGAGGCAAAGGTGCACTCACCCCATGTTTGTTTTGCAGATAAGGATCCCGGCGTCGTATTAGGGTTCCGGCGAGGACCACGAAGTAGCCGTTACGTTCTTGTGCTGCTAAAACTACTCTTAGTTTTTCTGCACTTACAATTGGCGCCGTCTGTGGGAAACGAAAGAGATCCCTCTGAAAAGCGACCATGATGGAAGAAGATCCTAAAACACCATATGATCCGAAACACTAGTTGGGGGGAGGAGGTGGCAACTCCCCACCAGATCCTCCGAGAAAGCCCGACGGTGGGCAAGCAAAGAAGCCCACAAACAAGGATAACCCCCTGACTGTCCGTGACGACTCCAAGAACAAGGAGGGAAGGACGGCCACAAGATCCACGAGAAGGAGTAAGTCCCATCGCGAGGGAGAATCAGTGGTGCACTCAAGGAGTGCACACAACCGTGACGATGTCTTGGATAGAAAGAGACAGGAGATCGAAGAGTACGCTCGTCTGATTAAAAAATGAGAATATGAGATCCAGGAATTGCAACGGATACGAGAGCATCCGGAGGATTCTGGACTGTCACGAAGAGGTTCCAGAAGAGAAAGGCTAGCGATAGTGGAACATAAGAAGGCTCCTTCACGAGGAAGGAAGAGCAGGTCCAGGAGTCCCACTCCGAAAAAGAAAAGGGCTTCTTCACAGAAAAGAAGAAGCAGAAGCCTCACCCCCGAAGAAGGAGAGATTGGAAGGCATCACAGGGATAGGTACGAGAGACCTGATTCCGATTGGGAAAAGAATACTCCCAAAAAAGCAAAAGAACGAGAGGAGGGAGCCATGTCTGCACGAGAAGCAGCACGGAAAGCCCTCAGCAATATAGCTTCATCCCCTTTTTCAAAGAGATTGCAGGAGGCAAGGCTTCCGAGCAGGGTGAAGCATGGGGCATTCGTACTTTACGAAACAAATAATGATCCCGTGGCGCATATACAACACTACCGGCAGGCAATGTTCATGCACGACAGGGATGATGCAATCATGTGCAAGATGTTCCCATCGAGTTTGGGGAAAGTGGCCTTGTCATGGTTCCATAAACTAGGGCCGAACACCATACGAGGATGGAGACAATTGGCCGAGGAATTCACTGCTCGGTTTCTGACGAGCAGGAAAGCACCAAAAACCTTTGAAAGCCTCTCTGTTATGAAACAAGGGGAGAATGAGCCGATCAGGGACTATGCCAAGAAATACTGGGAGACTTTTAACGAGATTGAAGGATGCAGTGAGGAATATGCTATAGCCACATTCAAGACAGGACTGCCTGTTCGGGGAGAACTACGTAAGTCCCTAAACATGAGCTCGGTAGATGCATTGGCAAGGCTAATGGAACGAATTGAGCAGCATGCCAGGAACGAGGATGACATACTGCGAGAGGACAACAGGATGGTTGCCGAACAGGCGAAGGGTCTACCGAGGAAGGTGGATAAGCCGGAGCCCAAAACCTACAAAGAAAGGAAGGAATACGGGCAGATCAAGAAAGAGCCATATAAAGAGAAGCACACCCCAGACCCCAAGTCTTTCTTTTCGGTAACAACGGTCTGGAAGGAACCAATCTATCGGATTCTTTACAAAATAAAGAATCGCCCATATTTCAAGTGGCCCCCAAGGCTGGAGGGGGACAAAGATGCGAAGAGGGCTACGAGTCAGCATTGCAGTTATCATAAAGATTGGGGACACATGACGGAGGATTGCGAGATGTTCAAACAACACCTCGACGATCTGGTCTCACGGGGTTACCTGAAAGAATTTATTTAGGAGGAGCACAAGGGTGCAGAGAAAGCGTTGGAATTAGATTATGAGCAAAATCCAAGGGGGATAATCCATATGATACATGGATTGGCCGCGCCTTACACGAGAAGTGAGGTGAGGTTGCTCCAGAGACAAGTAAAACACGACCAGCATGTGATGCGGTTGGGAAAGAAGCGAGGACGTGAAGGAGAAGACTGCAATGAAGGCATAGTCTTCACGGATGAGGACCTAGGTGGAATCCAGGTGCCACATAATGATGCCTTAGTCATAACCCTACGAATTGGGGAGTATGACATGGAAAGAATCCTGGTCGATTCAGGAAGCTGCACGGAGATACTGTACTATGACGCGTTCAAGAAGTTAGGACTGACACAAGCAGACTTAGTGCAGTTAATAACCCCTTTGGTCGGATTTAGTGCAGGAGCAGTCTAGCCCTTAGGCATAGTAACTCTTCCTGTTCGGGCAGGAACGATCGTGCTAAGGACCGATTTCCTAGTGGTGGATGTGCCATCCTCTTACAACGTGATTATTGGAAGAACATGGCTGCACAAGATGAGGGCGGTTTCCTCCACTTATCACCAGATGGTAAAATTCCCAGGGTCGAATGGTGTTGAAAAGATTAGAGGAAATCAGAAAGTAGCCCAGCAATGTTTGGTCTCAATAATCAAGAATGCTCCCAAGGCCAAGTTAGTCCAAGCGATTGAGGTCCCGGACCAGCCGACTATTGAGGATGTCGGAGGGAATCCCGCCGAGAAAGTGGTGGAAGGCTTGAAGAAGGTCCAGATCAATGAGAATGATCCAGAAAGATATTTCCTGTTTGGGGAGAATTTGAATGAAATCGAAGAGAGAGAATTAGTGGGGTTCCTCAAAGAGCACGTCGATGTGTTTGCTTGGGTGCCCGAAGAGATGCCTGGAGTGGATGCAAACGTGATTTGTCACCACTTGAATGTGGATCCACAACATAAGCCTGTGATGCAGAAAACGAGACGGTCTGCCGTGCAGCACGTGGACCGGCTGCTCGAAGCAAAAGCTATACGGGAGGTATACTACCCAGAATGGTTGTCCAACACTGTGGTGGTGAAGAAGAAAAATGGGAAGTGGCGAGTCTGTGTCGATTTCACCGACTTGAACAAAGCGTGTCCCAAGGATAGCTTCCCCTTCCCAGGATAGACCAACTTGTTGATGCAACAGCTGGGTATGGGCGGATGAGTTTCCTTGATGCTTATCGAGGGTATCACCAGATAGCCATGTATGGTCCCGATCAAGAGAAGACTTCCTTTATCACACCAAGGGGGCTGTACTGTTATAGCGTCATGCCCTTTGGTTTGAGGAATGCAGGAGCAACATACCAGAGGTTAGCAACGATTATGCTAAAGGAGTTACTCGGCAAGACCATGGAGGTTTACATAGACGACATGGTAGTCAAAAGCAAGGAAAAGGAAAACCACATTGTTGATTTGAAGGAAGCCTTTGAGATACTGAGGGAATATAGGCTGAAACTCAACGCCTCGAAGTGTGCGTTTGGGGTAAACTCAGGAAAATTCCTAGGGCATTTGGTGACCATAAGAGGGATAGAGGCAAATCCCGATCAAATTACTGCGTTGCAAAAGCTCCAGAGTCCTAGGACCACGAAGGAGGTCCAGAGATTGACGGGAATGGCAGCAGCTCTAAATAGGTTCATCAGCAGGTCCAGTGACAAATGTAGACCTTTCTTCTAATTGCTGAAAAAGAGGGAAGGATACGAATGGGGAGCAGAGTGTGAGCAAGCGTTCCAAGACCTGAAGAAGTACTTGACGGCAGCTCCCCTATTATCCACACCCGAAGAAGGTGAGTCTTTAACTTTGTATCTAGCAGTATCCGAACACGCTGTCAGTGCAGTATTATTGAGGGATAAGGGATCCGAGCAAGTCCCTGTCTATTACGTAAGCAAGACATTACTGGATGCAGAAATGAGATATCTGCCCCTCAAAAAGTTAGTCTTGGCATTGAGGACGGCGGCAAGAAAGCTGCCCCATTATTTCCAGAGTCATAAGATTGTGGTATACACTGAATTCCCATTGAAGTCTTTGCTACGAAAGGCGGACTTCTCGGGGCGTATCTCGACTTGGTCGGTCGAATTAAGTCAGTACGACATAGACTACCAGCCGCGCACTGCAATAAAGGGGCAGGTGCTGGCAGATTTCGTAGCTGAGTTTTCACCTACGGTGGCTCCCCAACCTCCTATGAGACAGGAGCCGAGAAAGGAGCAGGGGAGGGAGCAGTCAACGAGAACGAAGAAAGCTCCGGCCGAACAGGATCCCACAGAGTGGAAATTATTTGTTGATGGCTCTGCATGTAACACGGGTTCGGGAATTGGTGTGGTACTTTTTCCTCCTGAAGGAGCAATGATGGAACTGTCCCTTCGATTGGGGTTCAGTGCTTCGAATAACATGGCAGAGTACGAGGCACTCTTAGCAGGGTTAAGAAGCGCAAGGACCCTGAAGGTGAGAAAGATACGAGTGCATTGTGATTCACAGCTCGTGGTGAACCAGTTGTCCGGGGAATATGAGGCCCGGAACGAGAAGATGGTTGCCTATGTGATGGCCGCCAGAGATCTGCTTGACACTTTCGAAAAGGTGTATATCGAGCAAATAAGTTCTGGGCAGAATGCCCATGCTGATTCACTTGCCTGACTGGCTGCAGCTGTACCAACGAAATTCAAAAGACGGGTGGCAGTAGATTATCTTGCTGAGCCGAGCATTGGAAGAAGTGTGGAATTGGTCTTGGATGTGAACCAAGGACCGAGTTGGATGGATCCAATAGTGGAATTCCTACGAGATGGGGCACTCCCCACAGATAAAAAGGAGGCTCACAAGATAAAGACGAAATCTGCACGGTTTTGGCTGTCACCAGAAGGGAAGTTGTACAGAAAATCCTTCACTGGTCCCTACTTACTTTGTGTGCACCCCAGATGGTGCAGAAATTTCTCCACGAGATCCACGAGGGAACGTGTGGAAGTCATGCTGGGGGAAGGTCCATTGCTCATCGAGCAATAACCCAAGGGTACTGGTGGCTTCACATGCAGGAAGATGCAAAGGTGTATGTAAAGATTTGTGAGAAGTGCCAAAAATTCTCACCAATGATCTGGACACCAGCCGAAGATCTGGTGCCCTTGACAAGTCCTTGGCCCTTCGCACAATGGGGGATGGACATCGTGGGTCCACTTCACAAGGCAACTGGAAATAGGAAATTTCTGTTGGTAGCAACAGACTATTTCACCAAATGGATTGAAGCTGAACCACTGGCTAAGGTTCATGTGGAAAAGATCACTGAGCCTATGATAGAAAGGTTCGTGTGGAAAAGCATAATCACCCGGTTTGGGGTCCCTTATTCCCTGATAACGGATAATGGGTCCCAATTTCAGAAAAAGTTTAAGGCTTTTTGTGCCCAGTATGGGATAAAGAATTATTACTCTACCCCAGCCTACCCACAGAGTAATGGGCAGGCGGAAGCATCCAACAAAACTATACTTGATGGGATCAAGAAGAGGTTGGACAAAGCAAAGGGCAAGTGGCCCGATGAATTGCCTCTGGTTTTATGGGCGCACCGAACAACGCCTAGGAGGTCTACGGGGGAGACCCCCTACTCATTAGCATATGGAACAGAGGCTGTAATTCCGTTGGAGGTTGGTCTGCCGACCAACAGGACCGCCTTGGTTGAAAGTGGAGGCAATGACAGAGCCCTGGAAATAGAACTGGACCTTGCCGAGGAACGTAGAGAAAGGGCTCTGGTGCATTTGGCCTCATATCAGGAGCAGCTGATGAAAAGCTACAACAAAAATGTCCACCCCCGAGAATTTGGTATTGGAGACCTTGTGCTTCGTAAGGTGCTCGGTAATACCAAGGTGGCCAACGAGGGCAAGTTGGGAGCAAACTGGGAGGGCCCATATAGAGTTATAGAGATTGCGGGCATTGGAGCTTATCGTTTGGCGGACCTTGACGGGAACCCGGTGCCGAGGCCATGGAATGTCCACAAGTTGAGGAAGTTTTTTGTTTGAAAAAACTTCAGTCTATTTTTTATTCTGTTTTAGATGCACATCGTGATTGTGTGGGAATTACGAATAAACTTCCTTTGTTTTTATTTTCGTTAGTTGCAAGGGGTACGCATAACGCCCCCTTGAGTTTTTTTTGAATTATGAATAAAATTCTGATTTTGATATAAGACATTGTTTCTTTTATCTTCGTTATGATTAGAATACGAAGTTAGGCTTGGTCCTTGCTCCTCACTTCGTATTGGGGAGCAAAGGGATAGGTTTATGCCAAATACGAATATATTTGAGCGGATTCACAAAATTTTGCAAGTATGAATATACTTGGCGTATATACGTGAATGTACACACTTTTCCCAAATATGAAAACATTTGGATAGACTAAGTACGAATACACTTAGACTTACGAACAAACGTTTGGCGTACATACGTGAATGTACACACTTTTCCCAAATATGAAAACATTTGGATAGATTAAGTACGAATACACTTAGACTTACGAACAAACGTTTGGCGTGCATACGAAAATATGCACAGCTGCCCCAAATACGAAAACGTTTGGGAATCTAAGCACGAATAAACTTAGATAGTTTTTTTTAAAAAAGTCGAAACCAATGAAAAATGGGGAGCAGACGAGTATATGCAAACCTATCTAAGTACGAGCACACTTAGAATTGTCTCCAAGTACGAGGAAAACTTGGGCAGCATACGAAAACATGCTGATCAATAGTACGAATACACTTAGGACTATTTCCAGTTACGAGGATAACTTGGAAAACATACTGTTCAGTAGCATGAATAAACTTGGGCAGCATATGCACCCCAGCCAGATTTAAAAACAAAAACACTCAAAACACCTAAGTACGGGATACTTGGGCAATTGAAATTAAACGATTGGCCATGAAAAAGGCCACTAGCTATGTTAAAGAAGCCACGAAGGGCTGAGCAAAACAAAGTTAAACGCCACGAAGGGCCAAAAACTTAAGTTAAAGTGCTGAAATGTATCTGTGCCGCACAGGGCAGGCTTACAGCCACGCAGGGCCACCACGGTATTTCGAATATTGTATTGTTCTTGGAGTTAGAATGCGTACCTATTGTTCCGCAACAGAATCTTGAGCAACAGGAGTTGGGGTTTCTACGGGGATGTCTTCTGCAGCGGCTCTCCCATCGGTTGGACCACCACTGACTTCCTTTTGGCCAGGGTTGGTCGCTTCATCGTTGGCAACAGCACCAGCATCGGGCTGCTCGGAGATATCCACGTTGAGCTCCTCATTCAGATTGTCCACTTCTTCCTCGATCTCATCTTCATCTTGGACCACTATGTTGCTCGGAAGATCAATTTCCGTCCATAGGGGAGAAGAATCAGCTGTACCAGACTTCCTGAGGCCAGGAGTCCACCCAGCAGCGAATATCTGATCCTGGATCCCAGGCATTTGGCCTTTGTAGCTCTCAGTAGCTACATTGATTCCTTCATTGTAGCCCTGCTGGTAGGACGCCTTGGCCTCGCCTTTGCTCGCTTCCAGCTCTATCAAGGTCTGGTTCAGACTATCTTCAGCACCATCCAGCTTGGTCTTGAACTCATTTGCTGCACTTCGAGCCTGGTTCCTCTCTCTCTCGAGCCGGGCAACAGTGGTCAACAGCTTGGCATTTTCACTAGCCAATTTTGCGTGCTGGGGCTCTGAGTGGCCCAGTTTTTGGGCCATGGCCACCATCTTTTGCGCAGCCTAAACGTATTATTACTAACTCAGTAACACAGTTGGGAAGGGGCCAAGTTATAAGAATAAAAGACAAAGACTTTACCTTAAAGCTGTGCACCATGAAAGACCCGAGCAGGTTGTCCGGCGAATTGACCACCTCCTTCTGCATGTCCCCCGGAAGCATGAGAGCCTGGGATAGGGCTAATGCAGTCCCTTCAGACTCCACACTATCCCGGACAGTGACAGTCTTGTTGCCATGAGTGAATTGGGGAGCCCAGATTGGAGTTTGGGTTATGGGTGTCTGAGTCGAGGACCCCCCAGGCGCTTCCAAGCGCGGGCGTTTGTCCCTGTGGCTGGCCTCAAGTTCCTTGGGAGAAAATCCAGGGGGAGCGTCAAGTTGTGTTGTTCCTCGGCGGCCATGCGAAGGCGCCGGACTAGGGGAGTGACCTCGGCCCCGAGCAGTGCCGCGGCCTCTTCCTCGGCCAGCTCCTGGGATTGTGAGGAGGCTTTCGAGGTTGATTGGTTGGTTCATCTCTTGAGAATGTGGGGGATAACCGTCCGATGAGGTGGATGCTTCCTCGCAAATTTCCACAGATGCACTACGGAACGGAGGAGTCCGAGAACGCCTTTCCTCCTCTATTTGCTCGGGCTGTGCGGGCTGTGCAGCAGCAGGTCCAGGAACTGGTGGGTCGTCGGCTGCACGGATGCGCCGGTCAATAAAGCCCCCGTATGAAGCCCTGTAACTTAGGAGCACCTGTGCTGCTCTTGCTCGGCCAGCCAGATAGGTGCCCTCACCGTTGAAATTTAGGGCCTGATTGATATGTGCTACATGAACTTGGGGGGTAATGATAGCATACCCCTGGTTGATATTTTCAGCTGCAACACGAGAAGTTGACAGTCAGAAGATGGGTAAAATTGAAAACGCAGTACGAATAAATTGCTCGGTGAATGAATTTTACGAAGAAGAAAGAACTGACGTGGTTGCCCAAATCTGTGAGGGGCGTGAAAGCCTATCACTTGGCTGTCCTCGTTTCTGGGCTCGAAATTTCCAGTAACGACGAGGAAATCGTCATCGTCTCCTCGAGCGGAGTCGGGCAATTCAAGCACCAGTCGCCTTCTGGAATCTCTACTCTTTAGGTAGTAGGTGAGGGCGTCTTTTGTACGGGAAATGCTGTACAGGTGATGAATATCATGCAGGCCTAAAGATGTGCCTAACATCTGGTTTAGGGTATTGATACCCATAACGACTCGGAAAAAATTGGCAGACACTTGCATGGGGGATAGCCTGTAGTAAGCCAGAACTTGGCGGAGTAGTGGTGCCAGGGGGAATCTAACACCACCCTCTACAACGGCAACCACTGGAATGTGTAGAGTGTCATTGTTGGGGCTCTGGCGTATAGCATCTACAGGGGCCAAACTAATGGCCACATCGTCGGGGATCTCATAGCGAGATCTAAACGAGGCCATGGTCTGAGGGGTGTTACAATGACGCCTAAACCTCCCCATTATAAACAGGAGTGAAATGGACAAGTAATATGGGTACGAAGAGACCCTGACAAAATCCCTAGATCGACGAAAAATAGGGGAAGAAGGAACGATGACTTACGATTATGGTGATCAGAGTCCTAGATGCACAAGGAAGAGACCTCGAGATGGTGAACAGGGCTCCAATGGCGGGTGTGCTTGAAAGCTCTGGTTGCAGAGGGAATCGAGACAGAGAAAGGGGGTTTCGAAATAGGGTGAAAACCCAAATGTACCCCAATTAGTAGGGTGATGTATGCGAAACGTCGCCCCAGACGCCGTTTGGGCGTTCCGTTCCCCAAAAAGGTGTGCATCCGCATTTAATGCAAACGGTACGATAAGCGCCATGTGTAAAGTAAGGGGCAGGAAACGTCTTCGAGAGCCCAAACGACTGGACGTTTTGCTCAAACTAATGATGATCTCTGCACTAACTTTAAGAAATAAAGGGTGCAGGAGCAAGAGAAATGTTGCTCGGATCTTGAGAAGCTTTGCTCGTCATATTAAGAGTAAATAACGAGTAAAGTTGGGGAGCAATTGTAGGGAGTAAATCCCGAACAGGCACAAAAAGGGCCCGAACACGTGGTATGTGGGACCATGGTATAATTATAATAGGGACAGTCGCCGTACAAGGTAGTGATCGGCGGTAGGGACCAGTGGTATGAGAAGTCATTGGTCTGGGGAGCCTGTGCTGAGTCAAGGTCCAATAACACGAGAGGAGTATTGGACCAAGAGAATGGCAAAAGAGCAATGACACGTGAAGTCATTGGACCAATCAGTTTGTTCGGCAACGCAAGTGCCGAACAAGAGGGGATTTGTACGTATAGCAGTCCCAGGTGCAGGAAACATTCCAGAAGGTTCCAGAATAGGGATATTCTGTGAAGGAATGAGATCCCAATAAAATAGGATCTTGGAGAGATACCCAACGGGAATGGGAAGTTCAGCCAGCTATGGAAAGGAGTCCTGGACGGACTAAGGAAATGGACTGATAAGGGAACGAGAATCCGATATACCCTGGGTTTCCTATATGAGATAGGAAACCTAGGGCAACATGGATACTGTAGGGAGTGAATCCCGAACAAGCACAAATAGGGCCCAAACACGTGGTATGTGAGACCATGGTATAATTACATTAAGAACAGTCGCCGTGCAGAAATGGTGATCGGCGATAGGGACCATTGATATGAAGGATCATTGGTCTAGGGAGTCTATACTGGGTCAAGGTCCAGTAACACGAGAGAGTATTGGTCCGAGAGATTGACGAAAGAGCAATGACATGCGAAGTCATTGGTCCAAATAGGCTGTTAGGCAATAAAAGAGCCGAACAGAAGGGGGTCTGTACGAAAAGCAGTCCCAGGAGCAGGAAATGTTCCAGAAGGTTCTGGTGACAGGGATATTCCGTGGTTACTATAAGATCCCAATAAGATAAGATCTTGGAGAGATACCCAACGGGAATGGGAAGTTCGGCCAGCTATGGAAAGGAGTCCTGAACGGACTAAGGTAATGAATTGGTAAGGAAACGAGAATCCAAGATATACTGGGTTTCCTATACGAGATAGGAAACCTAGGGCAACATGGATACTTGGGCAGCAAGCATCTGTAAACCTATAAATACACGGCAAACCAAGAGGAAAAAGGTACACGATATACTGCAAATATACGTCTTCTCTTATGCTTAATTAAGGTTTTCCCTTTATTACGTGATACTAACTTAGGCATTGGAGGACCTTTGCCACGAGAGGCAAAGGTGCACTCATCCCTTGTCTGTTTTGCAGATAAAGATTCCGGCATCATATTAGGGTTCTGGCGAGGACCTCGAAGTAGCCGTTACGTTCTTGTGCTGCTAAAACTACTCTTAGTTTTTCTGCACTTACAATTGGCGCCGTCTGTGGGAAACGAAAGAGATCCCTCTGAAAAGCGACCATGATGGAAGAAGATCCAAAAACTCCACATGATCCGAAACACCAGTTGGGGGGAGGAGGTGGCAACTCCCCACCAGATCCTCCGAGAAAGCCCGACGGTGGGCAAGCAAAGAAGCCCACAAACAAGGATAACCCCCTGACTGTCCATGATGATTCCAAGAACAAGGAGGGAAGGACGGCCACAGGATCCACGAGAAGGAGTAAATCCCATCGTGAGGGAGAATCAGTGGCGCATTCAAGGAGTGCACACAACCGTGATGATATCTTGGATAAAAAGAGACAAGAGATCAAAGAGTATGCTCGTTTGATTAAAAAACGAGAGTATGAAATCCAGGAATTGCAACGGATACGAGGACATCCGGAGGATTCTGGACTGTCACGAAGAGATTCCAGAGGAGAAAGGCTGGCGATGGTGGAACACAAGAAGGCTCCTTCAAGAGGAAGGAGGAGCAGGTCCAGGAGTCCCACTCCGAAAAAGAAAAGGGCTTCTTCACGGAAAAGAAGAAGCAGAAGCCTCACCCCCGAAGAAGGAGAGGTTAGAAGACATCACAGGGATAGGTACGAGAGACCTGATTCCGATTGGGAAAAGAGTACTCCCAAGAAAGCAAAAGAGCGAGAGGAGGGAGCCATGTCTGCACGAGAAGCGGCACGGAAAGCCCTCAGCAATATAGCTTCATCCCCTTTTTCAAAGAAATTGCAGGAGGCAAGGCTTCCGAGCAGGATGAAGCACGGGGCATTCGTACTTTACGAAACAAATAATGATCCCGTGCCACACATACAACACTACCGGCAGGCAATGTTCATGCATGACGGGGATGATGCGATCATGTGCAAGATGTTCCCATCGAGTTTGGGAAAAGTGGCCTTGTCATGGTTCCATAAGCTAGGGCCGAACACCATACGAGGATGGAGACAGTTGGCCGAGGAATTCACTGCTCGGTTTTTGACGAGCAGGAAAGCACCAAAAACCTTTGAAAGCCTCTCTGTTATGAAACAAGGGGAGAATGAGCCGATCAGGGACTATGCCAAGAAATACTGGGAAACTTTCAACGAGATTGAAGGATGCAGTGAAAATATGCAATAGCCACATTCAAGACAGGACTCCCTGTTCGGGGAGAACTACGTAAGTCCCTAAACATGAGCCCGGTAGATACGTTGGCAAGGCTGATGGAACGAATTGAGCAGCATGCCAGGAATGAGGATGACATACTGCGAGAGGACAATAGGATGGTTGCCGAACAGGCAAAGGGTCTACCGAGGAAGGCGGATAAGCCGGAGCCCAAAACCTACAAAGAAAGGAAGGAATATGGGCAGGTCAAAAAAGAGCCATATAAAGAGAGGCACGCCCCAGACCCCAAGTCTTTCTTTTCAGTGACAACGGTTTGGAAGGAACCAATCTATCGGATTCTTTACAAAATAAAGAACCGCCCATATTTCAAATGGCCCCCAAGGCTGGAGGGGGATAAGGATGCAAAGAGGGCTACGAGTCAGCATTGCAGTTATCATAAAGATTGGGGACATATGACGGAGGATTGCGAGATGTTCAAACAACACCTCGACGATCTGGTCTCACGGGGTTACCTGAAAGAATTTATTCAGGATGAGCACAAGAGTGCAGAGAAAGCGTTGGAATTGGATTATGAGCAGAATCCAAGGGGGGTAATCCATATGATACATGGGTTAGCCGCACCTTACACGAGAAGTGAGGTAAGGTTGCTCCAGAGACAGGTGAAACACGATCAGCATGTGATGCGGTTGGGAAAGAAGCGAGGACGTGAAGGAGAAGATTGCAATGGGGGCATAGTCTTCACGGATGAGAACCTGGGGGGAATTCAGGTGCCACATAACGATGCCTTGGTCATAACCCTACGAATTGGGGAGTATGACATGGAAAGAATCCTGGTCGACTCAGGAAGCTGCACGGAGATACTATACTATGACGCGTTCAAGAAGTTAGGGCTGACACAAGCAGACCTAGTGCAGTCAATAACCCCTTTGGTCGGATTTAGTGCAGGAGCAGTCTGGCCCTTAGGCAAGGTAACTCTTCCTGTTCGGGCAGGAACGATCGTGCTAAGAACCAATTTCCTAGTGGTGGATGTGCCATCCTCTTATAACGTGATTATTGGAAGAACATGGCTGCACAAGATGAGGGCGGTTTCCTCCATTTACCACCAGATGGTAAAATTCCCAGGGTCGAATGGTGTTGAGAAGATTAGAGGAAATCAGAAAGTAGCCCAGCAGTGTTTGGTCTCAATAATCAAGAGTGCTCCCAAGGCCAGGTTAGTCCAAGCGATTGAGGTTCCGGATCAGCCGACTATTGAGGACGTCGGGGGGAATCCCGCCGAGAAAGTGGTGGAGGGCTTGAAGAAGATCCAAATCAATGAGAATGATCCAGAAAGATATTTCCTGATTGGGGAGAATTTGAATGAAACCGAAGAGAGAGAATTGGTGGGGTTCCTCAAGGAGCACGTCGATGTGTTTGCTTGGGTGCCCGAGGAGATGCCTGGAGTGGATGCAAACGTGATTTGTCACCACTTGAATGTGGATCCACAACATAAGCTCGTGATGCAGAAAAAGAGACGGTCTGCCGTACAGCACGTGGATGCTGTCATTGAGGAGGTGGACCGGCTGCTCGAAGCAAAGGCTATACGGGAGGTATACTACCCAGAATGGTTGTCCAACACTGTGGTGGTGAAGAAGAAAAATGGGAAGTGGCGAGTCTGTGTCGATTTCACCGACTTGAACAAAGCGTGTCCCAAGGATAGCTTCCCCCTACCCAGGATAGACCAACTTGTCGATGCAACGGCTGGGTATGGGCGGATGAGTTTCCTTGATGCTTATCGAGGATATCATCAGATAGCCATGTACGGTCCCGATCAAGAGAAGACTTCTTTCATCACACCAAGGAGGCTGTATTGTTATAGCGTCATGCCCTTTGGATTGAGGAATGCAGGAGCAACATATCAGAGGTTAGCAACGATTATGTTAAAAAATTGCTCGGCAAAACCATGGAAGTTTACATAAACGACATGGTAGTCAAAAGCAAGGAAAAGGAAAACCACATTATTGATCTGAAGGAAGCCTTTGAGATACTGAGGGAGTATAGGCTGAAACTCAACGCCTCGAAGTGTGCGTTTGGGGTAAACTCGGGAAAATTCCTAGGGCATTTGGTGACCATAAGAGGGATAGAGGCAAATCCCGATCAAATTACTGCGTTACAAAAGCTCCAGAGTCCTAGAACCACGAAGGAGGTCCAGAGGTTGACGGGAATGGCAGCAGCTCTAAATAGATTCATCAGCAAGTCCAGTGACAAATGTAGACCTTTCTTCCAATGCTGAAAAAGAGGGAAGGATACGAATGGGGAGTAGAGTGTGAGCAAGCGTTCCAGGACTTGAAGAAGTACCTGGCAGCAGCCCCCCTATTATCCACACCCGAAGAAGGTGAGTATTTAACTTTGTATCTGGCAGTATCTGAACACGCTGTTAGTGCAGTATTATTAAGGGACAAGGGATCCGAGCAAGTCCCTGTCTATTACGTGAGCAAAACATTACTGGATGCAGAAACGAGATATCCGCCCCTCGAAAAGTTAGTTTTGGCGTTGAGGACGGCAGCGAGAAAGTTGCCCCATTATTTTCAGAGTCATAGGATTGTGGTATACACTGAATTCCCATTGAAGTCTTTGCTACGAAAGGCGGACTTCTCGGGGCGTATCTCGACTTGGTCGGTCGAATTAAGTCAGTACGACATAGACTACCAGCCGCGCACTGCAATAAAGGGGCAGGTGCTGGGAGACTTCGTAGCTGAGTTTTCGCCTATTGTGGCTCCCCAACCTCCTATGAGACAGGAGCCGAGAAAGGAACAGGGGAGGGAGCAGTCAACGTAAACGAAGAAAGCTCCGACCGAACAGGATCCCACGGAGTGGAAATTATTTGTTGATGGCTCTGCATGTAACACGGGTTCAGGAATTGGTGTGGTACTTTTTCCTCATGAAGGAGCAATGATGGAACTGTCCCTTCGATTGGGGTTCAGTGCTTCAAATAACGTGGCAGAGTACGAGGCACTTCTGGCAGGGTTAAGAAGTGCAAAGACCCTGAAGGTGAGAAAGATACGAGTGCATTGTGATTCACAGCTCGTAGTGAACCAGTTGTCTGGGGAATATGAGGCCCGGAACCAGAAGATGGCTGCCTATGTGATGGCTGCCAGAGATTTGCTTGATACATTCGAAAAAGTGTACATCGAGCAAATAAGTTCTGGGCAGAATGCCCATGCTGATTCACTTGCCTGGCTGGCTGCAGCTGTACCAACGGAATTCAAAAGACGGGTGGCAGTAGATTATCTTGCTGAGCCGAGCATTGGAAGAAGTGTGGAATTGGTCTTGGAAGTGAACCAAGGACCGAGTTGGATGGATCCAATAGTGGAATTCCTACGAGATGGGGCACTCCCCACAGATAAAAAGGAGGCTCACAAGATAAAGATGAAATCTGCACGGTTTTGGCTGTCACCAGAAGGGAAGTTGTATAGAAAGTCCTTCACTGGACCCTACTTACTTTGTGTGCACCCCGAGATGGTGCAGAAATTTCTCCACGAAATCCACGAGGGAACGTGTGGAAGTCATGCTGGGGGAAGGTCCATTGCTCACCGAGCAATAACCCAAGGGTACTGGTGGCCTCACATGCAAGAAGATGCAAAGGTGTATGTGAAGATTTGTGAGAAGTGCCAAAAATTCTCACCAATGATCCGGACACAAGCCGAAGATCTGGTGCCCTTGACAAGTCCTTGGCCCTTCGCCCAATGGGGGATGGACATCGTGGGTCCACTTCACAAGGCAACTGGAAATAGGAAATTTCTGTTGGTAGCAACAGACTATTTCACCAAGTGGATTGAAGCTGAACCACCGGCTAAGATCACTGAGCCTATGATAGAAAGGTTCGTCTGGAAAAGCATAATCACCCGGTTTGGGGTCCCTTATTCCCTGATTACGGATAATGGTCCCAATTTCAGAAAAAGTTTAAAGCTTTTTGTGCCCAGTATGGGATAAGGAATTATTACTCTACCCCAGCCTACCCACAGAGTAATGGGCAGGCGGAAGCATCCAACAAAACTATACTTGATGGGATCAAGAAGAGGTTGGACAAAGCAAAGGGCAAGTGGCCCGATGAATTGCCTTTGGTTTTATGGGCGCACCGAACAACGCCTAGGAGATCTACGGGAGAGACCCCCTACTCGTTAGCATATGGAACTGAGGCAGTAATCCCGTTGGAGGTTGGTCTGCCGACCAACAGGACCACTTTGGTTGAAAGTGGAGGCAATGACAGAGCCTTAGAAATAGAACTGGACCTTGCCGAGGAACGTAGAGAAAGGGCTCTGGTGCACTTGGCCTCATATCAGGAGCAGCTGATGAAGAGCTACAACAAAAACGTCCACCCCCGAGAATTTGGTATTGGAGACCTTGTGCTTCGTAAGGTGCTCGGCAATACCAAGGTGGCCAACGAGGGCAAGTTGGGAGGAAACTGGGAGGGCCCGTATAGAGTTACAGAGATTGCGGGCATTGGGGCTTATCGTTTGGCGGACCTGGACGGGAACCCGGTGCCAAGGCCATGGAATGTCCACAACTTGAGGAAGTTTTTTGTTTGAAAAAACTTCAGTGTATTTTTTATTCTGTTTTAGGATGCACATCGTGATTGTGTGGGAATTACGAGTAAAATTCCTCTGTTTTTTTTAGTTGCAAGGGGTACGCATAACGCCCCCTTGAGTTTTTTGAATTATGAATAAAATTCTTGTTTTGATTTAATACATTGTTTCTTTTGTCTTCGTTACGATTAGAATACGAAGTTAGGTTTGGTCCTTGCTCCTCACTTCGTATTGGGGAGCAGAGGGATAGGTTTATGCCAAATACGAATATATTTGAGCGGATTCAAAACTTTGCAAGTACGAATATACTCGGTTACGAATACAGGTACGAACAAACCTGGTGTGTATACGTGAATATGCACACTTTCACCAAATATGAAAACATTTGGATTGACTAAGTACGAATACACTTAGACTTAAGAAACGAACGTCCGGCGTGCATACGAAAACATGCACAGCTGCCCCAAACACGAAAACGTTTGGGAATCTAAGCACGAATAGACTTAGATAGCTTTTTAAAGTCCAAACCAACGAAAAACGGGGAGCAGACGAGTATATGCAAACCTATCTAAGTACGAGCACACTTAGAATTGTCTCCAAGTACGAGGAAAACTTGGGCAGCATACGAAAACATGCTGATCAGTGGTATGAATACACTGAGGACTATTTCCAGTTACGAGGATAACTTGGGAAACATACTAGCAATGTTAAAGAACACACTCAAAACACCTAAGTACGAGATACTTGGGCAAATTGAAATTAAAACGGTTGGCCATGAAAAAGGCCACCAGCGATGTTAAAGCCACGAAGGGCCAAATACTTAAAGTTAAAAAGTATTGAAATGTGTCTGTGCCACACAGGGCAAACTTACAGCCGCGCAGGGCCACCACGATGTGTCAAATATTATATTGTTCCAGGAGGAGGAGTGCATACCTACTGATCCACGATAGGATCTTGAGTGACTGGATTTAGGGTTTGATCTTCAGCAACTGGAGTTGGGGTTTGTGCGGGGACGTCTTCCACAGCAATGCTTCCATTAGTTGGACCACCACTGGCTTCCTTTTGGCCAGGGTTGGTCACTTCATCGTTAGCATTGGCGCCTGCATCATGCTGCTCGGAGACCTCCGCATTGTCCTCCTCTTCGCGATTGTCCACTTCTTCCTCGATCTCATCTTCATCCTGGACCACTATATTGCTCGGAAGATCAATTTCCGTCCACAGGGCAGAAGAATCAGCTGTACCAGACTTCCTGAGGCCAGCGGTCCACCCAGCAGCAAATATCTGATCTTGGATCTTGGGCATCTGATTTTTATAGCTGTCAGTAGCTACATTGATCCCTTCATTGTACCCCTGCTGGTAGGCCTCCTTTGCCTCATTTTTGCTCGTTTCGAGCTCTATCAGGGTCTGGTTTAGGCTATCTTCAGCACCGTCCAGTTTCGACTTCAACTCGTTTGTTGCATTTCGAGCCTGGTTTCTCTCTCTCTCAAGCCGGGCAACAGTGGTCAACAACTTGGCGTTTTCACTAGCCAGTTTTGCACGTTAGGGCTCTGAGTGGCCCAGCTTTTGGGCCATAGCCACCATCTTTTGCGCAGCCTAAAACATATTATTACTAACTCAGTAACACAGTTGAGAAAGGGCCGAATTATAAGAACAAAAGACAACAACTTTACCTTAAAACTGTGCACCATGAAAGATCCAAGCAAGTTGTCCGGAGAGTTGACCACCTCCTTCTGCATGTCCCCTGGAAGCATGAGAGCCTGGGATAGGGCCAATGCAGTCCCTTCAGACTCCACACTGTCCTGCACAGTGACGGTCTTGTTGCCATGAGTGAATTGGGGGGCCCAGATTGGAGTTTGGGTTATGGGTGTCTGAGTCGAGGACCCCCCAGGCGCTTCCAAGCGCGGGCGTTTATCCCTGTGACTAGCAAGTTCCTCGGGAGAAAATCCCGGGGGAGCGTCAAGTTGTGTTGTTCCTCGGCGGCCATGCGAAGGCACCGGGCTTGGGGAGCGACCTCGGCCACGAGCAGTGCCGCGGCCTCTTCCTCGGCCAGCTCCTGGGATAGTAAGGAGGCTCTCGAGGTTGATCGGCTGGTTCATCTCTTGAGAACGTGGGGGATAACCGTCCGATGATGTGGATGCTTCCTCGCAAATTTCCACAGATGCACTACGAAACGGAGGGGTCCGAGAACGCCTTTCCTCCTCTACTTGCTCGGGGTGAGCGGGCTGTGCAGCAGCAGGTCCAGGAATTGGTGGGTCGTCGGCTGCACGGATGCGCTGGTCAATAAAGCCCCCGTATGAAGCCCTGTAACTCAGAAGCACTTGTGCTGCCCTTGCTCGGCCAGCCAGATAGGTGCCCTCACCGTTGAAATTTAGGGCCTGAGTGATATGCGCTACATGGACTTGGGGGGTAATGATAGCGTACCCCTGGTTGATATTTTCAGCTGCAACACGAGAAGTTGACAGTCAGAAGATGGATAAAATTGAATACGCAATACGAATGAATTGCTAGGTGAATGAATTTTACGAAGAAGAAAGAACTGACGTGGTTGCCCAAATCTGTGAGGGGCGTGAAAGCCTATCACTTGGCCGTCCTCGTTTCTGGGCTCGAAATTTCTAGTAACGACGAGGAAATCGTCATCGTCTCCTCGAGCGGAGTCGGGCAATTCAAGCACCAGTCGCCTTCTGGAATCTCTACTCTTTAGGTAGTAGGTGAGGGCGTCTTTCGTACAGGAAATGCTGTACAGGTGATGAATATCGTACAGGCCTAAAGATGTGCCTAACATCTGGTTTAGGGTATTGATACCCATAACGACTCGGAAAAAATTGGCAGACACCTGCATGGGGGATAGCCTGTAGTAAGCCAGAACCTGGCGGAGTAGTGGCGACAGGGGGAATCTAACACCGCCCTCGGCTAACCTTCGTATCACACAAAAGCTTTAAGTCTTTATTTGGCTTCGGCCTCCATGCTCATGTTTTTTTTTATTTCAAAGAATGGCTTCGGCCAGTAGTTTCCCATCTCATCTTGTAATTCTAAAAGTTCTCAATGAAAAAGACAACTTTTGCAGTCAAATTCTTTAAGTATTTTTAGGTACTGTTCTACATTAAGGCTTACTCACATAACCCACTTTCGGCAAATTTGCCAGACATAAACGATGACTTCGGTCACACCCACAAACGGCTCCTAAAAAAAGCCTTTGCTTCGGCCACTATCACCGCCCAAAGAAGCAAACAAAGGACATAAGGTCCGCCGAGCCTAAAACACACATCGCTGATGAAACACAGGCTTCGGCTCGGATTGGCAAGACATTACGGTCGGCCACCGAAAGGCTACACTCGCGTTCTGGCGAGCAAGCCACCCACAAACACTTGACAACTCTCAAGTGGCCTCGTCTCCCTCGGTCATGGGCTGCCACTTTGACCAAATCCCCAACAACTATTAACAGGCCATCAGGCAATCCTACATGTAAGGTCAAGTTTTTATTTGGCAAATCCCATGACAAAAATACATTGATTTGTATCTTTTATTATTGAGTTGAAATTTTTTCTTCATTTATTTCTAGAATGTCTGTTTAGGAAGTGGAAGGAAATCAAATCGTTTGTAATTGAGAGGATGCGTTTTTAGGAACTAAATCAATTATTTTGTAATTGAGAGATAGAGAAGGAAAAGGATGGAAGGAATCAAGGAGATTCGTGATCATGGCAGATGAATAAGGAAAGAGGATCTCAAAATCTATGGGTTGAAAATAAGGCAACGTGCATCAGTTGTGATTGCTTGAGCAACTCCGAACAAGCCTATACTGGTGCTTGAGCAACTTGACAGATTTCATCCATCTATATATATGCGGCTCACTTGGGATTTCGATGTGACCGAACATATGAGAGCCGCCCCCAAGAACTTTCAAACCTAAAGAAAACATCCAAGGGGTTTCGGTTTTGTTTCTTGAAGTACAAACATGATCAATTGATCATCGAGCAATAAGGTTAACTTCATGGAGTTTCTTTCCAATCTTTGATTCAACTTACTTGAGTTGGCCTTCGGTGGATTTCCGAAGGATAGTGGAAGGCTTGTGGATTCAAGGCAGCAGCAGTCAAGCACTGGGTGCGGTGAACGAGCGATTCGGCAATCAACCTTGGTCAACCGAGAGCGATTCTAGGTTGTAAGTATAGGTTTGTTTGTAACCGTACAATGAGTATAGTGTTTTGATTCCTTCCCGTGGTTTTTTCCCGTTTAGGGTTTTCCACGTATATCTTTGCGTTCATCTTTTTATTGCTTTCCGTTTGCGAGATTGATTTTCTTATCTGTTGGTGGGTTAATTAATTGGAGAGATTAAAAAATAGAAAATATTTATATTCCTAGGCGAGCTAGGATTTTTCAATTGGTATCAAAGCGGGTTGCTCGTAATATTAGGTTTATTCCTAGAGCGGATCTTTATTTTTTTTAATTTGCTATTATGGATTCACTAAGAGAAAGAAAATTTATTATCAAACCTCCGATTTTTGACAGCTCCAAATATGTAGCATGTGCTACAACTATGTTTCCTGGTGGTAATAGTGTTCTATCTGACAGTGAGAGTACCAGTAATATTTTTTGTGAGGTTGAGACTAACCGAACTAGCGATGGAGAAGATAACTATGATACGGAAGCTATGGCTTTGGTTATGAAAAGTTTTAAACATTCTTTTAAGAAAAAACCTAATTTAGGGTTAGCCACAAAGCTAAAACAATGTGAGAAAGAGAAAATTGATGCGTTGCATGAACTTGATGTGCTTAAGCGAAAACATATGAATGTTGAAAATGATATGGATAGCCTTATTAAGACTAACAAGCTTCTTGAATCAAAGGTAGCAAATTTGCAAGTTGAACTTGACAAGGCCAATGCTACTTTTAAGAAATTAAATGCAGGTTCACAAGTTTTAGATCAAATTTTGTTATCTCAAAAGGTGGCATCGGATAGAAGTGGACTTGGATATGAAGTAAAAGTATTTTCAAAGTCAATGGCGGAAGGCAAGATTGTAAAGCCCACTGAAAAACAAATTGCCTCGCCAAAAGATATAGCCAAAACTAACATCAAGAAAATTGGTAATACCAATGTGTTCAAACAACCCACTCCCACCGATGCGAGGATTCAAAGAGGCGTCAATGGTAAATCCACCACCAAGCGTGGTGAGGTAAGCTCTTCTAAATTTAAGCCTACTTGTCATAATTGTGGAATGATTGGACATATAAGACCACATTGCAAGAAATTACATGCTTCTTGTATTTCAAATGCTCCTGAAAAAATGAATTTGTGTAAACATGCCCAATTTGTTCCCACTTGTCATTTTTGTGGGATGAAAGGTCATATTCGGCCAAATTGCTTTAAACTCCATGGGTACCCTATTGCTCCTCTCAATTATCGTCGTATTAATAACAATGAGGGTAGGGAAAATTATTTTGATTATGATTGTGATAGAACCCAAAAACCTAGGTGTAGGGTGATTTCTCATGAAAAGAATACAAATGTGATGCCTAAACATGCGCCTAAAGTTGTTGAAAATTTTAAAAAGGTCAAGGTTAGATCTATTTGGGTGAGGAAAATGGACTTGAGAACTTGTGTAGATTTTCCTTCCAATCCTCTTGATGCCACTGGATCGTTCGGAGGAGTTGGCCTCATCTTTTAAAGGCTTGGTCTTGCATCCATAGTCTAGGTTGGTTTTCTTGCAATTCTTGTACCTAGAGCTATGGTTTCTGTTGGATTATTTACTAGTGTTGATTACATTCTTAGCATGTTTCATTTAGTTATTTTAAAAAAAAACAGAATTTTGTTTTTTTCCGGAATTATTAGTCTGGCGAATTTACTTTAAAAAAAAGATTTTTTTTATTTTTTTTTGCTATGGGCATGCCTTTGAGGTTTTAAGTTGTTGGCTATGAGATACATTCATATGAGCGTTTTTTTTTTTTGTAATGCATGCACATCTTTTCATGATAACATTCATGCGAAGTATTTGGAAGTTAAATGTGACATGTTTCATGATTATGTGATCTCCACCTCTATACGTCAAAGTTAGCGAGTTTTTTTTTTTTGAGGCAAGTTGATTCTCATGTACTTGGGTATGTCACATGCTTTTCTTCGACGATTGACTATTTCAGGTATATTTTTTATGGATACGAGATTCTACCTTCTAAAGTTTCGTAAAAAAAAAAAAAAAAAAGGAGATCATGGATGGTTTGCTAGAGATAATAATGCTTATCCGGGCGTTCACCGAGTAACCGGGCAATTGGAGTGAGGTATTCTCCCTCTGAGAGTTCGCGTCATATAGTGGATAGACCTTGTGAAGGCATCCGTGTTGGACCACTTGCTAGTAACCGGGTATTGGGTATGAGGTATTCTTACTCTCAGTATTCGCGTCAAACGACAGTGGGGTAATAGAGAATACATTCTTGTTATCATGAGAAACAATAAAAAAGAAAAAGGATTAATTGATTAAGGGGGAGAGTATTCATTCTTTGAAGGGGAGTTGTATCTATATCGATATGCATGGTTTGACTTCATAAGGGGGAGAGTGTTTGACAATCCAGAGTTTACATGAGAATTCTCAAATCCTTGTCTGATAATCTTAATTTCTTGAGACGTGTCACACACTCACCTTGTCACGAACTCATGTCGCATGTTACAATTACTTCTAGATTAATCCATGATTGATTCTCATGAAAATTTGCTCATGCATTTAAAAAAAAATTTCATATTCCTTGAGTTTCGTATTCAAAAACTTGTCCTCCATTGGTGTGCTCCCTTGTTGCATTATTTTTGTTGGTCATTATTTATTTTTTGGCTTATCTATGTAGGTTTTTGGTTCTCGTAGTACTATTGGTTGTTTGGTTTATGGGCTATAATTGCGGCACTTCTTTTCCGGCTATTGTTTCATGAGTTTATAATTTTTTCATTCTCCTAGCTCAATTCTTTGCTTTTGCAATACATGAATATGGTTTGGTTATGTCATTGATAGTTCTATATACTTGGGTATTGATATGTTTGGTTCATGATGAGTTTAGTTCAACTGCTGATGGGTTATTCATTCTTTCAATATTTTTTAGTTGACATTTGATTTCCTCTTCTACCTTTGTCATTCCATGACAAAAAGGGGGAGAAATTTATTGATTAACAGATTGTTGTCTTTAAGTATTTGTTTTTGCAGCTTCTCAGGTCATGATCAATCTGTTAAGGGATAGGTTGTTATGTATGTTTTGTCATGGAAGTGCCAAAGGGGGAGATTGTAAGGTCAAGTTTTTATTTGGCAAATCCCATGACAAAAATACATTGATTTGTATCTTTTATTATTGAGTTGAAATTTTTTCTTCATTTATTTCTAGAATGTCTGTTTAGGAAGTGGAAGGAAATCAAATCGTTTGTAATTGAGAGGATGCGTTTTTAGGAACTAAATCAATTATTTTGTAATTGAGAGATAGAGAAGGAAAAGGATGGAAGGAATCAAGGAGATTCGTGATCATGGCAGATGAATAAGGAAAGAGGATCTCAAAATCTATGGGTTGAAAATAAGGCAACGTGCATCAGTTGTGATTGCTTGAGCAACTCCGAACAAGCCTATACTGGTGCTTGAGCAACTTGACAGATTTCATCCATCTATATATATGCGGCTCACTTGGGATTTCGATGTGACCGAACATATGAGAGCCGCCCCCAAGAACTTTCAAACCTAAAGAAAACATCCAAGGGGTTTCGGTTTTGTTTCTTGAAGTACAAACATGATCAATTGATCATCGAGCAATAAGGTTAACTTCATGGAGTTTCTTTCCAATCTTTGATTCAACTTACTTGAGTTGGCCTTCGGTGGATTTCCGAAGGATAGTGGAAGGCTTGTGGATTCAAGGCAGCAGCAGTCAAGCACTGGGTGCGGTGAACGAGCGATTCGGCAATCAACCTTGGTCAACCGAGAGCGATTCTAGGTTGTAAGTATAGGTTTGTTTGTAACCGTACAATGAGTATAGTGTTTTGATTCCTTCCCGTGGTTTTTTCCCGTTTAGGGTTTTCCACGTATATCTTTGCGTTCATCTTTTTATTGCTTTCCGTTTGCGAGATTGATTTTCTTATCTGTTGGTGGGTTAATTAATTGGAGAGATTAAAAAATAGAAAATATTTATATTCCTAGGCGAGCTAGGATTTTTCACTACAAAATGTCAGGACAACATATCCATGTTCGGCAACCTATACTTCTACTTTGGTCAAGGCTCGGCTACTACCACAATGCAGTACGACACATCCACATCAAATCAAGATATTTGATTACTTAGCCGAACCCAGACCAAAGTGGGGGCTACGGATAACTACACATGCAAAACAAGCTAGATCATCAAAATTTTATGAAGGCATGAAAGAAATCAATCAAGCTCGGCGAAACAGACGCAGTGTAAAAAAAGAAGCCTTGCATTCAACGCTGAAAAGGAAAAAACAACTGTTTCAGAAAACCCTAAGCTGGTAGGTTCGGTGGGGTAAACCGTTCGGTGCCAACCACCAACTAACTATTACATCTGGCACGGTACAACTCCCAAGTTCGGAGCCGTCCAGTCTAGTAAAAATTTCAAAGTTCAAACAAAAGCAAAAAAGAAATCCTAATCTTGAGGAACATCCTCAGCAGCGACATCAGCAGCCTTTTCACTCTCAGCCTCGGCATCCTTCTCGTCATTCTTAGAGACCTGCTCGGTGTTCTGCTCGGCATCCTCAGCCACGCCCCCTTCAGCATCGCCCGCCTTCTTTCCACTTGAACCATCCCCACCTTCAGCGTCGGCACTAGTGAGGTCATCGATATCCTCTTCGCTCTCGGAAAACTCTTCTGGAGGAAGTGGTGCGCACTCCTCGTTGGTGTACGGCAGCACGAGCTCGGGCACTTCGGCTGCGGAAATTGACTTTGTCAAATTCATGTCTGGCTCCAGCTGCATAACCCCACACACAGTTTTCACCCCAGCCTTATATCCTGTTCGGTACGCGATGGGGATCCTCTTCTTGATCTCTTCATTTACCATCGACCGAGCGTCCCTGATGTACTCTGCACCAGCTCGGTCGTACCCTGCCTGGTAGGCCTTCTCATCTACCTCCTTCATCTTCCTCTTCTCTCTCCTCAGAACCTGGTCGAGCTCGCGTTCAGCCTTCTTGGCCTTCTCAATGGCATCATCCCTCTCCTTCTCAAGCTCGGCAATCTTGGCCTTTGCGAGCTTCAGGCCGTTCTTCGCAGCCTTTGTCTTGTCACGCTTGGCCTTTGCGTTATCCCGATAACGTGTCCTTTCAGCTGCCAGGAGCTCGGCCTGATGAGAGGCACGCAGCAGAGCCTGCCCAGCATGCACATAACAGCAAGTCATCAGCCTCGGCAAACACCAGTAGAAAACTAAACCTGAGTAAAAAACATACCTGAACGAGGTAAGCGCTGGTGTGAACCAAGCTCGGCTAAAGCTCCACGGGGACCCTGTGCATGTCCCTTGGCAGCGCGAGGCCATGCAGCATAGTAACAGCGAGCCCGGGTTCTAGCTTGACGCTGTCTTCGACGGTGACAATTCTGCTGTCAGCCATTGCAAAAGATGGCGCGAACTCTGGCACGATCTGTTGGCCACCTGAGTCGGCCGCCATCTCCACAGCCTTGGAGCCAGCTGCAGCTGATGACTCGGTCTGATCCTTCTCCTTCGGAAGCGGCGTCGGCGGCCTCGTCGAGAAGAAATCTCGGGTAACTTTCTGCTTCTTGGCCGCAGGCTCGGACAGTTCTGCTTGGTTGCAGCGCCATCCCTGATATTGATTTTAACGACGTTCCTACGACCCATATCCTCGACGAATTCTGGAACGAGTGTTTTGAGTGGAGGAACGATGATACCTGGGAATTCAGATGGTCGGCTTTCCTGGAACCAGAAGTCCGCCGACTTCTTGAAAGTGGGAAATTTTACCCTCGGCTCTTTCGCCCCTCTGCTTGGCTTAGGAGCTTTGCTTCTCCCTCCTTGATTTTTGGCGACCTTCCTTTTTCCTCCTGCCTTCGTACTCGGCCCTGCCTCTTTCTCCTTCCTCTTCAACTTCCCTTTGTACGAGGGGATGTAACCTAGAAGCGTCGGCGCGTCGCGGCAAATCTGGGCCTTCAATGTCTCGATATTTTTCTCAACGACCAGAGACTGCAGCCTCTTGGTGAGAGCTCGGTGATCTGCAAGAGAAAGGTATTAACCAAACAACATCGGGAATGTAATAAAGGAGAAATCACGCTCGGAGAAATAAAAAAACGACATGACGACCTCAGAAGTCTTTTATCTTCGGCACATTGTGGATAGGGCTGCAAACGAGCCGAGACGAGCCGAGTTTCACCATGTTCGGGCTCGGCTCGCCATAATTTCCCTAGGCTCGAGCTCGGCTCGAGCTCGAATCGAGCTCAAATATGTTGGCTCGAGCTCGGCTCGTGAAAACATTTAAGAGCTCGAGCTCGGCTCGCATAGCTCGGCTTGCATGGCTCGCCCAACTTGGAGAGACACATGCTCCGCACGTGAAAGAGAAAGAGAGCTGGACTCTTTCCTTATACTGGCACAGTGGGTGTGAGTTCTCAAAATCTTCCGGTGTGGGACTCATTTTTTTCCCCTCAAAATGAAAAGCTTACCTCCCACATCGGTAAAAGATGGGCAAGGGTATTGCACTCCTCCCTTATATAACTAAGCTGTAGACTTGCGTTCTTGAGCGGTGGATGTGGCCGGGTGCATAAGCCACGTGCCAACAGGTGGAAAGTTTTACCCAAAGTTGTGTTTATCAAAACATATATACAGAAAAAAAAACATATATACAGTTTATACATTATACATATTTATTATACATATAAATATATATAATATATATATATATATACACGAGCTCGCGAGCCCATCCGAGCCGAGCATCAAGTTGCTCGAGCTTGGCTTGTTTATGAAATGAGCTGAGAATAATGGCTCGAGCTCGTTCATTTATTTGACGAACCGAGTTCGAACGAGCTGTTAGCGAGCTGAGTCACGAGCCGCTCGCGAGCGGCTCGGTTCATTTGCAGCCCTAATTGTGGAGCCGCACCGTCTGATCCCCGAACTCCTAATTCCCACTAACTTCAACGTAGAAGTTAGCCCACTTGTCAGTATCGGGAAGCCCATCAATCAGGGGCTCCTTACCACTACGCGTTGACAAGTACCTGCAGTCGGTCTTGCCGTGCTTAGACATGATGTACGTGTGGAAGAGGTCGGCAACTGTGAACTCAAAGTTGTGGAGTTCCTTAAGCTTGATCACCGACATCACAATCCTGTAGCTATTAATGGCAAAAAAGTGAGGTACTATGCCGAACCTGGTCAGCAGCTCCCTCAAAAATGGATGGAGTGGAAAGTGGAGTCCAGCCTCGCAGTTGGCCATGAGGGGAACCGTTATGTGTTCGGGATGGTGTTCCCGCTTGTCTCTTATCCGGTTGCTGGCAACCTGACTGACGACAACGTCGTCTAGAATTCTGTACGCTCGACAGAAAACCGCGTATTCGTTTGGTCGCCCGCTGAAGTAATGCGCATGAGGACAAACCTGCCCTCGCTCGAATAGGTCGGCAAGCTCCCTGTTTTCAGACGAGGTTTCGGCAGGAATAGATCGTGAGGAAGCCGCGGCCTCAGTCTCAGGGCGAAATCTAGACTCGGCCTCAGGCCCAAGTTCAGGCTTGGCCTCGGAGTCTGTGGTGGGGGTGAAAGTAATCTCGGGCGCGGTGTTGTACCCGCCGTCGTACTCATGGTCAAGTTCGGCGTTGAAATCGCTGGAACCTGACATATTCGAATCAATCGAAGAAGCTTGGCGTCGGCTTCTGTGTCTCTCCACGTACTCTCGGATTACAAGATCTGCAGATTCGTCCCCTGAACTTTTAGAGTCGGATGAGATGACGATGACTGGGTGAGCCAGACCTAACAAAGACAAAAATAAAACCATGAGACCTCGTCGTCGGCCAGAAGGCAAGGATCTCACTACGCTCGGCAACCTAATTGGCCCGCCCTATCGTCGTTCTCGAGGCTCGGCCAAACTCGTGGTCGGCCAAGACTACCAACATCAGAAATTGGGGCTCGGCCAACTCCATCGACGGCCAAGCCTACCAACATCAGAAATTGGGGCTCGGCCAACTCCATTGACGGCCAAGCCCAAACATCATCATGGACCTGTGCTCGGAAGAACAGGTTGAAGGTGAAGATGAACAGGTCGTTCATCTCCAGGAACGAACTGTTCACTCAGAACAGAAACCTCCCCAAAAACCCAGAAAAATGAAGAAAAAGTGCAGAAGAATTGCAGAAATATGTAGAGAAGTAAAAATCGAACTCATACTTGTGATTTTCAGCAAGATCTGATGTTGAATCCACTGGGAATCAAGAACAGAAGATGAAACGTTGCTGGGAGAAGCTCTGGTTATGGAATTTTAGAGAGAGAGAGAGAATCTGTAAACTTTCTCTCTCCTCACCATGCCCTTTATATAGGAAGGAGGTTAGGGTTTTTGAGTTTCCCATCCATCATGACACCGCCGAACCATTGGCCATTCAGCGCATGACACGTGGCATTGAAAGGACAACCTGCAGAGCTTCACGTCTGCCAGCCGTCCTCTCACCAGTCGTACCCAGCCATGGAGTGACATCTGGCGTTCCTCCATTGGGGCTTCCTGCCGTCGGCTAACATTGCTTCAATGGGAAAGACGAATGGGGCTCGGACAAATCTTACCCTTACCAACATATACCGCGTTCGGCACATCACGGGTTCGGCCAAAGCTTGACATCAATCCCTACCTCGCATCCGGCGTCGGCAGAGATTGAGGGGCTATTGTAGCGGACCGAACGTGATTGTCCACATTTGCGCGAGCCGAACGCACCCTAATCTTGAAGATGGCTCCACACCGATGATCTTCTGTCGTTAACACGCTCGTCCCGGGCTCGGAAGTGACGAGGCCCATGCTCGGCCACCTTCCTGACGGCATAGTCTCCTGAAGAGCCGTGCGTGGGGCTCGGCCAAACACGTGCTCGGCCTTCCACGACGCACGTCCACCGTTGTTGCTCGGCCACCTGAGATACGCAGGCACTACTGGCGCTCGGCTACCTGCTGTGTCTCGTGCTTCCCCACGTGCTGAAGCAGTTACACCGAAAGATAATCGTGAGCGCACTTGGGCGTGCCAGCTCACCCTAAAACGGTTACCAGATCTATTCTCAGATGTCACCATGACGTCACTTGGCTTGTGCAAAGCACGTGATCGTACTTGGAGGGCAAGCCAAGAAGGCTCTATAAATATCAGGTGATGACAACCCTAAAAGGTACAGGC
This sequence comes from Rhododendron griersonianum, assembly GCA_018127125.1. Lineage (NCBI taxonomy): Eukaryota > Viridiplantae > Streptophyta > Magnoliopsida > Ericales > Ericaceae > Rhododendron > Rhododendron griersonianum. Next base: position 28,338,623 of record CM030795.1, read on the forward strand.
TACTACACACTCATACTGAATAACTCCAATCCCTTGCCTCTCTCTGCACATACTTATCCTCTCGCCGGAGGGTCTTGCCGGGGGAATCCTCGGCCAGGTTTTAGTCGTGCGTTCACTGTGCAGGCTAGGGGAAGAAGGCTTGGAAACCATCTAACCACCAGAGGAGGAGCGAGGATCAAGGATCACGGGCCACAAAATTGGTGAACCCGACGTGAACTCACTTATGATTCAAACGGCTCTCACTTCCTTTGCATCACCTACCTCCTCACTTCAACAACGGCCAAACCACTCGCCATGGGCGGAGATCAGACGGATGCAGCCATCTCAGGGTCCAAAGACGCTAGCGGAAACGTCATCCCCACAACACCCCATGAGAGGCATATATCCATGTCCCTCGCCCCTGGATCCGGTCTTTCACCAGTCGCGGACGACGTAACATCGGTGTACATCCGTTTGCTACAGCGTTGCGACGATGAACGAGATAACGAGTTGGCTACACTAAGGGCGGAGGTGGCCCAGATGAAACAGCGTATGCAGCAAGAGACCACACCCGCCACATCCAGATCCGGTGGAGGCGGGAGTAGACGAAGGCAGACGCCGCCACCACCACCCCTACCACAAGATCGTCCGCACGAGACAGGACAACGCGGATCTGTGAAGGACTGCCTTGGCTTTACCCCAGCGCTTGGCGACGCCAGGGAAATTATCCTCTATAAATAACCCACCGCATCTGGAACACATCGTTCAAGAAGCCATCACGAGCGTACAAGAACAAGGGACACCGAGTTGTTCACGAGCACATACTCGACTGGTCGTGCGGAATTCTCTCGCACAACAGCTTCGCACCGTAGCCGAGATTCCGTACAGACCAGACGCCACGTCTCTGAGCGTCTCGGGGACATCCCACCTGAGAATTTGGATCCCGAACACCAAACACGGCGGAAAGGAAAAGGCGTACGCACCGAAGGCGCGGTTGATGACAACAAAACCCGCCGTAACAGAGAGAAATCCATCGACGGCCCACGCCGAACGATTACAGACTTGAGAGACAAACTTCAGCACAGGGACGCCGAGAAGACTTCAACAAAAGAGCCCAAAGGAAGGGAGTCCAAAAGGACAAAAACAGACGAGCACGGCAAGCCGCCGCGCCCGGGTTTTGAGAGACAACTGAAGGACCTGGGCATGTCTCCATTCACGTCCCACATCATCAACACGGCGCTCGAACCCACTTTCCATCTACCCAAATTCACAAAGTTTGATCCGGCAACTTGCGAGGCTTACACCCACTTAATCCACTTCTGACAGACCATTGAGCTCTGCACCTTAAAGGATGAAGTAAAATGCAAAGCGTTCCCGTCCAGCCTCGGCTCCTTTGGACTCTAGTGGTTCAATAAACTGCCCGCTGGATCCATACGTAACCTAGCCGACCTCGAACGCGCTTTTAATACCCGTTTCATCACAAGCAACAAAACTGCCAAGGAGCCGGAGTCCTTATCCCAGATGAGGAAACTCCCATCCGAAACTCTCAAACAATACGCCGAGCACTACTGGCAGCTGTTCAATGAGATCCCGGGGATCGATGAGTATTGGGCCGCACGTACCTTCAAAAACGACTTGGAGATCGGCAGCAAGATCCTGGACGAGCTTGCCATCCGCCCACCCCACGGCATGGGAGAATTGATGCGTGTCGTTGAGAGGTTTTGTGCTCTCGAGGAATTTTATGCGGATAGGGCGGCCCAGGGAATCCCGAGTTCAACCAATCCATTTTCCTCAGCCGCACACCAGCTGCCGACACCAGTAGTGACCCAACACTCGCAGCCCAAAAAGCAGGTGCAGAACATCAAAGAAGGAAAAAAGCGTCCGCCGAAAGTACACGACTATGTCGCCGAGACAACATACTTCAAGGAGCCAATCTGGTCCTTCCTGAAGGAAATAATGCGACAACCATGGTTCGAGTGGCCGACAGGCAAGCTCGGCGACACTGGCCAACCTGACCATAATCCAAGGAAGAAGTGCTCCTACCACAACGAACTAGGCCACTACATAACAGCTTATGAGCCTTACAAAGCTCTCTTGGAAAGACTCGCAACTCAAGGACATCTCGATCAGTACATTGATCGAGCAAAAACACCTGCCCGACAACCAACATGCAATCCCAACCCCAATGAACAGCGTCCGCTGATACATGTTATCCACGGACCAGTGACCAAGCCATCCGAAACCGCACTCAAAGCTGACATCGATCGCGCCTCCACATCCAAGCAGATACTCTCAGTCGGTTGCGGATCCAAACGTCAACGCCCACAAGAGGTGCCCAAGTGGTCAATCACCTTTACCGAGCGCGACCTTGAGCACATTCAAACTCCACATTCGGACGCCCTTGTTGTCACCGTCCAAATCGGAGTCCACGACGTCAAGCGTGTCCTCATCGATCAAGGAAGCTCGGCTGAAGTCATGTACTATGACCTTTTCAAGAAGTTGGATCTCCCAGAGTCGGCATTACAACCCCATGAGGTACCTCTCATCGGCTTCAACGGAGCACCTGTCTGGCCACTCGGCCGAATCTTTCTCCCAGTTGTCGTCGGTTCGAAAACTCTGTCTGTCGATTTTATCGTCGTCAACGTGCTGAGCCCATACAACGCCATTCTTGGCCGAACCTGGCTCCACGGCATGCAAGCCATCGCTTCCACCTACCACCAGGTCATCCTCTTCATCGGCATTAACGGGAGACAGGAAGATCTGCGAGGAGACCAAGTAGCTTCCAAAAAGTGCTACGTCTCGGCCGTCCACAATTCCACCAAAGCCAAACAAGTACAATGGGTTGAGGTCCCAGACATGGCCGTGACCGAAGACGTCGGCCTAAAGGCTGAAGATAAATCGGAAGAAGACTTGGTCAAAATGCCAATTAACGAGGATGGATCACGCTTCTTCTTACTCGGCTCATCCCTCAGCGACACCGAGCGAGAAGAGATGTTCCAATTCCTCAAAGCAAACATGGAAGTCTTTGCCTGGACCCCCAACGAAATGCCAGGGGTAGATCTTGACTTCATCTGCCATTCCCTCAACATTAAGAAGGACTCAAAACCCGTGGTACAGAAGGCTCGACGCTCGGCACCAGAACACGCCGACGCCGTTGTCGAAGAAGTCGAACGTTTGTTGGAAGCCAACGCCATCCAGGAAGTGCAATACCCGACTTGGCTCTCCAACACCGTGGTTGTCAAAAAGAAAAATGGCAAATGGCGAGTCTACGTCGACTACACCAATCTCAACGACGCCTGCCCAAAGGACTGGTTCCCGCTCGCAAAGATCGATCAGTTAGTTGACGCAACAGCAGGACACGCTCGGCTTAGTTTTCTTGATGCCTACCGCGGATATCACCAGATAGCCATGGACCCAGACGACATGGAAAAAATGGCCTTCATCACACCACATGGCATCTTTTGCTACCGCGTCATGCTGTTTGGCCTCAAAAACTCAGGTGCCACCTTCAACCGAGCAATCTTCAAGATGCTCCATGCACAGATAGGCCACATCTTGGAAGCCTACATCGACGACCTCGTCGTCAAGAGTCAGAAGGACCACAACCATCTCACAGAACTTGCTAAAGTATTTGAGATCCTCAAACTCCACAAACTTCGTCTGAACCCGGAAAAATGTGCGTTCGGCGTATGTACGGGAAAATTTCTTGGCCATCTGGTCACAAGACGCGGTATTGAGGCCGACCCCACGCAAATCAAGGCGGTGGCAAACCTACGGCCACCACGAACAATCAAAGAAGTTCAAAAGCTCACCGGCATGGCAGCCGCTCTCAACCGCTTCATCAGCAAGTCATCTGACAAGTGCCACGCCTTCTTTCACGCCTTGAAGGGCAAGAGCCGGCGCAGCTTTGAATGGATGCCGGACTGCGACAATGCTCTGACCGAACTCAAAGACTACTTGAGCTCAGCACCATTGATGGCAAAACCCAAAGAATTTGAAACACTCTATCTTTATCTAGCTGTCTCATCTCACGCCGTCAGCTCGGCCCTAGTTCGAAGGGAGGGGTCCGATGACATGTCGGTCTATTTCACAAGCAAAACTCTCCTACCTGCTCAAACACGCTATCTTCCCCTCGAGAAGTTAGCGCTAGCCCTTGTATTGACGGCACGAAAACTCCTCCCATACTTTCAGGCCCACACAATCACCGTTTTAACAGAGCACCCCCTTAAAGCCCTCTTTCGGAAGGCTGATCTGTCCAACAGGGTCTTTAAATGGGCGGTCGAGTTAGCAAACTTTGACATCCGATTCGAGCCAAGGACGGCAATCAAAGGACAGATTCTTGCCGACTTCATTGCCGAGTTAACTCCAGAAGATACTGAGACTCTCAATGCTCCCCCACCAACTCCACCCGTGGCCAAGCACGAAACAAACAAGAAACCTTGGGTCCTTTTCTAAGGAGACACTTGGCGACTCCAGGTTGACGGTGCCTCTAACAGCAACGGAGCTGGAGCAGGGGTTGTGTTAGTCTCCCCTTGTGGGACCTTACATGAAAGAGCCATCAGCATTAACTTTCCTGCCACAAACAACGAAGCCGAATACGAAGCCCTCCTTGCAGGCTTACGCTCCGCAATTGCAATGAAGGTTGACGAGTTAGCCATTTTTTGTGACTCTCAACTCATTGTCAACCAGGTTTTAGGGGACTACGAAGCCAGGGACCCCAGGATGATGAAATACCAGGCTACAGCAGCCGAGCTCATCACGCAGTTCAAAACTTTCAAGATTGAGCAAGTCAACCGCGAGCACAACGCTCATGCCGATGCACTCGCCGGCCTCGCCTCGGCTTCAGCCGCCTTCGAGTTCAGAACCATCAACTTTGGCAGTATTGATCATCCCAGCTTCGATACCGCTACCGAAGTACTCAACGTCGAACTCGGGCCAAGTTGTGTAAGGAGTAAATCCCGAACAGGCACAAAAAGGGCCCGAACACGTGGTACGTGGGACCATGGCATAATTATAATAGGGACAGTCGCCGTACAAGGCAGTGATCGGCGGCAGGGACCAGTGGTATGAGAAGTCATTGGTCCGGGGAGCCTGTGCTGAGTCAAGGTCCAATAACACGAGAGGAGTATTGGACCAAGAGAATGGCAAAAGAGCAATGACATGTGAAGTCATTGGACCAATCAGTTTGTTCGGCAACGCAAGTGCCGAACAAGAGGGGATTTGTACGTATAGCAGTCCCAGGTGCAGGAAACATTCCAGAAGGTTCCAGAATAGGGATATTCTGTGAAGGAATGAGATCCCAATAAAATAGGATCTTTGAGAGATACCCAACGGGAATGGGAAGTTCGGCCAGCTATGGAAAGGAGTCCTGGACGGACTAAGGAAATGGACTGATAAGGGAACGAGAATCCTATATACCCTGGGTTTTCTATACGAGATAGGAAACCTAGGGCAACATGGATACTTGGGCAGCAAGCATCCGTAGACTTATAAGTACGAGGCAAACCTAGAGGAAAAAGGTACACAATACACTGCAATTATACATCTTCTCTTATGCTTAATTAGGGTTTCCCTTTAGTACGTGATACTAACTTAGGCATCGGAGGGCCTTTGCCACGAGAGGCAAAGGTGCACTCACCCCATGTTTGTTTTGCAGATAAGGATTCCGGCGTCGTATTAGGGTTCTGGCGAGGACCACGAAGTAGCCGTTACGTTCTTGTGCTGCTAAAACTACTCTTAGTTTTTCTGCACTTACATTGGATGGACGAGATCGTCACATTCCTCAAAAGTGACACCTTACCTGCCGACAAGAAGGAGGCATACTGCATCAGGAACAAAGCTCCCTGTTTTCAGACGAGGTTTCGGCAAGAATAGATCGTGAGGAAGCCGCGGCCTCAGTCTCAGGGCGAAATCTAGACTCGGCCTCAGGCCCAAGTTCAGGCTCGGCCTCGGAGTCTGTGGTGGGGGTGAAAGTAATCTCGGGCGCGGTGTTGTACCCGCCGTCGTACTCATGGTCAAGTTCGGCGTTGAAATCGCTGGAACCTGACATATTCGAATCAATCGAAGAAGCTTGGCGTCGGCTTCTGTGTCTCTCCACGTACTCTTGGATTACAAGATCTGCAGATTCGTCCCCTGAACTTTCAGAGTCTGATGAGATGACGATGACTGGGTGAGCCAGACCTAACAAAGACAAAAATAAAACCATGAGACCTCGTCGTCGGCCAGAAGGCAAGGATCTCACTACGCTCGGCAACCTAATTGGCCCACCCTATCGTCGTTCTCGAGGCTCGGCCAAACTCGTGGTCGGCCAAGACTACCAACATCAGAAATTGGGGCTCGGCCAACTCCATCGACGGCCAAGCCTACCAACATCAGAAATTGGGGCTCGGCCAACTCCATTGACGGCCAAGCCCAAACATCATCATGGACCTGTGCTCGGAAGAACAGGTTGAAGGTGAAGATGAACAGGTCGTTCATCTCCAGGAACGAACTGTTCACTCAGAACAGAAACCTCCCCAAAAACCCAGAAAAATGAAGAAAAAGTGCAGAAGAATTGCAGAAATATGTAGAGAAGTAAAAATCGAACTCATACTTGTGATTTTCAGCAAGATCTGATGTTGAATCCACTGGGAATCAAGAACAGAAGATGAAACGTTGCTGGGAGAAGCTCTGGTTATGGAGTTTTAGAGAGAGAGAGAGAATCTGTAAACTTTCTCTCTCCTCACCATGCCCTTTATATAGGAAGGAGGTTAGGGTTTTTGAGTTTCCCGTCCATCATGACACCGCCGAACCATTGGCCATTCAGCGCATGACACGTGGCATTGAAAGGACAACCTGCAGAGCTTCACGTCTGCCAGCCGTCCTCTCATCAGCCGTACCTAGCCATGGAGTGACATCTGGCGTTCCTCCATTGGGGCTTCCTACCGTCGGCTAACATTGCTTCAATGGGAAAGACGAATGGGGCTCGGACGAATCTTACCCTTACCAACATATACCGCATTCGGCACATCACGGGTTCGGCCAAAGCTTGACATCAATCCCTACCTCGCATCCGGCGTCGGCAGAGATTGAGGGGCTATTGTAGCGGACCGAACGTGATTGTCCACATTTGCGCGAGCCGAACGCACCCTGATCTTGAAGACGACTCCACATCGATGATCTTCTGTCGTCAACACGCTCGTCCCGGGCTCGGAAGTGACGAGGCCCATGCTCGGCCACCTTCCTGACGGCATAGTCTCCTGAAGAGCCATGCGTGGGGCTCGGCCAAGCACGTGCTCGGCCTTCCACGACGCACGTCCACCGTTGTTGCTCGGCCACCCGAGATACGCAGGCACTACTGGCGCTCGGCTACCTGCTGTGTCGCGTGCTTCCCCACGTGCTGAAGCAGTTACACCGAAAGATAATCGTGAGCGCACTTGGGCGTGCCAGCTCACCCTAAAACGGTTACCAGATCTATTCTCAGATGTCAACATGACGTCACTTGGCTTGTGCAAAGCACGTGATCGTACTTGGAGGGCAAGCCAAGAAGGCTCTATAAATATCAGGTGATGACAGCCCTAAAAGGTACAGGCTACTACACACTCATACTGAATAACTCCAATCCCTTGCCTCTCTCTGTACATACTTATCCTCTCACCGGAGGGCCTTGCCGAGGGAATCCCCGGCCAGGTCTTAGTCGTGCGTTCACTGTGCAGGCTAGGGGAAGAAGGCTTGGAAACCATCTAACCATCAGAGGAGGAGCGAGGATCAAGGATCACGGGCCACACAGCCTTTTTTCCACTCTAGTTCTAGTAACCCTTGCCACCTCTTTTTTCCTTCAACCCCTTTCGAGCAATGCCAAATCACTCCGTACTTGTAATTTTGACTAGATCTATCAACTTGGCGACTCGATTTTGGACACCGGCAATCTAATTCAAGAGGAGCCCATTGGTGTCATGACTCCGTTCACCCGTCTTCCGTACGACGAAACTTATTTCAAGAACGCGACCAGTCGCTGTTCTAACGGCCGACTCATGATTGACTTCATTGGTATGCAATATAGTAACGATTTTACTTACTATCTACTAATAGTACACGCATACTATAATAGTAAGGTATATACGTTCGTATACCCCGAAAAGTAAAATTATTTATTACACTCTCCTTTCTAACCATAAAAAAAATCTGCTTCAGATTTTTATTAACCGCAATATTTTACTAGTTTTTCAACCCTTCTGCATCTCTCTTCTCATCACTGCCAGTCTGAATTGTTTTCCAGTATTGATTGTGGAATTAAAGTTTGTTTTTATAGGGTTTTTCAAGCGCACAAAAAACTTGAAATTGGGGTAATTCAGCTTGAAATAGAAAAAAGGCTAACATATTATACAGATTAAATTGTTGTATCTTTCGCGATGGTTGTCCGCAATCAATACTGTAATTGTTTTTGTTCTTTTCTTTCTATTATAGGAGTATTTCTTTTACATTCATGGCCCTGCCGCATCTCAATCACCGCAGAGGGTGCCGTGATGCCATCCGACACCGTTTGCAAACTTTTCCAACCCCTGGCCTTCTCCCTTGTTTGGATACCAAATAGGCTAGGCAACTTTAAGATGTTAGTTAATCTGTGTAACTTTCAAAACTAATAATCGAAATTCTACTTGAAAAAAAAATTAAAAGCATGCTAAGATAACAAAGCACGTGATTTCCGGGAAAAAAGAGAGAGTTCGTGTTGTCAATTGAAGTATACTTCAATATCTCAATTTCATATAGTAATTTTTTTGAAAAGTGGCATTGTTTAATGGAGTCGATCTACTCCATCCGTTCCAAAAAAATTGTCCATTTTTTCTATTTGCACCTTCCAAAAATTTATCTAGATGTTGGATGTAATTTATGATTTTAAAAACTTTGTTTGATAAAACTAAGTGAGATTCGCGTAAAACTTTGTTATTATTATTATTTTTTTGATCCGGTAAAACTTTATTATTCATCAAGGTCTTCCTTAACCTGCTGTTTTGTTTGATGTTTTTCTTTGTATTAGGTTTTGGGTAACAATGTTTGAATAAATTTCTGTATGAAAGAAATTGAGAACTTGAAGTACACTTCAATATAAGAAGTTCTCTTTTTCGGAAATCATGTGCTTCGTTTTCTTTACATGCTTTTTAACATTATTTTTGTTTTTTTTATTAGATCGATTTCAATAATAGTGGGTGGTTTGTCTTAGTAAGCTAGCCAGTTGATTTTTTTCGTCTTTATTCATATATATTTTTCCTTTGTTAGTTTTGTGTTGAATTTTTGTGAATTTATTGGTTCGTCTCGATGAGAGGAATCGAAAAATAAAAAATTACAATTCCAAACTCAAAATTTTGTGAATAAAGATAAAGATTTGTCGGTTTAGCTTATTTTTGTCTTTATTCACATAATTTTGAGTTTGATTAATAATCTTTTACTTTACCAATTTCTCTCGCCAAAACAAACTAATAATTCATAAAAATTTGACACAAAACTAACAATTGGAAAAAAAAATTAAATAAAGTAAATATGCCAAGTTTTCAAAGTTATATATATACGTAAGTGTTTTTTTTCTTCTGCCCCGTCATATGCTTTTGAAAGCAGATTAACATGTCTTAAAAGTTACCTAGCCTATCTGGTATCCAAACAAGGGAGGTCTGGGGACTGGGGATTTTGTAATTTTGCAAGAGGTCTAAATGATGCTGGATGGTATCACGGCACCCTCCGCGGTGATTAAGACGCGATAGAGCCCCCGATTATCGGATTAATAAAGCTATGTTGGTTTCTCTTTTTCAAAATCTCTTTCTGTTAGTGTTTCTGCTTGTTTTTCATGTTTTTTGCGATCAGGGTTCTTTTAAGCTTTTACTTTTTTGGTTCTTTAAAAAAGTCAAAAAATTTCACCTAAGGCGAAAAAAAAAAAAGTATAGAAGATGGCCTTGTTTGTTTATAGTGAACTTTATAATTTTTAGTTTGGTCGATCTATGAGGTGTTTGAGTTAATGCATCGTACGTCTTCTGTAAAGCAGCAAGTTCATCCGGCCTTCCCTTCCTTAGTCATTACAAGAACCGTGATGGAGACTTCGCACACGGAGTAAACTACGCCGTGGCTGGTTCCACTGCCTTAACGACGGAGACTCTAGCCGAAAAGAATATCCCCACCAAACCATGGTTACGAGCAGCTCACTCAATGTGCAACTTGATTGGATGTCTACACATTTCAATGCAATGTGTACCACGGAGAGAGGTTAGTAATACTAAGTGTTTTCTCAAATCAAATAAATTGGAATTACGAATTCTACTTATCAAATTGACTTTACACAATAACAGATTGCTTGGAGAAACTAAAAAACTCTCTTTTTATGGTTGGAGAGATTGGCGGGAACGATTAAAACTATGCATTGTTGCTAGGAAAAAGTATTGATGAGGTAAAAAGCATGGTACCTGAAGTTGTTGGAGCTATAACTGAGGGTGTTAGGGTAAGTTTACTGAAAAGATTAATTAATTTTTAATCAAGGTCTGATAGATTACTTTACAATACAATTTATTTATGATCTTTCTATATGCGTCGTAGCAAGTCATTGGTTATGGAGCTGCTAGGGTGGTAGTCCCGGGAAATTTTCCAATAGGCTGCTTCCCCATCTATCTCACGGCATTTCAGAGCAATAACCCAAATGACTATGATGAACATCATTGCTTAAAGGAACTCAACAGCTTCTCAAACTATCACAACGATAAATTACAAGAAGTTATTCAACATTTGCAAAGAGAGTACCCGAATACAGTAATTGTTTATGGTGATTACTACCAAGCCTTCCAATGGCTTTTCCAGAATGCCGCATATCTTGGTGAGTTTATTTACCCCTTGCGAGAAAAAAGAAGAAGAGCACGTCTGGAGTAGAGTATAATTCATTAATCATGATTAATGCTGTATTTTTCTTTTGAATTTCAGGGTTTGACACAAACTCTACTAAAAAGGCTTGTTGCGGGACCGGTACGTGGTGATTACAATTTCAGCCTCAACAAAATGTGTGGAGCTCTAGGAATTTCAGTGTGTCAGAATCCAAGCAAACTCCTTAGCTAGGATGGCTCATTCATGATATCATGCCAAAGCTTCATTGTTCTGTTTAAAATGATCTTATGTCAGTAGACAACTGGATTTAGTCGTTAATTTGATTAATAGTTTAGTAGACTTACTGTTTACACCCGTTTTTGGCACCCAGTCTTAGACTAGCAATGAGCGGCCATTTAATTGAAATTCAATTAAATTGGGCCGAGAAATATATTTGTTCAAACCAAAATTAATAGGCCAAGGCAAGATTGATGGGGCCCAATTAATTTTAGTTTGATTTGGGCTCGAGTTTAAGAGTTTTTGGGCTTATTTGCAAGAAAGATTCGATCGGCCCATGACTAATTTAAATTTGTTAAGTGTTTGTGTGGGTTAAACATGTTAGCAGACCATTTAATTTATTTAAAAGGCCCATTACCCAAGAGTCCCATGAAAAGTGGAAGGTGGGTAAGTGTTTGCTACCTTGTAAGGAGCCATTTGACCGAGTCAAATGACTGGTTGCTTCAGATAGCCCACGAAAAAAGGGAATGAGGTGGCCCATCACTTTTGCCAACTCCCAGTAACTACTCACGATGAAAAAGAGATCATGGGCAATATGTATAACCTCTCTCAACCGCCCATGATCCCATGATTGGAAGGCAACATGGGACATTTGTCATCATCAGGTGAAGGCAGGAAAGCCATCCCATACAGATTCACGAAGACCCTTGCCTATAAATACTAGTTCACAAGATGAAAAAAGGGTTCCCACACCAATCAAGCCCAGCGCTTAAAACCAAAAGTCTTCCCAGCGAAGCAATTATCTCACTTCTCTTACATTCACTTAGTTACTTCTTCAAGTAATTTGGGTTTCTATCACTCTTGTACCCTCAACTTTTATTATTACGACATAATAAAGTTATTTCTACGTTGTTACTTCTTTTCCTACACGGTTAGGAAATTGCTAAGTCTTCGCTCGTAGAGGCAAAACCACGAACCAACACTGCAATCTAGCCCTTAGGTTTGCAGCACGATCGCTCTTACAGATACGAAGTCAGAAAAGGGACGCCTAGTCCTTACATTAGACGCGACAAGTCTTGGCACGCCCGCTCAGTCTTTGAGCCATTTCGGAGCCGATCATCTTTTTGGCACGCCCAGTGGGATCCTAATCGTCTAAGGGTTTTATTATGGCAAGGAAGCAACAACCGCAACAATCGGATCCACCCATCCCGGATCCACCACAGAGTCCTGAGGGAGTGGCAGTCGACGTGCCAATACTCCAGGAAGTTGGTCCTCCGGTCAGCGCTCAAGATCTTAGCGATGCTACTGACAGCGTCAAAAATTATATGTTTATGGCAGGATGCGAGATCTCCCACGATGTTACATGGTCAATTTCATAATCGTTCTCTCAGTCCTTGGAACCTCTGATCATAGCAGTCAACAAAATGGTTGCTACACTTACAGAGAGGCTACTGCTCTCTCAACAGTAGGGCTTTCCAAATTTTGGTGTCTATGGCAACGGTCAAGACCAAGCTGGCTTACTAGGGGTAACTCCCCCTCCTCAAATATTTTACCACGCTACCTCATCTAACAGCCCTGCACTCGGGGGGCAAGAAGAGGAAGGAGTTGTGATTGGAGGAGCCCAGTCGCCTCCAGCAAATAATGAACAAAGGTTTGTTTTGGCAGAGAACCAGTCCAAACCTGACAAGACGGATAAAAGGCCTTTGCAAGGAGGCCAGGGCTCTGGAAAGGACAAAGGAGTTGCTCATACTCCTCAAGGCTTTGATACTCAAGGGGCAAGTTCAATGCAGAACCAACAGGCACAAGAGGCACGCCCACAGACGCCTCCTGGGCCAAACATGTTCATGGAAAGAGATCAAGTCCTGAACTTGCTCCAGGAGCAGTTAGGACCTGGCTTCAGACCTTTGGGCAGGCCAATGTATAGGAAGCCTCATACCGAAGAGGTGGACAATACACCTTTCCCAAAGGGCTATAGGGTTCCAGAATTTCAGACCTTCAATGGAGAGAGCATGCAGTCGACCGTGGAACACATCGCTAGGTTTCAAGTTCAATGTGGAGAAGCTGGGACCATTGATGCTCTGAAGTTAAGGCTTTTTCCCAATTCTCTTACTGGGACAGCCTTTACCTAGTACATCAATCTTCCACCTAACTCCGTGCCGACCTGGTCTCAACTGGAAGAGATGTTCCACCAGCAGTTCTACAGGGTAGAACCAGAAGTGACGTTGACAGACCTGTCATGCTATCGTCAAACCCATCTCGAATCCGTGGAGTCCTATCTCCTACGTTTTAAGACTGCTCGATTCAAATGCAAGATTGTCCTTCCAGAGGCCGAGTATATGCACATAGCACTAAACAGCTTGGGCTTTGAAATAAAGAAGAAGTTCTACGGGACAGAGTTCAGAGATTTGTTTGAATTGTCCTCTAAAGCTTCTCATTACGAAAGGCTCTTGGCGGAGGAGCAAGACAGGAAGACGGCTTCTAAGGAAATGTATTATCGTGACCCTAACTATGAGGTTGCTGTAGTGGAAGCAAAAGCAGACCCAAACGTGGCAGTAGCGGAGATCATCAACAAAAAGCCATACGTTTGCAAGGCCTTTGTCAAGATGGAGCCAACAAAGCATCCAAAACACTTCTAATAGGCCCACCAGGGCCTATACTTTTGACGTTGGCAGGACTGAAGCTATCTTTGATCAACTCCTTGCTGACAAGCTGCTCAAACTGCCTTTTGGCCACAAGATTCCAACTTTGGAAGAACTGAAGGGCAGATAGTATTGTAAGTACCACAACTCTTGGAGTCATTCAACTAATAACAACATAGTATTTAGAAATGATATCCAGGATAAAATTGAGCGGGGAGAGTTCAAATTCCCTTAAAAGGAAAAGCAGCCCATGGGGGTAGATGGCAATCCATTTCTTTCAGGGCTGAGTACAAACATGGTCTCTGTCAACATGAGAGGCATGCCTAGGGTTGCTCCTAGGCAGAAGATAAGTTTGGGAGCCCCTTCCAGAGAAGTTCACAAGTCCAGCCTAGGCAGGTACTGGGATCCTTATTATGAAGAGGGGAATTTCAGGACTGAGCGGATCAAGAGGTTTGAAAAGCAGAATTCATGGTGGTCTAGACCTATAGGGGTGAAGAAACCAGAAAAACCAACTTGCTCCATGATATGTACAGAGTGTGGACATCATGCCAGTCCTAGCAGGCCAGTCTTGAAGAGTAACATTGTGGGAAGGGCTGAACCAAGTCCTGAGGTGCAACACAGGTCTAAGGGGAGAAGAGTTGCCCGTAAATTAGTGTTCAACTGAATTCAGCCAGGTTTGGTTGAAGTCGAGGACGAGCTTGACAACTTGAGGATATTTGCTCCTTCCAAAGGCAAGCCAAGGGCTATGAGACCCCCAGTCACTCCTCCAAACGAGTGGCACAGGGTTGAGCATCCCAAGTTTCCTTCTCCACCTCCACCTTTGTCCAGATCTTAGAAGAAGCGCCGCCAACGATTCAGGCAGGCGGCTAGAAGGGTTGAGGAAGAGACTGATTTGCTGGACGACCCAATGATTGAAGATGATCCTAAGGGGAAGTTGAAGGTGGAAGTTCCAATAGAAGAACCTAAGGTTAAGATGCCTAAGGCTAAGAGAGTACACAAGCCCTTGGAAAGGATTGTGGAAGAGGCTAGAATTGAGCTTCCTCCAAGGACTTTGCCTAAGAAGCAAGTTCCTGTGGGGAAGACATACAAGGAGGTTGTTACCAAAATGCCTCCAAAGCAAGCTACTATGCCTAAGAAACAATCTCTCTTGGAAAGAACTCTAGAGGAGGCTAAAATTGGGCCTCTTCCAAGACAAATGGCTTTACTCAAGAAGACTGCCTTTGAACCAAGGAAGCCAGACTCGGGGGGCAAGTCCAATCTAAATCCACAGGCCAAGGAGTTCAGGCCTTGACAGGGTCCTAATATGCAATGCAACATGGTGGTAATCCTGCCAGCAGAACTGGAAGCCAAAGACAACACTTCAACAGCCTTGGAGGGGGATTTTTGTAGAGATGGGGCAGACGGCTGAGATTCTAAATGAGTCCTTCTCTGTAGGGCTAAACGGGCCTTCAGTGATTGTGCTAAAGGACGAAACCGAAGGAAAGACTGAGGATCAGGTAGCTAGCGTGATCTTTGAGAGGCCAAGCCCTGCAATGAACAAACACATCAAGCCCTTGTACATTGCTGGTTGTCTCGATGGAATGCCAGTCAACCGTATCCTGGTAGATAACGGGTCAGCAACCAATCTCATTCCTAGGTTTATGATGCAGAAGCTTGGGAAGACTGATCAAGACCTAGTCTCATGCACTTCCACCTTGACTGATTTCACTGGAAAGGAGACAACTTGTCAAGGTATTTTGATTATGAACTTAACAGTAGGATCCAAGACCTTAACAACACCCTTCTTTGTTGTTAATTCATACTATTCCTTCAACGTTCTATTGGGGAGAGATTGGATTCACTCCTGTCTACCAGTTCCCTCAACTCTTCACCAATGTCTTATTTTTTGGAATCAAGATGACGTGGAGGTCATATGAGCTGACTGCAGACTGTTAGAATATTGTTAGTCTAAGTCCCACATTGCTTAGTCAAGTATTGCAACTACGTCTCCCATATTATAAATAATAGTAATTTGTGTTAGGGTTAATTAACACCCTAAACACTTTTCTCTATCTCTAACAACATGGTATCAAAGCAGGTCCGACCTAAACCCTAACAACCATCATACCCTAATGCTACCCGCCACCCACCATTACCTGCCGCCGCCACCCACCACCTACCGCCGCCGCCACCCACCAGCACTTACGAAACCCTAGCTCATCCTTACAGTGCTCGAAACACAAAATCGGCACCCCTACAGTCCTTATAACCCTAAATCGACTTTACCCAGTCCTCTAAAACCCTAAATCGACTTCATCCAGCTCTTTGAAACCCTAATCCGACTTTGTCCAGCCCATATACAGTTAGAACAGCCCCAAATTGAGTTCGCACAACCTTATTCGAGTTCGAACAGCTCCAATCGAGGACGGACAGCCATAAATTTGGTTCGAAAACAACTGAATAGTGTTCAAAAATATCTATTTGTGTTCGAAATCCATCAATTATGTTCAAACATTCCTTAAAACCCTCGAAATCTCAAACCCAGTAGGTTTCGAACTCTGAAAAGCTTCATCGGCGTGTGATAAGCTCTCAACATCGCCTGAACAGCCTGGTCGGTCTCTTACCCTGTCTTGTCGGCGCCTAAAAGGTTATAGCCAGTACTTCTTGAGCCTTGTTGGAGTCGGTTCTCGACCAGTTGCTGCTTATTTTGTTGGTTCTCGGTTTGGCGCTCTTTCTCTCTGTGTTTTTCTGTTGATTTTTTTTTGACTCCATGAGGTGCCCTGGATCTGTTGATGCTATAGCTGCTATTTTCGGTCTCCTTTTGTTGTGATTATGTGGGTATTTTCTGTCTGTTGGTGGTGGTCATCATGCGCAGTGTTCTTGATCGCATTTTAGTGTTGATAAGTGGTTCCTGTTGATTTGGTCGCCCATATGCGACTCTGTTGGTGGAGTTCTTGTGGTTTTCTTTTTGCATAGCTGTTGGAGTTATTCCGGTTTCTTGGTCTATTATTGGTTGGTCTATTCAGTTGTCTATTTCGGTTACGCCATAGGATTGTTGAAGTTGGGTTTGTTGTTGGTTGGTGACTGCTTCGTTCGTCGATATGTCACATAAGATCACCCCAAGCGTAGGGTATAAGCGTCCAATTGAAGCATAATAATCCGGAAATCCGGGATCGTACCCACATGGATAATTAATACGGCTTTGCTGGATTTGTAGATGTAAGTAAGGTTTCCGACTTTTAGGCAGCCAACTTGGTTTTACATATGCGGTGGAAAGTAAAAAGGCTAAATTAAACGAGAATAAACTAGGATAAAAAGCAGGTTAGGTCTAGGAATCACTAACACCCACGACTCAAGCAAAACTACATTTTTCACCCAAATACACGGTTTAAGATGCTCAATTAAGGCTCTTAATCCCGGAAAATAGAATGGTTCGATCACCAAGCTAGCTCTAGAATTTATTTAGCAAATGCCTCGAGCGACAGAGCTCCAAGCATCATGTGTGGTAAGTAGGCGATCACGCGATCACACGAGCCATACTTTTCTTCCCATCCCTTACCAGTGGGGTAAGCAATGGGTGGCTATACTAGACCGTCGAAAATTTGTTATTCTAGCGCCCGTAATAAAATTTATCGCTCGACCTCGCCAAACAATGAAGTTCAGCGTCCCCTACGATCAAAACAAAGCAAGATAAGATACAACCTAGCGTGCACTCCAGGCAATATCACACCTCACCCATAGACCTAAGTTGCCACCGATAGGGGCCTATTCGGAGAGCATGGATCATTAACGATAAACTATTACCAAGAAGAACTAATGAAAGCCCTTTTTACACTAACACATTGGTGAAATCTTTTCATGTGAAACATCTCCAAGACTTTATTCAAAACAAAAAACACATAACAACCATGATAAAAGAAAACATGCATAACAAAATAAAACATGACAAAACAAGAAACAAAAACAAATATGTACAGTATATACAAATTTGATATTAGAACTCGGAGCGTCAAAGTCATAGCTCGACTCCGCCAAACAATGAAGTCCAGCGTCCCCTAAGATCGTAACCAGGCAAGCAACAAGATAGAGCCAAGTGCGTGAGCACGGGAATATCAAGGCCTAACCTAAGGATCTATACCGCCCCCGTTGGGGCTAATCTGGAAGACGTGAGTGTTTTACTGTGAATTACTCCTATCAGAAAAGCTAATTAAAGCCCTATGTCACTGATATCAAATGATTTGCCCTTCGAACCGGAGCTGGGCACACAATCCTTCTTTTAGTAGCGGCGTGCGAAGGTACATATACCCAAGTCAATAGTGGGTACCCCCTACCCGAGGGCCGGGTCCGACAAACAATTAAGTTCAGCGGTTACGCTTTTGCTCCCCGTGCAAATATAAAGAAACAAGCTAATCAACCGTGTAAACTGGATCGATCAACTCCTCATCCGGCTCTCCAACCTCGAACCTGCCGAGAAATGGTTTAAGCCTCTGTCCATTTACTTTAAAAGATTTACCATTAATTGGATTCACAACATCAACAGCACCATGAGGATAAACATGCTCAACAACATAAGGACCAACCCAACGAGAACGTAATTTACCAGGAAACAAATGAAGCTTAGAGTTGTATAGGAGTACCTTCTGTCCAATCTCAAAGTCTTTCCGGTGAATTCGCTTGTCGTGGAAGGCCTTGACTTTTGCTTTGTAGATGGCGGTGTTGTCATAAGCATCTCTTCGAATCTCTTCAAGCTCGTTGAGTTGGAGCTTTCAGTGCTTGCCGGTGGCTGATAAACAATAATTCAATGATTTGATAGCCCAATATGCCTTATGTTCAAGCTCGACCGGAAGATGGCACGCTTTCCCATAAACCAAACGATACGGCGAAGCTCCCAAAACAGTCTTGTATGCCGTGTGATAAGCCCATAATGCATCATTCAAACGGAGACTCCAATCCTTTCGGTTAGGGTTCACTGTTTTCTCTAAAATGTGCTTGATTTCCCTATTTGCCAACTCTACTTGCCCGTTCGTCTGTGGATGATAAGCGGTGGAGACTTTATGAGTGATCCCGTACTTCTTCATCAAGGCCTCAAATGTTCGGTTACAAAAATGGGTGCCTTGGTCACTTATGATCGCTCTCGGCATCCCAAATCGTGAAAGAATGTTGTCCTTGAGAAACTCCACCACCACCTTGGCATCATTGGTACATGTTGCAACGGCTTCTACCCATTTTGAAACATAGTCTACCGCCAAAAGAATATACAAATTACCAAAGGAAACAGGAAACGGTCCCATGAAGTCAATGCCCCAGCAATCGAAGATCTCAACTATAAGGATGTTAGTGAGTGGCATCTCATCCTTCTGAGTCACACTCCCAAGTTTTTGGCAACGTTCACAAGCGACACAAAAGTGATGAGCATCCTTGTGCAAGTTGGGCCAATAAAATCCACACTGCAACACCTTGGCGGAAGTCGTCCTAGAAGAGTAGTGGCCCCCACAAGCTTCCGAATGGCAAAACTCAAGAATTCTTCGTTGATTCGAATCCGGAACGCAACGGCGCACTATTTGATCTTGGCAATACTTGAAAAGATAGGGGTCCTCATAGGAAAACATCCATACTTCATGAAGGAACCGACGACGCTCTTGAGGAGACCAATGCGGTGGTAAGAGACCCATAGCCAAATAATTCACTATGTCGGCGAACCATGGGGTACTCGAAACGGCCAGCAATTGTTCATCTGGGAACGTGTCCACGATAGGGAGACTCGGAGTAGGATCTTCAAACTGCAACCTCGATAAGTGGTCAGCTACCACGTTCTCGACACCCTTCTGTAGGGAGGTATTCCCGAACAGATACAATTAGTAGCCGGACACGTGGTATGCCAGATCCCTGTAATGAGGAAAGTGATATGGGACTCCATACAAGATGAACGGCGGCGATAAGATCCGGTGGTACGAGAAGGCACCAGATTAGATAGTCTGTTCGGCTGAGATGAGCCAAAGACATGAGAAGTCATTAGTTGGTACAGTCTGTTCGGTTGAGGTATGTACCGAACAGATAGGGTTATCTGGAAGAACATAACCTTAAGAGATAAGGCAGTGGGAATATCCCAAAGAAAGAGCCCAGTATTCAGCAAAGATAAGCGAGATGACAGTCCTATTATGGAACAAGTTCCATAAAAGGAAGAGACCCTATGAGTAAAGGATCTCGATTGATTGGGCAAGAGACTCCCAGGAAGGCCAGGTTTCCTATACGAGGCATGAGACCTGGGGCAATGAGGATGCTTGAAAAGCAAGCAAACGTATGTTTATAAATACAAGGTAAACCTAGAGGTAAAAGGTACGCAATTAGTTGCAATTGTTCCACACTTTCCTACTGATAATTAGGGTTACATACAGTACGAGATACTAACTTAGGCATCGGAGGGCCTTTGCCACGAGGGGCAAAGGTGCGCTCACCCCTTGTCTGTTTTACAGGTTAGGGTTCAGGCGAGGGCATTAGGGTTCCGATTGGACAGCACGTGAGGAGACGAAGTTCAGTGCTATTCTAGGTACTGTTTGTTTTTCTCCACCTACAATTGGCGCCGTCTGTGGGAAACGAAGGAGTTCCCTTTTGAAATACGACCATAGTGGAAGTAGATCCAGTCACACCGCTCACTGAAAAGAACCAGGCTGGTGGGGGAGGAGAAAAATCCCCACCAGGTGCTCCGAGAAAGCCTACTGGCGGGCATGGCAAAAGGACGACAAGCAGAGATCCTCTTACCATCCAAGATGACTCCAAAAATAAGGAGGGAAGAACGGCTACAGCCTCCACGCGAAGGAGCAAATCCCATCAAAGGGGAGAGTCGGTTGCACATTCAAGGAGTGTGCATAACAACGAGGACATCCTTGACAAAAAGAGGCAGGAGGTCGAGGAATATGCTCGATTAATTCGGAAAAGGGAACATTAGATCCGAGAGTTAGAACGGATCCGAGAACATCCTGAGGACTCTGGACTTTCACGAGGGCATTCCAAAGGGAACAGAGGGGCCATAGTGGCGTATAAAGTAGCCCCCTCACGAAGAAGGAGTAGAAGTCCTACCCCAAGGAAGAAAAGAGCTTATTCACGAAGAAGAGGAAGCAGAAGCCCAAGTAGGAGTCCTGGCAGAAAAAGATCTTCTCCACGAAAAAGGAGAAGCAGGAGCTGAAGCTCCTCACCCGAGGAAAACACTCGCAAACACCATAGGGACAGGTACAAGAGACCTGATACCCACTAGAATAAGTCTGACGTTCGAAAGACCAAAGAGAATGAAGAAGGGGCCATGTCTGCACAAGAAGCAGCAAGGGAAGCCCTAAGTAACATAGCAGCTTCTCCGTTTGCAAGGAGGTTGCGGGATGCATGATTACCGAGCAGAGTGAAGCACGGTACATTCATTCTGTACGAAACAGATGCGGATCCCGTTGCTCACATACAGCATTATCAACAAGCTAAGTTTATGCATGATGGGGATGATGCCATCATGTGCAAGATGTTCCTGTCCAGTTTGGGAAAGGTTGCTCTGTCTTGGTTCCATAAATTGGAACCACGTTCCATACGTGATTGGGCGCAACTGGCGGAGGAGTTCACTGCTCGGTTTCTGACAAGTAGGAGGGCCCCTAAAACATTCGAAAGCCTCTCCACGATGAAGCAGGGGGAAAGCGAGCCGATCAGGGACTACGCTAAAAAGTATTGGGAAACTTTCAATGAGATTGACAGTTGCAGTGAGGAATACGCAATTGCTACGTTCAAGACTGGCCTACCTATTCGGGGGGAGCTACGACGATCATTGAACATACATCCTGTGCAGACTTTGGCAAGGCTGATGGAACGAATAGAGCAACACGCCAGAATGGAAGATGACATACTCCGAGAGGATGGTAAGGTCATTGCCGAACAGCCAAAAACCCCAGCAAAGAGGGTAGATAAGCAAGAGCCCAAGACCTATAGAGAAAGGAAAGAGTATGGGCAGGCTAAGAAAGAGCCATACAAGGAAAAGCAGGCACCCGATCCTAAGTCCTTCTTTTCAATTACCACTGTTTGGAAGGAGCCCATCTATAGGATTCTTTATCGAATAAAGAATCAGCCTTACTTTAAATGGCCCCCAAGTCTAGGAGGAGATAAGGATGCAAAACGTGCTACGAACCAGCACTGAAGTTACCACAAGGATTGGGGCCACATGACTGAGGATTGTGAAATGTACAAGGGACATCTCGATGATTTAGTCTCTTACGGTTTAAGGAATTCATTCAGGAAGATCCCAAAGATAAAGGGAAAGTAATGGAGTTGGATTACGAGCAGAATCCTAAGGGGGTGATCCATATGATATACATGGATTGGCTACACCTTATACGAGGAATGAGGTGAGGCTGCTCCAAAGGCAAGCCAAGCATGACCAACATGTTATGCGATTGGGGAACAAAAGAGGGCGAGAGAATGACATGTCCAACGAGGGCATAGTTTTTATAGACGAGGATCTGGGAAAAGTCCAGATACCCCACAACGATGCATTGGTCATAACTCTACGAATTGGAGAATATGGCATTGAGAGAATCCTGGTGGATTCAGGGAGCTATACAGAGGTGTTGTACTATGATGCATTCAAAAAGTTGGGGCTGAAACAGACAGATTTGGAACAATCTATTACACCCTTGGTTGGGTTTCGTGCAGGAGCAGTGTGGCCCCTTGGGAAGGTGACACTGCCTGTTCGGGCTGGATCAGTGGTCTTAAGAACTGATTTTTTGGTTGTGGATGTCCCATCCTCCTATAATGCGATTATAGGGAGGACTTGGTTGCATAAGATGAAGGCTGTCTCCTCTACATATCACCAGATGGTGAAATTCCCAGGGTCTAACGGGGTCGAGAAGATTAGGGGTAATTGTAAGTGCAGAAAAACTAAGAAGGGTTTAAGCAGCACAAGATTGTAACGGCTACTTCGTGATCCTCGCCGGAACCCTAACACGTCGCCGGAGTTCTTATCTGCAAAACAGATAAGGGGTGAGCGCACCTTTGCCTCTCGTGGCAAAGGCCCTCCGATGCCTAAGTTAGTATCACGTACTAATGAAAAACCCTAATTAAGCATAAGAGAATGCGTATAACTGTAATGTATTGTGTACCTTTTTCCTCTCGGTTTGCTTTATATTTATAGGTTCATGGATGCTTGCTGCCCAAGTATCCATGTTGCCCTAGGTTTCCTATCTCGTATAGGAATCCCAGAATATCTCGAATTCTCATTCCCTTATCAGTTCATTACTTTAGTCCGTTCAGGACTCCTTTCCATAGCTGGCCGAACTTCCCATTCCCGTTGGGTATCTCTCCAAGATCCTATTTTATTGGGATCTTATAGTATACACGGAATATCCCTGTTTCTAGAACCTTCTAGAACGTTTCCTGCATCTGGGACTGCTTTTCGTACAAATCCCCTCCTGTTCGGCTCTTTTGCTGCCCAATGACTTCACATGTCACTGGTCCTCTGTCAATTCCTTGGTCCAATACTCTCTCGTGTTACCGGACCTTGACCCAGTACAGACTCTCTGGACCAATGATCCTTCATATCATCGGTCCCTATTGCCGATCACCGTCTCTGCACGGCGACTGTTCTTATCATAACTATATCGTGGTCCTATATACCACGTGTTCGGGACGTTCTTGCACCTGTTCGGGATTTACTCCCTACAATCGCTCCCCAGCTTTACTTGTTATACCTTCGTATATGACGAGCAAAGCTTCTCAAGATCTGAGCAATTTTTCTTTTGCTCCTGCACCCATTAATTCTAAAAATTTGGTGCAAATACCATCATTGAGCCAGCCCAAGGATACGTCTCATCGTCTGGGCTGGACAGGCTTTTCCTGCTTCTTCGTTTTATGCGTGGCAGCCATCGTACCGTCCGCATTAAATGCGAATGGACTTTCTTTGGAAAACGGAACGCCCAAACGGCGCTTTGGATGACGTTTCGCTTACGCCTTCCACTAAAAAATGGGGTACATTTGGGTATTCACCACATTTCAAACCCTCACTTCTCTATCCAAGTTCCCTCTGCAAAAACGTAATCAAGGCTCCCGCCATTGAATCTCTGTTTACCAACTCGAAGGTCTTCATTCGTGCACTTAGAACTTCGATCGCCACACTCGTAAGTCATCGTTCCCCTTTCTGCCCCATTTTTCTCGTCGCTTTAGGGCTTCCTCCGTCCACACTTAGGGTTTCTTCATACCCATACCTTCGTATGTAAAATTTCACAAAGGTCCGTCTTTCTCGTAGAAAATGGGGCGATTTAGGCGTCACTGCAACACCCCTCAAACCATGGCCACGTTCAGATCTCGTTACGAGATCCCTGACAACGTGGCCACTGCACTGGCCCACGAGGATGCCCTATGAGAGAGCCCTGATAACGATACCCTTCACATCCCCGTAGTCGCTATTGTAGAGGGTGGCGTCAGATTCCCCCTAGCCCCATTATTTTGACAAGTCTTAGCCCACTACAGACTGTCTCCGATGCAGGTTTCAGCCAATTTCTTTAGAGTTGTTATGGGAATCGATGCCATAAATTGCATGATAGGCACTTCCTTAGGTCTGCACGATATACACCACTTGTACAGCATTTCTAGAACTGGGGATGCCTTCACCTACTATTTAAAAAGTAGGGATTCGAGGAGAAAACTCGTCCTCGAGCTTCCTGACTCTGCACGGGGAGACGACGATGATTTTTTGATCGTTACGGGGGCTTTTGAGCCCAGAGATGAGGATGGCCGTGTGATCGGTTTCCATGCCCCTCACAGATTTGGGCAACCACGTTAGTTCCTCTTAACTTAAAGTTTTTTCGTACTTTAATTACTCATTCCCTCAGCGTATAACTTGCTGTATTCTTCGCAGCTGAAAATGTCAACCTAGGGTACAACATTATTACCCCACAGGTTCATGTGGCCGACATCACTCAAGCCCTTGGATTCAACGGGCAAGGTACATACCTTGCTGGCCGAGCAAGAGCAGCACAAGTGCTCCTGAGCTACAGAGCATCATACGGTGGATTTGTTGATCGGAGGACCCGAGCAACTGACAACCCAGCACCTCCTGGACCTTCCAATTTGCAACCCGAGCAAGAGGAAGAGAGGCGTCCTGAAACTCCGCCAATTCCTGACGACCTGATCGACATTACTGAGGAAGCCTCTACTTCTTCCTCTCAGGGTTATTTCCCTTCTCCTCCACCAGAAATGAACCAGCCCATTGACCTCAACAGCCTTCTCACCATCCCTAGGGCTGGCCGTGGAAAGGGGCCGCGGCTCTACTCGTGGCCGTGGTCGCTCTTAGAGCCCCCAGCCGTCTCATGGCCGTCGTGGGCCTGCGCAATTGAGCACTCCTCCTGGCTTTTCCCCAGAAGAAATCGAGGCAGGTCACCGAGACAAACGTCCATGACTAGAATCGTCTTCGATAGAAGGGCCTCAGCCTCAGACTTCTCATGCTCCAACTCCAATATGGGTACCACAACTTACCCATGGTGGACGCCCTGTGACAATTCGTGACAGCGTGGCATCCGAGGGAATTGCCCTTGCCCTATCCCAGGCCTTCATGCTGCCTGGGGATATGCAAAAGGTGGTGACCAGCTCCCCTGACAACCTCCTTGGGTCATTCATGACCAACAGCACTCAGGTAGATTTCCTTCGTTCGATTAACAATGTTTCAAACCGCTGCACTTGGTTTTTATTTAATTGTCTTCCATGTATCTCAGGCAATGCAGAGGATGGTTGCCATGGCACAAAAGCTGGGCCAATCCGAGCCCCAGCGAGCCAAGCTGGTAAGCGAAAATGCCCAACTGCAACGCACAATCATCCGATTAGAGAAGGAGAGGGACCAAGCCCGTGGGCAGGTGAACGGGCTGAAGGGAAGGTTGGAGGGTGCCAAGGACAGCTTGAATCAGACCCTCACGGAGTTGGAAGCGAGCAAGATTGAGGCTAAGGCGTCCTACAAGCAGGGCTATAATGATGGAATCAACGTAGCCACTGAAAGCTACAAAAGCCAAATGCCTGGAATCCAAGACCAGGTGTTTGCTGCTGGGTGGACGGCTTGCCTTAGGAAGTCTGATGCAGCAGAGTCATCCCCTCTTTGGACAGAGATTGATCTCCCAAGCGTCATGGCCGCTCAAGAAGAGGATGGGGTCGAGGTGGAAGAAGTTGACTTGGATGGAGAATCTACTGTCAACATCTCCGAGCAGCATGATGTAGATGCCGGACTCATTGTTGAGGAGGCCAACCCTAGCCAGAAGGAAGCCAGTGGCGGTCCAACTGACGGTAGCACAGCTGCAGAGGCCATACCTGCACAAGTCTCTTCTCCTGCTGTTGGAAACCCTACTGTTGATTAGCAGGTATGAATCCCCCTTCCTTGGAACACTTCCAATTTCTTGACTATAATATTATAGTGGCCCTGCGTGGCTGTAAGGCTTGCCTTGCGTGGCACAAGTACATTCCCAACACTTTATGTTTTTGGCCCTTCGTGGTGTTTAACTTTGTGTTGCTCGGCCTTTCGTGGCCTTTTAGTATTTCCTTGGTGGCCTTTCGTAGCTAATTGTTTAATTTCGATTGATCAAGTATCTCGTACTTTAGGTAATTTAAGTATTTCTCTAATCTCGCCGGGGTGTATCCTCCGCTTCCCAAGTTTATTCATACTTGGATATCTAGCTAATCATGTTGTTCATGTGCTTCCTGAATTTGCCTCGTGTTTTAGAAATAGTCTCAAGTGTATTCGTACTTAGACAATTTTCGCATTCATTCATATGTTGCCCAAATTTTCCTCGTACTTGGAGACAATTCTTAAGTGTATTCGTACTTGGATAATTTTGTATATGCTCCCCATTTTTATTGGTTTGGAAGAGAAACCATCTAAGCTTATTCGTGCTTAGATTTCCAAATGTTTTCGTATCTGGGGAAGCTATGCATATTTTCGTATGCATGCCAAATGTCAGTTCTTAAGTCTAAGTGTATTCATACTTAGTCTATCCAAATGTTTTCATATTTGGCGAAAGTGTGTATATTCACGTATGCACACCAGGCTTGTTCATACCTGTATTCGTAACCGAGTATATTCGTACTTGCGAAGTTTTGAATCTGCTCAAATATACTCGTATTTGGCATAAACCTATCTCTCTGCTCCCCAATACGAAGTGAGGAGCGAGGACCAGGTCTAACTTCGTATTCTAATTATCACGGAAATAAAAACAACGTCTTATATCAAAACCAGAATTTTATTCATAATTCAAAAACTCGAGGGGGCGTTACGCGTACCCCTTGCAATTAACGAATCAATAAAAAACAAAGGAATTTTATTCGTAATTCCCACACAATCACGATGTGCATCCTATCACAAAAATCAAATAAATAAAAAATAAACTGAAGTTTTTTCAAACAAAAAACTTCCTCAAGTTGTGGACATTCCATGGCCTCGGCACCGGGTTCCCGTCCAGGTCTGCCAAACGATAAGCCCCAATGCCCACAATCTCTGTGATTCGATATGGGCCTTCCCAGTTTGCCCCCAACTTGCCCTCGTTGGCCACCTTGGTATTGCCGAGCACCTTACGAAGCACAAGGTCTCCAATACCAAATTCTCGGGGGTGGACATTTTTATTGTAGCTCTTCATCAGCTACTCCTGATATGAGGCCAAATGCACCAAAGCCCTTTCTCTCCGTTCCTCGGCAAGATCCAGTTCAATCTCCAGGGCTCTGTCATTACCTCCACTTTCAACTAAGGTGGTCCTGTTGGTCGGCAGACCAACCTCCAATGGGATCACAGCCTCCGTCCCATATGCCAGTGAGTAGGGGGTCTCTCCCGTAGACCTCCTAGGAGTTGTTCGGTGCGCCCATAAAACGAGTGGCAGTTCGTCGGGCCACTTCCCCTTTGCCTTGTCCAACCTCTTCTTGATCCCGTTAAGTATGGTCTTGTTGGACGCCTCTGCCTGTCCATTACTCTGTGGGTAGGCTGGGGTTGAATAATAATTCCTTATCCCATACTGGGCACAAAAAGCCTTGAACTTTTTCTAAAATTGGGACCCGTTATCCGTAATCAGTGAATAGGGGACCCCAAATCGAGTAATTATGCTCTTCCACACGAACCTTTCTATCATAGGCTCAGTGATTTTAGCCAATGGTTCTGCCTCAATCCATTTGGTGAAATAGTCTGTTGCTACCAACAGAAATTTCCTATTTCCTGTTGCCTTGTGAAGTGGACCCACGATGTCCATCCCCCATTGTGCGAAGGGCCAAGGACTTGTCAAAGGCACCAGATCCTCGGCTGGTGTTCGGATCATTGGTGAGAATTTCTGGCACTTCTCACAAATTTTCACATACACCTTTGCATCTTCCTGCATGTGAGGCCACCAGTACCCTTGGGTTATTGCTCGGTGGGCAATGGACCTACCCCCAGCATGACTTCCACACGTTCCCTCGTGGATCTCGTGGAGGAACTTCTGCACCATCTCTGGGTGCACACAAAGTAAGTATGGACCAGTGAAAGATTTTCTGTACAACTTCCCTTCTGGTGACAGCCAAAATCGTGCAGATTTTGTTTTTATCTTGTGAGCCTCCTTTGTGTCTGTGGGGAGTGTCCCATCTCATAGGAACTCCACTATTGGGTCCATCCAACTTGGTCCTTGGTTCACGTCCAAGACCAACTTCTCCCAATGCTCGGCTCAGCAAGATAATCTACTGCCACACGTCTTTTGAATTCTGTTGGTACAGCTGCAGCCAACCAGGCAAGAGAGTCAGCATGGGCGTTCTGCCCAGAACTTATTTGCTCAATATACACCTTCTCGAAAGCGTCTAGCAGATCTCTGGCGGCCATCACGTAGGCAACCATCTTCTCGTTCCGAGCCTCGTATTCTCCGGACAACTGATTCACCACGAGTTGTGAATCACAATGTACTCGTATTCTTTTTACCTTCAGGGTCTTTGCACTCCTTAGCACTGCCAAGAGTGCCTCATACTCTGCCACGTTATTTGAAGCACTGAATCCCAATCGAAGGGACAACTCCATCATCGCTCCTTCAGGAGGGAAGAGTACTACCCCAATTCCTGATCCTGTATTACATGCAGAGCCATCAACAAATAATTTCCATTCCATGGGATCTTGTTCGGCCGGAGCTTTCTTCTTTCTCGTTGTTTGCTCCTTCCCCTGTTCCTTTCCCTGCTCCTGTCTCATAGGAGGCTGGGGAGCCACCGTGGGCGAAAACTCAGCTACAAAGTCTGCCAGAACTTGCCCCTTTATTGCGGTGCGCGGCTGGTAGTCTATGTCGTACTGGCTTAACTCGACCGACCAAGTTGAGATACGTCCCGAGAAGTCCGCCTTTCGTAGCAAAGACTTTAACGGGAATTCAGTATAGACCACAACCCTGTGACTCTGGAAATAATGGGGCAATTTTCTCGCCGCCGTCCTTAATGCCAGGACCAACTTTTCGAGGGGCAGATATCTCGTTTTTGCGTCCAGCAATGTCTTGCTCACATAATAGACGGGGACTTGCTCGGATCCCTTATCCCTCAATAACACTGCACTCACAGCATGTTCAGAAACTGCTAAGTACAAAGTTAAAGACTCACCTTGTTCGGGTGTGGATAATAGGGGAGCTGCTACCAAGTACTTCTTCAGGTCTTGGAACGCTTGCTCACACTCTGCTCCCCATTCGTATCCTTCCCTCTTTTTCAGTAACTGGAAGAAAGGTCTACATTTGTCACTGGACCTGCTGATGAATCTATTTAGAGCCGCTGCCATCCCTGTTAACCTCTGGACCTCCTTCGTGGTCCTCGGACTTTGGAGCTTTTGCAACGCAGTAATTTGATCGGGGTTTGCCTCTATCCCTCGTATGGTCACCAAATGCCCTAGGAATTTTCCCGAGTTTACCCCGAACGCACACTTCGAGGCGTTGAGTTTCAGCTTATATTCCCTCAGTATCTCAAAGGCTTCCTTCAAATCAACAATGTGGTTCTCTTTTTCCTTGCTTTTGACTACCATGTCGTCTATGTAAACCTCCATGGTCTTGCCGAGCAACTTCTTTAGCATAATCGTTGCTAACCTCTGGTATGTTGCACCTGCATTCCTCAAACCAAAGGGCATGACGCTATAACAGTACAGCCCTCTTGGTGTGATAAAGGAAGTCTTCTCTTGATCGGGACCATACATGGCTATCTGGTGATACCCTCGATAAGCGTCAAGGAAACTCATCCGCCCATACCCAGCTGTTGCATCAACAAGTTGGTCTATCCTAGGAAGGGGGAAGCTATCCTTGGGACACGCTTTGTTCAAGTCGGTGAAATCGAAACAGACTCGCCACTTCCCATTTTTCTTCTTTACCACCACAGTGTTGGACAACCATTCTGGGTGGTATACCTCCCGTATAGCTTTTGCTTCGAGCAACCGGTCCACCTCCTCGATGACAGCATCCACGTGCTGTACGGCAGACCGTCTCTTTTTTTGCATCACAGGCTTATGTTATGGATCCACATTCAAGTGGTGACAAATCACGTTTGCATCCACTCCAGGCATCTCCTCGGGCACCCAAGCAAACACATCAACGTGCTCCTCGAGGAACCCCACCAATTCTCTCTCCTCGGTCTCATTCAGGTTCTCCCCAATCAGGAAATACCTTTCTGGATCATTCTCGTTGATCTGGATCTTTTTCAAGCCTTCCACCACCTTCTCGGCGGGGTCCCCTCCGACATCCTCAATGGTCGGCTGATCCGGGACCTCGACTGCTTGGACTAACTTTGCTTTGGGTGCCTTCTTGATTATAGAAATCAAGCACTGCTGGGCAACCTTCTGATTCCCTCTTATCCTCTCTATACCATTCGATCCTGGGAATTTCACCATCTGGTGGTAAGTGGAAGAAACCGCCTTCATCTTGTGTAGCCATGTTCTTCCAATAATCGCATTATAAGAAGATGGTACATCTACCACTAGGAAATCGGTCCTCAGCACGACTGTTCCTGCCCGAACAGGAAGAGTTATTTTGCCCAAGGGCCAGACTGCTCCTGCACTGAATCCGACCAAAGGGGTTATTGACTGCACCAAATCCGCTTGTGTCAGCCCCAACTTCTTGAACGCGTCATAGTACAGTATCTATGTGCAGCTTCCTGAGTCCACCAAGATTCTTTCTATGTCATACTCCCCAATTCGTAGGGTTATGACCAAGGCATCATTATGTGGCACCTGGATTCCACCCAGGTCCTCATCCGTGAAGACTATGCCTCCATTGCATTCTTCTCCCTCACGTCCTCGTTTCTTTCCCAACTGTATCACATGCTGGTCGTGTTTTACTTGTCTCTGGAGCAACCTCACCTCATTTCTCTTATAAGGCGCGGCCAACCCATGTATCATATGGATTACGCCCCTTGGATTTTGCTCGTAATCCAACTCCAATGCTTTCTCTGCAGCTTTGTGCTATTCCTGAATAAACTCTTTCAGGTAACCACGTGAAACCAGATCATCGAGGTGTTGCTTGAACATCTCACAATCTTCCGTCATGTGCCCCCAGTCTTTGTGATAACTGCAATGCTGACTCGTAGCCCTTTTTGCGTCTTTATCTCCCTCCAGCCTTGGGGGCCACTTAAAATATGGACGATTCTTTATTTTATAAAGAATCTGATAGATTGGTTCCTTCCAAACCGTTGTCACCGAAAAGAAAGACTTAGGGTCTGGAGCATGTTTCTCTTTGAACGGCTCTTTCTTGACCTGCCCGTATTCTTTCCTCTCTTTGTAGGTTTTGGGCTCCGGTTTGTCTGTCCTCTTCTGCAAACCCTTCGCCTGTTCGGCAACCATTCTGTTGTCCTCTCGCAATATGTCATCCTCGTTTCTGGCATGCTGCTCGATTCGTTCCATCAGTCTTGCCAATGTACTTACTGGGGTCATGTTCAGGGACTTACGGAGTTCTCCCCGAACAGGTAACCCTGTCTTGAAGGTGGCTATCGCATACTCCTCATTGCAACCTTCAATCTCGTTGAAAGTCTCCCAGTATTTCTTAGCGTAGTCCCTGATCGGCTCGTTCTCACTGTAAGTGCAGGAAAACTAAGAGCGGTTTAAGCAGCACAAGATGGTAACGGCTACTTCGTGATCCTCGCCGGAACCCTAATACGTCGCCGTAGTTCTTATCTGCAAAACAGACAAGGGGTGAGCGCACCTTTGCCTCTCGTGGCAAAGGCCCTCCGATGCCTAAGTTAGTATCACGTACTAATGGAAAACCCTAATTAAGCATAAGAGAATGCGTATAACTGTCATGTATTGTGTACCTTTTTCCTCTCGGTTTGCTTTGTATTTATAGGTTTATGGATGCTTGCTGCCCAAGTATCCATGTTGCCCTAGATTTCCTATCTCGTATAGGAAACCCATAGTATCTCGGATTCTCGTTCCCTTATTAGTTCATTACCTTAGTCCGTTTTAGGACTCCTTTCCATAGCTGGCCGAACTTCCCATTCCCGTAGGGTATCTCTCCAAGATCCTATTTTATCGGGATCTTGTAGTATACACGGAATATCCCTGTTTCTAGAACCTTCTGGGACGTTTCCTGCATCTGGGACTGCTTTTCGTACAAATCCCCTCCTGTTCGGTTCCTTCGCTGCCGAACAGACTACTTGGACCAATGACTTCACATGTCACTGGTCCTCTGTCAATTTCTTGGTCCAATACTCTCTCGTGTTACTGGACCTTGACCCAGTACAGACTCTCTGGACCAATGATCCTTCATATCACTGGTCCCTATCGCCGATCACCGTTCTGCACGGCGACTACCCTTATCATAACTACACCGTGGTCCCACGCACCACGTGTTCGGGCCTCACAAGCATCTGTTCGGGATTTACTCCCTACAATTGCTCCCCAGCTTTTCTCGTTTATTTCTTCGTATATGACGAGCAAAGCTCTTTAGGACTTAAGCCGCGTTCCTTTGCCCCTGCATCCTTTGTTCCTCAAATCTGGTGCAGATATCATCATTAAACCAGTCCAAAAACGTCTCGTCGTTTGGGTTGGACAGGCTTTTCCTGCCCCAACCCTTCCACATGGCGCTCATCGCGCCACTTTCATTAAATGCGAATGGACATCTTTTGGGAAACGGAACGCCCAAACGGCGTCTGGATGACGTTTCGCATACGCCACCCTACTAATTGGGGCACATTTGGGTTTTCACCCTATTTCGAAATCCCCTTCTCTGTCTCGATTCCCTCTGCAACCAGAGTCTTCAAGCACATCCGCCATTGGAGCCTTGTCCACTATCTCGAGATCTCTCGCTTGTGCACCTAGGACTCCTGATCGCCACAATCGTAAGTCATCATTCCTTCTTCCCTTACCTTTCGTCGATCTAGGGATTCCTTTAATCGTTTTCAGGGCTTCCTCATACCCATATTATTCGTCTGTTCCATTCCTGTTCATAATGGGGAGGTTCAGGCGTCATTGCAATACTCCTCAGGCCATGGCCTCGTTTAGATCTCGCTATGAGATCCCAGACGATGTTGCCACCAGTTTGGCCCCTGTAGATTCCATACGCCAGAGTCCAAATAACTATACTCTCCACATTCCAGTGGCTGCCGTTGTAGAGGGCGGTGTCAGATTCCCCCTGGCGCCACTACTCCGCCAGGTTTTGGCCTACTACAGGCTATCCCTCATGCAAGTTTCTGCTAACTTTTTTAGGGTCGTCATGGGCGTACAAGCCCTAAACCAGATGTTAGGCACATCCATAGGCCTACACGATATTCATCATCTTTATAGCATATCTCGTACAAAAGACGCCCTCACCTACTATCTAAAGAGTAGAGATTCCAGGAGACGACTGGTGCTTGAATTGCCCGACTCCGCTCGAGGAGATGATGACGATTTCCTCGTCGTTACTAGAAATTTCGAGCCCAGAAATGACGACGGCCAAGTGATAGGCTTTCACGCCCCTCACAGATTTGGGCAACCACGTTAGTTCTTTCCTTTTCGTAAAATTCATTCGTCGAGCAATTTATTCGTATTGCATTTTTTAATCTACTTACCTTCTTACTGCCAACTTCACATGTTGCAGCTGAAAATATCAATCAGGGGTACGCCATCATCACCCCCCAAGTCCACGTAACTGACATCAACCGGGCCCTGAACTTCAACGGTCAAGGCACCCATTTAGCTGGCCGAGCAAGAGCAGCTCAAGTGCTCCTCAGTTACAGAGCTTCGTTAGGAGGTTTCATTGACCGTCGTATCCGAGCA
This sequence comes from Rhododendron griersonianum, assembly GCA_018127125.1. Taxonomy (NCBI): domain Eukaryota; kingdom Viridiplantae; phylum Streptophyta; class Magnoliopsida; order Ericales; family Ericaceae; genus Rhododendron; species Rhododendron griersonianum. Next base: position 28,372,487 of record CM030795.1, read on the forward strand.
GCTGACAACCCGGTTGCACCCGGACCACCCCCCATTCAACCCGACCAACAAGAAGAGGAAAGGCGTTCTCGGACCCCTCCATTCCGTAGCGGATCTGTAGAACTTGCTGAGGAAGCTTCCATATCTTCAGGCGGCTACTCTCCATCCCCTCCTTTTAAAGAGATAAACCAACCTATTGACCTCGGAACCCTCCTCACAATCCCCGAAGCTGGCCGAGGAAGAGGCCGCGGCACTGCTCGTGGCCGAGGTCGCTCCCAGAGTCCAGTCCCTTCTCATGGCCGCCGAGGAACAACACAAACTGACGCCCCCCCTGGATTCTCCACCGAGGAAATCGAAGCTAGCCACAGGGAAAAACGCCAACGCTTGGAAGCTCCTGAGGGGCCTTCGACTCAGACACCTGCAATCCCAACGCAAATCTGGGCTCCCCAATTCACTCATGGTAGGCGTCCAGTCACTGTTCGGGATAGTATAGAATCTGCGGGGACAGCTCTTGCCTTGTCCCAGGCTTTCATGCTGCCCGGAGACATGCAAAAGGTGGTAACTAGCTCCCCTGACAATCTCCTTGGATCTTTTATGACCTGCAGTGCTCAGGTAAGCCCTTTACACTCACCAAACCAATAATTCCAGATTTGTTGTTTATGAACTCCATTTAATTTTCTTTAAAACATTCTAGGCCATGCAAAGGATGGTAGCTATGGCGCAAAAGCTGGGCCAATCCGAGCCTCAGCGAGCGAAGTTGGCCAGTGAGAATTCCAAGCTCCAGGGTACCATCATCCGGCTCGAGAGGGAAAGAAACCAGGCTCGAAATGCAATGAACGAGTTTAAGAGCAAGCTGGACGGTGCCGAAGATAGTCTGAACCAAACTCTGACAGAGTTGGAATCAATCAAAAACGAAGCGAAGGAGGCCTACCAGCAGGGATACAACGAAGGGATCAATGTAGCCACGGAAAGCTACAAAAATCAAATGCCCAAGATCCAAGACCAGGTGTTTGCTGCTGGGTGGACGGCTTGCCTTAGGAAATCTGATGCAGCAGAGTCATCCCCTCTTTGGACAGAGATTGATCTCCCAAGCGTTATGGCCGCTCAGGAAGAGGATGGGGTCGAGGTGGAAGAAGTTGATTTGGATGGAGAATCCACTGTTAACACCTCCGAGCAGCATGATGTAGATGCCAGACTCATTGTTGAGGAGGCCAACCCTGGCCAGAAGGAAGCCAGTTGTGGTCCAACTGACGATAGCACAGCTGCAGAGGCCACACCTGCACAAGTTTCTTCTCCTGCAATTGAAAACCCTGCTGTTGAAAACCCTACTGTTGATCAGCAGGTATGAATCTCCCTTCCTTGGAACACTTCCAATTTCTTGACTATAATATTACGATGGCCCTGCGTGGCTGTAAGGCTTGCCCTGCGTGGCACAAGTACATTCCCAATACTTTAAGTGTTCTGGCCCTTCGTGGCGTTTTAACTTTGTGTTGCTCGGCCTTTCGTGGCTTTTTAGTATTTCCTTAATGGCTCTTTTGTAGCTAATTGTCTAATTTTGCTGGGGTGTACCCTACGTTTCCCAAGTTTATTCATACTAGCTAAGCATGTTTTCATATGCTTCCTGAATTTTCCTCGTAATTGGAAATAGTTCTAAGCATATTCATACTTTAGACAATTTTGTATGTGTTCATGTGCTGCCCAAGTTTTCCTCATACTTGGAGACAATTCTAGGTGTATTCGTACCTAGACAATTGTTGCATATATTCGTATGCTGCCCAAGTTTTCCTCGTACTTGGCTGTTTTAGGTATTTCTGCATATCCTCGTATGTAGCCCATTTTTCGTTGGTTTGGAATATAACCCTCTTAAGTTTATTCGTACTTAGATTTCCTAATGTATTCGTATCCGGGAAAGCTATGCATATTTTCGTATGCACGCCAAACGCTCCTTTCTAAGTGTATTCATACTTAGTCTACCCAAATGTTTTCATATTTGGGGAAAGTGTGTACATTCACGTATGCACACCAGGTTTGTTCATACCTGTATTCGTAGCCGAGTATATTCGTACTCGTTCTCACCTTGTTTGAAAGTCTGCTCAAATATATTCGTATTTGGTATAAACCTATCCCTTTGCTCCCCAATACGAAGTGAGGAGCAAGGACCAAGCCTAACTTCGTATTCTAATCATTACGAAGATAAAAAAACAATATCTTATATCAAAATCAGAATTTTATTCATAATTCAAAAAACTCAAGGGGGCGTTATGCGTACCCCTTGCAACTAACAAAAATAAAAATAAAGGAATTTTATTCGTAATTCCCACACAATCACGATGTGCATCCTACAACAGAATAAAAAATAAACTGAAGTTTTTCCAAACAAAAAACTTCCTCAAGTTGTGGACATTCCATGGCCTCGGCACCGGGTTCTCGTCCAGGTCCGCCAAACGATAAGCTCCAATGCCCACAATCTCTGTAACTCTATATAGGCCTTCCCAGTTTGCCCCCAACTTGCCCTCGTTGGCCACCTTGGTATTGCCGAGCACCTTACGAACCACAAGGTCTCCAATACCAAATTCTCGGGGGTGGACATTTTTGTTGTAGCTTTTCATCAGCTGCTCCTGATATGAGGCCAAATGCACCAGAGCTCTTTCTCTCCGTTCCTCGGCAAGATCTAGTGCAATCTTCAGGGCTCTGTCATTTCCTCCACTTTCAACTAAAGTGGTCCTGTTGGTCGGCAGACCAACCTCCAATGGGATCACAGCCTCCGTCCCATATGCCAATGAGTAGGGGGTCTCTCCCGTAGACCTCCTAGAAGTTGTTCGGTGCGCCCATAAAACGAGTGGCAGTTCGTCGGGCCACTTCCCTTTTGCCTTGTCCAACCTCTTCTTGATCCCGTCAAGTATGGTCTTGTTGGACGCCTCTGCCTGCCCATTACTCTGTGGGTAGGCTGGGGTCGAATAATAATTCCTTATCCCATACTAGGTACAAAAAGCCTTGAACTTTTTCTGAAATTGGGACCCGTTATCCGTAATCAGTGAATAGGGGACCCCAAATCGAGTAATTATGCTCTTCCACATGAACCTTTCTATCATAGGCTCAGTGATTTTAGCCAATGGTTCTGCCTCAATCCATTTGGTGAAATAGTCTGTTGCTACCAACAGAAATTTCCTATTTCCTGTTGCCTTGTGAAGTGGACCCACGATGTCCATCCCCCATTGTGCGAAGGGCCAAGGACTTGTCAAAGGCACCAGATCCTCGGCTGGTGTTCGGATCATTGATGAGAATTTCTGGCACTTCTCACAAATTTTCACATACACCTTTGCATCTTCCTGCATGTGAGGCCACCAGTACCCTTGGGTTATTGCTCGGTGGGCAATGGACCTACCCCCAGCATGACTTCCACACGTTCCCTCGTGGATCTTGTGGAGGAACTTCTGCACCATCTCTGGGTGCACACAAAGTAAATATGGACCAGTGAAAGATTTTCTGTACAACTTCCCTTCTGGTGACAGCCAAAATCGTGCAGATTTTGTTTTTATCTTGTGAGCCTCCTTTGTGTCTGTGGGGAGTGTCCCATCTCGTAGGAACTCCACTATTGGGTCCATCCAACTTGGTACTTGGTTCACGTCCAAGACCAACTCCACACCTCTACCAATGCTCGGCTCAGCAAGATAATCTACTGCCACACGTCTTTTGAATTCTGTTGGTACAACTGCAACCAACCAGGTAAGAGAATCAGCATGGGCATTCTGCCCAGAACTTATTTGCTCAATATACACCTTCTCGAAAGTGTCTAGCAAATCTCTGGCGGCCATCACGTAGGCTGCCATAATCTCGTTCCGAGCCTCGTATTCCCCGGACAACTGATTCACCACGAGTTGTGAATCACAATGTACTCGTATCCTTTTTACCTTCAGGGTCTTTGCACTCCTTAGTCCTGCCAAGAGTGCCTCATACTCTGCCACGTTATTTGAAGCACTGAATCCTAATCGAAGGGACAACTCCATCATTGCTCCTTCAAGAGGGAAGAGTACTACCCCAATTCCTGATCCTGTATTACATGCAGAGCCATCAACAAATAATTTCCATTCCATGGGATCTTGTTCAACCGGAGCTTTCTTCTTTCTCGTTGTCTGCTCCTTCCCCTGTTCCTTTCCCTGCTCCTGTCTCATAGGAGGCTGGGGAGCCACCGTGGGCGAAAACTCAGCTACAAAATCTGCCAGAACTTGCCCCTTTATTGCGGTGCGCGACTGGTAGTCTATGTCGTACTGGCTTAACTCGACCGACCAAGTTGAGATACGTCCCGAGAAGTCCGCCTTTCGTAGCAGAGACTTTAACGGGAATTCAGTATAGACCACAACCCTGTGACTCTGGAAATAATGGGGCAATTTTCTCGCCGCCGTCCTTAATGCCAGGACCAACTTTTCGAGAGGCAGATATCTCGTTTCTGCATCCAACAATGTCTTGCTCACATAATAGACGGGGACTTGCTCAGATCCCTTATCCCTCAATAACACTGCACTCACAGCATGTTCAGAAACTGCTAAGTACAAAGTTAAAGACTCACCTTCTTCGGGTGTGGATAATAGGGGAGCTGCTGCCAAGTCTTCTTCAGGTCTTGGAATGCTCGCTCACACTCTGCTCCCCATTCATATCCTTCCCTCTTTTTCAGCAATTGGAAAAAAGGTCTACATTTGTCACTGGACCTGCTGATGAATCTATTTAGAGCCGCTGCCATCCCTGTTAATCTCTTGACCTCCTTCGTGGTCCTCGAACTTTAGAGCTTTTGCAACAAAGTAATTTGATCGGGATTTGCCTCTATCCCTCGTATGGTTACCAAATGCCTAAGGAATTTTCCTGAGTTTACCCCAAACGCACATTTCGAGGCGTTGAGTTTCAGCTTATATTCCCTCAGTATCTCAAAGGCTTCCTTCAAATCAGCAATGTGATTCTCCTTTTCCTTGCTTTTGACTACCATGTCGTCTATGTAAACCTCCATGGTCTTGCCGAGCAACTTCTTTAGCATAATCGTTGCTAACCTCTGGTACGTTGCACCTGCATTCCTCAAACCAAAGGGCATGACGCTATAACAGTATAGCCCCCTTAGTGTGATAAAGGAAGTCTTCTCTTGATCGGGACCGTACATGGCTATCTGGTGATACCCTCGATAAGCATCAAGGAAACTCATCCGCCCATACCCAGCCGTTGCATCAACAAGTTGGTCTATCCTGGGACGGGGGAAGCTATCCTTGGGACACGCTTTGTTCAAGTCGGTGAAATCGACACAGACTCGCCACTTCCCATTTTTCTTCTTTACCACCACAGTATTGGATAACCATTCTGGGTATTTCACCATCTAATGGTAAGTGGAAGAAACCGCCTTCATCTTGTGTAACCACGTTCTTCCAATAATCGCGTTATAAGAAGATGGTACATCTACCACTAAGAAATCGGTCCTCAGCACGACCGTTCCTGCCCGAACAGGAAGAGTTATTTTGCCCAAGGGCCAGACTGCTCCTGCACTGAATTCGACCAAGGGGGTTATTGACTGCACCAAATCCGCTTGTGTCAGCCCCAACTTCTTGAACGCGTCATAGTACAGTATCTCTGTGCAGCTTCCTGAGTCCACCAAGATTCTCTCTATGTCGTACTCCCCAATCCGTAGGGTTATGACCAAGGCATCATTATGTGGCACCTGGATTCCCCCCAGGTCCTCATCCGTGAAGACTATGCCTCCATTGCATTCTTTTCCTTCACGTCCTCGTTTCTTTCCCAACTGCATCACATGCTGGTCGTGTTTTACTTGTCTCTGGAGCAACCTCACCTCATTTCTCGTATAAGGCGCGGCCAATCCATGTATCATATGGATTACTCCCCTTGGATTTTGCTCATAATCCAATTCCAATGCTTTCTCTGCACCCTTGTGCTCCTCCTGAATAAATTCTTTCAGGTAACCCCGTGAGACCAGATCATCGAGGTGTTGCTTAAACATCTCGCAATCCTCCGTCATGTGCCCCCAATCTTTGTGATAACTGCAATGCTGACTTGTAGCCCTCTTCGCGTCTTTGTCCCCCTCCAGCCTTGGGGGCCACTTGAAATATGGACGATTCTTTATCCTGTAAAGAATCCGATAGATTGGTTCCTTCCAAACTGTAGTTACTGAAAAGAAAGACTTGGGGTCTGGAGCGTGTTTCTCTTTATACGGCTCTTTCCTGATCTGCCCGTATTCCTTCCTTTCTTTGTAGGTTTTGGGCTCCGGCTTATCCGCCTTCTTCGGTAGACCCTTCGCCTGTTCGGCAACCATCCTGTTGTCCTCTCGCAGTATGTCATCCTCGTTCCTGGCATGCTGCTCGATTCGTTCCATTAGCCTTGCCAATGTATCTACCGGGCTCATGTTTAGGGACTTACGTAGTTCCCCCCGAACAGGCAGCCCTGTCTTGAATGTGGCTATTGCATATTCCTCACTGCATCCTTCAATCTTGTTGAAAGTCTCCCAGTACTTCTTGGCATAGTCCCTGATCGGCTCATTCTCCCCTTGTTTCATAACAGAGAGGCTTTCAAAGGTTTTTGGTGCTTTCCTGCTCGTCAGAAACCGAGCAGTCAATTCCTCGGCCAACTGTCTCCATCCTCGTATGGTGTTCGGCCCTAGTTTATGGAACCATGACAAGGCCACTTTCCCCAAACTCGATGGGAACATCTTGCACATGATCGCATCGTCCCCGTCGTGCATGAACATTGCTTGCCGGTAGTGTTGTATGTGCGCCACGGGATCCGTATTTGTTTCGTAAAGTACGAATGCCCCGTGCTTCACCCTGCTCGGAAGCCTTGCCTCCTGCAATTTCCTTGAAAAAGGGGATGAAGCTATATTGCTGAGGGCTTTCCGTGCTGCTTCTCGTGCTGACATGGCTCCCTCCTCTTGTTCTTTTGCCTTCTTGGGAGTATTCTTTTCCCAATCGGAATCAGGTCTCTTGTACTTATCCCTGTGATGTCTTCTAATCTCTCCTTCTTCGGGGGTGAGGCTTCTGCTTCTTCTTTTTCGTGAAGAAGCCCTTTTCTTTTTCGGAGTGGGACTCTTGGACCTGCTCCTCCTTCCTCGTGAAGGAGCCCTCTTGTATTCCACTACGGCTAACTTGTCTCCTCTGAAATTTCTTCGTGATAGTCCAGAGTCCTCCGAACGTTCTCGTATCCGTTGCAATTGCTGGATCTCGTACTCTCATTTTTTGATTAGACGAGTGTACTCTTCGATTTCTTGTCTCTTCATATCCAAGATATCGTCATGGTTGTGCCTACTCCTTGAATGTGCCACTGATTCTCCCTCACGACGGGACCTACTCCTTCTTGTGGATTCCGTGGCCGTCCTTCCCTCCTTGTTCTTGGAGTCGTCATGGACAGTCAAGGGGTTATCCTTGTTTGTGGGCTTCTTTGCTTGCCCTCCGTCGGGTTTTCTCGGAGGGTCTGGTGGGGAGTTGCCACCTCCTCCCCCTAACTGGTGTTTTGGATCATGTGGTGTCTTTGGGTATTCTTCCATCATGGTCGCTTTTCAGAGGGATCTCTTTCGTTTCCCACAGACGGCGCCAATTGTAAGTGCAGGAAAACTAAGAGCGGTTTAAGCAGCACAAGATGGTAACGGCTACTTCGTGATCCTCGCCGGAACCCTAATACGTCGCCGTAGTTCTTATCTGCAAAACAGACAAGGGGTGAGCGCACCTTTGCCTCTCGTGGCAAAGGCCCTCCGATGCCTAAGTTAGTATCACGTACTAATGGAAAACCCTAATTAAGCATAAGAGAATGCGTATAACTGTCATGTATTGTGTACCTTTTTCCTCTCGGTTTGCTTTGTATTTATAGGTTTATGGATGCTTGCTGCCCAAGTATTCATGTTGCCCTAGATTTCCTATCTCGTATAGGAAACCTAGAGTATCTCGGATTCTCGTTCCCTTATCAGTTCATTACCTTAGTCCGTTTTAGGACTCCTTTCCATAGCTGGCCGAACTTCCCATTCCCGTAGGGTATCTCTCCAAGATCCTATTTTATCGGGATCTTATAGTATACACGGAATATCCCTGTTTCTAGAACCTTCTGGGACGTTTCCTGCATCTAGGACTGCTTTTCGTACAAATTCCTTCCTGTTCGGTTCCTTCGCTGCCGAACAGAATACTTGGACCAATGACTTCACATGTCACTGGTCCTCTATCAATTCCTTGGTCCAATACTCTCTCGTGTTACTGGACCTTGACCCAGTACAGACTCTCTGGACCAATGATCCTTCATATCACTGGTCCCTATCGCCGATCACTGTTCTGCACGGCGACTACCCTTATCATAACTACACCGTGGTCCCACGCACCACGTGTTCGGGCCTCACAAGCATCTATTCGGGATTTACTCCCTACACTCACCTTGTTTCATGACAGAAAGGCTCTCAAAGGTTTTTGGTGCCTTCCTGCTCGTCAGAAACCGAGCTGTAAATTCTTCGGCTAGCTGTCTCCATCCTCGTATGGTGTTCGGCCCTAGTTTATGGAACCAGGACAGAGCTATCTTTCCCAAACTTGATGGGAACATCTTGCACATGATCGCATCATCTCCGTCGTGCATGAACATTGCCTGCCGGTAATGCTGTATGTGGGCCACGGGATCAGTATTTGTTTCGTAAAGAACGAATGCCCCGTGCTTCACCCTGCTCGGAAGCTTTGCCTCTTGCAATCACCTTCGATCTCTTGTCTCTTTTTGTCCAAGACATCGTCACGGTTGTGTGCACTTCTTGAATGTGCCACTGATTCTCCCTCACGACGGGACTTACTCCTTCTCGTGGATCCTGTGGCCGTCCCTCCTTCCTTGTGCTTGGAATCGTCATGGACGGTCAAGGGATTACCCTTGCTCGTGGGCTTCTTGGCTTGCCCACCATCGGGTTTGCTGGGAGGATCCGGTGGGGACTGGTCGCCTCTTCCTCCCAACTGGTGTTTTGGGTCGTGTGGTGTCCTTGGGTCTTCTTCCATCATGGTCGCTTTTTCAGAGGGATCTCTTTCGTTTCCCAATGACGGCGCCAATTGTAAGTGCAGAAAAACTAAGAAGGGTTTAAGCAGCACAAGATTGTAACGGCTACTTCGTGATCCTCGCCGGAACCCTAATACGTCGCCGGAGTTCTTATCTGCAAAACAGATAAGGGGTGAGCGCACCTTTGCCTCTCGTGGCAAAGGCCCTCCGATGCCTAAGTTAGTATCACGTACTAATGAAAAACCCTAATTAAGCATAAGAGAATGCGTATAACTGTCATGTATTGTGTACCTTTTTCCTCTCGGTTTGCTTTATATTTATAGGTTCATGGATGCTTGCTGCCCAAGTATCCATGTTGCCCTAGGTTTCCTATCTCGTATAGGAATCCCAGAATATCTCGGATTCTCATTCCCTTATCAGTTCATTACTTTAGTCCGTTCAGGACTCCTTTCCATAGCTGGCCGAACTTCCCATTCCCGTTGGGTATCTCTCCAAGATCCTATTTTATTGGGATCTTATAGTATACACGGAATATCCCTGTTTCTAGAACCTTCTAGAACGTTTCCTGCATCTGGGACTGCTTTTCGTACAAATCCCCTCCTGTTCGGCTCTTTTGCTGCCGAACAGACTACTTGGACCAATGACTTCACATGTCACTGGTCCTCTGTCAATTCCTTGGTCCAATACTCTCTCGTGTTACCGGACCTTGACCCAGTACAGACTCTTTGGACCAATGATCCTTCATATCATCGGTCCCTATTGCCGATCACCGTCTCTGCACGGCGACTGTTCTTATCATAACTATATCGTGGTCCTATATACCACGTGTTCGGGACGTTCTTGCACCTGTTCGGGATTTACTCCCTACAGTAATCAGAAGGCAGCACAACAGTGCTTAATTTCTATCATCAAGAAAGTTCCAAAGGCCCATCAGGTTCATACGGTAGAAGCACCAGACCAACCGACTGTCGAGGATGTCGGAAGAGATCCAGCAGAGAAAGTAGTCGAAGGCTTAAAGAAGATACAGATCAACGAGACTGATCCTGAGAGGTATTTTCTAATTGGGGAATCACTGCCGGATGAGGAAGAATCCGAACTGGAGGGTTTCTTGAAAGAACATGTTGATGTATTTGCTTGGGTACCGGAAAATATGCCTGGAGTGGATGCAGATGTGATCTGCCATCACCTAAATGTTGACCCGCAGCATAAGCCTGTTATTCAGAAGAAAAGAAGGGCAGCTTTACAGCATGTTGACGCTGTTATTGAAGAAGTAGATCGTTTGCTAGAGGCCAAAGCGATACGAGAAGTCTACTACCCAGAATGGCTATCCAACACTGTGGTTGTAAAAAAGAAGAATGGGAAATGGCGTGTCTGTGTGGATTTCACAGACTTGAACAAAGCATGTCCTAAAGATAGCTTCCCTCTTCCAAGGATCGATCAGTTGGTCGACGCCACTACTGGATATGAGCGGATGAGTTTCCTCAACGCATATCAGGGTGTTTACACCCGTTTTTGGCACCCAGTTCTGGGCAAGCGCTGGAAGGCCATTTAATTATTATTCGATTAAATTGGGCTGCAAAATGAAGTCCTATTGGGTTTAAATTAATGGGCCAAGACAATGTAGAGTAGGCCCGATTAATTTTAACCCATTTCGGTCTGAGGCTTGGATTTATGGGTCATGAATAAAGATATTTGGGTTTAAAAATTAATGGGCTATGAAGATGTAGAGTGGGCCCGGTTAATTTTTAATGTCCAAGAATCGAAAGTCTGGGTGGGCCTCATTATTTAAAGTCTTAAACCAAGAAAGCCCGTAACCCGTGGGGATATGTTGATAATCCAGAAGGTTCCTTTAATTGGGAAGATTAATTAATTGGTGGTTATAGGTTAATGGCCAAGTGATAATAGGCCATGATCTGTTAGTTCCCACACCAATCAAGCTCAACGCTTAAAAATCAAAGCCTTCCCAGCGAAGCAATTATCTCTTTTTTCTCACCTTCACTCAGTTACTTCACCAAGTAATTCGAGTTTCGTCTCTCTTGTATCCCAACTTTGTTATTACGAAACATAATAAAGTTATTCTTATCTCTCTCCATCCCCTACTTTATTATTACGATATAGTAAAGTAATTCTACGTTGTTACTTTCTTTCCTACACGGTTAGGAAATTATTAAGTCCTCGCACGAAGAGGCAAAACCACGGATCTTCACTGCAATCCAGCCCTTAGGTTGCAGCACTATCGCCCTCTCAGATCTAGAAGTTAGAAAAGGGACGCCCAGTCCTTCACGTTGGACGCGACAAGTCCTGGCACGCCCGCTCAGTCCTTGAGCCATTTCGGAGCTAAACACAGGGATATCATCAGATTGCCATGTTTGGGCCTGATCAAGAAAAGACTTCTTTTATTACACCACGTGAGTTGTACTGTTATAGTGTTATGCCTTTTGGGCTGAGGAATGCAGGGGCAACTTATCAGAGGCTGGCAACGATCATGTTCAAAAAACTCCTTGGTCAGACTATGGAGGTATACATAGACGATATGGTGGTCAGAGCAAAACCTGGCAAGGGCATATACTGGATTTGAAAGAGGCCTTCGAAATCCTGAGGAAATACAAGTTAAAACTCAACGCCTCGAAATGTGCGTTTGGGGTTGGTTCTGGAAAGTTCTTAGGCCACTTTGTGACTTTAAGGGGAATCGAGGCAAACCCTGATCAGATAACGGCCTTACAAAAGCTACAAAGTCCCAAGACTACGAAGGAGGTCCAGAGGCTGACTGGGATGGCTGCAGCCCTCAATAGGTTCATTAGCCGTTCAAGTGATAAGTGTAGGCACTTCTTCCAGTTGCTAAAGAAAAGAGAGGGATTTGAATGGGGAGCAGAGTGTGAGCAGGCATTCCGAGATTTAAAGAAGTATTTGGCTCAAGCCCCTCTTCTGTTAACTCCAGACCCAGGTGAGATTTTGGTTTTATATTTAGCAGTTTCTGAACATGCTGTGAGTGCAGTTCTGTTAAGGGATAAGGGATCCGAGCAAATTCCAGTTTATTACGTGAGCAAGACACTTCTGGACGCAGAGACGAGGTACCTGCCCCTCGAAAAACTGGTCCTTGCTTTGAGGACAACAACGAGAAAGTTGCCTCATTACTTCCAGAGCCACAAAGTCGTGGTCTATACTGAATTTCCGTTGAGATCACTGCTACGAAAGGTAGATTTCTCTAGACGGATCTCAACTTGATCTGTTGAGTTAAGTCAATATGATATTGACTTCTAGCTGCGCACTGCGATAAAGGGCCAAGTGTTGGCAGATTTTGTGGCGGAATTCTCACCAACAGTAGCACCTCAGCCCCCTGAGAGAAAGGAACAGAAAGTTGAACCATCAAAAAAGAAAGACAAGGCGCCTGCCGAACAGGACCCTTTGGAATGGAAGCTATACGTCGACGGTTCTGCTTGCAACACCGGTTCAGGTATTGGTATTATTTTATTCCCTCCCGGAGGAGTGATGCTGGAACAATCTGTTCGGATTGGCTTTAGTGCATCAAACAATGTGGCGGAGTACGAGGCTCTCCTGGTCGGCTTGAACAGTGCAAAAACTCTGAAGGTAAAAAAGATCAGGGTTTATTGTGATTCACAACTTGTGGTGAACCAACTGTCCGGCGAATACGAGGCTCAAAATGAGAAGATGGCAGCCTATGTGGAGGCAGCCAGAGGTTTACTTAATACATTCGAGAGGGTATGTATCGAGCAGATAAGCTCTGGACAGAATTCCCATGCGGATTCTTTGGCTTGGCTGGCTGCAGCTGTTCCAACTGAGTTTAAACGAAAAGTAGCAGTTGACTACTTGGCTGAGCCGAGCATCGGCAGGAATATAGAGTTGGTCCTGGACGTGAACCAAGGACCAAGTTGGATGGATCCAATCGTGGAGTTTTTACGAGATAAAATACTCGCTTCAGATAAGAAGGAAGCACATAAGATCAAAACCAAGTCTGCAAGGTTTTGGCTGTCCCCCGAGGGAAAGTTGTATAGAAAGTCCTTCACTGGGCCATATTTGCTCTGTGTACACCCCGAGATGGTGCAAAAATTCCTCCATGAGATACACGAGGGAACGTGTGGAAGCCATGCTGGGGGCAGATCTATTGCCCACCGAGCAATTACCCAGGGCTATTGGTGGCCACACATGCAGGAGGATGCCAAGGTCTATGTTAAGATTTGTGAGAAATGCCAGAAGTTCTCACCTATGATAAGGACACCAGCCGAGGATCTGGTACCCTTAACTAGCCTTTGGCCACTTGCCCAGTGGGGAATGGACATCGTGGGTCCACTCCATAAAGCAACAGGAAATCGAAAGTTCCTATTAGTGGCCACAGATTACTTCACAAAGTGGATTGAGGCAGAACCCTTGGCTAAAATCACTGAACCCATGATAGAAAGGTTTGTGTGGAAAAGTATCATTACTCGCTTTGGGGTCCCATATTCTTTGATCACAGATAATGGGGCACAATTCCAGAAGAAATTCAAGGCTTTCTGTTCCCAGTATGGAATAAGGAACTATTATTCGACCCCAGCTTACCCTCAGAGCAATGGGCAAGCAGAAGCTTCCAACAAGACCATTCTTGATGGGATCAAGAAAAGGTTAGATAAGGCAAAAGGCAAATGACCTGACGAATTACCACTTGTGTTATGGGCTCATCGTACAACACCCAGGAGGTCTACGGGAGAAACCCCATATTCCCTGGCTTATGGTACATAGGCTGTCATTCCACTGGAAGTCGGTCTCCCAACCAACAGAACTGCTTTGGTTGAAAGTGGAGGCAATGACAGGGCCCTTCAAATTGAGCTCGACCTGGTCGAGGAAAGGAGAGAAAGAGCTTTGGTCCATCTAGCCTCATACCAGGAACAGCTGATGAAGGGTTATAACAAACATGTCCACCCTCGAGAATTTGGTATTGGAGACCTTGTGCTTCGAAAAGTACTGGGCAATACCAAAGTGGCTAACGAGGGAAAGCTGGGGGCTAATTGGGAAGGCCTATATCAAGTGACTGAAATTGTGGGCATTGGGGCCTACAAGTTGGCAGATCTGGACGGGAACCCGATGCCAAGGCCTTGGAATGTCCACAATCTGAGGAAGTTCTTTGTTTAAAAGACTTTTTGTTTATCTTTTATTCCGTTTTAGGACTGTGTAATTGTGTGGGAATTACGAAGAAAATTCCTCTGTTTTTACTTTTCATTAGTTGCAAGGGGTACGCGTAACGCCCCCTTGAGTTCAAGGATTATGAATACAATCACGTTTTCTGCAAAATATTGACTTTTTGGAAATTCTTCCCGTATAATGTGGTTGCTTTTTATCCTATAAATACGAACAATGGCCTAGCTTTCCCTTCTTCGTATTGGGGAGCAGGTAATAGGTATGAACGCCTTAGAACGTACGAATATACGTGCTAACTATCTTAGTACGAAAAACTTAGATTATCTAAGTACGAAACACTTAGAATAGGCACGAATGCCTGGCAGCGTACGAATACACGAAAAAAGCTTACATGCACGAATTGCTAAGTACGATAAAACTTAACAATCTGTTTAAGTATGAGAAACTTAAACACACGCAAATAAAGTGATTCCAAAGTATGAAATACTTGGAAATAATACATAACGAAATTTTGTCTACAAATAATTAACCAGATATGAACAAAATTGGTATTAGACATTGTGTGAATAAAAATATTAGATACTTGTGTCGCATAGGTGTATATGCACAGATTTTTCTTGAGTACGATAAAACTCGAAACTATGAGCAAGAGCGAAATACTTGTCTCTTTCCCAAGTATGAAATACTTGGATAATAAACCTATGGAATTCGATTAAGTACGAAATACTTAGGTTTCTTGTTTGCATGAATTGCTAAGTATGAAAACACTTAGGCCTCTATCTAAGTATGAGGAACTTAGAGGCATATGAGCAGGCACGAAACGTCTGCACCTTTTCCAGGTTAGATGAATGTTCCCATGGTATCCAAAGACAATGGTACGAGATACTTATGGTGTAAAACCAAAACACTATCTGAAAAGCCATGAAAGGCCGAGCAAAACACGAAACATAGTAGTGTGCCACGAAGGGCCGAATACCTGCGTTAATTAAAGATGCCACACAGGGCTGAAGATCACGGCCACGCAGGGCCTCCCAAAAAGCTGTTCATAAAAACGAAAGGGACTTACCAAGATCAGTCCAGATTTTGGACCTCTAGGGGGGTGTTTCTTGCAACCTCTGCAGTTGTGTTACCCTCGGCAGTCTGCCCCTCCAGGTTGGTGGGTTCGGTGGATGCTTCCTCAATTTGTGTTTGATCAGGATCTGCATCATGGGACTCAACTGGGACACCCTGAGACTCTATCTGCATCTGCAAAATCATCGATCTGTTCCTCGATATTATCAAGAGGTGGCTCCTCAGAGTCATGGGATGGCTGGAGACGTTTGCTCAGTAAATCATTATCCTACCCAGAGGCTGGAATCTTCTGGGACTCCAACCTTTGTCAAGCACGCCTCCCAGCCTGCACCCTAAATCTGGTCCTATATAGCAGGCATCTGTTCTACGTAGCTGGCCGTCGCCGCATCGAATACTTTCTGGTATCCGTCGTCGTGGGCAGCCTTCTTGGTAGCATCAATTTCCGCCAAAGCTTGTTTGAGATTATCCTCAGCTATCTCCATCTTGGCTTTCATCTCGTCGGCATCCAGCTTTGCTTTGTCCCTCTCCCTCTCCAGCCTTGTTATGGTTTGAAGCTGTCGAGTGTTGTCCCTCAGGAGTCTGTTCCGTTCGGGCTCAATCTCTTGCAGCTTCTGACCAAGTGCAACCATCTTTTGAATGAACTGGAAGAATTCAATGGTGACAGAGTGAGTCAGTATGCATAAAAAGAGAAGTATATCGAAATCTTGCTAAAAAGTAAAAATACTTTACCTTGATTCCACTGACGAGTCCAGTGGATACAAGCCGGTCAGAAGGAGATGAGGACTCCTTCTGCATGTCTACAGGCAACAGCAGTGCCTGGGCAAGGGCCAGAGCGGTCTCAGATGAGCTGGCACTGTCCCCCACGCTCACTGGCCGGTCACCCTTGATGAGTTGAGGGGTCCAGGGTTGAGGAGATGTTTGAGTGGTTGGGGTAAGGGTTTGTTCACTTACCCCAGCAGCTTGAACTGTCCCATCCCCGGTGGATTGGTGTCTAGGACGTTTGTCCCGATGGGCGTCTCCAGCTTCCAAACTGGTCTCGGACTCCCGAGGTGAAGAATTGCTTCTAGAACCTCTGGCGCGTTGGGGAGGCGGAGGCGCGTGACCAGTAGAGGGAGCTCGGCCCGAAGAGCCGCGTCCTCGGGATGAAACATTGAGAAGGGAGCTCAAATTCAGGGGTTGACGATCCATTGTACCTGAATTAGGAGGGGATGGGGAGTATCCTGAGGAAGAAGACTGGCTGGTGTCACGTTCAGGTGCTGGCTGTTCGGGCTGCTGTTGAGTTGTGGCCTGTCTTTGAGAAGATCTTTGAAGTACCAAACGAGGCAACGGGATGCCTTCGGATACTGGTACCTCGTCCTGCTGTCCGGCGATCGTCACGCCAGCACTGGATCTCAAGTTCTCTGGCTGGGGAGCAGAGGATGTAGAGGCGCTGCTGGTACTTGGGTTTGCGAGCCTTCTGTTAATGAACTCCTTATAAGCAGGATCGTAGCCCAGCAGGATGTTAGCGTCTCGGCCTCGACCAGCTGTTCGTGTGCCTGGTTCCCCTTTGTATCTGAGAACCTTGTTGATGTTCGCTATTCGGACGTAGCTTGGTTCTCTGCTTGGGCGTTTATTGGCGTTTGTGGCTGAAATAACAAACGAAGGGAAAACATTTAGAGGTACAGCTTAAGTATGGAAGAAAGAGTAAACGAACTGAAACACAGAATAAAAGAGCAAAAATTAGAAGCGTACGTGGGAAGCCCCACTCATGGGGACAGTGGACACCCACCACCTGGCCATCTTCCCCCATGGGCTCGAAAGCTCCAGTTACATAGAGGAAGTCCATCTCATGATCACGAGCAGAGTCTGGCAGGTTAAGCACGAAACGCTTCTCTGCTTTTCTCACTTTTAAGTAGTAAGTGTTGTATTCTCGATTCAATACAATACTGTACCACCATTGGATATCCCAGATTCCTAACTGGGTCCCTAAAATTCTGTTTAAGGCTACAACTCCTATTACTAATCTGAAAAAATTGGTGGACACTTGCATGGGGTTGAGTCGATACCAGTTCAGAACCCAACGAAGTAGTGGGTCAAGGGGGAAACGAACTCCACCCTCAACAATGGCCACGATTGGGATGCACGTTCTATCCCACGTACAGGCATTTCTAATCGCTCCCAGAGGGGCGAGTTCTAAACCTACAGTCTCTGGGATGTGGTAATCTTTCCTAAAAGCTGCCATTGCAGCCGGGGTTTCACAAAGCTTCCTAAATTTTCTGGGTTTGGGTTCACTATCAACATCCGCCATGGATGCTATAGAGAGTTCTACGATAATAGAGCAAAATCTGGAAATGAGTATGGGCGAAGCCCTAAACTAGGGATGAATCTGAGAAACGAGATCTCAGAATGAAATGGAAAATGAGGGGAGGATGAGAATCTTACAAGAATGTCGGAAGTTTTTCTGAGTCGCAATCGAGTCTGCAGATGGCGGCGATGGCGAACGGGAGGTAAGCAGTTTCGTCTGGTTTTAGAGAGAGAAAGAGGAAGTTCGAGTTTTGAATAAAAAACTGAGAAAGATCCCTTTTTTGGGGTTTAGTGGCGAAAAGGTGAAGACGGAACGTCTTCTCTTACGCCGTTACGTAAAAAGTAATGTCCAAACGGGCATTGGATGGACGCTGTTCAGACGCCGTTTGGGTAAGACGTCAGTTCGAATTTAATGTGAGGCATACGAAACGCGCCACGTGGAGCCATTACTTCGAGAAAATAATGACTAAACCGCCAAAAGACATCAATAGGAACCCAGTGACTATATCTGCACGGGATTTGGTTTGTTCGGCCTTAGGTTCATTTTTTGAGCTTTAGTCATCACTCTCGAGCAGTAGTAATGAGCAAACCTGGGGAGCAATTGTAGGGAGGTATTCCCGAACAGATACAATTAGTAGCCGGACACGTGGTATGCCAGATCCGTGTAATGAGGAAAGTGATATGGGACTCCATACAAGATGAACGGTGGCGATAAGATCCGGTGGTACGAGAAGGCACCGGATTAGATAGTCTGTTCGGCTGAAATGGGCCAAAGACATGAGAAGTCATTAGTTGGTACAGTCTGTTCGGTTGAGGTATGTGCCGAACAGATAGGGTCATCTGGAAGAACGTAACCTTAAGAGATAAGGCGGTGGGAATATCCCAAAGAAAGAGCCCAGTATTCAGCAAAGATAAGCGAGATGACAGTCCTATTATGGAACAAGTTTCATAAAAGGAAGAGACCCTATGAGTAAGGGATCTCGATTGATTGGGCAAGAGACTCCCAGGAAGGCCATGTTTCCTATACGAGGCAGGAGACCTGGGGCAATGAGGATGCTTGAAAAGCAAGCAAACGTATGTTTATAAATACAAGGTAAACCTAGAGGTAAAAGGTACGCAATTAGTTGCAATTGTTCCACACTTTCCTACTGATAATTAGGGTTACATACAGTACGAGATACTAACTTAGGCATCGGAGGGCCTTTGCCACGAGGGGCAAAGGTGCGCTCACCCCTTGTCTGTTTTACAAGTTAGGGTTCAGGCGAGGGCATTAGGGTTCCGATTGGACAGCACGTGAGGAGACGAAATTCAGTGCTATTCTAGGTACTGTTTGTTTTTCTCCACCTACACCTTCTTGTCCTTAATGGTCAAATTGAACTCTTGGAGAAGTAGAATCCATTGTATCAAACGGGCTTTGGCATCTTGCTTTGTGAGTAAGTACTTGAGAGCAGAGTGGTCCGTATACACAACAATAGGAGCGCCACCTATCAAGTATGATCGAAATTTATCAAGAGCAAACACCACCGCAAGTAACTCCTTTTCGGTGGTAGTGTAATTGACTTGAGCATCATTCAATGTCTTGCTTGCATAGTGAATCACGTACGGATGCTTGTCTTTCCTTTGTCCCAAAACAGCACCTACGGCATAGTCACTTGCATCACACATAAGCTCAAACGGGAGGCTCCAATCCGGCGGTTGCACAATCGGAGGAGTGGTGAGACTAGCTTTCAACTTGACAAACACTTGCTCGCACGCGGGGGTCCATTCGAATGGAACATCTTTGGAAAGGAGATGGCAAAGGGGCCGAGAGATAGCACTAAAATCTTTGATGAATCGACGATAGAATCCGGCATGCCTGAGAAATGAACGGATATCCTTCACACACTTTGGAGTCAGGAGATTGGAAATGAGGTCGATCTTTGCCTTATCTACCGCGATACCATCGGAAGAAACAATGTGCCCTAAGACAATCCCTTGAGTGACCATAAAATGACATTTTTCCCAATTGAGTACCAAATTCTTTTGTTCACATCTCGTCAAAACCTTCTCGAGATTGGCCAAACATGACTCAAACGAGTCGCCAAAAATCGAGAAATCGTCCATGAAAACTTCTACGATCTTTTCAACCATGTCACTGAAAATACCCATCATACACCTTGAAAACGTTCCCGGAGCGTTGCACAAACCAAACGGCTTCCGGCGGTAAGCAAATGTTCCAAAGGGACAGGTGAATGTGGTCTTTTCTTGATCCTCTAAAGCAACCTCGATCTGATTATATCCGGAATACCCATCCAAAAAGCAGTAAAACGCATGCCTGGCTATCCTTTCCAATATTTGATCGATGAACGGCAAAGGAAAGTGGTCTTTTCTGGTGCTTGCATTAAGTTTCCGGTAATCGATACATACTCTCCATCCTATCTGAAGTCGAGTGGGTACAAGCTCATTCTCTTCGTTCCGTACAACTGTCACCCCGAATTTCTTTGGTACAACCTGAATTGGACTCACCCATTTGCTATCAGCGATGGGGTAGATGATCCCAACATCCAGCAACTTCAGAACCTCAGCGCGAACTACATCTTTCATGATTGGGTTTAAGCGACGTTGGGATTGTCGAGATGGCTTGACGTTATCCTCCAAAGCGATATGGTGTGAGCAAAGTATAGGATCAATCCCCTTGATATCTGCAACTGTCCATCCAATAGCCTTCATGTGTTTCTTCAACAAATTAATCAACTCTACCTCTTGGAGATTCTCAAGAGAAGAGGATATAACCACGGGATAAGTTTCATTCTCTCCAAGGAAGACATATTTTAGGGTGTCGGGCAAGACTTTCAACTCTAACTTTGGTGGCTCCACACTAGAGGGAAGAACCTTCTTCTCGATCGGCGGTAGCTCCTCAAATTCATCAAACTTTGGAGTCCAAGCATTTAGTGCGCAAGCTTCATCCTCATTCATCAAAGCATACAAGCAACTTACTTCGGAAGATTCGAGAAATTCAGCCTCTTAGGCTGTAAGAGCAACTTCCAAAGGGTCACTATAAAGCAACTCATCCACATGTTCCTCCACCAAAGAGTCAATAAAGCTCACTTCATTCACATTTTCATCATCCCCCATCTGACTGCCTATATTAAAAACGTTGACTTCCATTTTCATATTACCAAAAGTCATGTTGAGCAATCCATTCCGACAGTTGATAACTACATCCGCCGTGGCTAAAAAAGGTCTCCCAAGAATTACCGCAGTAAAAGTAGCACAAGAATCGGTCGGAGTTGTGTCGAGAATCACAAAGTCCACTGGATAGATAAACTGACCAACTTGTACTAAAACATCTTCCACTACCCCTCTTGGAATACGAACACTCCGATCGGCCAACTGAAGGGTGACTCGGGTAGGCTTCATCTCCCCCAACCCAAGTTCTTGATAGACAGAAAACGGGAGTAGATTCACACTTGCTCCAAGATCAAGCAAAGCTTGTTCAATACGCTTTTCTCCAATAGTAATTGCAATGGTGGGACTCCCCGGATCTTTGTACTTCGGAGCGATATTCGTCTGAATAATGGAGCTCACTTGTTCGGTCAAAAAGATCTTCTTTTGGACGTTCAACTTTCGCTTCCGAGTACATAAATCTTTAAGAAACTTCCCATACGAAGGAATTTGCTTGACCGCATCCATAAGAGGGATATTGATCTTCACTTGATTAAACAACTCATACAACTCCGCATTAAGATTCGGTTTAGCCAAAGCCTTCAAGCGATGAGGATAAGGTGCCGGCGTTGGAACAACTTGAGGGTCCGGTACACTTTCCTTCTCTTTACCCTTTTCCTTCTCCCTTTCTTCTGAAGCTTCCTTGCTTGCCTCCTTGGGAGATTCCCCAAGGATTGGTGTTGGAATTGAATGATCGATAGGAGGAGGCAACAAAGTAGGCTCCGAAGGCATTTCCACTTGATTATCCACCGTCTTCCCACTTCGAAGAGAAATAATAGCCTTTGCTTGCTCGGGGAAAGTCACCGAAGAGCTAGCAAAGTGAACACCTTGAGAAGATGGATTAGACGTCGTTTGCGGATTAGGTTGAGGCTATGTTGGAAATTTCCCCCTCTCTTGTTGTAACATCCCCATAGTTGTTGTCAACTTGCCCAACTGATTCCTGATATCATTCATCATTTGAGTTTGTTGTTCATTGATAGCAGTTTGACCTTGCAAGAGAGCACTAAATTGATCTTCCCAAGAACGCTTCGGGGGTTGTTGTTGAAACTGAGACGGTTGTTGAAATTGACTAGGTTGCTGCTGAAATTGGTTTGCATGAGGGAATGGAGCAGGAGGAGCAAACCCTGGCGGACCTTGAGCTTGAGGGAAACGGAAAGCATTTTGAGGTTGCTTCCAAGGTAACTGTGGTGCAGGAGGTTGAACTTGAGAAGAACTCCCTTCATTAGATTGATTCCAACGGAAGGCTAGATGTTGACGTGTCCCCGGATTGTAAGATTGAGAATAGGGATCAAAACGTTGCACTGCATGTACCTCTTCCGGAGCAATCCCATTAATCACGTTCTTCAAGGCAGGAATATTAGGACAAGCCTCAGTAGAATGGCCCACCATTTCACAAATAACACAAACTTCCTCCACTTGGCGTACCACCTTCACCTCTTGAGATTGAGCGCTCTTCAATTCCAAATTATCAAGCTTCCGAGCAATCTCCTCCAATCGAGTTTCAAAAGCTGTATGCTCCGCAATAGAGAATTTC
Organism: Rhododendron griersonianum; assembly: GCA_018127125.1. NCBI lineage: Eukaryota > Viridiplantae > Streptophyta > Magnoliopsida > Ericales > Ericaceae > Rhododendron > Rhododendron griersonianum. Next base: position 28,394,685 of record CM030795.1, read on the forward strand.
CCAGAACCTGTAGGACCCTGATTGAACATAGCCCTATCTCCTGGATCTGCAAGTTGCCAAGACTGAGTCTTCTCAGCTAGTGTCTCATAGTAATCCCAAGCATCCTCCGGTGTCTTTCCCATAAAATCACCACCACCCATAGTATCCAAAAGCTGCTTGCTCTCTTGAGAACACCTTGTGTAGAAGTAGTTAACTCTGAGATACAACGGAAAGTTGTGATGAGGAACCGACATGAGCAAATCCTTGTAGCACTCCCAATACATGAGCAGATACCTCATACGGTTTTATTTCCTGGTCGCCCTCTCCACCCCTTACCCCTACGAGTGTTCGGGTGCACCTGTTATGTTCATGCTCTTGATCCTGGCCGGGACAAACTTGATCCACGGTCAATTCGGTGTATTTTTCTGGGATACTCACGCACTCAGAAAGGGTATAAGTGTTACTCACCATCACTTCGTCATCATTTTGTTTGTGCTGATGTCACGTTCAATGAGTCATTACCCTTTTACTCGGGTCACCATACTCCAATTGACCTTCCTGAGACTGAGTCTGTGTTTCCTGTTTGTCTACCATCTGTGCCACCCTTGCAGGTGTATGTTCGTCGGCAAAACGTACTAACAGCCCCACCAGTACCAACCACCACGCCTCCTCAGTCCCAAAATCCGGTTGCACCTACACCTCCACCGCCACCTCTACCTCCACTTTCACCTCCAATTGCTCTCCGTAAAGGTATTCGGTCTTGCATTTCTCATCCTATTGCACGGTTTGTTTCCTCTGATCACTTGTCTCCATCCCTTTGTGCCTTTACTACTTCTGTTTCTTCCGTTTTTGTTCCTAACACTGTTCAGGAGGCCTTATCTATTTCTGAGTAGCGGAAAGCTATGGAGATGAGATGTCTGCCCTTCATCACAATGGCACATGGGAGTTGGTCCCTCTTCCTGCTGGTAACACTACTGTTGGCTGTCGTTGGGTATTCACTGTCAAGTATCTTCCTAATGGCACTGTTGAGCGTTATAAAGCTCGCCTTGTTGCTAAGGGCTACACCTAGACTTATGGTGTTGATTATTCGGAGACGTTTTCTCCTGTTGCCAAACTTGGTTCTGTTCGGATCCTTATTTCTCTTGCAGCAAGTCTTGGATGGCCATTGTTTCAGCTGGATGTCAAAAATACCTTTCTTCATGGGGATCTCCAGGAGGAGGTCTACATGGAGCAACCACCCGGGTTTGTTGCTCAGGGGGCGCGTAATCAGGTATGTCATCTTCGCAAAGCACTATACGGGCTTAAGCAGTCTCCTAGAGCATGGTTTGGCAAGTTTAGTGATGCAGTTTTGAGATTTGGCATGCATCGCAGTCAATCCAATCATTTTGTGTTCTCTCTCAAATCAGACCGAGGGAAAGTATTATTAATTGTCTATGTGGATGACATTATTATTACCAGTGATGACCAGCAAGGTATTAATGAGCTAAAAACCTTCTTCCATCAACAGTTTCATACTAAGGATTTGGGAAAATTACGGTACTTCTTAGGTATTGAGGTGGCACAATCCAAAGAAGGTATTAGCTTATCACAGAGGAAGTATGTGCTAGATATTCTTGAAGCTACTGGTTTGTTGGGAACTAGGCCGGTTGAGACTCCTATGGATCCCAATGTCAAATTGTGTGTTGACCAGGGAGAGCTGCTCTCCAATCCTGATCAGTATCGTCGTTTGGTTGGTAAGCTGAATTACCTTACGATTACACGTCCTGATATTTCTTTTGCAGTTAGTGTGGTGAGTCAGTTTATGTCTGTTCCTCGCCGTCCACATTGGGAAGCAGTTCTCAGGATTGTGAAGTACCTTAAGTCACATCCTGGATGTGGTTTGTTATATCGAGCTAATGGACACTTACGCGTTGAAGCGTTCACTGATTCTGATTGGGCAGGAGGACCATTTGATAAGAGATCCACTACTCGATATTGTGTTTTCCTTGGGGGAAATCTTGTTAATTAGAAGAGTAAGAAGCAGACCGTGGTTGCCCGGTCTAGTGCAGAAGCAAAATATAGAGCAATGGCACACACAACGTGCGAGATTGTATGGTTGCGGTCATTTCTCGAGGAGATAGGATTCAATGTGCAGTTGCCTATGCCTTTGTACTGTGATAACCAAGCCGCTATTCACATTGCATCTAATCCGGTATTTCATGAGAGGACCAAACATATTGAAGTTGATTGTCATCTAGTGCGTGAGAAGTTAACTGATGGTGTGATAGCTACTCCGTTTGTGTCTACAGGAGCTCAACTGGCAGATATGTTTACTAAGTCATTGTTTAAGCCACGGTTAGAGTAGATATGTTTACTAAGTCATTGTTTAAGCCATGGTTAGAGTCATTGTGTAACCAGCTGGACTTTATGATATCTATTCTCCAGCTTGAGGGGGAGTGTTAGAATATTGTTAGTCTAAGTCTCACATTGCTTAGTCAAGTATTGCAACTACGTCTCCCATATTATAAATAATAGTTATTTGTGTTAGGGTTAATTAACACCCTAAATACTTTTCTCTATCTCTAACAACACAGACCTTTTCAGGCCTCTACTAACCATGTTGAGGCCCATTTATACGATGAAGGGGTTGGTCCAATGAAAGTGGCAGGTCTTGACAAGTATGGCCACCACAAAGTAACCCCTATACACGGTAACAAGTCAGCGGAAGAGGTGAAACACTTTTCCAAGAGTTAATCGGTCCTATGATTACAGAGTCAAGCAGGCTGATTACAGCCATTCAAGCGCCTTTCTCAATGTCAGTAAACCCTTCAGAAAAAGAGAAGAGTGTGGTCCTTCAAGCCACGCTGTCGAAGTTTGAGGCCTACTTGCTGGAAAGGAGGCTGATGGGAAATGAAGTGTCAGAGAACGATTATTCAGCCTGTGCAGCTGAAGTAATCAATGAGGATGATAACCTGGTTGAAGATCTGGACGAAATCCGGTTAGAAGACCTTGAAGCAGCCCCAGCCAAGTTGGATGATCTAAAGGCTGACGTGCAAGATCCCTTGGAAGAAGTTAACCTGGGAGATTCAGAGAATCCCAGACCTGTATATATTAGCCAACTTCTGCCAGAGGATGTGAAAGAGAAATTCATCCAGCTCTTAAAGAGTTCAAGTCCTGCTTTGCTTGGACTTATGAGGAGCTTCCAGTCCTGTCTAGAGACCTGGTGGAACACAAGTTGCCCATTCAACCACGGTTCAGACCTTTCAAGCAACCACCAAGAAGGATGTCCAACGAGGTCTATTTGCAGGTCAAAGATGAGATCGAACGCCTCTTCAATACTGGGTTCATACGCACAGCCAGGTATGTTACATGGCTCTTTAATATTGTGTCAGTCCTTAAGAAGAACGGCAAGGTCAGAGTATGTGTGGACTTCAGAAACCTAAATTTGGCATCCCCAAAAGACGAGTACCCAATGCCAGTCGTAGATTAGTTAGTGGATGGAGCTTCTGGTCACAAGGTTTTGTCCTTCATGGATGGACATTCTGGCTACAATCAGATCTTCATCGACGAGGCCGATATGGCTAAGACTGCTTTTAGGTTTCCTAGAGCCCTGGTAACCTTTGAGTGGGTCGTAATGCCCTTCGGCCTAAAGAATGCATGAGCTACATTCCAACGAGCAATGAACGCCATATTTCATGATTTCATTGGCCGTTTCATGGAGATCTACATCGATGATATCGTGGTCAAGTCTCAGTCCTATGATGAACATTTGGAACACTTGAGGAGATCGTTTTTGAGAATGCAACAGTTCGACTTGAAGGTGAACCCCTTGAAGTGTGCCTTCAGAGTTTCCACAGGCAAATTCCTTGGATTTTTGGTCCATAACAGAGGGATTGAGGTTGACAAGAACAAGGCCAAAGCAATTATGGAAGCAAAGCCTCCTACTACCAAGAAGGAGTTGCAGAAGCTCTTGGGATCATTCAACTTCTTGAGAAGGTTCATCTCAAACCTAGCAGGAAGGGTTCAGGTCTTTTCTCAACTCTTGAAGCTGAAGGACCAAGATACTTTTGTTTGGTAGCCAAGCCATCAGAAGGCCTTTGGCGAGATCAAAGGCTATTTAACTTAGGGTCCAGTCCTTATGCCTCCTATCAAGAACAAGTCTTTGAAGCTCTACATCTCAGCTGCTGAAGGCTCTATTGGAGGCCTTTTAGCTCAAGACAATGCTTAAGGGAAGGAACATGCAATTTATATTTAAGTAGGTTGTTGACTCCATGTGAAAGGAGATACACCCCCATTGAAAAAATTTGCCTTGCCTTGTACTTTTCAACAATAAAGTTGAGGCACTATATGCTTCCTGTTTTGGTTTACATTACGAGTAAAACAGACCTAGTTAAATACTTGCTTTCTCGGCCAATCATGAGAGGCCAAATTGGCAAATGGTCTTTAGCTCTAATGGAATTCAGTTTTCAGTACATTCCTCAAAAAGCTGTAAAGGGCCAGGCCTTAGCAAAATTTTCTTACTGATCATCCATGCGTGGATATGAGCGACGAATCTGAGATAGGATTGAGTGCACTTGAAATATCACCCACTCCTTGGACACTGCTTTTGATGGATCAAGGGCTCAAGAGGTCTCAGGCTGTGGAATAATTATTATTTCTCCCCAAGGCCTGAGGATTGAATTGTCCTTTCAATTTGATTTCCCATGTACAAATGATCAAGCTGAATGTGAAGCAGTGGTTATAGGCCTTGAAATCCTTAGGGATCTAGAGGCCAGAGAAGTAAGGGTTATTGGGGATTCGAACCTTGTAATCAATCACTTGGCAGGGACATTTAAATGCTATAGTGAGGATTTAGCTCCTTATTATATGGCAGCCGTGCAATTAATGCAAGATTTTGACAACGTCACTGTCAAACACGTTTCAAGGAGTATGAACACTGAAACCAACAGCTTGGCTCAGGCCTCAACAGGCCTGAAGCTATCTCCAGGAACGATTCACAAGATTATCACAGTCCAAAGGAGATTGTTACCTTTTGTTAGGAGAAGGGGTCTAGGACTGGAGGTATTTACTTCAGACTTCATGGGAGAAGAGTCAGATGACGAACCCGAGAACGATTGGCGTACACCTATCATTTCTTTCCTCAAGAGGCCTCATTATAGAGCCTCTAGGAAGGTGAGAAGGAGAGCCATCAACTACATCCTCAATGGAGATGAATTATACAAGAAAAACCCTGAAGATGACTTACTTTTAAGGTGTTTAGGGCGCCCTAAGGCCATGAGGGTCATGAGTGAAGTCCATGAAGGAGTCTGTGGAGCCCACCAATCGGGGATAAAGATGAGATGGCTAATCAGAAGGTATGGTTACTATTGGCCAACCATTTTAGAGGATTGCATTCGTTTTTCTAAAGGATGTTAGTCCTGTAAAGCCCATGGCCCAATTCAGCGTGTTACTGCAGCTGATTATCATGCTGTGGTCAAACCTTGGCCATTTAGAGGCTGGGCTCTGGACGTAATTGGAAAAATTTATCCTCCTTCCTCTGGAAATCATACTTACATCTTGGTTGCCACAGACTACTTTACTAAATGGGCAGAGGCAGTGCCATTGAAGTCTGTGGATCAACAAGAGGTAATCAAGGTGATCAAGGAGAGAATCATCCATAGGTTTGGACTACCTGCACACTTGGTTGCAGATAGGGGTACAATATTCATGGGGGAACAAGTGGTCAATTTTGCTGCTCAACAGAATATCATTATGTCCAATTCCACTCCTTATTATGCACAAGGAAATGGCTAGGCTGAGTCCACAAACAGGATTTTGGTCAACATTATTGAGAAGATGGTGGAGGATAACCCAAGGGCTTGGCATGAATTACTTTCTGAGGCCTTATGGGCCTACAGAACCTCAAAGAAGGAAGCCACCAACATCACTCCTTATATGTTGGTCTATGGACATGATCCAGTCCTACCCATGGAAGTAGCAATAAAATCAGCAAGAATAGCATATCAACATGGCCTCACTCTTGCAGATTATACTCAGGCCATGCTGATAAAGCTTGAGGACCGGGATGAAATTAGGCTCATAGCCCTGGATCACATGTTAGTTCAAAAAAGAAGAGTTGTTAGGTCTTATGACAAGCGTGTGAGAAGGAAGAGCTTTTCTGAAGGTGATTTGGTTTGGAAGGCTGTGTTTCCTCTAGGGGAAAAGAATTCAAGGTATGGCAAGTGGTCTCCAACATGGGAAGGACTGTACCAAATCTCCAAAGTCCTTAGAGGTAACGTCTATCTTCTTATGGATTTAGATGGTGGTCTACATAAACATTTAACAAATGGAAAATACCTAAAGCATCATTATCCTACTATGTGGGAAATGAGAGATTTTGGGGAAACCCAATCTAACAAGCCATAGAGGAGTATGCCAACAAGGCCTAAACAGAGGCCAAGATACCTGTTATGCAAAAAACCATAAAGGCTTCAAGGTTAGGCCACAAAACATCATCCAATCCAAACCACATCAAACCACTGCCTTTGGCCAATTAATGGAAAGTTCTAGGCCAGGCAAGAAGCAGAAAAGTTACTTATTACAGACCAAGGTTCAAAAGTTAGAGTTTAGGAGGTCAAGACCTATAGAAGGCCTTCAAGGCTGCTTTTGAGGTTCTCCCAAGAGGTGTCAAAGCTGGCAAGTTGGGCTTCAAGTTTTTCCCGCTGTCCACAGAGACTTGGAACTTCTTCGACCAAGAGATTCAGTTTCATCTTCTGGCTTTTGGATCCAGCCTTCAGATCATCATGGTGTTTGGCCAGGGTTTTGGATTCCTTCCGGAGGTCTTCCATACGACCTTCAGCCTGTGCCAATTTGGCCTTGAGGTCCTGAATTTCATTGGAAGTAGCAATGATGCTTGCTTCATTGGCCTTGATGTCCTCCTTCAATTGGTTCCATTCAGAGCTGAATCTGGTAAGCTCCATATCAACCGCGTCCAGTTTTGCCAACTTGGCATTTATCTTGTTGAGCTTGTGGGTGGAGGAGTCATGGGACTTGATCATGCTAGGGAATTCCTTTTGAAAGTATTGGAGAGAAGTCTCTTATGTTCCCAAGGTTTAGGACTTCACCAGCACGTCCATGGTCTTCTTGACATTTGAGGCTCTGGCAGGGTGGACAATGACCTTGAAGTTCTAAAGAAGGGCCATCCTAAGAGCTGTTTTAGCCTCAACAACCTCTTTTGGAGCAAACTCAGACTGAGAAGTCGAGCCAAGGCCACTGCCTGAGGTACCAGATGTGGCTGTCTTCAACAAGTCCTAGGCAGATTTGAACAAGGAATCCAGATCTTCGTCTTCCTCCTCTTTTGCCACATTGACAAATTCAGGTTCGACAAGAGGATCGACCATTGGAATGGACTCAAGAACTGGAGACCTAGGCTTCTCGGGAGTCCTGGAGGATGCTTCATGTTCAGGTTCTTGTTCAGACATGTCCAATCCTTTGTCTTCTGCCTCTACTTCTTCTTCAAAGTAATCATCAAGTTCCTTGGAGTTAAAGACAAGGGGAATTAGATGATAGTATGGAGCCATAAATGCTATGGAACTCATGTCACAATACATCCTTACAATGGGATTATGCTCTGTGGCGGACACGGTATTTTCGGAGTCAGTAGGTGCAGAGGTTTTCTTTCTCATCCTTTTCTTTGTGGGGGCAGGGTTAGCTTGCCCTCCCTTGGTTTTGGAGGTGACCTGTGAGAAGAAAAGTTAGCAGAGCATCTAGACAAGGCAAAGGGCAGAGCCAAGAAAAGTGCAAACCTTCTCCGAAGGGTCAGATTCTGGAGAGCTGGTTTTTGCACCACTCCTTGTTCTGCCAGCCATGGTGGTCTGAGGAGCCTGCAACAAGGTTTGAGGCAAAAGTAGTATGCTCAAGGAGTAAAGAGATGCTAAAGGATTATACCTTTGGCACCTGCCTTCGTGCTAGCATCTTAGTTCTTTTCGACCTCTATAGGGTAGGATCAGTGGGGGCATCCTCTGGAATGCTCTCTGGACCTGGAGGCGAGGAAGTAATCAGTCCAAGCATTAGAAAATTCAAATGGAGCACAACAGCAAATGTCTGGAATTTTCCTTTTCTTTTGGTGCTCAAAGATGGAGAAGGACTGATCTGCTACAAAGGCACGGCGATGCCAGGCTCGGGAACTCCAGCAGGTTGAGGAATAAGCTTGGTCAAGGCCTCCAGAAATGGAGTGGAGAAATGCATTTTCGTGTAGCCTCCCCACCAACTATCGAATTTGGCTCCCTTATTAGTACGTTCAACATAAGCATGGAGGGCGAAGTTCTTTCTAAGATCTGGGAGAACGTTCCTTACTCTTTCCAGTTCCCTTGGTTGAATCACTGGTCTATTAGTAAAGTCCTTATTCAAGGACTGGTATGGGGGCAAAGGGGTGAGTTGACAGAGGCCAAACTGCCTGGCGAATTAAGCTGCGTTGTAGTATTCAACTCCACATTTATAGTTGGTTGGAGTGAAGGCCATCCCATACATGAGGTCCCTTGAGATTAGAAAACTGCTCCATATCTCGAAGTGATCATCGAAATCATCCCCTGGATCTGAAGCCCCTCTTTTTAGCCACCAAGGTACGGTGTCTCTTGCAAAAGGTGTCCAATTTTTTCCCATTCCTACAAGTTAATGGTAGAAAAACTTGAAATAAACGCCAAATACGTATCTAGGGCCACGGGCGTCAACGTAGTGGAGACCATAACAAGTATTTTTTGATTTCTTGTTCATTGGTGGGGCTAATTTTGGAAAGTAAGACCATAGCCATAGGATTATAATCCACAGGGGGCTAGGAGCAAAAACAAATTTATTGCTAATTAGTTCTTTCATGCCACGATAGAGATGAGCCAGAACTAAAGGGCCTAGTGCTAGCTTTTGCCCTGAAGCTAGGGCACAGGCCAGATCTATTAAGTCTTTGGTTACCCTATTTGCAGAGACACAAATTATGAACTTGTTCAGCCAATAAAGGAGAAAAGCTACGTGTTCACTGTCTTCAACATGGCCTTTCTTGGCATAGTGATTTATGAAGGGGTGAAGGACAAGGGCTCTTTATACTCGAAGTAGGGGGTTTTTTGAGATAGAAAGTAATTGGCCTCGATCCATGGGGACGGAGGCCTGTTAAGAAAGCAAGATCTTGAAGAGTAGGACTCATGAGGCCTACCTTGAAATGGAAGGAGTTCGTAGTGACGGACCAGAATTGAGAGGCAGCAAGGAAAAGGTTCTTGTCCATGTCGATGAGGGATCGATTGAGTAGAATGGAGACTCGGATCCCTATTTGCTTCCACAGATCACCTTTGGCTTTAAGCATTCTATTAAGCCATTCCACGTATTTAGCATCGGGCCTATGCCAGAGATGGTTGGGAATATCAATGGTAAATTGACTCCAGTCCAAGGAGGGGGACTCGAAGGGGAGGACTTCCTCTGCCAGCGGATACATTGGAGCAAGTTGAGGAGGAAAGCAGGCCCTAGCCCAACACGATCGGCGTTACCAATCACCAAAACGTCATTAGTGATTGCTATGTGTTCTTCGTCGAGGATCTTTCGGATTTGAATGGCGAGGCTGTTGGGATTTGGAGGAGGAGCATGGGCTTTATGAGTGGCCATCTTCTCTAAGGTTCAGAAGTGTGGTAAGGGAACAATGGCGACTTAGGGTTTCTAGGTTTGAAGAAAAAGGAGGAACAGAAAAGGCGTAGAGAGAGAAAGAAAGAGTCCGAGAGGGTTTTAAGAAAGTTACGAGATAATGGTGAGATTCAAAATGCCATTTATCTCTCTCTCTCTTTCTCCCGCTCTCCTCTATCTCATTAATTGACTGGACTCTTAGTAATAATGACAGGCCTAGGGGTATGCATGGTGGCAGAAGCCTTGCTTCTTGATACGACACGTGTCGCCCTAGGCCTATGCCGAGACAGAATCCTGCAACGGATGAGACTATTTGGTTGCTTTGCAGCCCACTTTTGTTGGGATTTGGTTCAATTCGAAGGTGAAGAGTCCAAATACAATTAAAGATACACCTTGGGAATTAGAAAAGCTGTTAGGGTCGGTTTAAGCCTGATCAACTTTTTAAAATTCAAAAGCATTTGAAAATTCAAAAGGATTTTAGGCTAATTCAGGCCTAATTATCTTTTATTTTCGAAATCAATGATAAGGACTCGTTTGGTTTGCCAAAAACTGTACTCTGTCCTAATCTACAAGCCTAGATCTTGAACAAAATCAAAGCATAGAGGGGCATTGTTTACACCCGTTTTTTGGCACCTAGTCCTAGACTAGTATTGGGCGGCCATTTAATTGAAATTCAATTAAATTGGGCCGAGAAATATATTTGTTCTAACCAAAATTAATGGGCCAAGGCAAGATTGATGGGGCCCAATTAATTTTAGTTTGATTTGGGCTCGAGTTTAAGAGTTTTGGGGCTTATTTGCAAGAAAGATTCGGTTGGCCCATGACTTATTTAAATTTGTTAATTGTTTGTGTGGGTTAAACATGTTAGCAGACCATTTAATTTATTTAAATGACCCATTACCCAAGAGTCCCATGAAAAGTGAAAGGTGGGTAAGTGTTTGCTGCCTTATAAGGAGCCATTTGACCGAGTCAAATGGCTGGTTGCTTCAGATAGCCCACGAAAAAAGGGAATGAGGTGGCCCATCACTTGTGCCAACTCCCAGTAACTACCCACGATGAAGAAGAGATCATGGGCAATATGTATAACCTCTCTCAACCGCCCATGATCCCATGATTGAAGGCAACATGGGACATTTGTCATCATCAGGTGAAGGCGGGAAAGCCATTCCATACAGATTCACGAAGACCCTTGCCTATAAATACTAGTTCACAAGATGAAAAAAGGGTTCCCACACCAATCAAGCCCAGCGCTTAAAACCAAAAGTCTTCCCAGCGAAGCAATTATCTCACTTCTCTTACATTCACTCAGTTACTTCTTCAAGTAATTTGGGTTTCTATCTCTCTTGTACCCCCAACTTTATTATTACGACATAATAAAGTTATTTCTACGTTGTTACTTCTTTTCCTACACGGTTAGGAAATTGCTAAGTCCTCGCTCGTAGAGGCAAAACCACGAACTAACACTGCAATCTAGCCCTTAGGTTTGCAGCACAATCGCTCTTACAGATACGAAGTCAGAAAAGGGATGCCCAGTCCTTACGTTAGACGCGACAAGTCTTGGCACGCCCTCTCAGTCCTTGAGCCATTTCGTAGTCGAACACTTACTGTAGGTGGAGAAAAACAGATGGTACCTAGAACAGCGCTGAATCTCCTTCCTTCACGTGCTGTCCAACCGGAACCCTAATACCTTCGCCTGAACCCTAACTTGTAAAACAGACAAGGGGTGAGCGCACCTCTGCGTCTCGTGGCAAAGGCCCTCCGATGCCTAAGTTAGTATCTCGTACTGTATCAAAACCCTAATTATCAGTAGGATAGTGTAGAATGAATGCAACTTATTGCGTACCTTTTTTCCCATGTTTACCTCGTATTTATAGACATGAGCATGCTTGCTTTCCAAGCATCCTTGTTGCCCAGGCCTCCTACCTCGTATAGGAACCCTGGCTTTCTTGGGGATCTCTTGCCCAATCAACCGAGATCCCTTCCTCATAGGGTCTCTTCTCACCATAGAACTCGTCCCTTACTAGGACTGTTTCTTTTACTGTATATCAGGTTCGTCTTACAGAACTCCCCTATTGCCTTATCTCTTAAGACAACGTTTCATCAAGTAACTCCATCTGTTTGGCATATGCCCTTACCGAACAGACTGCACAAGTGATTGACTTCTCATGTCAATGGCCCACTTTAGCCAAACAGACTGTCTTTAACTAATGACTTCTCATGTCGTTAGTCCCTTTCAGCCGAATAGATAATCTAATCTGGTGCCTTCTCATCACACCGGAATCTTACCGCCGCCATCCATCTTATATGGAGTCCCATATCACTTTTCTCATTACACGTGTCTGGCATACCACGTGTTCGGTCACTTTCTATACCTGTTCGGGAACACCTCCCTACAATTGCTCCCCAGCTTTTGCTCATTACTACTGTTTCGAAGATGATGAGTAAAGCTCAAAGAATGGTTTTAAGGCCGAACAAACCAGATCCCGTGCAGATATAGTCATTGGGCTCCCATTGATGTCTTTTGGCGGTTTAGTCATAATTTTCTCGAAATAATGACTCCACGTGGCGTGTTTCGTACACCTCGCATTAAATTCGAACTGATGTTTTGGCCAAACGCCGTTTGCACGTTAGCCATCCACCTCCTGTGGCCGTTACTTTTCATTTAACGTCGTTTGGAAGAGACGTTTCATCTCCGTTTCTCACTCTTAAACCCAAAAAAGGTATCTTTTTTGGTTTTTCCCCAAAGAAAACTCAAAACTCTGGTCTTTCTCTCTCCTAAACTAGGTGAATCCCCTCTTCTTCATTCCGCCATTGCCGCCGTCTGCAAGCTCGATCGTTCCTCGAAAACACCTTCGTAAGACTCTTATTTCTACTCTGTTTTCGTTTTTATTCTGAGATTCTCGTTCCCAGTTTCCTCCTCATCTAGAGTTTTCGTCCCTATTTCCAGATTTCAGTTTTAGTATTCCTCCAGTTCATCCATGGCGGATGAAGCTGATAGTGGCGTTAAGCCAGGAAAATTCAGAAAACTTTGCGAGACACCCGCTGCAATGGCGGCGTTTAGGACTAAATACAACATACTAGAAACTGTTGGTTTAGAACTCGCCCCTTTAGGTGCGATTAGAAATGCCTGCAAATGGGATAGAACGTGTATCCCAATCGTGGCTATTGTTGAGGGCGGAGTTCGTTTCCCCTTCGACCCACTACTTCGTCGAACTCTTAATTGGTATCGACTCAATCCCATGCAAGTGTCTACTAATGTTTTCAGATTAGTAATGGGGGTTGTAGCTTTGAACAAAATCCTGGGGACCCAGTTAGGAATCTGGGACATCCAGTGGTGGTATAGTATTGTACTGAACCGAGAATACAATACCTATTATCTAAAAGTGAGAAAGGCAGAGAAGCGTTTCGTGCTTAACCTGCCAGACTCTGCTCGGGACCACGAGATGGACTTTCTGTATGTTACTGGAGCTTTCGAGCCCATGGGGGAGGATGGCCAGGTGGTGGGTGTCCACGTCCCCCACGAATGGGGCTTCCCACGTACGCCTCTACTTTCTGTTCTTTTAAGCTTAGTTACTTATTCCTCTTATACCGACGTTTTCCCACTGAGATTTTCATCTCTTTTGTTGTTTCAGCCGAAAACGCCAACAGACGCCCAAGAAGGGAGCCAAGCTACATCGGAGAAGGGGACATCAACAAAGTTTTAAAATACAAAAGAGAGCCAGGTACACGAACTGCCGGACGGGGACGTGACGCCAACGTTTTACTGGGATACGACCCTGCCTACAAAGGCTTTATTGACAGAAGACTTGCTCATCCGAGCACCAGCGGCGCTTCTACATCCGCCACTCCTCAACCAAGGAATTTGAGATCTAGTGCTGGTGTAACGGTTGCCGGACAGCAAGACGAAGTACCAGTATCCGAAGGCATCCCATTGCCTCGTTTGGTACTTAGAAGATCGTCACGAAGACAAGCCACTATAACCCAACAACAGCACGAGCAGCCAGCAACCGAACGTGATACCAGCCAATCATCCTCTCGTGGGTATTCCCCATCTCCTCCTGATTCAGGTACAATGTCTCAACAACCTCTCAACTTGATTTCTCTCCTTACTGTCTCTTCCCGTGGACGTGGCTCTTCGGGCCGTGCTTCATCCACGGGAAATGCTCCCCCCCCCCCCCCCCCTTTCAGACGCATAAGAGGTCGTGGGAGCAGTTTATCTCCTCGGGAATCCGAGTCTGGCTTGGAGGCCGGAGATGCCCATCGGGACAAACGTTCCAGAGACCAAACCACAGGAGATGGGGCAGCACAGGTTACTGGGGTAAGCGAACAGGCCCCTACCCCGAACATTCAGCCACCTCCTCAATCCTGGGCCCCTCAACTCATCAGAGGTGACCGACCGGTGACCGTGGGGGACAGTGCCAGCTCGTCTGAGACTGCCTTGGCCCTCACCCAAGCGCTGCTACTGCCCGTGGATATGCAGAAAGAGGCCACCTCCTCCTCTGATCGGTTGATATCGACCGGGCTAGTGAATGGGATCAAGGTAAAGTACTCTCATTACTTTATCAACATTTTGACATATAAGATTTTCTATTCAAATTGAATGACTCCATTATTATTGAATCTCACCAGTTCATTCAAAAGATGGTCACTCTTGGCCATAAGCTGCAAGAGGTTGAGCCCGAAAGAAACAGACTTCTGAGGGACAACACTAGACAGCTCCAAACCATCACGAGGCTGGAGAGGGAGAGAGACAAAGCAAAATTGGAAGCTGATGAGATGAGGTCGAAGATGGAGGCTGCTGAGGATAACCTCAGACAAGCTTTGGCAGAGATTGATGCCACCAAAAAAGCTGCTTATGATGATGGACATCAGAAGGGTTTCGATAGGGCGACAGCTAGCTATGTTCAACAGATGCCGGACATTCAGGACCAAATATGGGCTGCTGGATGGGAGGCATGTCTGATCAAGATTGGTGCTCCTGATGATTCCACCCTCTGGGTCGACAATGATTTGCCTAGCAAACGTGTCCAGCCATCTCATGGCTCCGAGGAGCCTCCTTTTGATGACATCGAAGAGCAAATCGATGATTTTGCTGACGTGGATGAAGAGATACAGATGGAGACACAAGCTGCTCAATCTGGATCTCAAGAAGCCCACCCTGAGCAGCCAACTATTGAAGGCACAACTACTGAACCTGTCAATTTGGAGGAACAACCGGCTGGAGGCAGCAATGCCACTGAGGTTCCAAGCAACACCCCCCCGGAGGTCCAGAACCTGGACTAATTTGGTAAGTTCTAATTCATTCCCCTGAACATTCAAGAACATTTTGCTGGTCCTGCGTGACTGTAATCTTCAGCCCTGCGTGGCATCAGTATACTCTAACATACTCTTAATGCTGGTATTTGGCCCTTCGTGGCATTACTTTGTTTGCTCGGCCCTTCGTGGCTTTTTGAATACTGCAGGTGGCCCTTCGTGGCCAGACGTTTATTTCTATTTGCTAAGTCTTTCATACTTAGTCAACTTCTCGTACAGGTTAGGTATTTGATTTGTCATGTACTTGGTAATATTCCTAAGTTTATTCATACTTAGATAAATCTACACATTTTTGTATGCTCCCCAAGTTCCACATATTTGGACAAACTTCCAAGTGTATTCGTTATGTGGCTTCTAAGTAAACCGTGTAAGCATTTCGTGCTTAAGTATTTCGTACTTTAATTGGGTTCCATAATTTTACTGTCAAGTGTTTTCGGACTTGACAAAGAGACAAGTTTATCGTTCTTGCTCGTAATTTTGAGTTTTATCATACTCAAAAGGAATCCATATATCTGATTAATAACATGTTTAGACAAAATTTCGTTATGTCTTATTCCCCAAGTGTTTCGTACTTTGGAATTCATTTAAGTTTCTCATGCTTAAATGAGAAATTAAGTTTCTCGTACTTCGTTAAGTTTTCTCATACTTTGAAAGGTCGTTGAAGCTTCTCGTACTCAAAAGGACCGTTAAGTCTCTCGTACTTATTGATTCGTGCATATCGGTTTCTTTTGTATGCTATAAGGTATTTCGTACCTATTCTAAGTTTTTCGTACTTTGAAACAGATTGTTAAGTTTTATCGTACTTAGCAATTTGTTTAAACAAGTATTTCGTACTTTATTCAAGTTTCTCGTACTTATTGATTCATGCATACCAATTACCTGCTCCCCAATACGAAGGAGGGACAGTTTGGCCATTTTTCGGATTCATAAGGCAAAAAACATCCATATATCGGAGGAAACAAAATTTCTGAAAAATCAAATATGTTGTGAAAACATAATTTTTTATTCATAATTCTCAAACTTAAGGGTCGTTAGGCGTACCCCTTGCAACTAAAAAACAAAGGGATTTTCTTCGTAATCCCCACACAATAACATAATCCTAAAATAGAATTTAAAAACAAAGGGATTTTCTTCGTAATCCCCACACAATAACATAATTCTAAAACAGAATTAAAAAACAAATCAAATTCTTTAAACAAAGAACTTTCTCAAATTGTGGACATTCCAAGGCCTTGGCACCGGGTTCCCGTCCAGGTCTGCCAACCTATAAGCTCCAATGCCCACAATTTCAGTCACTCGATATGGACCTTCCCAATTAGCTCCAAGCTTTCCCTCATTAGCCACTTTGGTATTGCCAAGTACTTTTCGAAGCACAAGGTCTCCAATGCCAAACTCTCGAGGGTGGACGTGTTTGTTGTAGCCTCTCATTAGCTATTCCTGGTACGAGGCCAGGTGGACCAGGGCCCTTTCTCTCTTCTCTTCGGCCAGATCAAGCTCAATTTCTAAGGCCCTGTCATTCCCCTCACTTTCAACCAATGCAGTCCTATTGGTTGGAAGTCCAACTTCCAGGGGTATGACTGCCTCTGTACCATACGCTAATGAATAAGGGGTCTCTCCCGTAGACCTCCTAGGCGTTGTTCGGTGGGCCCACAACACCAGGGGCAGTTCATCAGGCCACTTGCCTTTTGCCTTGTCTAGCCTCTTCTTGATCCCATCAAGAATGGTTTTGTTGGAAGCTTCTGCTTGTCCATTGCTCCGAGGGTAAGCAGGGGTTGAGTAATAGTTCCTTATCCCATACTGGGAACAGAATGTCTTAAACTTTTTCTGGAACTGTGCCCCATTATCTGTGATCAAAGAGTAAGGAACTCCAAATCGAGTGATAATACTCTTCCACACAAACCTTTCTATCATAGGTTCAGTGATTTTAGCCAAGGGTTCTGCTTCAATCCACTTGGTGAAGTAGTCAGTGGCCACTAGCAAGAACTTTCGATTTCCTGTTGCTTTATGGAGCGGACCCACGATGTCCATTCCCCATTGGGCAAATGGCCAAGGGCTAGTTAAGGGTATCAGATCTTCGGGCGGTGTCTTTATCATAGGTGAGAACTTCTAGCATTTCTCACAAATCTTGACATAGACCTTGGCATCCTCCTGCATGTGTGGCCACCAATACCCTTGGGTAATTGCTCGGTGGGCAATAGATCTGCCCCCAGCATGGCTTCCACATGTTCCCTCGTGTATCTCGTGGAGGAACTTCTGCACCATCTCGGGGTGTACACAAAGCAGATACGGCCCAGTGAAGGATTTTTTATATAGCTTCCCTTCAGGGGACAGCCAAAACCTTGCACACTTGGTTTTGATCTTGTGTGCTTCCTTTTTATCTAAAGGGAGTTTTTCATCTCGTAAAAACTCTATGATTGGATCCATCCAACTTGGTACTTGGTTCAGGTCCAGGATCAAGTCCACACTTCTGCCAATGCTCGGTTCGGCCAAGTAGTCAACTGCTACCTTTCGTTTAAACTCAGTTGGAACAGCTGCAGCCAACCAAGCTAAAGAATCTGCATGAGAATTCTGTCCAGAGCTTATCTGTTCTATACATACCCTTTCGAAGGTGTTCAGTAAACCTCTGGCCGCCTCCACGTAGGCTGCCATCTTCTCATTTCGAGCTTCATACTCGCCGGACAGTTGGTTTACCACCAGCTGTGAATCACAATAAACCCTGATTCTCTTAACCTTCAGAGTTTTTGCACTGTTCAAGCCAACCAGAAGAGCCTCATACTCTGCTACATTGTTTGATGCACTAAAGCCAAGCCGAACAGACTGTTCCAACATGACCCCTTCAGGAGGGAACAAAAGAATACCAATACCTGACCCAGTGTTACAGGCAGAACCGTCAACAAACAGTTTCCACTCCAAAGGGTCCTGTTCGGCAGGGGCCTTTCCTTTTCTTTTTGATAGTTCAACTTTTTGCTCTTGTCTTGCAGGGGGCTGGGGTGCTACCGTTGGTGAGAATTCTGCTACAAAGTCTGCCAACACTTGGCCTTTTATTGCAGTGCGCGGCTGAAAGTCAATATCGTATTGACTTAACTCAACAGACCAGGTTGAGATCCGCCCAGAGAAATCTGCCTTTCGTAGCAGTGATCTTAATGGAAACTCAGTATAGACCACGACCTTATGGCTTTGGAAATAATGGGGCAACTTTCGTGTTGCTGTCCTTAATGCAAGGACCAGCTTCTCAAAGGGCAGATACCTCGTCTCCGCATCCAGTAAGGTTTTGCTCACATAATAAATTAGAATTTGCTCGGATTCCATATTCCTTAACAGGACTGCACTTACTGCATGTTCAGAAACTGCCAAATACAAAATCAAAATCTCACCTGAGTCTGGAGTCGACAAGAGGGGGGCTTGAGCCAAATATTTCTTCAAGTCCTAGAATGCCTGCTCACATTCTGCTCCCCATTCGAACCCTTCTCTTTTCTTGAGCAACTGGAAGAAAGGCCTACATTTATCACTTGAACGGCTAATGAACCTGTTTAGGGCCGCAGCCATCCCAGTCAGCCTCTGGACTTCTTTCGTAGTCTTAGGACTTTGGAGCTTCTGTAAGGCCGTTATCTGATCAGGATTTGCCTCGATTCCTCTCAGAGTCACCAAGTGGCCCAGGAATTTTCCAGAGCCAACTCCAAACGCACATTTCGAGGCGTTGAATTTCAACTTGTATTTCCTCAAAATTCCAAAGGCTTCCTTCAAGTCCAGAATGTGCCCTTGCCTGGTCCTGCTCTTGACTACCATATCGTCTATGTATACCTCCATAGTTTGGCCAAGAAGTTTTCTAAACATGATTGTAGCCAGCCTCTGGTAAGTTGCTCCTGCGTTCCTCAGTCCAAACGGCATAACGCTGTAACAGTACAACCCTCGTGGTGTAATGAAAGAAGTCTTCTCTTGATCAGGCCCAAACATGGCAATCTGATTGTATCCTCGATATGCGTCGAGGAAACTCATTCGTTCATACCCAGCAGTGGCGTCAACCAATTGATCAATCCTTGGGAGAGGGAAGCTATCCTTAGGACAAGCTTTATTCAAGTCTGTGAAGTCTACACAGACACGCCATTTCCCATTCTTCTTCTTCACGACCACAGTGTTGGACAGCCACTCTGGGTAATAGACTTCTCGTATTGCTTTGGCCTCTAGCAAACGATCCACCTCTTCAATAACAGCGTCAACATGCTGTACTGATGCCCTTCTTTTCTTCTGAATAACGGGCTTATGCTGCGGGTCAACATTCAGGTGGTGGCAGATCACATCTGCATCCACTCCAGGCATCTCCTCCGGTACCCAAGCAAACACGTCAACATGCTCTTTCAAGAAGCCCACTAACTCGGATTCTTCCTCATCCGGCAGCGACACCCCAATGAGAAAATACCTTTCTGGATCAGTTTCGTTGATCTGTATCTTCTTCAGGCCTTCCACTACTTTCTCTGCTGGATCTCTCCCAACATCCTCGACAGTTGGTCGATCGGGTATTTCAACTGTATGAACTTGGTGGGCCTTTGGAACTTTCTTGATGATGGAAATCAGACACTGTTGTGCTGACTTTTGATTTCCTCTAATCTTCTCGATCCCGTTAGACCCTGGGAATTTCACCATCTGGTGATACGTAGAAGAAACAGCCCTCATCTTATGTAACCAAGTCCTTCCTATGATTGCATTATAGGAGGATGGTACATCTACAACCAAAAAGTCTGTTCTTAGGACCACTGTCCCTGCCCGAACAGGCACTGTCACTTTCCCAAGGGGCCATACTGCACTTGCACCAAATCCAACCAAAGGCATAATAGATTGTTCCAAATCTGTCTGCTTCAACCCCAACTTCTTGAATGCGTCGTAGTACAACACCTCTGTACAGCTCCCTGAATCTACCAGGATTCTCTCAATGTCATATTCCCCAATTCGTAGGGTTATGACTAATGCATCATTGTGGGGCACCTGAACCTCTCCCAGATCCTCATCTGTAAAGACTATAACATCGTTGGGCATATCATTATCTCGCCCTCTCTTGTTCCCTACTCGCATAACATACTGGTCATGTTTGACCTGCCTCTGCAGCAATCTCACCTCATTCCTCGTATAAGGTGTGGCTAATCCATGTATCATATGGATTACCCCTCTTGGATTCTGTTCATAATCCAATTCCATTGTTTTCCCTTTATCTTTGGGATCCTCCTGAATGAATTCCTTAAGATAACCACGAGAGACCAAATCGTCGAGATGTCTCTTGTACATCTCACAATCCTCTGTCATATGACCCCAATCCTTGTGGTAACTGCAGTGTTGATTCGTAGCACGTTTTGCTTCCTTATCTCCACCCAGACTTGGGGGCCATTTGAAGAAAGGCTGATTCTTTATTCGGTAAAGAATCCTGTAGATTGGTTCTTTCCAAACCGTGGTTATTGAAAAGAACGACTTAGGATCAGGTGCCTGCTTTTCCTTGTAAGGTTCTTTCTTAGCCTGCCCATATTCTTTCCTATAGGTCTTGGGCTCTAGCTTATCCGCCTTCTTTGCTGGAGTTTTTGGCTGTTCGGCAACAACTCTGCCTTCCTCCCAGAGTATGTCATCCTCCATTCTTGCGTGTTGTTCGATACGCTCCATTAGCCTTGCCAATGATGCCACAGGATGCTTATTCAGTGACCGGCGTAACTCACCCCGAACAGGCAGGCCAGTTTTGAAGGTAGCAATAGCATACTCCTCACTGCAACTGTCTATCTCATTAAAGGTCTCCCAGTATTTCTTTGCGTAGTCTCTGATCGGCTCATTATCTTCCTGCTTCATCATTGAGAGACTTTCAAATGTCGTAGGAGCCTTTCTACTCGTCAAGAACCGAGCAGTGAACTCTTCTGCTAACTGCGTCCTCCCTCGTATGGAACGTGGTTCCAACTTATGGAACCATGATAAAGCCACTTTTCTCAAGCTTGAAGGGAACATCTTACACATGATGGCATCATCTCCATCATGCATGAACATTGCCTGTTGGTAATGTTATACATGAGCAACGGGATCCGCATTTGTCTCGTAAAGTACGAACGTCCCATGCTTCACTCTGCTCGGCAGGCGTGCGTCCTGTAGCCTTTTTGAAAAAGGTGATGCTGCTATATTACTCAGGGCCCGCCTCGCTGCTTCTCGTGCAGTCATAGACCCATCTTCTCGCTTTTTGGATTCGTGGGTCACTGCCCTGTTCCAATCATTATCAGGTCTCTCGTACCTGTCCCTGTGGTGTTTTCTTACGCCTTCCTCGGGCGAGGAGCTTCGGCTCCTGCTTCCCCTGTAACGTGGGGGAGTTCTCTGCTTGCTCGGACTCCTGCTCCTTCTTTTTCGTGAAGAAACTCTTTTCTTAGGAGGAGTAGGGCTTCTGGACTTGCTCCTTCTTCTTCGTGAAGGGGCCTTTGTGTATTGCACCATGACCAGTCCGTCTCCCCTGGATCTCCTTCCTGATAACCCAGAATCCTCAGGATGTTCACAGATCCGCTCTAACTCTCGGATCTCGTGTTCCCTTTTCCGAATTAGTCGAGCATACTCCTCGACTTCCTGCCTCTTTTTATCGAGGATATCCCCGTTGCTATGCACGTTTTTCGAATGTGCAACCGATTCTCCCCTGTGATGGGATTTGCTCCTTCGCATGGAGGTTGTAGCCGTTCTGCCCTCCCTATTCTTGGAGTTGTCGTGGATGGTAAGAGGATCCTTGCTTGTTGTCCTCTTATCATGCCCGCTGGTTGGCTTTCTCGGAGCACCTGGTGGGGATTTATCTCCTGCCCCACCAGCCTGGTTTTTATCGGTGATCGGTGTGACTGGATCTACCTCCACCATGGTCGTATTTCAAAAGGGAACTCTTTCGTTTCCCACAGACGGCGCCAATTGTAGGTTGAGAAAAACAGATGGTACCTAGAACAGCGCTGAATCTCCTTCCTTCACGTGCTGTCCAACCGGAACCCCAATACCTTCGCCTGAACCCTAACCTGTAAAACAGACAAGGGGTGAGCGCACATCTGCCTCTCGTGGCAAAGGCCCTCCGATGCCTAAGTTAGTATCTCGTACTGTATCAAAACCCTAATTATCAGTAGGATAGTGTAGAATGAATGCAACTTATTGCGTACCTTTTTTCCCATGTTTACCTCGTATTTATAGACATGAGCATGCTTGCTTTCCAAGCATCCTTATTGCCCAGGCCTCCTACCTCGTATAGGAACCCTGGCTTTCTTGGGGATCTCTTGCCCAATCAACCGAGATCCCTTCCTCATAGGGTCTCTTCTCACCATAGAACTCGTCCCTTACTAGGACTGTTTCTTTTACTGTATATCGGGTTCGTCTTACAGAACTCCCCTATTGCCTTATCTCTTAAGACAACGTTTCATCAAGTAACTCCATCTGTTCGGCATATGCCCTTACCGAACAGACTGCACAAGTGATTGACTTCTCATGTCACTGGCCCACTTTAGCCGAACAGACTGTCTTTAACTAATGACTTCTCATGTCGTTAGTCCCTTTCAGCCGAACAGATAATCTAATCTGGTGCCTTCTCATCACACCGGAATCTTACCGCCGCCATCCATCTTATATGGAGTCCCATATCACTTTTCTCATTACACGTGTCTGGCATACCACGTGTTCGGTCACTTTCTATACCTGTTCGGGAACACCTCCCTACACTTACTACTTAGGTTTATAGATGGTTTTTATCGGGTGATTTTTATCGTATTTAGAATTTTTTGAAACTCGCAGTTTCCTTTTGCAATATAATAACTATGCATTTATTAGTTTACAATGGAGTGTGTTATATTCTTTACTTGTGAATGTGCTGTTACACTTAGATATGAGTTTTCGTGAAGTTTTTGCGAATCCTATTTGTTAGGAAAGAGATGTATCGTTTACCTTTTTCTGGAGCTAATGCTCCTCTTGCCTTGGTACATAGTGATGTATGGGCCTTGCCCTGTTACCTCCATACGGACACGAATACCATGTTTCTTTTGCGGATCAGTTTAGCAGGTTCACTCGAATTTTCTAAGAAGTGGTTGTGGAGGTGGATACATTATTAGGAGTACTGCTTTAGTTCAATTTCTGGCTACCCATTGCATTTTGGCACCAGTTTTCTTGTCCACCACACACCCCTAACAACAGTAACAGAATGGTATTGTAGAAAAACAGAGACAGAGAGTATTTTCTCGACTTCTCTCACCATCCTCCTTCATGCTTCCCTCTATTTGGGCCTATGCCTTTCAAACTACTACTTTGCTTTGTATCTCCCATCAAAAGAATCCCTTTTCCCATTCTAAGCCTCACCCTTTTTTAGGCTGCCTGCCTATATGGTTTTTTGTTGTCAAAGGTGGTCAATGATGATTGATAATAATAATGATTACGTGGAGAGGGTGCAGTACGAAAAGAACAGCAATCTTTTGTCATAAAGTTGTTTGCTTGAAAATCAGAGAACCTCCTTTCAACCAAAAAAAGGAAAAGAAAATCAGAGAACCTTTTCAACTAATGAAAACTCCATGATAAAAATCAGACCAAGTGTGGTTTTCATGAGTCCGGCTATGATGCTCCCAAGCAGTTTTGGGAGCATCATACTCCCATTTTGTCTGAACCATTGGATCAACTTCTTTTAATCCCAACCACAGATCTCCTTCTCTCTCTTCCTTCCAGTTACCTCCTATTCCCAGTTACCGTCTACCAGTTAACGTGAAAAATATTTGCAAGCCCTAAAATTATTTTGGCCCCATCTCCCTCCTGCTTCTCTCTCCTCTCCACACTCCACTGTCATCCACCTCCACAGCTCCCTAACGCAAACGATGAAAGCAGAGTCGGACGCCTCCCGCCTCTCTGCTCCTCTCCACAGTTGAAGGAAACCTCCACACCTCTACAGCCCCCTGATCAAACGATGAAAGTCCTCAGAAATCTGCGAGGTATCTCTCTCTCTCTCACACACACACACACCACTGCACGCCCACACCCCACCCCTGTACACCCCCCCCCCACACACACACACACACAGAGAGGAGGAGTCCAATTTCATCAAGTTGCTCGAGGGCGAGATCGAGTCTCCAAGGTTATGATTAGAATATTTTTGTTGTTGGATTTCTCTATTCGATATTCTTGGTTTTGAACTGATTGACGGTGGGTTGGATTCCTTCTTCTATTATTTTTGTTTGATTCGATTTGGTATTTTCACTTTGGGAAGATTGAAAAATGGATGGTTATTTTTGTTCTTCTTTGCTGTGAATTTTTAGGGTAGGATATGGTACTGATTTCCTAAGATCTGACGAAGGAATCAAATAGGGGATGTCTACTTCTTGCTTAAGATCTGGTATCTGATTAAATGTGTTTTGCTAAAATAATTGTTGTCGTCAGTTTTGAGTGTAGCATAAATTGATTAGGAGTTGTATATTTCTCTTTGTTACTATAGTTTTTGTTCAGAAGTAGATCTCTAAGAGAGGTCTAAATACTTCATTTGTATTTCTCCGATAGTTTGTCAAAGAATTGCTAAATTTGTCGAAAGGATTGTGTAATCTACAGGTGAATCATTGTGGGAACGTTTACTGTATTTCTTTTACTCTGCTGGAATTCTTTTGCCAAAAATTTTCAAAGCTTGGTTTGAGGGAGTCACTAAGGCAAATTTTGCAAGTTCTACAAGAAGTTAAGCTCAAGATCATTTCACCTTCTGTCGTTTTTGGAATCAAAGTTTGCTTGTTTGGAGCCATTGAATCCTCCTGGAAAAGATCAACTAGCTGCTTCTTTCAATTTGAGTGGTTTCAAACAGTTTGGTAGCCTATATTCAACTGTTAGGTTTCTTTCGTTTGGTATTGTTATCTATGGGGATTGATATTTGTGTGAGGCTGTTTAAATACCCACTGGTTTTGTTTTTTTGTTCTCAAGTTGATTCATTATCAACTTGTGGGCTGAGAAGCAGTGGATAAGGTCCCAACTTTGGGGAGAGAAATCTGATCATGACTTTTATTTGGTTGTTGAGAAATTTCAAGAAAACTGAAACGTTTAAACCTTGACAGGTTCATTTTATTCATTTAATTCTGATCTTTAGTTTTCCAGAATTCTTGATTCTTCATTATTCCCACAAATTATCAGCACCCCGAGGAAAGTTTTGTGGGAATGAAATTGGTGTTTGGTCATTTAGGTTGAAATTAATCTTGCTCTTTGTTTATTTATGACTTATGAGTTTTGATGTGTTTATTTTTAATAGATGCATAGCTCGTTCTTATTGGAGAGCAAGTACATGAAAGATGTTATCCGAAAGGCTCAAGAGAACATGATCAAGAATGACATCATCCGAAAGGCTCAACAATAATACCGCAACACTAGAAAGATAAGTTGATACCAATTGTAGTTCTTTTTTTTTTTTGACAAATGTAGTTAAAATTCAGTTATGGAGACAAACAATGATATGACAAATGCTGTCTTTTTGTGAACTTGATCATATGGCAAAATTCAATCATGTTGTAAACTTGATGAATGTGAGGTGCCTTTGTGGCTTTTGTTGTAAACTTGATATGGCAGGTTGTAAACTTGATATGGCAAATGCTGTCTTTTTGTAAACTTGGTGGCTCTTGGTGTTTGATAAATGGTGATCTTGGTTAGTATCTTTGTGGTGTTATTTGGTGTGACATGAACAGGTTGTACCATTTCAATACCCATACATATACTTACAGAAATTCGGGCATACTTCTCATTTCCGTAGCAATACTTACCATATAAATAGGGTGTGCTTACTAAAATCTGGGGATTCTTACCATTTCAATAACTATACTTACTAAAATCTGGGCATACTTCTCATTTCCATAGCATTACTTACCATTTAAATAGGGTGTGTTTACTAAAATCTAGGGATTCTTACCATTTCAATAACTGTACTTACAAAAATCTGGGTGTACTTCTCATTTCTACCGCATTACTTACTATTTAAACAGGATGTGCTTACTAAAATACCTCGCAGGTATGCCTCTGCCCATAAGGTCTTCTTTTTATAAACATCTACCGCCCACTTGTTTTGGTGAAGGCTATAGTCGTCCAAAAGATTCTTCCATGCAACTTCAAACTCTTCTTCAGTTGACATTGACATGCATTTCTCAAAGTCAGCTAAGAATCCAGGAACATGGACATTACTGACAACATTTTTTTTAAGATGCCATTTGCATAAACGATGATTAATATCAGGTAACACAGTTTTTATTGCTCTCCGCAAAGCCTAATCTCCATCGGTCATTACCGACACAGGCTTCTTGTGGTACATGGAATCAAGAAATCTTTCCAACACCCATGTATAAGCCTCAACAGTCTCAGCAGTCAACAATGCACAACCAAAAATTGCTGTTTGAAAGTGATTATTGACTCCAGCTAGTATCACCAATGGCTTCCGGAGATTACCTACGGAGATTACCTACCATTTCCACAATCATAGTTACCACACAAAAAAGTTTTTTTTTACTAAATTCTGGATATGCTTACCACGAATATAGAGAACTTATTCTCCTGATACTTCCTAAATACGATTTTCATCCGTAGTAAAAATACCATAAAAAAGAGGTATAAAAAGCCATAGTCAATGGTAAGTATAACCATAAAAAACGTAAAAATCTGGGAAGCTTCATTAGATTATTGTGAAACGTGAATCAGTTTGTGTGGTAAGACTGGTTTAAGGATATAGTCGTTCTGCCTTTATTTCATGGTAAGTATTGTCAACCACGTGGTAAGTTTTATCAACGAATATTAGTCCATCGTAAAAATTTAGTTTTTGTGGTATCTTTAACCTTATATTTTGGTAAGTAAGTTTTATTCTATAGTAAGTATGATATTAATGACGGTAGGTATACATTTATGTATATCACCATTAATGTCATACTTACCTACCACATTAAATTTTATTTGGATCTATTGTATTACTTTTATGATAAATTAAATAAAAGGATTCATATTAATAAAATTACTTTTAAAAAAGGATCAAATAGGTTCACTAGTGGTTATTCCTACATTAGCCAAGTGATCAATGTTAACCTCAAAAACTGTTACTCATTCATTTGCTAAGTGATCAATCTTAACCATCAAATAACCATTTTTTAAATTTGCTAATTGTGTAACTTGAAGGATTGAAATAGATAAGTCTGTGGTTAAGCAATTAAACAAATTAATCAGCCTACTTTAGCCAATTATATTAATTTTCACTAATCACTATCAATCAACATCATTATTAACTACCACATTTGCCAAATATGATCTTAATCGATTCAAATCGTTTGATCAATTGGCTAAACATATAACCATATCAATCAATTACAAATGAATCAATTCTCGTTGATTGATCGCTGCCAAGTATATTAGTATCAACACTATTAGTTGTTAGATTTGTAAAATATATCATATTGATCACTATGAACTATATTAATGAAATTGAATAGCCTAATTTTATTAAATACTACCATAAATTCAATTGAGAATCCTACAAAATTATTCAATCGCTATTAAACAAAAATAGTATATTTATCGTTCAATTTTGTTGTAACAATAACTTGTAACGTTATTTTATAATATATATTAACTAAATTTGTATGCTATCAAAATATTAATAAATATCTTGTATTTTCCATAATATTTAAAACTAAGTTACTTAAATATATCTATAATAAATGATTATTTAAAATTAATTAATTACATACATTTATAATGCCATTTGGAAATTGTGGAAAATGTTTTTCAAATTTTTATATTTTCATAACTAATTAAAATTTTAAACTAGATTTATAAATGAACACCATTTTTTAGATAATTCTTCTAATATATAAATCCCTAAAATCTGCAAATTTTTCCGCCAAAAAATCGGGTACTCTTTTTTTTTTTTTTTACTTAATGGCAACTTGTTACCTGACCAACCGGTTGTAGTAAGTGTTACCTTAGTGAATGATATAAGTTGTCTGTTCTATGGTAAGTAATCCTCCGTTTTTTTGGTCAAAACCACCTTGTTTTTAACAAAACCACCATATTTTTAGTTTTTGGTTTCAATCCAAGAGTTGTGATTTATTTATTTTCAATCCAAGGGCTGTAATTCATTGGGAGTATGATGCTCCCATACCACTTGAGAGCATCACAGAAGTTTTGGGTTTTCATAGGACTAGTTGAAGAGTTTTTCGGTAATCGCATAGATTGACCATTGACCAACCCTCCATTTCCTCGTCAACAGCTTTTGGATACTCTCGCAAGGAGTGCAATTTTATTCACCCTCCTTAAAAGAGGGTGAACACTACCATCCTTATTAGTTAAAATAGTGTAGGTCTCACCCCTGCAATACATTTTTTGGTAAGCATGACATTACTTTGTGGTGGCCACATCATTTCAACCAATAGGAAGGAAGGTAATATGCACTCTCTTAAATGGATGGTGAACAAAACTCAACTTGCCCGGAAGTGAACGATTTAAGATTACTTTATAATAACTTGCTCAAAGAGTTTTTTTTTTTTTTGGTAACCAAACAGTTAACTCCAAGCTTTTAATACTAACCTGAGCCCCAAGGGGAGAGGATAATACGTAAAAAAATGCATCGATATCCAAGGAAAGTATATTGATATATATGAAAGTATATTAATATCCGTGAGATATGTATCGATATCCGAACTTATTTGACATTTGATGCATATTATCCTACGCCTACTAGGCAGAGGTTAGCCAGTTCCTAGCAAAAATTAAGTTCGCAAAAACATTTTTTCGTGCCAGAGGTCCCTATTACAGAACATTAGGGTTTTGGAGCGAAATTGAAAATGTTTTTCTTCAATAGTTTCAAGGACTTCAATGAATGCAAAGAAAGGAGAGTCAACTCAAGGCTTCAAGCCCCTGACCAGAAAGGTCAAGAAGGCTCTCTGGATGGTCTGCTCATTTATTCCCCAACAAAACCAGCACAACAAAGTAGTGCATATGGAGTCTATTTAGTCTATTACTATCAATCTACAACCCAGAAATGCTATAACAAACATAAAATAGAAAATGAATTTAGAACTCAAAAGACATGCAGATGATCATGCCTGGGAACTACAATGTATTCCGATCATTCAACAAAAACATTCAACCAAGATATACCAAAGA
Organism: Rhododendron griersonianum; assembly: GCA_018127125.1. Classification (NCBI taxonomy): domain Eukaryota; kingdom Viridiplantae; phylum Streptophyta; class Magnoliopsida; order Ericales; family Ericaceae; genus Rhododendron; species Rhododendron griersonianum. Next base: position 28,423,716 of record CM030795.1, read on the forward strand.
AAACTGCTCCAGAATAATCTGAAACCGTTAATCTTCTCCACAGGAGAAAAGAGTTGACCTGTGCAGATTATTAAAGTAGGCAGCAAATAACTCAAAAAGGCATCAATAATGTATGATGTCCTCACTGGTTTATTTCATCACCCATCAGACTAGGATAACAAATTCTGGCAATTAGCCCGTTAGTGCGGATGCTCCAGAAATAATCTCGATCAGTTCTGTGGTGATCGATGCTTGACGGGTTCTGTCAAGAGGACGATCAGTTACACAGGTTAGGAAAAAACAAGTGAAACTTTTATATACCAGTATCAAAACAGAGAAAATCCAAAGCTTAGGAGAGCGCATTCAAATAGCATGCTGCATCATCCAGGTAATCTGTATTGTGGGGGTTTTTTCCGTGTGTGTGTGTGTGAGAGAGAGAGAGAGAGAGACCTATTATAAGAAAGTGTGAGGCGGTCAAGCATGTCGCCAGCATTTCTACTGGAGCTATCCATGGCAGACATCCTTGCTCCTTGCTCACTGCAAGCATTCTCCAAGACAGCGTTGAACAGAACCTGAGGTAATTGTAAAAAATTGTTAGCGATTAAGCAAAGCTTGGAATCAAGATACAAATATTGATACTATCTGCCACTCTTGTGCGAGTGTATCCTGGGCAGGAAAAAAATCTGTTAGAGAACTAGAAACAGCTTTTAATAGCATAAAATGCTAGTGAACCCGTTTAATTTCGACAGCAACTAAACACATCAAATGTGAAAGGGCTGTAGCCTCTATAGGTAGGACCTACACAAGAAAACTGGAATTCTGTTAAATTCTGAAGTACTTCTGACTTCGTCTCGCCGCCTTCAATTTCATAGGAATCCAAATCACCAAGCTTTCCTCCCGCTTCAGCTTCCTTCTCAACAACCTATATTAACATGGAATCGTGCTTATATTCCCAAACTATAGAAATATGGAATTAGCAATTTTGTGGTAGAGTAGTAATCCCACTCAGTACCTCAGGAGATAATATAGTTGCTGTTGTCGGCAAATACGAGACAACTGACTGGAATTTGTTGAAAACAATCCTCAATGCATCAAATTCCACATTCTTCAAGATGTCATCTGCAAGAACAGAAACCTGAAAAGCAACAATTTAAGTACATAATGAGTAAAGATAGAGGAAAAACAACAATCAACTATCTTGCATTTAATGGATCGTTAATTGTACTTTTCAAAGTGTAATAGCCAAAATACATCAAATGCAAGTACACAACTTCAAAATTTCTTTCCTCTTTCCTCAATTATCAGAAGAAGAAAGTGCTTCGGGGAGTGATGTCGACAACCAGCAAGATAGATCAAAGCAATCGAAGAGATAAGAAATGAAACAAATCAAGAGTAATAAGACAACCTCTAAATCTCTGATCTACTTTTAAAGGCTCAACCCAATATCAGTCTGCCTGAACTACATATATAGGTCTATCTATGATTCTATATGCATGTTAGGAAAACGTAATTAAACTTAACAAACGAATAACATTTAGATCCTAGACGTAAGTCCTAATAAAATTTGGTAATGCATCTAACTCAAAAACAATTGGCAATGAGTGGAGAGGCCACCCAAGCTCATACACTAGTTTTGAGGTTAGAAATGTGGGACAAGCTCTAATAATCCCCGCACGTGCAACCCCGACTCGCACATGGAGAGGAATTTGAAGGATCCATGACATTGGCATTACAGGACACAGTGTGCCCTTAAAGCACAAACAGTAAGAAAGTCTGGTCTGAAACCTTCAGAAAGCCGTATTAATGATCTAACTCAAAACTAATGGGTAATGACTAATGAGTAGAGAGGCACCCAAGCTCATATAGTAGTTTTCGAGTTCATAATTAACTTATGCGTGACAAGCTCTAACAAAACTAAATTTCAATAACTCTTCCATTCTTTCCTCCACCAATACCTTTTGTGCCAGCGTACAGGTGTTAATATTCTCATTGCCCCCCGCTTGAATTGCAAAATACCTTGAGAGCATTCCGTCTAAAGTTCAATTAATTAGAGATCCCTACAAATTACATATGTTCACAAATAAACTTATACGCTGCCTAAAAGATATCATAGGCATAGATTAATGAAGGCCATCTACAAGACAAATAAAGAGAATATACCTATACCATACTCCTAAGGTTAATTACTTTCCACAAAAGAAAAAGTTGTCTTTTTATCATTTGTTTTATTGTAGGACTTGGGAATGCTTTTCCCAGTCCATGAAGTGCACAATGTATGCTGGGGGCTTTGTAAACTTGTAACAAGGACAATCTAATCATAGCAAATAGCTTGACCACCCCTCACCTTCTTAAATAAAGCTTGGACCCTTGTTCTTCCTTGCTCACAGAAAATTCATCTCCCTAGTCACATATGCTAACAAAATTGCAAGGTCCAAGAGCTTGTACATACATACTCATATATCCCAAATGCACTAAACCCAGGGAGAAGTTGGCAAATTGGTGAAGTGTTGTCCCATAGTTGCAGATTCATGGCTGATCTTGTTTTTTCGCCATGATGGCATGGAGTAGGGTATTTGGTTCATTTCCATCCACTAGTGTAATTTCGCGTGCTTTGCACAATGTTGTGTGCTCATTGGTGTAATTGTTCATGTAGGTAATATAGTTCAAATTAAGATTTAGTTATGGAAATAAAGAAGTCGTAAGAGTAAGTAATTGAATGAAAGGTCATTTTTACTATATAAAAAAGAAGATAGTATTTTTATAAGCAATACAAAAGGAGTTCTTGTATGGAAAAAATAACATAAAGAAAGCTATTTTGGAGTACCAAAATATTTATAATTTTGTAGACTCAAATAATTAATTAAGGCTATTGTAATTTCATAGATCATGCAAATAATTTAATCCAACATATGCACTAAAACTAAAGAGAGTCACAAATAGCTCAACCTTGTTAAAAATAAAAAATAAAAAGGATTATAAGGAACAGTATTTCTGATTCCATCAGGACAAATTAAACATTGCATAAACATAGATCAAAGAAATATGTATTTGGATTAAAATATAAATTCCTTCTCAAACAATAGCAACAATAATCAAGATAATGTCATGGATTAGATTCTAAAAGTGTGCGAATAATGAAGCTTTTTCGTCCTTGTGTTTTGGAAAATAACTGTAAAACCTTGCCGCAAGAGAGCCTTTCTCCAAATATTGTACAAAATTAGAGCTCAATTTGCTGAGAGCACACAACAAACTATCAAGCATTGATGCTGAAATAGACAGAACCATAAAAGTAAAACAATTAGAAAATCCCAGAAAGAAGAGACCACTCAAAATACTTACGATTTGAAGAAGTTCTAACGAAATCATAGTCTAGGGTTATGAAAATTATGAAATCTAAGAGAATCTGACCACATGCATATTTCTTCATGTGTAAGAATCTATGATTGAGAAATTGATGCGTCTATCTTCGTCTGAATTACAGAGGGATCGATGAGAGAGAGATCGGGAGAGATCTAGGAGGAATGCGAGAGAGAGATAAGGATTTCTTTCTTTCTAATGGTTAGATTGAGAAGATGTATCTTTTTCTTCTTAACAAAGCAAAGAGGGACTAAAATACCCATGAAAAGCCTCTTCTTCTTGACTAAGCAAAGTAGGACCTAAAATACCCCCAAAAAACCTTTTCTTCTTGACTAAGCAAAAGAGGACCTTAAATACCCTCGAAAAAGCCTTTTCTTCTTGACTAAGCAAAGTAGGACCTAAAATATCCCAAAAAGCCTTTTCTTCTTAACTAAGTAAAGGAAGACCCAAAATATCTAAAATACCCTCGAAAAGTCTTTTCTTCTTGACTAAGCAAAGTAGGACCTAAAATAACCTTAACTCAAGACATCCAAAAGAAATTTGAATGACGAAATCTACAAAGGTAATTTTGTCTTTTAACATGGTAGCTTGGCTTGCCTTAAATTAGGGAAAAGAAGTTTTTTTTTGTACCTATGAAAAATAATATCCCTTAAATTAGGGAAAAGGAAGATTTTTTTGTACCTCCTTTTCTTCTTGACTAAGCAAAAGACCTAACACTGAAATGCCTAAAATACCCCCAAATCTTAACTCCACTATTGACAAACTACGAGGACAAATCGGTAATTTCACGGTGTGGCTTGGCTTGCCATCGTACGGTCTTTTAGATCTTCCAAATAAGGCGAAATGACAACCATGTCCTTCAACTCAAACTACAAGGGTAATCCTACGGGGGTAATTTTGTACTTTCACGGCGTGCCTTGGCTTCCCATCCTATCTTCTTTTATTACAAGTGTATTGATATATATACTCTAGAACAAGCATGTCTTCAGAGGAAGAGAAACTCCTTTCTGACTTGTCAAACGAATACATAGTAATCCTTACTAAATTTGAAGGAAAAAGAAATTCACACCCAGCCAGAGTGAAGAGGGGGAAATTAGAAGATTCAGACACATAACATGGTAAAAGAAGGACATCAGTAAATAACAAAGAAGGTAATTGGACTGAATTTAGAGAGTAAGTTCATCCCCAGAACCATAAACCGCAATAAATACTGTAGAATCACCTGGGTGTAATTCAGAGGATTTTTCTGCAGCTCAGTTATGCTAATCTCAATATCCTTCTTTGAATCCCGAATCAGTTGAGCCTTTGCCTTCTCTCCCAAAATAACATACTTACCCTCTTTATCAGGACCTGTCACAATACAACATTAAACTACTGAAATGGCTTCAACCTTTATGATGTTATGTTTTCAAAAGAAATGACGTAATGATAAGCAAGAATACCGGCATTCAATTTATGAAGAGCCCTGCTCATCTTGACTGATGTGGAATTAATTCCACCACAAAGACCCTTGTCCGAAGAAATTGTAACAATAACATTCTTCTTGACATCAACACCTGGTAATGCAACAAAGTGAAGGCAAGCAAAATTTGAGGACTGAATTAAAGATGCAGTACATAGAAGGTTCCCACCAAGCTAATCCAAAAAGAACCACAGCCAAACTTCCACAATATCAAGTTATCAATACAGGACACTCTTAGAACCTTCCATAGTAAAGCTTGAGTTACAAACTTACATGGAATCACCTCTTACAACCAAAAAAATAAAAAAACATACATGGAATCTAATTATTTCTTTTAATAAGTTCAGAGGAAGACCTTTTCTTCTCCCAACCCCATGTAATATGCACCGCATTCCTAGATGATGATTGGCCCCTCCCTCCCTCCCTCCCTCCCTCCCTCCCTCCCTCCCTCTCTCTCTCTCTCTCTCTCTCTCTCTCTCTCTCTCTCTCTCTCTCTGTGTGTGAGAGAAGACCCCTAAATTTCCAAACAATCAACCATTCTTGGATCAGCATGAATAGAATTAAACAGCGGCAATGTATATGCAGACAATTTCATCTCTCCCCCAAACCTAGCAAGTAGCAATTTGTACATAAGTAATCTACTTTTTGTTATCTATGGATAGGCATGTATGTCTTGATGTATAAAGATGAGAATTTCATTATCAGGAGGGAACACATATGGTTCGGAGATCCCGCTAGTTACAAATCCTGCAGCCGCCACTGTGTGCCCATAGCCTAAGCTTAGCCTGTTAGGGAGATTTGATGCCTGAAGACACTTACACATGCTCCTCATACCAGAGTCCATGCAACACAGACCTCAAGAAATCATCTTCCATTCAAGATCCTAATGTTTTCTTAATACAAGAAAGATTCCTAAGAGACAACCCATACTAGGATTCTTCACATACAAAAACAGAAGGTAAACAAGAAAAAAGATAAGGGGAGAGAAAAACGAGAAGAAACAATATCGATCGATCGAGAGAGCAACAAACCAAGACTCGTCAGTCATCACCAACAATATCTATTAACTACAAATGCATCATAAACAAGAAATCATAGTTTTGCACCCAAAAATGGCACCCAACACATAAGAGACACCTATGAACTACCAAATGGCCCTTCGCAGGACCATGACAGCAACATAACATTTTCATACAAATTGATGCACAAAGAATGGAAGAAGCATGAACATTTCCTAGAAAACTACCACATTATATGCAGACAATTTCATCTCTCCCCCAAACCTAGCAAGTAGCAATTTGTACATAAGAAATCTACTTTTTGTTATCTATGGATAGGCATGTATGTCTTGATGCATAAAGATGAGAATTTCATTATCAGGAGGGAACACATATGGTTCGGAGATCCCGCTAGTTACAAATCCTGCAGCCGCCACTGTGTGCCCATAGCCTAAGCTTAGCCTGTTAGGGAGATTTGACGCCTGAAGACACTTACACATGCTCCTCATACCAGAGTCCATGCAACACAGACCTCAAGAAATCATCTTCCATTCAAGATCCTAATGTTTTCTTAATACAAGAAAGATTCCTAAAAGACAACCCATACTAGGATTCTTCACATACAAAAACAGAAGGTAAACAAGAAAAAAGAAAAGGGGAGAGAAAAACGAGAAGAAACAATATCGATCGATCGAGAGAGCAACAAACCAAGACTCGTCAGTCATCACCAACAATATCTATTAACTACAAATGCATCATAAACAAGAAATCATAGTTTTGCACCCAAAAATGGCACCCAACACATAAGAGACACCTATGAACTACCAAATGGCCCTTCGCAGGACCATGACAGCAACATAACATTTTCATACAAATTGATGCACAAAGAATGGAAGAAGCATGAACATTTCCTAGAAAACTACCACATTGATGAACAGTTGTCGGCAATGCCCGAATATGTAGCAAGCACAAAACCAAACATAATCAACATATACTTACAATTTTTAGAACTGCATAAAGTCAGATGCATATATTACTGTATACGAACCAGATGCATATGAACATGAGCTACCTATTTCCTGGAGGACCTACACATGCATGAAACATGCATTGGATATGGTTCTAAAGTCTAAACCTATTTATACATCCCTATAAATGTCTCCAGAAAAACAGGGTACCAAAGGCACGAGGCTTCTGCTGCTGCAAGATTTGGCGAAGTGTTGGATGTACGGAGCCTTACCAACGCAAGGGATAGGCTATTTCTGCCATTTGAACCCATAAACACCACGTCACACGGGCAAAATTATCGTTTCGCCCAGGGCAACAGATGTCTCAACTTCAACATAAATGAATAAAAGCTACTACTTCAATTTCATGGGTATTGTTATTGTCGCTTAATGTTTCCCCATCCCACTGCTATATCACCTTATAAAGCTTAGTTGTAAAAATAGAATACAGAATAAATAGTTGTAACTCTTTAGATAATAAATGTAAACACATTCATAGAAAATTGTAAGTTGTTAATTTTAACAACTGTAGAGACCACATCATTCCTTTCGTATTTTGTGTCCATAATCATGCTTCTTAGTTGTTGAATCAACACTGCACACTTGTCAGTCGAGAAACTAACAAAATTGCATTGACACCCAAGAAAATTATATCATACGGGAAAGACAAAGATTAAAATCTACATTTGGATTAATGAAGTACAAATCCAATTACAGCTCCTATAAATTGCATTCAAGAACAATATCATCTCTAGTCATCTACTTTAATCTAACTCTTGCAACGGCTTACCACTCAGCATTAAAAATCCTCAATTATGCAGCATCAAAATAAAAATGGCACAAATCGTGCTACCTACAGTTAGGGCATCACAATGATGCAATTTAAATATGTACGACCCAATTTTTCTCTTCAAACATGGAGAGTACAAAGAAATCAATAGATAGTCTTGACAATTCAAAAGTAAAACTGAATATTCCTTCGGCAAAAAGCAAGCAAATAAAATCATAAAAATGTAGTAGGTGGATTTGAGCACTGAAGTGTTATTGAAAAACATACTTGGGGTGTCACCAAGAAGTGCAGTAAATGGCTGCCATAGGCCACGGGAATTCTCAGCCCTAACTTGAATAGCTCGCAGCTTAGATGCTGCAACCATTTTCATCGCCTTGGTAATTTTCTGGATGCTCTTCACACTCTTCATCCGGTTTCGGACTGCATAAAAAATAACAAAAATTAACAGTCACAAGAAAGAGTTGAATAGCATGAAGAAATAAAGCAGGTTAAGTCTAATCACTGATGTCACAACTGAAGTACATCAGCACCAATCGAATAATGCTGGTTCTTACCAATTTGGGTAGAAATAGAACGAACTCCGAAAGAGACCTGCTCCCTGCCCACCCAAGTGAATTTGTTAAGAGGACTAGAATTGCATAGAAGATCATACTAAAACTTCTCGCAGTGAAATGAACATCTCATTAGCTGTAATGCATGACCAAGAAAAACTAAGCAACAAGAATCACCAAAATCGACTCAAACTTCATACTCTTCATGGTGATCTCACACACATTGTTTGGTAAATCATCATCAAGGCAATCAATCAGCATAATTAAGAATTACCAAGGAAATGAACACTTAAGAATTGGGTTTATCTATGCCGAAGTTATGTTTGTCTCCACTATCGGGGTTGGTGACAACATGAAATGGGGAATCCCCAGAGAAATTGGAACATAAATATGCATCTTACAGTAACCATAGTTGGTTCCACCTATTTTCACTTCTCTCTCTGCAACTGTTGGTCTTTAAACCAAAGATCATTGATAAACATTACCTCCTCACTCATCTCCATAACTCCAACTTTTAAGGCATTGTTTGCAAACAAATGGGAACAACAAAGAAGAATTAAGTAACATAGCAAAACTCATAGCTGATATTGAGAAACCAGCAGGTTTACAAACAGTTAAAGAACCCATAATGATGCCCCCAATATACCTTAACAGTTTCTTTATTTTCTCTTTGACTACTTTGCGTGGCTGAAACTTTTCATGAAATCCCAATAGAAAAACGATGATGGTACTAGATCAGCCTAAAGTATTTCCAGAAAGTAACCCCAATTGGCTGACAAAAGTTTTTCACACCCCATGAAGAGGCCCCAAAGTGAGCAGCAGCAGCAATGCAAACATTTTGTGGTAGAATCCAACTCATCCCATTCGGCTTGTGAACACATTTGGAGAACCTTTCCCTAGATAAACATGTATTCGTTGAATTGGTCATTGATTTTTAAATGGTCTTTCCTATGTTACATTGTCTCAGGTGCAGGTGTTGTGTGCGTGTATGTGTGTATGTGTCGAATTCATCTAATTTTCATATCAAGGACACGGGGACACGCAAGACATTTGTATTTTCTGCCAAACAATCACTTATAGCTCCAAAATTTCATTAACCACTGCAATAAACCATGGTGCACTCAACTTTAGAGAAGACTTAAGCAATAAGAGTATGAAAGGAAAAGGAAGGAGAAAAGACAGTTAGATTAAACAAGTACTGATAAAAAAATCAATATTCAACAAAAGATATATAGAAGGTAACATATACTCCTAAGTATCAAGGGATTCAAAGAAAAATAAGCATTAGAACGGAACGCCATGGATCTTTTGAGGCTACCAAGAATTTAGGTGGACTATTTGTAATGCTACAGGGGTACCATAAAAGACATCATAAAAATCATGTACTAAACAGTATGTGTCGAAAATTTGAGGATTAGCTCATCCGGTCATATGCGCATTCTTCAACAGTATACTCCTCCCTCCCACAACTTTTATTCATCACCTCTTTTGCCAACAAAGAAAAAAACGGAACAAAAATGAACATCCCTAGATCCATAATTACCCTTACGTTTCAAGCTATACCAATGCCTGTAATTTTCCTGTCGTGTATACAACAACACAGGTACAATCACCCTCGAACACTACAAGTCAACTCCATAAGATAAACTACTGACAATCGATCGTAATAAAAAGCATCGAAAAGTAGGAATCCAACAAACAAACAAACAAAAGAACCCTAGAAAATGAAGGCGTAGCCATCAGTAGGGAGAAATGGGGGGGGTAGGATCGTACTCGGAAGGAGCGAGGGAGGAGCGGAGATTGGGGGATGAGATTAGAGTGGAGACGCGCTTTCCCTCTCGCCTCAACGCAGTCATCGCCATTTCTGCAGCGATTCGATCCCTTCGTCTTCTTCAAGAGTTTGGAGCTTCTTGTTTTTGTAGATCGAAGCTTTTGATTATCAGATATAGGGTTTCGTTTTCCAGCAGCTGCAAATATGCACGCCCAACTGGATGCGAATCAGGGGCTTTTTTACAAACACCAAACTCACAAGCTGCAAAACTTATTTGTTTTTTAAGTATTTTTTGAAACTTTTTTTTTTTAGTTTTTCGTCGTAATTTGTAAGGTAAATCGTTTGTCTCGATGAACTTGACGAGACAAATTGGAAAAGTATAAAAATATTGATCGATGTTAAAAAAAAAGTTCATGTAAGACAATACTTTACAAAAAAAATTCTCCCTCCGTCCCATAAAATTAGTCTTTTACGAAACTACGTGCAATTTCAAACTTAAAACTAATGTATTTACAAAAATAATTTTAAAATTTTTTTGCACGATTCAAAAAATCTCCTCAAGATCTATCAAACAAGATTTATATTATACGAAAAATTATGAAAAGTGATTTCGGCACTCCACTTTTAGCCATTGGCACTTTATTTTTTGTCCTTATCCTATGTGAAATTACCAAATTCTATATCATTTATTTTGTTAGTGTTCATCCACTTTAAAGGATATTGTTGTAAATTCAAATAGGAAAAAGACAAAAAAATGGAGTGCCAATGGCTAAAAGTAGAGTGTCAAAATCAATTTCCAAAATTATTTCGGTGAGTACATTATTTTTAAGCTTAAAAATTGCACGTAATTTCGTAGGGGATTAACTTTAGGGGACAGAGAGTAGTTATTTGATACTTTTTTAGTCTTTAGTGAGCTTTTTTTCTTTAGATTATAATTTCTTACTTTTAAACTCTTCCTGTTGAGACGGATAATTAATTCAAAAAATATAACGCAAATACAACAAAAATTCAAAAAAAACAAACAAGCGATAATAATGTCCATGTTCATTAAACAAGAGATTATAGAAATTAATTTTCTCCGCCCTCTCTCTTTGATTTTATTCTCTCTCAAACTACCTATCTTTTTGTTTTCTAATTTTCTCTTCATTATGACTAACCATCAATCTGGATTGATAAACTTGTCATTTTAATTTGATGAATTATCATCATTCAAATATATTTTAGGAGAATTTCCAATTGACTAAAAAAATAAAAAATTTAGGTGATAAACTTATTAAATTGTAGACATATAATTAGGGCAAAGCCCAAAGCCCAAGGAGGCTACCGCCTAGGGCATCTAAATTTGGGGCCAAAAAATAGGGGCCCCTTTCTAAATATGTATATATATTTATTGTTCAAAATATATGAAAGGTGCCTTCGATGGTTCAGCGGTAAAAAGAGATCTTCCCCACGAGTCTGGCTATGATGCTCCCAGGCAGTTTTGGGAGTATCATACTCCCAATGAATTACAGCATTTGGATTGAAAATAAATAAATCACAGCCCTTGGATCAAAACTAAAAGTAGGGTGATTTTGTTAAAACCGATGTGGTTTTGACCAAAAAAATGAAAGATTACTTACCACAGAAACAGACAACACTTATCATTGATTAAGACAACACTTACCATCGTATAAGGCAAAACTTACCACACAAATAGGCAATACTTACAACAACCGGTTGGTCAGTTAAGAAGTTACCATTAATTTTAAAAAAAGTACCCTATTTTTTGGCCAAGAAATTTGGGAATTTTGGGGATATATATATTCACACCACTTTAAGCTATATACACCATATATTTTGCCTTTTTTGCTAAGAATTGGGTAGTGGAAAACCTAAAAAATTGTGTTCAATTATAAATCTTGTTTAAAATTTTAATTTGTTATGAAGATATAATATAATTAGAAGAATTATCTAAAAACAAAAAATTTGACAAATATTTTTCATAATTTCTAAATAACATTATAAATGTATTTAATTAATTTATTTTTGAATAACCATTTATTATATATATGTTTAAGTAATTTACTTTTAAATATTATGGAAAAACTATATTATAGATATATTTACTTTTAAGTAAGTTTACTTTTAAATAACCATTTATTTTATATATATATATATATATTTTAATAGTACCTACCACATTAAATTTTATTTGAATCTACTTGAATTACTTTTATGATAAATTAAATAAAAGTATTTATATTAATAAAATTACTTTTAAAAAAAGGATCAAATAAATGAGATATTTCAATTTACTGGTTCATTAGTGGTTATTGCTACATTGGCCAAGTGATCAATGTTAACCACAAAGACTGTTACTCCTTCATTTGTCAATTGATCAATGTTAACCATTTTTGAAATTTGCTAATTGTATAATTTGAAGGATTGAAATAGATAAGTCCGTGGTTAATCAATTAAACAAATTAGTCAGACTACTTTAGCCAATTTTATTAATTTTCACTAATCACTATCAATCTTTATCATTGTTAACTACCACACCTGCCAAATATGATTTTAATCGATTCAAATCGTCTGATCAATTGGCTGAACATATAACTAGATCAATCAATTACAAATGAATCAATCCTTGTTGATTGATCGCTGCTAAGTATATTAGTATCAACACTATTAGTTGTTAGATTTGTAAATTTTATCATATTGATCACTATAAATTATATTAATAAATGGTACCCAAATCTATTCTTGAATGGTACGCTTGTAATTAATGAGTAAAGATTGGAGATGCTCTTAGTGGTTACTCCTACATTTGCCAAGTAATCAATGTTAACCATCGAGACTGTTACCCCTTCATTTTCCAAGTAATCAATTTTGAAATTTGCTAATTGTGTCATTTGAAGGATTGAAATAGATAAATCTCACTAGTTTAACAATTAATTAGTCTACTTTAGCTAATTGTATTAATCTTCACTAATCACTATCAAAATCTGATCCAAACAAATAGTTTCACAATTGTGAAACACTTATTCGAGATTCTTCAATTTATGGAAGATAGACCCAAATGCATTATGGTCATCATTATGGTGGATATAGTCGATAAACTCATTGGTTTATGTATGTGGTACACTTTAAACATGCATGTGTATACGTACTTGTTTCATTACCTTTTCAAAGCAAAAAGAAAGAACAAAATGAGAAGGTCATGCGTGTGCTTACTAAAATCTGGGCATACTTCCTATTTCCATAGCAATACTTATCATATAAATAGGGTGTGCTTACTAAAAGCTGGGCATACTTACCATTTCCATAACAATACTTACCATATAAATCGGGTGTGCTTACTTAAATCTAGGCATACTTACCATTTCAGTAACCATACTTACAGAAATCTGGGCATACTTACCATTTCCATAGCAATACTTACCATATAAATACAGCAGGACATCCAACTCTCGTAAGTGCCTGCGGCCATCTTATTCAATCTTCTCTCTCCAATTGTTTAGCTTCTCTATATCCTTCTTTTGAGCATACCCACTTCCTCGACTTTACAATACCAACATTGTCCTTGTGCATATTATAATTTCGAATACTAATCTATATTACATACTGTAGTGGATTGAAATAATCACGGTTTGGAAGGGTCAAAGGGGTCATCGAGTAATCTTACTATTTAGTTGTCTCAGTTCGTCTGTAACGTCATTACGAGTCATGGGAAGGTATCGCACTGTTTTGCCGAACATTAGCATACTCCTATAGTAAGTATGACATTAATGACAGGTATGTATACATTTATATATATCATCATTAGTGTCATATTACCTACCATATTAAATTTTATTTGAATTTATTGTATTACTTTTTATGATAAATTAAATAAAAATATTTATTTTAATAAAATTACTTTTAAAAAAGGATCAAATATATGAGATATTTCAATTTACAGTTTCACTAGTGGTTACTCCTACATTAGCCAAGTGATCAATGTTAACCTCAAAGACTGTTACTCCTTTATTTGCTAAGTGATTAATGTTAACAATCATATAACCATTTTTGAAATTTGCTAATTGTGTAACTTGAATGATTGAAATAGATAAGTCTGTGGTTAAGCAATTAAACAAATTAGTTAGCCTACTTTAGCCAGTTATATTAATTTCACTAATCACTATCAATCAACATCATTGTTAACTACCACATCTACCAAATATGATCAATTAGTTGAATATATAACCAGATCAATCTGTGACACCCCGCTTTCCGGTGGCCGGCGGTACTGCAGGATGGCAGGCTCCGTCCGGACGGGAAGGGGGGCAAGTTATAGTTTATAAGAAAAGATCCCTCCTACTTGTACAAGGCCTTTTAAAGCCGTGAGGGCGGGTCAAAGCGCATAGGAACTTCGCAGTTAAGCGTGCTCATCCTGGGGTAATCCTAGGATGGGTGACCTACTGGGAAGTCTATGGGCTTTGGGCGTCCAAAGCGGACAATATTGTACAAAGATGGAGCGGGTCGTTACACAATCAATATTGTACAAAGATGGAGCGGGTCGTTACACAATCAATTACAAATGAATCAATTCTCGTTGATTGTTCGCTGCCAAGTATATTAGTATCAACACTATTAGTTGTTAGATTTGTAAAATATATCATATTAATCACTATAAACTATATTAATGAAATTGAATAGCCTAATTTCATTAAATACTACCATAAATTCAATTGAGAATCCTATAAAATTATTCAATAGCTATTAAACGAAAATATATTTATCGTTCGATTTTGTTGTAAAAATCAAATTATAGCATTATTTTATAAAATATATTAATTAAATTTGTAAGCTATCAAAATATTAATAAATATCTTGTTTTTTCCATAATATTTAAAACTAAGTTACTTAAATATATCTATAATAAATGATTATTTGAAAATTAATTAATTAAATACATTTATAATGTCATTTGAAAATTATGGAAAATATTTTTCAAATTTTTATATTTTCATAACAAATTAAAATTTTAAACTAGATTTATAAATGAACACCATTTTTTAGATAATTCTTCTAATATATAAATCCCTAAAATTTGCAAAATTTTCCACTAAAAAATCAGGTACTCTTTTTCTTTTTTTTATACTTAATGGTAACTTGTTATCTGACCAACCGGTTGTAGTAAGTGTTGCCTGTTTGTGTGGTAAGTGTTACCTTATACAATGGTAAGTGTTGCCTTAGTGAATGGTATAAGTTGCATGTTCTGTGGTAAGTAATCCTCCATTTTTTTGGTCAAAACCGCCTTGTTTTTAACAAAACTACCCTATTTTTAGTTTTTGGTTTTGATCCAAGAGCTGTGATTTATCTATTTTCAATCCAAGGGCTGTAATTCATTGGGAGTATGATGCTCCCATACCACTTGGGAGCATCACAGAAGTTTTGCTTCCCCACAGAATGCTGTTCGAATATTGGTGGGTTCCTTTTGTTTTTTGCAAGTGTTTTTATGCCAAAAATACATTTTTTTTAGAGTGTATACGACAACTATAATTCTATTGCGGCAATTGGAACTACAATGTTTCGAACCAGTCTCAAATAGGATACATAGCACAACCTAAGCCATTAAGGGCTCGATTGGATTATGTGTTAGGAGGGTGTATTTGTAACAACCCGGATTTTCAACCCAATTTTTTTTATATAATAGCGTTAATATTATTATGTCTTAATTATTATTATTATTATTTTTTTCCTTATTAGATAAATACAAAAAAAAAGATAATTATCCTATCTTAATTATCACTTTTATTTATTTTTAATTGCATGCATGCTTAAAACTCCTTCCATCTCGCCCTCTCCTACTCCTACTCGATCTCTACCTCTTTCCTGATCAGATTTTCGTCCATATCACGTTCATATCAAAACCCAAGGAATAGAAATCCTTTTCGAATTCAAACTCATCACCCTCTTCCAAATTTCCCTATAAATATCCCATAACTCTAACCTTAGGGTTCACCACGAAATTCCCCACACCCTACCAGTCCAGAAGAGAGAGAGAATTCGAAGAAAATTGAACTCCAATCCATGGAGTTTTAGAGAGAGAAAGAAAGAGAAAAGTGGGTTTCATAGCCACGACCAACCAAAACCCGAATTGATCATTCCAATCGACTTCTACAACTCCAATCATCCCCAAACATCATTCAATTCGAGCCCAAGGTCCCCTGATCGCCAAAACCGGAGTTGTCTTCTCCAAACGTTTAAGATTCGTTTTAAATCAATCCGACCAGATTCGAGGTATTATAATCCCTTCCAATCCCTCCTCTAAGTATATTAAATGTTTTTATGCTTAACCCAATAGCCCTCGTAGTTCCATGCATCGAAACCGTAGCCGAAAAACCAAAAAAACGATTTCTGACAGCAACCTTGTGGCCGCGACCTTCGGGTTCTCCAGCCGCAAGAACCTAGCCCCCGAACCTTGCGGCCGCGAACTCTGACCGGTCCAACCTCGCGGTTTGGACTGTTTTGGTTCGAATCGACTTTTCGACATCCCGAACAATGTTTTCAACTCCCGATCTATTTTTCCTAGACTTCTAACACCTCAAAGATCATAACTTGTTAATATCATATTTTTTATTTTTTTATCTATTTATTAGTTATTTATTTGATTTCTTGTAAAAGTTTACAAACAAAAAATCTTTGCAACCTTATAAACCATTTTATTAATTCCCGAAATATTTTTTTTAGATTCTTTACATTCCAAAGATGATATGTTGTTAGCCTCAACATATTTTATTTATTAAATAATTTATTACCTATTTATTTTACTTTTGACGACTTTAAAAATCGTTTTTATTTTTAAATTAATCTCACGACCCTTCGGACTCGATTTTGACACTCGATCCCACTGTGAAGAAACATAGGAACCTTTTTAAGGTCATGTTAATTATTTCTAATATTATTATTTATTTATTGTGTTCATTATGATCTTTAATCAATTTAATTTCCTAAATAAAATTTATACAAGCTTAGATTATATTCTTTTATTAAAACTTTTATTTAATAAAAGTTCCTTGCCTTATTAATAAATTGTTGGTCATACAGGATTAAGGACAACAGCCATTCATAAAAGGCTATGTGATTCTTTTTATGATTATTGTTTATTCCAATTATTATTCAGATTGCTTATTTATCATTCCAACCTTTGATTGATCTGTTAGATTGGACCCTAGAGACATGGGGTGGTATGCGAAATAGAAATCACTTAAACGATGTTAGTTAATGGATGAATTGGAAAGTTTTTGTTTTAAACGGCCTGCAGGCGTGATTTTGAAATATGATGAGATTGTGATGAGAATTGAAACTGGTGAGAGTCCAGTAATGAATTGATATACTGGCGAGAGTCCTGGCGAGAGTCCAGTGGTAAATTAAGAGTCCTGGCGAGAGTCCAGTGGTAAATTGAGAGTCCTGGCGAGAGTCCAGTGGAACATCGAGAGTCCTGGCGAGAGTCCAGTGGAAAATCGAGAGTCCTGGTGAGAGTCCAGTGGTAAATTGAGAGTCCTGGCGAGAGTCCAGTGATGATTGTGAAGTGGTATATAAGATAGGCGAACCCTAGTTATGATGCAGGCATGATAAGCTTTCCCCTTGTTGTAGTTATTGGGGTGCACACTCGGTATATAACTTAGGTGTATCTGCGACAGCAAAAGGAAGTGAACTCATGGGAATGAGCATGACTAGCGGTTGAGGGAGGAAAGATCTCGTGGATTGAGATCTTAGACTACACGATAGATTAATGGATAGTAATAAATCGATCAATATGATATATCTCTGTTTTACATATGCATACCATGTTTATCTTGCTGATTGCTAGTTGTAAAGTAAGAGGGGTGGTGGGGTTGGATTATTCTACTGGGTGATTTATCACTCACGGATACATCTGTATCCTGGTAAATCGATTGCTTCGGCGATCAATTTGCCAGAGGGCGCAGGATTCAATGGAGAGGATTCAACGATGGTGCAGTTCCACAAGAAGAATATCAGGAAAAGAGATCGAGTATGCTTGGGATCCGTATCAAGCCTAGAGTCGGCTCTGAAGTTAATGTATTTCGAATCAGTAAATCTATCTTGAAATTGTAATAGCTAAACCTTTATTTTGAAAAATTATGTTTATTTAGCAAATTTTCTTAAGAAATCATTTTATATTACTTCCGAAAAATCGGGGCGTTACAGTATTGGGCTATACACCTGGATGTGGGGTTGACATGACTTGTTTAGCGCCTGTTTGGATGCCATTTTTTCCCTGTATTAGCTCATCCCTATTTTTCATTTTTCCCTGCGAAGCCGGATTTGGGGCCATAGATTATTGCCATCCTACATACTCATCTTAGTAATCTAAGAAATAATTTATTTTTCACTCGAATAGATTTAACCGTTCGAAGTTCTTGGTTTGAAAGGTATGATTCTATGTGTAAATATAAAAATAAAGTGAAGGAATAAAAAAAAAACTAACATTCCCATAACCATTGTGATTTTAATTAGATTTATTCATATTTATTTGAAATTCTATTTTTTCCTGTATTCTAACGAATAAGGAAGGGAAAACAAGAAGTTTTTCCACGCACATAAATTTTTTGTTACATGAAAGAAATTCATATAAACCTAAGCTCATTGACGTGGTGCAAAGCTTGCAGAAACACAAAATTAGCACGAGTTAAGATCCGTTGATTCGGGCATAAATACCCGGAAATCAAATCCTTCTTCGAACATGTTGATTTTAAGAATACCCAAGAATAAAAGTATCAAACACTTCGTTGGTTCCGTAAAATACCAAAAAAAATTGGAAGATAAAGAGATACTCTCTTTGTTATAACTCGGTATTATTCAATTTGGGTCAACTCCCTTTTGCACAAGGCTTGCAAACATATTTATAATACCATACTTGACTCTTAATCTACCCAAGACACAATACATAATCTAGAACTAATCTTTGGACTTCTTTTGCTTACACAAAGTACATATACAAAACCAAAATGACTCTTTAATTGACTAAATGACTTCAAAGATATTAACTAGAAATCAAATAAGCGCTTAGATTAAACCTGAAATTGATTTGGACTTGATTAGAATCAGAACGTCTTAAAATGCTATGTCGCGCCTCCATTATTTCCCCCCGCTAAAACTGGTCCAAATACTGGTCAATTGATGGCCTTGTGTGTCTGTGTGAGGTTGTTTTTGGAGATATGGTTATTTTTTTGGGTTCATTTCTTTTTGCTTTGGTTCATTGGTTGATTACTTGTTAGTCGTGTAACTGTTTGGAGATCGTTGGGGTAGGGTATAAGCAGGACCGGCCCAAGGGTGAGCCCAGCAAGTCCTTGGGCTTGGGCAACCCCCTTGGGCTAGAGCAACCCAAAATAATTTTTTGTGTCGAAAAATACAAAGGCCCAATACGTGTAAACTAAAGGCCCATTCCAAGGGAAAAAAAGGTTGTGCAGTCAGACAATACAAATTGGGAAAATGACGGCCCATAACGTATTTTGATAATTAATACTCGTCAAGAATAAGTTAAGAACATTTGTTAATATTGAAAATGTTTTTGATGGATATTAATTATCAAAAAATATCATTAGCTGTCATTTTCCCCTACAAATTCACACGTTGAATCAAAACACGTCAAAGCCGTCATTTTCCCCTTACAAATTCACGCGCTGATATTCAACTTTTGTCTGACACGCTCCAAAACCATCATGACATTTTGTACTTTTTGCATATTACAACTTCAACCCAAATGTATTTTACCTTTCCCATTTACCTCACTTCTTCTCCTCCTTACAACTTCAATGTATATATGGTATTTTACCTTTCTCATATACCCCTCCTTCCTCTCATTGAAATATAAGAGTAATTCCATTTGGACCAAAATCATTCTATTTGGACTGAAAATAGATTCTAGCTCTTTTAATTATCTTTTCAAACTCTTATATAAATATTACTAAATCGTAAATCTAATTTGTATTTTTTTCACTAAATCGTAAATCTAATTTGTATTTTCACTCACCAACCCTTCTCTCTGCTCCCTTCGCCCCATTTATATTTACTTTTTATTTTACTAGCTTAATAGGTAGTTTTTTTTGGGTAAATCGCTTAATAAGTAGTTATCCTCATTTTTAACCTATTGCTCAATTTAATTGCTTTCTATTATGTAAAGCACAAAATATGTGAAAAGATATGCAAATGAGAAGATCAAGCAATGTGATTTGAGTTGCTTTCTATTATGTGATTTGAACCATACTAATAAATTCACTCTAATTAACTCACCAAAATGGAAGATCAACTATAACCGAGGTTGAATTTTGAATTTTTCTATGTAATCCAAGCTAAAAGCACAATGTATCATTGTTTTTGTTTTTATTTTTTTTACTTGTTTTTATTTTTTTTCCCGACTTGATACTTAGTGGGCAACCAAGCTTGAGGTTGGGTTTGGGCAACCCAAATGTCGGGGTCAGCACTGGGTATAAACTTAGTTGGGATGTTATTCTCTTATTACAATGGCATTTGCTTTTGTTCCTTTTAATCTCTGTATCCCGTGAAAATGACGGCCAATAACGTGTTTTGATAATAATACACGCCAAGGACATTTTCAGCATTAACAAATATTCTCAGCATGTTCTTGACGGGTATTAATTATCAAAACACGTCTTGGACCGTCATTTTCCCTTAGGGATTTTGTAACGCCCCCATTTTCGGGTTCGTTAATTAAACATTTTATTGAATTAAAAGGCTAAGAGTCAAGCACATTATTACAACATAAGTCTTACTAGAGTACTTTTTATTACACAAGGATGGAAATTCTAGGGTATTCTATTACTCCGCTTCTTCCTCCATCCTAGCAACCTCTTCGGCTCCAAAAGCCTCCAATGTGTACTGTTCACCTTGCTCATCAATTAACTCTGACACATTATACCAGCGTCGCCCCCAGTATAATATGTCAGGGTCACCAAAAAGGTAACACCGTGAGCTACAAGCTCAATAGAATAAACCATACCCACTAACTCTTAACTTATAGCAAGGAAGCATATAAACAATTGCACATGCTCATTCAACAACATAGTTAAATAATGACACATCCACATTCGATATCTTGATTAGCGTTGGTGTCAATGCCTTTTCTCGAGTTTCTCCTACGCGACTCGTCGTAGACCGTGTCAACCTTTTCACCTTTACCAAAACCACAATTTCCAAAGTTTCTTTCACAAATTGTTACTAACGAGGCTACCAAGTCCGGCTTCATTAGCAACACACACGATGGCTACCAAGTCCGGCCATATCATGGTTTTCAAAACATACTCTTTCAAATCTTGCATTGATTCCTTTTCGCGGAGAAACAAGCCATATTTCCACATGAGACTACCACGTCCGGCCCCATTGGAAATCTTCGCAATGAGCTACCAAGTCCGGCCACATTACGGTTTTCAAACACTTACACAACAACTACCAAGTCCGGTCATTATGTAATTTCAAAATATTTTTTCGCATGTCAATCCCATCCTTTCTTTAACCACACCCTAGGTGTCATGTTTCTATTTTCTCGGGTTTTGTGTCTCGTTCGCATGCCATGACTCCGCGGTAATTCTTTTCATACTTTAAGAAATCTTGAAACTAAAATAAGATCATCCAACTCTATATTCGCTATCATGCTCATATTAACACATAGTCATGCTCAATCACACTTAAGCATAACGCCACATGTACGGACGCCTTTGGAGTGATAAATCACTTATGCTTTAATCAACAATCACAAGTAATGTAAGTAAACATGTAATCATGCTCAGATCATCTAAGATCAAAATTCAATTACTTCAACTTAATCCAAAATCATGCTTTCTTAAGTTCAAAACAGCATATGTTTATTGAGTGTTTCTAACGTTATGCTAATCATGCCATGGTTAACCAAGATAATAACTCATAAACATTTCTAATCATGCTTAAGGAAAATAGATAAGATAATCTACGTATACTTAGGATTTCGAAAGCTTAGAATAATCTACCATCATTTCGAAATACGCATGCAATACGCTATACTTAGATTTTGGGAAGTATAGGAAAATTACACTATACTTAAAGTTAGGGCGTAAGGAGTATTCTACCGTTCTTCTTGGCGGTAGTGATGACTACGGAGTAAGGAAGGTACGTCGGTAGTCGGACGGAGTAAAGTCGTAAGAATGGCTTCGATAGCTTCGAAAGAGAAAAGTTTCTCTCGAAACTTGATCTTGACTAAAGCTACTAGAACTTTTGGATCGATATGGTGGTCGTATGGTGGTTTAGTGGCGGCACTAGAAGAGTTTCTTGAAGAACTAAGGAAGAACCTCAAGAACAACTAAGAACTAAGCAAGAACAACGAGAACAACAAGAACACTAGACTTTCTAGAGAAAAGTTGGAGCAATGCTTGAAGGTGTGAGTTCAAGGCTTGAATGGCTTGCTATTTATAGGCCAAGGTTGGTCTATTATCCAAGAGACAATCTTTCCCCTAACATTTGTTATCCAATGGTTAATAGATTGACTAGATTTGATGGTACTTAGATTGGGTGAGGTGTTGAGCTAAAGGACATGACTAGGCTTGTTTGTACACTTGCACACATCCCACAATCTCTCTCTCCCTCTCTCTCTCTCCCTATCTCTCTCGGCCTCTCTCTCTTTCTCTCTTTTTGGTTCAATGGAAGTACATGGTTGAAAGACTAATAGATTTTCCCTTATTCTTTCTTTCAATCTAGGACAAGGTTTAAGTTTATTCTATGGGGTTTGTGTCTAGTCTAGTACTTTGAAAGAATAAGAAAATTAGATATGGTTGTCCTTAGGGTTGAAAGAATAAGAAACCCTAGATATGGTTGTATATGGTGATGCAATGGGATGACCAATGCTAGATATGGGAGTACATTAGTCACACACATCACACTCTCTCTCCCTCTCTCAACCGGCCAACTCTCTCTCTCTCCCTCTCATCTCTCTCTCGGCCTCTCTCTCCCTCTCTCTCTCTCTCTTAGTCCAATGGACACCTAAGCATGTAAGGACTAAGGGTTGGTGGTTTGATTGGAAGAGTAAGGATTTTGTGTAAGTCAATCTAGTACTAATAATCTAATCTATGTCAACCTATTTCTCTCCTTCCATAAGTACAAGTACTTATATATATAGAATTAGGGTTTTGGAAGAGAAAGATCAAGAAGGTACAACACCATCTCTCTCTCTCTCTCCCCTATCTCTCTCTCTCTCTCTCTCTCCCCTATCTCCTCTCTCTTCTCTCGGATTCTCTCTCTCTCTCTCTCCCTCTCTCTCTTCCTCCCTTGGTTAATATATATACATATATTAGGTAGACTAAATAAAAGGACAAGGTACTACTACATGATCTTATCTTAAACTTTTAAGTCAAAATTCCTAATAGAATAAGCCTAAATGCCACCTATGTACTTATAAACTATATTCTATTACATAGTATCCTAGGATGACATATACATATTACATACTTTAATTAAATAAGTACATATCTTATCTAGGAAGTAATTAACTAAATTTAACCTAGTACTATAGCTTGACTTGGTGATGAGCACCCAACATTGTAGATATTTGGTGCGACTAGTCCCGTTCTATCTTGCTTTTATCTTATGTTTATTTAGCTTTTATAGCGATATTGCACGTAAGGTGTGTTTTTAGTGTTTCAGGTAAAACGTGCAAATAAGGCGCATTTCAACGCCATGGATGGCCCAAGTGCTTCCAAGTACCCGAAGACCCTGTCGGCCCCTTAAAATCTGTCTAAGTATGGAAAAATGACTTTCTGAAAAAGTTCTGATTTTTGAGATAAAAAATGGCGGTAATTGATCCTTGAATTTTTCTAAGAGTAACTACAAAGTTGCAAGGTTTTATTTGAAGAGCAAGGTCATGTTTCGAGCCTTTTCGTCTTGAGAAAAACATGCAGTTTTCCATTTTACACTAAAAGTGGGGGGTTGACATTTTGTTTTAATTGGAATCTTGAAATTCTGGTAATGTCATTGTTTCCAAATGGGGGGTACTTTCTTATTTTCATTAAATAAATTAAAGTAAAGAAAAGGTAAAAGAAAGGTTTAAAATGTCATCTTTACTTAACTTTAGAGAATGAAAATAAGGTGTCGGGTGAGCCAAGGGGTCGTCGGGTGCCAAGATTTGGAGGCTGGCCTGGAGTGCTGAAGCAGAGGATTCCGTATCGATACGGATATAACGCGTATCGATACGCGTTTGTCTCGTGGGGAAGCAGAGGATCTTGTATCGATACGGATTTGAGGTGTATCGATACGCGTTTGCTACTTGAACAATGGCATTTTGAGGATAGCTAGGTGGTATCGATACTTTGCTTATTAAGTATCGATACGGAGGCTTGTCGGTCAGATTTTTATCACCTTTTTGGCTTTCCATTTATGGAATAGTTGCTACTTTTGGTATGTTTTTGGGATATTTGTTAGGAGAGAAGATGAGTTGTATAAATACTCTCTTCTCTCTCACTTGTAAGAAGAAAGTAGTTAGTTTAGATTAGTCTTTTTCTTTCAAGAACTCCATTAATGTCTTTCAAGCTTTCCTAGCTAATTTCTTCAAGAACTCTTGTAAGTCTTTGTCGTTTGTTGATTTGTCGTGTATTAAAGTTGTTGCTACTCTCTAGATCCTTCTTAATATCAAGTTTATTTTCAATTTCATCGGTGAATCATGTCCTCTATTTTTACCATGCTTTGTATTCTTCTCGTTATGCGTGAGTAGTCGCTAAGGCTTGGCCGTGGGACGAATATCGTCTCGTGACTTTTGTTTATCTTGCTTTCCTCAACTCAAGACTTGAAGTTTGGTATGGAAAATAAGAAGAGTTCGCCTTTATGTAACAAAACTAGTCGATGTTAATCTCCGGTGATCATATGCTCGCTCATATGGTTCCGTGAGCGATGTCTCGGCTTGTGTTTGCCAAAAGAATTAATGAGCTCACTTGTTTTCCATACTTCATTTCTAGTCTTTTAATGGTTTCATCGCTAAATCTTCCGGTTGATAGCCTAAGCCGTGCGATTCAACCGAGTTTTTGTTGAGAATGGTTCGATTGCCTAAGTTGCGGGCGGTAGTAGTTCCATTGCCATGCCGCTTGTCTAGTCTAGTTAAAACCAAGTTTCTAGTCTTTTTCACCGTTGTCAAAGCAAAACCGATAGTTGGCCGTCTTAACGCCGGAAATACTTGCATCTACAAATCCTAACAAGCTATAGAGATTCTCTCTGTGGGAACGATCCCGGACTTCCGGATATCTGTGCTGACGATGACCTAGCTCTACGCTCGGGGTTTTCAACCTTATTTGAAGGCGAGGTTGTGGACGAAACTTGGCCTTATTGACCAATGGATCATAATTCCCCTAACTTTTATTATCCAAAGGATAAAGGATGGAAGTACTATACTTATATAATCTATCTATATGAGTACAATGACTCATGGTGAATCTAATTAAACTAATAGATCTTGTACTAGGTAGAAAGACTAACCTATTGTCCAATGGTTAGTAATTCTCCTAACTTTTATCGTCCAATGGGTAAAGATGGTAAGTAATATATAATCATATAAAGTGTACCTAGCAATCTAGTCACAATATCCTAGGTGGAAACCTATGGTCCAATGGATAAAGATTCTCCTAGCATTTATCGTCCAATGGGTAATAGATCAAAGGTTGACTTTGGTTAAGGTCTCACTTAGAGTTCAAATGGTTCACGAAGATCAAAGGTTCGATTAGGTTACCCTAATGATTAGTTAGAAGCTAGTTAGGTTTGCTAAATAGGATGCCTTAGGGTTTACTAACTCACTTGTATTTAGAAAATAACTAAATCGCATGACGCAAAGAAATTAGATTTTGAATTGAATGAATCTAATTATGACGGATTATTAGAAAACAAGAAATTTATAGCGTCATTAAAATAATCAACGAGATTTTTATTTACTAAAAAATCGGAGTTGTTACAGATTTGGTTTGGCAAGATAACATATGGCCGAAGGACTAGTGTTAAAATGGGTCAACCACATATTATTAATATTACAAGAGGTTTCACAATTTTTTCTACGAAATCAATAGTGTCATAAAAAATACTAGAGGGATGGCGAACGATACGTGTTTGCACATTTTTAGGATAGATGGGGATAGTGGAGTAATGGTCATGGTAGGTGATTTTAAATCGATTACTATTTTGCTTATAATAATTATATTTAATAACACGTTAAAATAGTTGTAAATACTTATTTTTTTAAGAGAAAATCACATAAATCACTTTTGTGACGAAGAGTTTCATAAACTAATCACACCAAAATCACTTCTCTCTTTATATATTAGAATATCTATCGAAATCTATTGTTTCTAACAAGTTACTTGTTACTTCATGTTTCTTAGTCTTCATGAGTATTGGAGTATTATGTACCAGATTTCTAGAAATTCTTGCATAACATTTCCGTTCTACTTGTCTTTCTGATCTACATCAGCAGCAGACACAAGAGAATAAGTGCGGATACTTACAAATGAAGTGATATTTATTCTGCTATAGGTACATCAAAATTGCCGTGATGAGGCTTGTTATGAAGACAAGTGTTTTCAAATAAATTCAAGAGTTTCATACCTAAATAGCAAAAAAGAAATTGTAGTTCTAAAAATAATCCTTACATAAACTAGTAAACACCTTATCTAATAAAATTCATACTCACCGTATTTGAAACTTGTAGCCAATCTAAACTGTTGCATTTAAATTTTAGGGCAAAGTCTACTTTGACCCCCTATGGTTATCGCCATGTGCGAATACCCCCCCCCCCCTCATTGTTCAAAACTAACCACATAACCTACCTGAGGTTTTGAAAATATGCGGATAGATCCCATGCCGTCATGTTTTCCATCCATAATAACGGATACACCATTAAAAGACCGATATACCCTCATCAGGTCCCTTGATTCTTCTTCTTTTTTAAATCTAACCGCACCATCCCCTATACTAAAAATTGAATCAAAACCGTTGATATTGTAAATTTTGACGAGTACCACATCTATGCCAAAATTCAAGTCAATTGAAAAATGAAAAGCTCATGGTCGAATCGATTTTGTTATGAAATTAAAATTTCAAATTTGAATTTACTAAAAATTAGATCACTGGGTTATTGATGCTTGATCGAGATGATTTTTTTTACAGAGATACTCTATTCTTTATTTAATATATTATGAACGACTCAGATTACATTCTAGAGGTGTGTGAAATACACCTCCATTAATATGGATGAAAAACATGACGACAAAGGGTCTATCTGCACATTTTCAAAACCACAGGTAGGTTATGTGCTCAATTTTGAACCATGAAGGGGGTATCCGCATATGGCGATAACCACAGGGGGTCAAAGTGGACTTTTCCCTAAATATTAGTCAAAATTAAATTGGATTATTTACCTAGACACCCCTCTACGTTTACCCGTTTTTCACGATCACCCTCTCTATGAATTTTCGCTATGGCAAGACCCTCTCATTAAACACCTATACATATAGGTGTTTAATTGAAAGGAGAAGTGAAG
This sequence comes from Rhododendron griersonianum, assembly GCA_018127125.1. NCBI lineage: Eukaryota > Viridiplantae > Streptophyta > Magnoliopsida > Ericales > Ericaceae > Rhododendron > Rhododendron griersonianum. Next base: position 28,451,176 of record CM030795.1, read on the forward strand.
AATCGGATTCCGATGTGAAGAAGAGCAGGAACGATGGGTGGTTGACTCGGAAGCTGGCTTTTTTATTTTATTTATGTTTTTGTAGACTTGGGCCCTGGCCGGTTCACCTCAATCAACTCTGTCCAGTTTCATGGATGGTTGGGTACATCACCGCTGCAAACGACACCGTTGAACCGAAACCCCAGTCCCATCTTGAAACAAACCCAGTCACACCCCTCGCTTGAAACTGAATCTCCTTTTCCCCCAATCAAATGGCAAAATAACGGTGACCATCGCCGCTCCACTTCCTTGCCTCATCCATGTCCACAAACGGTGCCTCCTCCACCGACGCCTTCGAAAACCTAATCCTTGACAACAAGTGGTGAAATCCACTACTTCCCAACCCGACAAGGCTCACCATTTTGTCAATAATGGACAAGTTTGTTTGTTCAAGCAATTTGAGATTGAATTTTTTTTGTGAAATTTCCAACATGAATAAATGATGAATAACCAAAATTTTGGACCTGGTCTGGGTCAATTTTACCTGAAAAATTGTTGGAAGAGGGTAGTGTGTGTGTGTGTGTGGGGGGGGGGGTGGTGGAAGAAAAGAAAGGAACTTTAATTCTCTGCAATTTTTTGGGACTTAACAAAGAAAAATGCCACGTCACCACATTTTTCACAAATTGGACGGAATGTGACAGTAGGAATCTAAATCAAGAGTTTTTGTATAGTATAGGTGTTTAATTGAAATGAAGTAAAGTATAGATGTTTATAGGACATTTGGGTGAAAATTTAGGTGTCATTTTGAATTTTTCATGCAACACTATATCCTAATACGTGTGTAAGTTATTTATTGTTGCATCACGAGGATATTAGATGGATTGCTTTCATTATTGATTCATTCATTGACTTTTTCATTGGATGGACTGCAAAAGTAGATTACTCGACTCACAAAAAATTAACCTCAAAGATCTTTCATACAAAAAATGTTGTCATAAATTCGATAACTTGTCACAAGTTCACAAAGAAAAAGAAGGATGTCGTCTAATCTCTTCGATTGAGATGATCAATGACAAACGTTTCTTAATTAAGATCATGTGTTATACACTACAAAGATTTGCTTAGCATCATGTTCAACTATTAGGAATGTAAGGAGTTCGAATCCTATTCGAATTTTTGTCTCAGCTGCATAATTATCCCTATAACAATTTCTAGTGCAATAATATATCCTAATACGTGTGTAAGTTATTTATTGTTGCATCACGAGGAGATCAATTGGATGGATTGCTTTCATGATTGATTGATTGATTCATCGACTTTTTTATCAGATGGACTGCAAAATTAGATTGCTCACCTCACAACAAATTAACCTGAAAGATCTTCAATGTCAAAAATGTTGTCATAAAATCAATATCTTGTCACAAGTTCACAAAGAAGAAGAAGGGTGTCGTCTAGTCACGATGCATACCCTCTTCAAAGAAGAAGAAGAAGAGTGTCATCTAATCACGATGCATAACTTGACTTTTCTTTATCCGATGGATTGCTTTCATGATTGATTCATTCATTGACATTTTTTTTATTGGATGAACTGCAAAAGTTGATTGCTCGCCTCACAACAAATTAACCTCAAAGATCTTACTTATCAGAAATGTTGTCATAGATTCGATATCTTGTCACAAGTTCACAAAGAAGAAGGGTTTCGTCTAATCTTTTCGATTGAGATTGTCAATGACAAACGTTTTTTGGTTAAGATCATGTGATATGCACAAAGATTTGCATAGAACCATGTTCAACTATTAGGAATATAGGGAGTTTGACTCATGTTCAAATTTTTGTTGCCCAATCAAATATGAATTCGATCTCAACCAGGGATTGTGATGAAGATCTGTAACAACCTGCACAGCTGATGCAGGGAGGCATGTCGAAAAAGGAGATCGGGCGACAAGATCGCGACAACTCTTCCTTAAACCTGTTCAGTCTGAGAATACCCAAGAATAAAGGCAACAACAATTGGTTGATTCACACAGAATACCCAAAAGTTGGCATAAAAGAGAACACTCTTTTTAATTTCATTAATCATCAAAAAAACTCCATAACCCTAAGACTTACAACTCTACTTATAATCAATCCTAGTAATACTAAAAAGGTAAATTGAAATTAAGAAACTACTTCCTTGTTAACCAAGATACTAAATAAAAGGAAAATCATATCAACCTACCTAAGTACGGAAATAAATAATTCTAGACTAAGAATATGAAATCACAAAATTTCCTAATCAAGCGCTATTTAAATAATTATTATATTCTTCATGAATTCACGCCTGCATCAACAGCCTTGTATAATATGGTTTGCTTTGGCTGGCCAAGCTCCATAAACTTTCCAGTAGGTAATAAGCACCCAATAATGCATAATCTTGGTGCTTAAGTCCTTAGTTTTATTGTATTTATGTTTATAAAGTTAGTGTTTTCTTTGATATTGCACGTAAGGTAGTTTCTTAAGTGTTTCAAGTAAATCGTGTGAATAAGGCGCGTTTTGACGCCATGGATGGCCTGAGTGCGTCCAAGTACCCGAGAAACCAAGGAAGATCCTGTCGACCTCTTAAAATTTGGCTAAGTATGGAAAAATGACTTTCCGAAAAAGTATCGATTTTCGGAATGAAAAATGGCGGTAATTGATCATTGAATTTTTCTAAGAGCAACTACAAATTCGTAAGGTTTTATTTAAAGAGCAAGGTCATGTTTTTAGCCATTACTTCTTGAGAAAAACATACAGTTTTTTGTTTTACACTAAAAGTTGGGGGTTGACATTTTGATTGGATTAAAATTTTAATTTTTCGGCAGTGCCATTGGATCCAAATGGGAGTACTTCCTTATTTTCATTTATTAATAAGATGCTGGGAGATGTGGAGCAAGGAAGATGCAAAGATAACAGTATGGTATCGATACAGCCCAAAAGGTTGTATCGATACTATAAACTTACTTTCTGTCCAGAGAACAGCGTATCAATACAACGAAATGGTTGTATCGATACAAGAGGTTTACGTCCAGAACCAGTTTTTAGCTTAGCTGCTCGGTATTGATACACCCATTTTGGTTGTATCAATACCGAGGGCCTTCGTCCAGTTTTTTAGCTTGTTTTTGGATATTTGTGGAGAGAAAGGCCAAGAGTATAAATAGCCTTCTCTCTCCCCTTAAGGTAGATCTTATCTTTTTGCTTTAGTCTTTTCTTTTTACTTAAGTTTCCTCCATTGTTGCTTCAATCTTTCTTAGTGTAATTCCTTAAAGAACACCTTTAGTTAATTATCGTTTATAGTTTTCTCGTTCATTAAAGTTGTTCGTACGGGTTAGATTCTACTTAATATCAAGTTTATTTTCGTTTCCATCGATTAAATCTTATGTCTCTTTTTATCCTTATGCTTAGATCTTTAGCTATGAGTGAGTAGTCTTTTAGGCTTGGTCAAGGGGTGATTCCTACCCCAAGACTTGGTTGGTTTAATGGTTTCTCTTGCCTTTAAGCTTAAAATCGGTTTGTGAATGGATCAAACCTCTTAAATTCATTCAAAGCATGTAGTTATTAACTTCTTTGATCGTGCGTCGACAAGTTTAACTTGGCAAGCACGATGCTTGGAACCCTGGCACTTCGAGTGTTTGATTAAATGACTAAATGAGATTTGATCCATTTGCGGGCTCATCTTTACATACGATTTTTCAAGTTAAACCTCCCGAGTGAGAGCACATGGTTGTGACTCTCACTTGAGTTATCAAAGAGAACCATTAGTCGGCTAAGTCGCGGGTGGTTTGATCCCCGAGACCTTGCCGCTCGTTAATCTAGACAAAAACTATTTCCTAGTCGTTTTCCACCTTTTAAAGCAAAACCAAAAGTTGGCCGTCTAAACGCCGCAAACCTACAATCCGAGCAATTAAGCTATATTTGAATTTCTCTGTAGGTATGATTCCGGACTTCCGGATATTATGCTACCAACGACCTAGCCCTACACCTGGGGTATTCAACCTTATTTGAAGGCAAGGTTATTGGCGAAGCAATAGGTCACCCATCCCAGCATTATTGCAGGATGAGCATGCTTAACTGTGAAGTTCTGATGAGTTTCGATGCCCTCACGGCTTTAAAAGGCCTTGTACAAGATAAATGCATGATCTATTATATATAACACTACACTTTCCATTCACCAAGCGATGTGAAACCGTGACCATATCCAAGAGCCTGGCTATGGGAGGACATCACAAGATTGAAGTTACTGTGATGAAGATTGAATACTTTTCCACCAAAGAGCAAGAATTAACCTCATGAGTTATTAATAACAAGTTCTTTTTTAATATTTCTCAGCATGGAATTTTGATCACATAATGATTGTAACCCTTTAAGATACTGACGATGAAGAGTTCTGCTAAGATTTTTGGACATTTTCTTATTTTGTTCTCATTTAAATTCTTTTCACGTTTGTTCTTTTCAAGACGAATCAGAAAGGTAAAAAATTATGACTTTAACACAAGTATTTTTTGAAATATCCAAGATAAAGCCAAAAAGTCAGCCTTTTAGGCTTTATCTTGGGTATTTTCGAAAATATTTGGGTAAAAGTCAAAATTTTTACTTTTCTGATTCATCTTGACGAGACTAATCAGTAATTCACAAAAGTTAGGCGCAAAGCTAACAAACATGAAGAAAATTTGAATAAGAACAAAAAAAGAAAAAGTCAAAAAGTCCCAAAAGTCCATTAGTGGAACTTATATTACATTGGTTTTTGATGGTAAATATTTATACTGTATATAATCAAATGATCAGTTTTAAGTTTAGGGACTGTTTGATAAAACTGAAAACTGAAAGCTGAAAAATTAAGTACTGAAAGCTGAATGCTGAATTTTTTAAGCTGAAAAGCTGTTTGATAAATTTATTAAACATTGAATTAAAAAAACGATGAATTAATTTTAGTTTCGATTCTCTCTTAAATTACTAATGATCACAATGTACTTATGGTAATGGTGGAGTGGTGATTATGGTGGTGGTGGTAGGTTGGTGGTGATGGAGCGAGGGGGGTGGTGGTGGTGGTGGAGGTGGAGTGGTGAGGGTGGGGATGGAGTGGGAGTGGTGGTGGTGTAGGAGTGGTGGTGGTGTAGGAGTGGTGGCGGTGGTGGTGTAATGGTGGGGTGGCGGTGGAGTGATGGTGGTGTAATGGTGGCAGTGACTGGTGGCGGTGGAGTGGTGGTTGTGCAATGGTGACGTTGTGGTGGTGGTGGCGGCGGCGGCGTGGTAGTGGTGGTGGCGGTGTGGTGGTGGGCTGGAGTGGTGGAGTGGTGGTAGTAGTGGTGGTGGTGGTGGTGGAGGTGGAGATGGAGTGGGAGTGGTGGTGGTGTTGGAGTGGTGGCTGTCACGACCTGGATTTTCAACATAAATAAATAGTACATTTTAAATAAAAGAACCTCGCCTGCCATTGTATTCCCAAAATAGTAATCCCACCTGTTTAAATTACAACAAGTCCCCAATTTCTAAAGAATATACAGCTTTAGCACCACAGCCCAAATTAACTTAAACACAGTTACCACTCAGTCAAAAGTTAAGTCATGGAAAAATTAGTTACGAAGCCATCTTGACTCAAAAGCTAGACTATTACAAGATGAAGAAGTAACTAAGTGTAAAAGCTTCCAAAAGTCTGTCCACAGTCCAAGCACGCAACGCATGATGCTACTAACCGGCGTTAGAACCTGAAAAGAAGGATTTTGTTAAGCTATAAAGCCCAGTAGGAAAATCTTAACCAATATTATATGCTAACATGTCGATTAGCGCAGTAGAATGAAAGATGAGGAAAACAATACTCAACACCAAATGATCTATCAACTAGTAAGTGGGCCCCTAATTTCAATTAAGTACGTGTGTCATACTACTCAATTACTCAATAACCCCCAACTCAACTCAACATTACTAACTTCCACCATTGGTATTCTCACCCCTTGCGTTACCAAACAACTCCACGTGGATCACCGTGTTACCACCCCTTGCGTCATAGTGATCCCCACCAACCCAGGGTTACCGTATTACCACCCCTCGCGTACGAAACCCTTGTGTGTCACCATATTACCACCCCTTGCGTACGGGACTCCCTAAACCACCATTCGACCTCAAACCACCCAATTCTCAACTAACATGCAAGCTATGACTTCCCGAGATCACATTCTTAAACGTAACATCATATAAATATGCCAATACTATCACAAATGCATCACAAAGGGTCACATATTCCAATTAACAACCAATAAGCACTTCAACAACGTTTAACCATGTGATTCCATGCATATTCAATTTGTGCCAATGGAAAGCCAACGGGCAAGGGAAGCATCGAAAAGTCCAAAGAAGCCAAATGAACGAGATTGAGATCAATTAGGAGGTGTTTCAAAGGGTTTAGAAGTGATCGAGAGCCATAACAATCAGCAAATAATCAACAAGAACTGAATCTAGAATTAAGCTCCCCGTATCGATACGGGAAAAATCCGTATCGATACGGGACAGGCTGTCCAAAATCGAAGGTTTATAGTATCGATACAAAGCAAAATCTGTATCGATACGACGAGGTTTCGAGAGGCGATTTCTGCAGATTTTCAGAACAACAAGTAAACATATAAAAGAGGTCAAGAAGTTCCTACCTCGAGACAATGGACGATATTTACGTGTTATTGGACGAGCCCTAGACTTTCGAGCTTTGAAACTTCGATTCGAACTCAACCCAAGGATTTCCGAGCTTAGGAGCGTGATTGCAAGGCTTGAATGAGGTTGTTTCTTGAAGATTTCGGGTAGTGTGGTAGAGTTTTGAGTGAGAGGAGAGGAGAGAGTGGGAGAGCCGGTGGAGGGAGAGAGATGGGAGACGGTGAGAGAGAGAAAAGAGGAGATGCAAATTATCCTCTACACACTCACCCCCCTATTTATACTCCCAAATCATCAAACTACACATTCACCCCTCAAACCAATTATTCACCAAAGATCCATATTCTCTCAATTTAGCATTTAATAAGTATTTTGAGAATTAAAATTATTCGGGTCTCTACAGTGGCGGCGGTGGTGTAATGGTGGGGTGGCGGTGGAGTGATGGTGGTGTAATGGTGACGGTGAGTGGTGGTAGTTGTGCAATGGTGACGTTGTGGTGGTGGTGGTGGCGGCGGCGGCGTGGTAGTGGTGGTGGCGGTGTGGTGGTGGGCTGGAGTGGTGGAGTAGTGGTGGTGGTAGTGGAAGTGGAGTGGGAGTGGTGGTGGTGTTGGAGTGGTGGCGGTGGTGGTGTAATGGTGCGGTGGCGGTGGAGTGGTGGTTGTGCAATGGTGACGTTGTGGTGGTGGCGGCGGCGGCGTGGTAGTGGTGGTGGCGGTGTGGTGGTGGGCTGGAGTGGTGGTAGTATTGGTGGTGGTGGTGGTGGTGGTAGTAGTGGTGGTTGTGCAATGGAGGCGACGGCGTGATAGTGGTGGGCTAGAGCGGTGGTGGTGATGGGCTGGAGTGGTGGTGGTGATCGAGTAGTTGTAGGAGTGGTGGTTGTAGAGACCCATAATTAAATTATTTAAAATGTTAATATTTGATATGTGTTTGAGTTATATAAATGTGAAAAAAATGAATGAATGTGGGGTCCTTGTGAAATAGAATATTGATTGTGGTATTTAATGTGATACTTTAGAAGCTTAAGGGTATGAGTGTGATAAACCCTATATAACAAAAAAAAATCAGAAGCAGGAGATTCAATTTTTTTCCCTTTCTTTTCTTCTTTTCCTGCGTCTATCTCTCTCTCTCTCTCTCGGCTCTCACCTCTCTCACCTTCTCTCTTTGATTTCATCTACTACGATTGAGATTTTTGAAAAATTCCAAGTGTTAAAGTTGTTCTACACGACGAGATCTTCCTATTGATCCAAGAAGAATCATGATCGGAGCACTTTAGGTTTACTCCATGTTCGGGCTTGCTTCTAACCTTCGAGGTAGGGATCTCTTACCTTCTTTATATGTTTATGTGTTGGTTTGTTATACAAGAATCAAGCTTGATAATCTGTTTGAAGTCTTGAATAAATATAGTGAATGCTGAAAATTTCGTGGGTGCTAGTAATTCGTCCTTTTGAGGTCCTTCTGATAAGATTCAATTTTTGGTGTCTTCATAACTGTTAAAGTACATTTCAATACGAAGATTTCGGTACCAAAATCATACAAAACCGATAATCACACAATTAGTTATGAATTTTTGAATACCGACTGTCACCGGTGTATGCGAGACTGTGCGTGGCTGTCTTCTTTTAACTTTCTGGGCATGCTGAACTACTTGGGTGGCTTTGGGTCTGTTACAGGAGTTAAATATTTAAGTTAAGAAGAGATTGGAGTTGGAATCAAGTAATTTGGTTAAGTATACAATTTTTTGGTGAATTTCTAAAGTAAGGTTGGTTGATTGGTGCGAAAATGGTTGCGAATCTGTTATTCGCTTGATTGTTGGGTTAAATTCCTCTCATTCCTAGACCTGGGATTTTTACTGAGTGTAGGGCTTGTCGTGGTGCAACTTTTGGCGTTGGTTTCACTATTTTTGGATTTAAGATGAAAGAGTTATGATTTTTCAATCAATTTGTACTTATTCCCGCGTAGAATCTGACAGCACCGGCGGACTTGGGTAAAATGGCCATAACACCTAGCTGGGGACTCGAAATGATCCACCGTTTGTTTTGTTAGAAACTAGACACATATAGCTTTCCAACGATGCATCCCATGCATCATGGGTATGTCCGAGCGATAACAGATTGGCATCCAAAGTTGACCCAAATTCTGCCTTGTACCAATTTCACCGTTACGTTGAGCTATAATCGCGAGGCCGTAGTAAGGTTACCAGAACTCCATTTTGATGGATGACCTAGGGGCCGAAGAAAAAGAAGTATACTTTTCAATGGTTTAAGTGTCGTCCTTGAATTCACGTTGTTTAATTGGATATAGTCTAATGTGAGTGATTAACTTTGCCAATTTGACTGGTGGGGATACGATAGATTGATCTAGATGATTATGTGTTGGATTAAAGTGAACTTGTGGTGTATAAGGGATATGCATTATTGGTGTATTGACATTGATGTTGTTTGACACTTAGAGAAAGATAAATAGTTTTTCCTATTTATGTGCTGTATCCAAGGGTTGGTTTAGTATGCGTGTTTTGGTATGTGGGTTTAATTTAAGAGATGTGAAAGGTTGATTTTTTCTTAAAGGGGTATGTTTTAGTAAATGAATCGGTAAAGAGAAAGTGGTCGTTCGAGAACCTAAGGTGTATCCAAGTCTTTAAAGATAGAAACGTGATAACAGAAATGATATTGGCAATGGTAAGCCTAGAATCTAAGTAAAAAGGTGTGTGAATAAGTGTGTGTGGGAGCTTCTCGATGTCTAGCGTGATTAAAGTGTCACGTGTATTGAGGTGTCAATATGCAAGCAAATGCTTTGATGTTAATGTTATTTGATTGAGGAAGATATGTGGTAGATTTACTACATAAAAGAGTTAGACTTGGGTGTTCTTATTGTTATAAACGTGAAGATGATATTATTTATGCATAGTTAATCTTTGAGTTGGTTTGATCGGTGTGTTTTGCTGTACGTCGGGATTGGGAAAAAGTGTTTGATGTTATCTGATTGATGAGATTAATTGATTGTAGTCCAAGGGTTGTACTGGGAAAGTACTGCAACGCAAGGGGTGGTAATGCAGACGGCAACGCAAGGGGTGGGAATGCCGAAATCCAACCATTGGGTGATGTTTACTGTGACGCAAGGGGTGGTAATACAGAAGGTTGTGAGTATTGACATATTGATTTCGAATGTGAAATTTAGATAGAACGAAACACTGATGTGGGAAACTATGAACTTTTAACCTGAGTTGGTGTCTTGGATGGTTTGAAGTGTCGATGCTTGCTTTCTTCCTTCTTATAGAATTCTTGAATTATAGTGGCTTGATGAATTGGGATTGGTGTGGAAATTTATTTGGTATGGAGACATGTCAATTTGATGCCGTAGATGTCATAATATCTATTGTGAAAGAGTTACGTTGGTATTGTAGATTAAACTTATAATGGTAAACTCGGTTAAAGAATTCGGAGTTGTCTCTTAGTCACTGGAATGAAAACGTAGAAGTATGTTCTGGGTTTGGTAATGACAGCCTGAGTTTATTTAAGATAGAAGTGGGTGCGTGTACGTGTGTAGCTGAGAGTGTCAGTGAGAAATGGAGTTAAATATTTTTCTAACATGAGTATGGTATTTTGTGTTCCACCATTTGACAAAACAAATCTATCTTTGGAAAAATATCTTTTTTTTGGTATCTGCCTTTATATCTGCATATAATTTAGGTATGGATATCTCTACGAGCTAGTGTAGCTCACCCTATCCTTTCAGGTACCCATTGTGGCACTTAGCTTGGATTGCATGGAGTGCACATTGAGACGTCTTTTGAGAGCTTCATTGGAATCATTAAGGAGTTATTTATCATCAAGTTTAATTCATGTAGTGTACTATACTTGCAATTGAAGGTTGTACCTTTTGATTAGATAATATGTAAAGCTATGTATAAACTCCTCTCCTTGATTATTATGAAACCCCTTTTAATTGTAAACGTTGGGGAGACTATGTGTTTCAAAAAAAAAGGGGAAGAGATTTTGATTCGTTATTTGGATTGGCATGACAATTAAGGGTAAGTATAGTTGAGAGAAAGACTATTGTTTCTAGAAAATATATTATGATTTTTGTTAAAAATCGAGGGCGTGACATGGACTTGTTTGTAATTCAAACAGGTGGGATATTATTTTTGGAATACGATGGCAAGCGAGGTCCTTTTATTATAAAACGTTATTTACTTTATGTTGAAAATTCAGGTCGTGACAGTGGTGGTGGTGGTAGTATGGTGATTGAATGCAAATACACAAAAATTCAGCCAAAATTAAGTAGCTCAAAGCTACTTATTTTTTTTCAACTTTTTAGCCTACATTTTAAGTAGCACTTAATTTGTTAAGCAATGTAAAATGTGGTTATCAAACCTACTGAATCACTTATTATTTAATTGATTTAGTTTTAAGTGCTAAAATTAGGTTATCAAACAACCCCAATAGGAGGCTTAATATGAAGATGAGTTTTATTCGAATATTTTTGATAGTTTTATACTTAAATTGCAAAATGTTCTTTTGAAAATTACAAATAGACAATTTGAGAAGTTTGTCAGTTGTATTTAAAATTAGGCAAAATCTGACTTCCACACACATCGCATGTGCCCGGCCTCTAATATTAATAAGGTAAAGGAACACGTCTGAATAGCCAAATGAAAGCAATTCTGATGGTGAAAAGATGACCCAATTAAACAATTGTATGGTTTTCAGCCGACTTTAATATTTTAACAATGGAAAAATGACGGCCCATGATGTGTTTTGATAATTAATATCCGCCGTTAATTATCAAAATATGTCCTGGACCGTCATTTTTCCTTTTAACAATTGTATGCTACATTAAATACCATGTCTTCTTCACTCATACAATAGTCATAAAGCAAAGGAATTAGGAACTGTTAAAACAAATTAGATTTTCCTTTGAAAATGGTAGTAATTACATGTGTCTAAGATTAAAGAAAACAAACAAACACTAAAGTACAAAAAAATCACTTACAGCGAGTTGAAGAATCCTCCACGCAACAATTCATGAAATAAAGAGGGTCCTAGCAAAATATGAAAATACTAGCCATCAAAAAACTTAACTTAAAAAATCATAACAGCTATGATGAGAAGTGACCGGCCTTGTACTGAGGGACGGATTCAATGAAGGCACAGATGGATCAGTGACCCAGCTAAAAGTAAGGCCCCAAAAGAGGGCCCTCAAGATTAAGTAATTAATTTATATAAAAAATGCCGAAAATTAATGAAGTTGCTCAGTTGTTCCAGTGGTAGAGAGCCGTGCTACCAAACTGAATGACATCGGTTTGAGTCTTGGCGCTAGCATTCTTGTCTCTTTTTGTGTCAAGTGTTAAAAAAAAACACTTCTCTCCTTGAATTTTGACTGGGTTGGGACTCAAACACACCCTTAAGGGCCTTAACTGACTTTATGAACACTTATTTTCTTTAATATTTTGTATTTTGTTTATTATTTTTTACAAGTGCAAAATTAACTAACACTAAAAAGAAAAATATATGATACACATATATACTTATTTTCGAATTGAATCATGAAAATTAACGTGAGTTTGTCTACGACTTTCATATGTATAGGATTGGTTGAAAAGGAGTAACCCATCTGTAGAAAATTCCTGGATCCGTCACTACTTGTACCACAAGGCCAATTCAGGGAACACGCAGCCTTTAATATAATAAAGTCATCGAACGATACATGAATTTTCGTTATTAAACAAAAACAAAGTCAAATTCATCTCAATGATAATCATGGGGCACAACCATCCCATGAACCAACCAATAGAAATTACCACCAACAAAAAGAAGAATCCCATTTTTTTCCCCAAAGATTATATGAAGGGAAGAAGCAATGAATAAAATTCTAATACAAAAATGCAATATCCCACCAACAGAAAGAAGAATCCCATATTTTCCCAAAGATTATATGAAGGGAAGAAGCGACGAATAAAATCCTAATAATGAGATGCAATATCCTATGGAGGTCATATACAATAAATTCTCAATATACCGCCAGAGTCTTCACCTAAACTCTCGACTTGCCTGAAAAAGATGTTGAAATAAATCTATCAGTTGAAAACTCAATGAATGACAAAGCATGTATGTTAGAATACAGTTCTAAAATAAGGACTAAGATCATATGTTGACATAAATTTGGCATACGTGGCCTCTTAACCAATAATTAAATTTGGGCATTTGGATAATTAAAATTGGCAATATTTTGCTAATAATTAAATTTAGTGGACCCCACCTTACACAAGTTACTACAACTCAGAGGCCTCCTATTGTGACACATGCGCGTTTTAATTGGTTGGCTGAAAAACTGAGCCCTTCTCTCTCTCCTCTTTTCTCTTCGTTCTCACCGTTGCTTTCTCTTTTTACCTCTCACAAATTGAAGGTCGTCTCTCCCAAGCGATGGTACTCACCGTCGCTGGATTAAGGCACCCATATTCGCTCTTCTTTTTCTTTTTCTATGTTTTATGTTTGGGAAAAAAATCGAAATGGTCCTTATAGTTTAGTATTTGTGTCAATTTGGTCCCTGCAGTTTGAATTGGCTCGATTTACACTCTGTAGTTTTCATTTTGTTCCAACTTGGTCCAATTACTAACTACCGTTAGACTCCGTTAACCCCAAACACGAATGGGCCCATTTTCTAGGGTTAAAATCGTAATCTGTCATTCTCCTTTTACCCTAATATAGCTCTAAACCAAAACACAGAGCCTCATTGTTCCATTCTTCATTTGTCGCGCGGGATTTTACCTTCGACCGAAACGTGTCTCGTTCGCCTTCGAGGGGAAGGAGTGATAGGGATTAGGGCCTGAATAAGTGATCCAATTCCTATGGATTGTAACGTCGTTCTTGAAAAAAAAGGAAAAATGAGGAGTTTTGTAATCTACAAAAGGGGTTCGGATATTTTTGAAAAATGTTTGAATTTTAGAAAATGAAGTGGGTTTTATCTTAAAAAGGGACCAAGCTTTCATCAAGCTGCCTACATATCTCCGGTTAAAGGAGAATCAGGTCCGGTCATAGTTCAGGCCACAAAAGGGGTTTAGAAAAAAACTTAGAGTCTCCACCGGGTATAGAGTTTTGGTGTGCCTGGTCACCTCTTGAATATTGGAAGAGTAATTCAAGTATTTTAGAAAATAGAACACGGACCAAAGAACCCGATTTTTAGAAAAAGTGACTCCGTTTTGCTTTTTAGGAAAATGCTTTAGGTCTGCGAGGTTAAAAAAGAAAGGATTCGGTAATTTCACTACAAAAGGAACCCATTTGTGTCTGGGGTTAACGGAAGCTAACATCAGTTAGTAATTGGACTAAATTGGAACAAAATGGAAACTACATAGTGTAAATTGAGCCAATTCAAACTGTAAGGACCAAGTTGACACAAATACTAAATTACATGGACCATTTCGGTTTTTTTTCCTTTATGTTTTTATTCCTATTTTCATGTACATTCGGCTAAAGTGAGAGCATATATAGATTCATCGATTTGGGTTTCCATATTTCATGGGAAGATTTTGAGAATGGTGAATCTGTAATGGAAGTTTTGAGATACCCATGATCTGGTGGTGTATCAAGCTCACCTTTTGATACCCCAATTGAATTGGGTGAATGTTTGATACCCGTCGCCGGATCGAATCCACCGTTTATGTATTTTTTATTGTGAGGTTTTTTTTTTTGTTTTGTTTTTTGTTGTGTTGCTTCTCTTTGATTTCTTATGGTTTCTTTGTTTTTTTCATGACTGCTGGGGGTGGTTGACGATTAGGACGGGTGGATGATTTCAGTCAATTCAGGGTTATTTTTTACGATGGGGCTCATGTGGGTTTTGGGTGTGTTTTCTGGTTGTATTCTTTGGAGGGATGAAATAGGCATGAAATGAACGGGAAAATTTTGGAGGGAAGGAGTACAGCTAACAGTGGGCCCATTGGTTTTGATTATAGGCCAAAAAATAATTAATAACAACCTCTAAATAAATAATCAAAATCTAATGTAACAAGTTTTGATTATTCACTTTTGCTTATCCCATTATGAATGCTCTTATATTTTGTCCAATCATTTTAAGAAAAAAAAAAACGAAATCAAAATTTTATGATGCATAACTTGATTTTTCTTTATTGGATGGATTGCTTTGATGATTGATTTATTTATTGACTTTTTTATTGGATGGATAGATTCCTTGCCTTACAATAAATTAACCTGAAAGATCTTAAATATAAAAAATGTTGTCATAAATTCAATATCTTGTCACAAGTTCACAAAGAAGAAGAAGGGTGTCATCTAATCTCTTCGATTGAGATGGTCAATGACAAACATTTCTTAATTAACATCATGTGTTATACGCTACAAAGATTTGCATAGAATCATGTTCAACTATTAGCATTATAGGGAATTTGAATCATGTTTGAATTTTTGTCTTTGCCACATAATTATCGTCATAACAGTTTCTAGTGCAACACTATATCTAATCCTAATATGTGTGTAAGTTATTTATTTTTGCATCACGAGGAGATTGGATGGATTACTTTCATGATTTATTTATTTATTGACTTTTTTTTTATTGGATGGACTGCAAAATTAAGTAGATTGCTTGCCTCACAACAAATTAACATCAAAGATCTTTAGTATAAAAAAATGTTGTCATAAATTCGATAACTTGCCACAAGTTCACAAAGAAGAAGAAGGGTGTTGTCTAATCTCTTTGATTGAGATGATCAATGATGAACTTTTCTTAATTAAGATCATGTGTGATACCCTACAAAGATTTGCATCGACTTATGTTCAACTATTAAGACTATAGGGAGTTTGAATCATGTTTGAATTATTGTCTCAGCCGCAGAATTATCCTCATAAGAGCATCTCCAATACACCCTCCATTTCTCCGTTTGAGAGGACCATTTTTGAAAAAAATACAATTCCAACCCATCCTCCATTTCCTCTTCCATTTGAGAGGATCATGTTTGGAACTCCAAATTTGGAGGATGGAGAAAAAATTGGAGGATCTCCTCCATTTCACTATTCACCCTCCCCAAATTTCATTTTGTTCATCAAATTAATGTCAATACATTTATTTTTATAAAATTGGTACCAATCAAAAGATATATACAATATCTTCAAAATAAGACCAATATTGAGTATGTTTTTTTTTATTTATAAAATTAGAAAATGAGAATTTAAATCTTGAAGGGAAAGTGGTGAAGTTTGAGATTTGGAGTGAGTTTTTAAAGAAATAGAGGTAGAAGTTAGATTTCCTCCAAAATTATTTTTTGTAATAAAATACATTATTTTGATACTCTCAAATGGAGGAATGGAGGCAAAAATGGAGTATTGAATTGGTGATGCTTTAACAATTTCTAGTGGAATGCTATATCCTAATATGTGTGTAAGTTATTTATTGTTACATCACAAGGAGATCAGATGGATTGCTATCATGATTGTTTCATTTATTGACTTTTTTTATTAGATGGACTGCAAAAGTAGATTGTCCGCCTCACAACAAATTAACCTGAAAGATTTTTAATGTAAAAAATGTTGTCATAAATTTGATATCTTGTCACAAGTTCACAAAGAAAAAGACGAGTCGTCTAATCTCTTCGATTGAGATGGTTAATGACGAACATTTCTTTAATTAAGATAATGTGTTATACGCTACAAAAGATTTGCATAGAATCATGTTCAACTATTAGGAATATAGGGAGTTTGAATCTTGTTCAAATTTTTGTCTCAGCCGCACAATTATTCTCATAAAAATTTCAATTTTTTTTTTTTTTTATGGTTTTTTTGAAACTAGGAGTGGCACATACCACACTCCCCCTCTACATGGCTCTGCCCCTGACTATAAAACTCTGCATACTTACCAAAAAAATCGGTCCAATGGAGCATTAAGTATGTGAAGTTGTTTTCTCTTTGTTAAATTAGTAATAGAATTCCATACGAATGCATACAATTATTTGAATTTTGAAGGGATTTTTACTAGACTAAAATTTCAAAGTTATACTCACTACAAATATAAAATATACCTTCAGAGTGAGGTTGGACTCCCGTCGGCAGTGCCGCCCTTACTACGCATTATTTTATCCGCATAGTTTCACAACTTCAAATTAATTTTCTAAAAAAATAAAAAGTCGGCCTTATTGGATTTTTTAAAATATTTAATTTGTTGGGATGCGTATCTCACTTGCATCCCCTTCTCAATGTACCTCTTATTGAGTTTGAACTAGTAGTTTTTTCCCAATCCCCAAAAATAAAATTGGACGTTAACCTTAGGAATTTCCTTCCATCTATAAAAAGTAAAAACCCATCAATGCACTATGGAGTTTACCCATCTCTCTCAGCACCAAGCCAAACCATGTCTTCACTAAGATTTCTCTCTCCTCTTTATCTCCTCTCCATCTCTCTCCTCTTCCAACTCGCCCTCGCAACCAACCCAATCGACTATGAATGCTCAGCCACCACAATTTCCAATCCCAATGGCCCCTACAAAAAGAACTTCAACAAACTCTTGAGTTATCTCAACTACACAACCCCGATGACCGGGTTTATTAATGGCTCGGTAGGCCTAAGCCCAAATCAGGTCTACGGCTTGGCTCTCTGCCGAGGTGACATCAATAGCACAGACTGCAAAGCTTGTGTTAGTCAGACTGAGATTCAACAACTTTGCCCATCCAAGGTAGAAGCAATCATTTGGTATGAATATTGTCTGTTGAGATACTCGAACCTCAATTTCTTTGGCCAAGTCGATTTCTCGGAAGCATTTTACTATCCATATTATAACAATGTGAGCGACCCAGCTTATTTCGATGGCAAGGTCGTGGAGTTACTTGACCAGTTGGAGGGAGAAGCTTATGTTGCCCCAAAGTTGTATGCTTCTGGGGCTTTGGCGATTGGGAATTCGACGACCATTTATGGGTTGGTTCAGTGCACCAGCTAGAGATCTTTCTAGTGCTAATTGTAAAAGTTGTCTTGATTGGATGATTAGTTATGTTCCAAAGTTATTATACGTAAAAGACGGAGGGATAATCATGGCTGGGAGTTGTACGTTGGAGTATCACATATACCCTTTCGTCAATGCCTAGCTAGAGGAAATGTACCATGGTAGGGGTGAGCATGGTTCGGATTTGTTCGGTTTTGTAGTAAACCAAGAACCAAACCAATACCTACGGATTATGAATTTGGAGAACCAAACCAACCCACAAAAGACATAGAACCAAACCAATCCAAACCATATAAATACGGTTTGGTTTGGTTTCGGTTTAAACCACGGTTTGCTTTGAACTAAACTATCATCTTCAAAAAATATTTGAAGTACTCAAAATTACAAAGATAAATTAAAAGAAAACTTATATTAAAACCAATTCTATTCAAATTATCAAAAAACACTAACTTCAATCAACTAATTAAGAGTAGAATACCAATAATTGCCTCAAGTCTTAAACTAAGAAAATGAAATACTAGTAAGTCACTAAATGAACAAACTAAGAATACCAACTATTAAACATCTAAAGATAATTTAACCAAATAAAATGCCAAAGATAATGGGAAATGATATTGGCACTCCAAAAATTAATGGAGGCACTCCAAAAAACAAAGAAAAGTAGTTTTGTAATTACACTGATTTTGGAGTGCCTACATCAATATTTGTAGTGCCAATATCATTTTCCAAGATAATTCATAAAAACTATTGAATTGAAATAAGGCAGCAATATGGCAGTGGTAATAATACAATTATATATAATTGTATTATACGGTTCGGATCGGTTTGGAACCATGACCGTGAATCCACAAACCAAACCATATAAAGCGGTTTTTAATTTTTTTAAACCATGATCAAACCATATTACTAAAAAACCGAACCAAACCTTTTGGTTTGGACTGAATTCGCGATTTGACGGATTTTTTGCTCACCCCTGTACCATGGTTCTTAGTTAGACGGCATCGATGAATAAAGTGTTATAGCTGTTCAAAAAAAAAAAAAGTGTTATAGGAACACTGACCTGACCACTTGAGGTCTGAGAACGTACGTACGGATAAATCACGCCATCCTCTTTGTAGGCATGCATGTTTTTTAAATTGATAATTAAATGTGTATTTGTGTGATGATTGGAATTCCCTTTCCTTAAATATGGTTGGGTTGTACTATGGAATTGATATATAGATCTACTAAAGCGAAGTAGTCAAGTGTTCCATGTAGTTAAAACTACGATTCGTGCACTTAGAAGACGACACAATTTATAAAAGAGAATTGATTTCTACACTTACTTTTTCGATATCAAACTCTCTTTTAGCAAAAAAAAAAAATTACACACACTTTCAATATTAAAATTAAAAAAAAAGGAGTGTAAAAATCAATTCCCTCGATGAAAACATTTCTCCCTCTTTGTTATACATGGTAATAATGGACCCGCCTTTAACACCTCCTTATTCATAAGCTACTCTATAGTCAAGTTTTTTCCGGGCAAACAAAATTACCCTCAGCTGGGGTTTCAATATGATTTTAGGCCACTAACAGATTTTCAAACAAAGATTCAAAACAGGCCGCTACGTACGTAGCGTATCCGCCATTGCATAATGATTTTTCGGACCTCTGGTATCGCTATACCCTGCTATACCAGTACTACCCAAGGTTCACACTAGTATTGGTCGGTTCCGCTACATATCACTTTATATCCAATTTTTTACCCGCTCTACACGACCGCTACGGCCATTAGATGTGCTTTGGCGCCAAAATCGATTTCAAAAATTTCATGAGCGCTACACTTGATTCCCGCTACGCATCATTCGATACTCCTACTACAGACGCTACACTTGTACCGCGCACTACCGGTAAACAGTCCACTATTGCTATTTAAAACTATGTTTTCAAAGCTCCCACCTCTCTCTCTCTCACATCAGCGGAATTCAATACCCATCGACGTAGCTCGAGAGCCAATCCACGATCAAGCTCCCTCGAGTTGCCATAGTCGACAGCCAAAACAGCAGTAAATCGAGTGTTGTACAAGCTGAAGGATCGTGATTTTTTGTCGATGGATTCCAACACTTGTCTGCGGCGGCCGCTGGTGCTTTAACTAAAGAACAAGCGAAAACCTGAACTTTCTGGGGAAGAGGGTTCTATGATTTAAGTGGACTTCGGTTGGTGTTGTGCAGTGAGGTGCACAGAACCGTGCTACGCACCTCCGAGCCGTCGGATCATGCATCTGATGGCTCGGATCTAATCTCGACAACCAACGATCGAGAGCCGTTCATTGCCGAGATGAGATTTGAGCCGTCGGATGCACGATCCGACAGCTCGGAGATGCGCAGCACGGTGCTGCGCACACCACTGCACAGCACCATCCACCAATTCGATTTAAGTGATTCTCATCGATTTGTGCATTGTATTGTGTATTTATTTGTTTTAACGAAAACTTAAAAATCACCCAAAATCCTCCTTCACTCCTTACTCAAACCTATACTAAATTTGGTTAGACTCAAACCCTTACTCAAATTTTTGAAGTCAAATTTCACACCTTTAAATTTACAATATTGCCATTAATAAAGTTTTTAGTCAAATTTGTGCATGTTTGTGCTTGGATTTGAGTTTGCCCATTGGAACACACAATACCAAATCAAGTTTTTACCCAAAATTTTTGCTCGAATTTGAGTAAAAAACTGATTAATGAGAGGAGATGCTCTAAGAGCAACTAGATATAAATAAGGCTCAGGTTGCAAGATTTAAATAGTTTAAGGTAGTTAAGTACAGGGTTTAGTAGTTTACGAAGTAGTTTGAAAAAGTGTAATAGTTCAAGGAGGTAAGATGCAGTTAAGCATAATACAATAAAAACAACCCCGAAAGCTATCAGAAAGCCCTAGAAGAGAACTCACAACAGCTCAACAATGGCTTCTCCGTCGGAGAAGCGATGCCTGTACGAGGTCCTCGGCCTCCGGCTCGACTGTACCCCCGACGAGATCCGCTCCGCCTACAAGAAGCTCGCCCTCCAGCGCCACCCCGACAAGCTCGTCCAGTCCGGCCTGTCCTCCGCCGCCGCCACTGCCTCTTTCCAGGAGCTCGTCAACGCCTACGAGGTCCTCTCCGACCCCCGCGAACGCTCCTGGTACGACTCCCACCGCTCTCAAATCCTCTTCTCCAACAATTCCAGTTCCAGCTCCTCCAATTCGTCAAAATCCTCCTCCTACGTCCCCGACCTCTTCTCCTTCTTCTCCAACTCAGTTTTCTCCGGCTTCACCGACTCCATAAAGGGATTTTACAAGGTCTACGGCGACGTTTTCGACAAGATTTACTCGAACGAGCTGAATTTCGCGAGGAAGTTAGGGTTAGGGTTAGACGCGGTGAAGGAGGCCCCGGTGATGGGTAATTTGGAGAGCCCGTACGAGCAGGCGACGGCGTTCTACGGGTACTGGCTAGGGTTCGCGACGGTGATGGATTTCTGCTGGGTGGATCAGTACGACGCGATGGCGGGGGCGAACAGGAAGTCGAGGAGGGTGATGGAGGAGGAGAACAAGAAGCTGAGGAAGAAGGCGAGGAGGGAGTACAACGAGACGGTGAGGGGTCTGGCGGAGTTTGCGAAGAAGAGGGATAAGAGGGTGATTGATATGCAGGTGAAGAGGAATGAGGAGATGGAGAGGAAGAGGGAGGAGGAGAGAGAGAGGAAGAGGGTGGCGGAGAGAGAGAAGATGGAGCGTGCGAGGGCGTATAGGGAGCCGGAGTGGGCAAAGGTAGAGGAGGAGGAGGAGGAGGAGGATGGGGAGGTTGTTGAGGATGGTAATGAGGGTGATGAGGAGGATGAAAAGAGGAAGAAGGATGGGAAGGAGTTGTATTGTGTGGTTTGTGGGAAGAAGTTCAAGAGTGAGAAGCAGTGGAAGAATCACGAGCAGTCGAAGAAGCATAAGGAGAAGGTGGCAGAGTTGAAGGAAGCATTTAGTGATGAAGAAAGAGGAGAAGAGGAGAGACCAGAGGGATTTGATGGTAATGTTGATGACGGGGTTGATGAGCTAAGCGATCGATTTGAGAGCAATTTTGGATTTCCCAAACAAAATGGTGATCATGATGATGCCCAATCTAGTGAGGAAGAAGGGAATGAGGATGTTGGTAACAATGGTGAAGCTAAAGGCATGGATGAGTCATTTGGAGAGGATCATGATGATGATGACGAAGCAAGTGTGCTTGAAGCCATGTTGTCAGGGCACAAGAGCAAGAAAAATGTGAGCTCGGTCCACAAGCCTATGGCCAAGGCTTCATCAACAAAAGATGGTGGCAGAAGTGACGATGATGAAATGGATTTTAGGGAATATAATAACACGAAGGGGGCTAGAAGGAAGAGGGGAGCGAAAGGAGAGAGGGGTAGAAGATACGATGACGAAGCTGCTACAGCTGATAGAACTGAAAACAGTGATCAGGTTGCGGAAAATAATGGGCATGATGACGGTTTGCAAAAGGATGGGACTTTGTTTCCTTCTTCTGTTGAAAATGAGAGTAATGATAAAGGTGATGATCTCTTAGAAAAAGGCCGCAAGGTTTCGAAACAACCTGTTGACAGAAAGGATAATGCGAAGAAAGACGCGAATGCGAAGAAAGATGCCAATGCCAAATCGAAGAACTCATCCAAAGGAAGGAAACAGAAGGTAGTATTGCACTCTGAGTTAATCGCTTGTCTGATGCTTTACCTGTTTTCTATGTATTACTTGTCAAATGGAGTAATAAGCTTGCTAGAACCCTAATTCGTGTTAGTTTATCTCCTTAGTTAGGCTTTTTATATTGACTGTTAAACAACAGTACCATATGGAGTTTGAATTTCTACAAAGTTGATGGATTATGGATCAAGTGTTTCCGAAGTGGAAGTGAGATAGATATTGGCTCTGACAAGTAAAGGAACAGATGCTGCCAATTTTGTTCCCTATTTTCAGAGTATATGTAAGACTCTCCCTGTGAGGTCCTGTTGTGCCCTTTTTGTGTGTGTGTGTGCTGTGTCTTACATATTAGATTAAGATTGTAGCTTTGATTCAAAGTACTTCCCGGATAACTAGTGTGGTTGGTTGAATGTAGTGAAATGGTCCTCTATTTACATTTTCTTTTTCAGTGTATCTAACATGAAAAACATGTTACTTTTCAACTCAGGCGACATCAAAAGCTTCTGGCACTGTATGTGATACGTGCGGCGAGGACTTTGAATCGAGGTAATTTTTGGTGAAAGTCCCGTTGGCTATATCCCTCTTGTTTGTTTTGTTTGCTCTTATTTCTGGTTTTCATCCTTTGGATTTGTATCCTTCATCATGACAGGAATAGACTACATAAACATTTGGGTGACACGGGTCATGCTTCATTGAAATCACGATGAAGTTGATTTATACAGATAAGAGAAAAGGAAGTAAATTCTCAGCAGCCCATGAATTGCCTTTCGGAACTGGGTGTAAGTGATTCTGCTTCATTTTTCATTGTGCTACCACCATGCGGATTCGTGGGTGGAAGCTTTGGAGAAACTTGTTCTATTATGGAAACTCAAACACACTGCAAGTTCAAGGATTCCTGTATGAATTTTGCAATAGAGGAGAGGAGAAATTGTTTGCATAGAATCCTCAGATTTTATTGCAAGTTCTAGTGAAGGAGAGGAGCATTTCTCTAATAATTTCCATTGGTTGTATTTTGAGAGAATTTTGATCCATGAATGTACATTTTCAAATACCATACGTTAATCATATACAATCCGACTTCTTTGTCTAGATTGTTTCATGCTTTGTAATGGTTCTAACTTCTGATATGATTGATGGCGAGACTTTTCTGTGTTTGGTTCAAGAATTTGCGGAGGAAAAGAAAAAGGGTTAGGTAAAGACGCCTTCAATTTGTGAAGGGAAGTTCCTCATACTTAATTTTCCTTTCACAAATTCCTCCATAAAATTTTGATACAAATCCTACTTCCATGAATTTCCGTTACTTTTTGTGGTGTTTGATTTCATTTGGATTTAATTGAGAGTTCCATGGTTTTTCCTGACATCGAAAGGCAAGCATATGTCAAAAGAGAATTATTATGGTTCAAGATTATAGTGTATTGGTAGGGGCGAGTTCAGCGTGGTTTGAGGCAAGTTCTCCACCGTGATCAGATCTGCTGCGGGACTCAGCCAATTTGGTTTTTCAATGTTTTTCGGTTTGGTCGGTTTGCTGTCCGCAAACAAACATTTTTTTAGGAAATTCGGTACTCCAGAAATGAAATTGCCTTGCAAATTTGGTACAGGATTTTTTTTAATGTATTTGTTTACGATAATATAAAATAAAAAAAAAGAATGTCCATGTGAGAAAGGTACCCTTTATCTCACTGATACAGGTACGTATCATATTAGAAAGAAAACATTATTCTATCCGGTACGGTATTAAAAACAAATCCAATAGGACATTAAAATCACTTTTAAGGTAATGGAAAATGAGATTAGGGCTTTGGGGAGTTGCTAGCCTGCATAGTTACGGCTGTGATGCATTTTACTACTACTATTAATAAAACATGGATGGCCACGAATCGATTAGTTGTAGAACTGAATTCAGAGGAGGATATTGAGCTAGAGACAGAGATGATTGGGTTTGGGGAAGCAAAAGATCGCATTTTAAAATGATTTAGGGAAGACTTACATGTAAGTCATTTTGCATGGGTGTTGGCCCCATCCGGACCGTCCATGCTCGGCAATGAACGGCTCAAATTTAACCTCGGCTGGATGGCTGAGATCTCTTCGGCCGAAATAAAATCTAAGCCATCAATTGCTGAGTATAGACAACCCAGATTGAGCCAACACCCATGTTGTCCCCTAAAGAACAGCAAGGTCCCCCATTCCTTTTACCTCATTGGCCGAAAAAGGTTTTACGAGTAAAATGTTTTACTTGCAATTAGTGCAACCAAACACTAGAAAATGGAGAAAACATTCTACTGGAAAATATTTTACTCCGAAACAAACACAGCCGACGTTGTTTTGCATCGGCTACAAATCAGACCAAGTTAATCCAGCTTTCAAGTCATAACATCCGGTCAAACAAAGCAAACCTTGTTAACCCCTGAGTTCAGCTTTCGGTAAGGTGGTAACCGTACGTGCATTCCAAAACCAAAACAATTGGCTGTTGGCATCAACTCAACAAGGCTAGTGGTATGATGGTTTTCAAATCACATGAGAGAGAGAGAGAGAGAGAGAGAGAGAGAGAGAGAGTCGTTAAGTACCAATATCAGTAGATGAAGTTTGAAAGGATGTCTTATCGACTGCAAATCATATACACTACCAGGCACTACTACTGTGCCCATAGTTAAGCTTGTTCATCTAGCCACCACCCTGTGTGCATGGAAATGGGATATTTCCATCAAAAAAAATCCAAGGAATTTACAAGTCAAACTTAAAATCACAATGGATTTGTTGAAGCTTCCAGAATGTAAGCCATAGCTTCCTCCTCTGAAAACTGATTTCCTCCGACCAGGCCTCTCACCAAGGTATCGGCATATTCTTTGGCAGGGGCACATAAGGGATGTAAACCGGATTTGAAGCTTTCGACATCAGACAGGGTGCACCTGAATAAAACAATTAAATGTTGATCCCTTTCACATGAACCGTTACCACAATGAAAACTAAATGATGGAAAACAGATTAATCGTGTAAAAATGCACTTACGTCATTGTCAATATCGGAATGCCACTTTCATTTCCCAGGTGTACGACGTTACGGTACCAGCCTCTCTGCATGGATATCAAAAGATCATTCCCATAGTGAGAGAAGATAATGTATTTGTTCCTCAAGATTTGACAACTCATCGTTTTTCTGTAAGGTTTAGGCTCCGTTCCGGAAACCTTCTTAAAAAATAAGTACTTATTTCATTCACTTCTCATTCAAAAATAATCCACCCTTCTTATTTTTTCCAAACAAAAAGTTTCTTTCACATTTTCAAACTCAAAAATAATGTAAATGAAAAAAAAAATTTACAGTAATTTTTTTTTCACCGTATTAAAGATCTCAATGAGATCTATCAAACAAGATCCATTGTGATAGGAAAATTATTTACGTAAACACATAATTTTTTAGCTTGAAGTTGCCTTTACAAAAAAAGAAGACTGTTTTTACCAAAATGGGCGCCGGCGGAGGGAAATCCGTCCGGCAGCCGCGCCGGGCCGTCTCCGGCCACCGGACGGCCGATCCGAGCCGTCCAAAAATTCTAAAAAAAAAAACCAAGGGGGCTTACGCGGGAATCAATGGCATCCGAGGTGTGTAGGGTGCTTGATCGTAGCACCCCTTTTTCGTGTATAATCCAATTCAATTTTCGTGTATATTATACACGAAAAAGAGGTGCTCCGATCAAGCACCTTACACACCTCGGATGGCGTTGATTCCCGCATTAGCCCCCTTGGTTTTTTTTTTTAGAATTTTTGGACGGCTCGGATCGGCCGTCCGGTGGCCGGAGACGGCCCGGCGCGGCCGCCGGACCGATTTCCCTCCCGGCGCCCATTTGTACCTATATAAATTGTTCCCAATTCAGACAAACCTTCTTATTTTTCCGGAAGAGGGCTTCTTATTGGATAAAAAAGAAGAGCTTATTCAAGTTCTGGAACACAGCCTTAGAATCTCTATTGTAAGGCACCCACATTTATGCACCTCTAGTGGTAGCTGGAGGAATCCTTTTCAGCCAAACAGTCGGTAAGCAGAAAGGTTTTACTCCAGACACAACCTTCTGGAAAATTAAGGTTGTCTTTAGATCATGGAATTACAGAGAGATTTACCAATTGGAAGGAAAGCATAAGGGAAAACAAAGAAATTATTCTAGCTTCATTTCATTTTCCCTCGTCCTTTCCCTTGGCTTTTCATACTCTCCACAAATCCATCAACCTAAAAGAAATGAAGGAATAAGGTCCTTGGAGTGGAAAAAAAATTGAGGACAAAAAGAACCACCCTGAAGTCCATACAAAGCCTTGACCGATTTTGTAGACAAGGAAGACCGTCACAAGTAACAGAAATCCTCAGCCTTTAGCACAATAAATTAGGTTACATAGCGATCAACTGACCATAGCTAATTTTTGGCTCAAGATGGCTCCTTGGTATGCACTAGGGCAGTGTTTAGTTCACTAGAATCGATCTGAATGGAATTGTCATTCTCCTGTAATGCTCTTGCAACATTTGGGTCGCCAACAAAGTAAACAGGCTATAAATTGGATATCATCTTTCAAAAAATCCAGGTGAATGACCATTCCATTGGCAGGCCAAGGAATGATAGTTCCATTCCATCCCAAAATCATTTAAGCGAACCAAACACTGACTGGGTGAACAATGACCTAGACTAGGCAAAAATATATTCCTTCAAAAGAGATGTTCACTAACCTTCATTGTATTTCACATTGAGGGGTTAGTTCATATAGAAATATGGTAGTCAGACCCTAAAGAAAACAAGTATTGCAGAATGGTGGAATAGAAGACAAGAAAGTACCTCCAAGACCTCCACAGGCTTCCCCTTCTCCATGATGGAGTCTAAGTCAGTCAAATCAAACACAGGAGAACTCAGGTCAAATCTTGAAACATTTTCCTGAAGCAAAACATCGTTGAACTGCTCAAGCCTGTAAAAGAAACTTAAATTAGAGACACCGAATTCTATGTCAAAAGACTGATGACTGAGAGATCATTTACATCATCTAGGAATCGTCGATTGTCGAAGCAGTAATACCCTTTGTGATGATGAGTTATTAAATGAAAAATTACATACGTGATTCTGTACAGGCACATGTAAGCTCTATTTTGAGAGTTACTTTCGGGATGCAGGAAAGCAACCCCTCCAGGACCCCATGTTTTAGTTTGATCACGACCAAAGAATAAACGATGAGGGACTGTCTTCCACAAAATCTCTTTTGGTGGGCTTTTATCCAGTGAACCAGCACATGCTTTTCTCATGCCTTCCACCTGTCATTTAAGAAAAGTAAGAGAATGGAGAAGAAGTAAGACATGGAATTATTGATGTTTTATGGACTGACCCCAAAATAAAAGATGAAATGGAGATTAAAGGCCTGTCCCACAGCCTGGCCGTGTGTATATCTGAATGTAATTCCTGGGAGAGCATAACATGCTCACTTGAAGGTGAAAAAGAAGTCCAATTTTGCTAAAAAGTTGCAAAACGAAAGCTTTCACATGAATATCCTCTAATCTGGATTCTGGAAAATCAGTTACTTCTCCTAAATGGAAAATCAAGTTCATTACAAAGAATATCCTCTAATCTGGTGCAAGTTCACACATGAATCTCAAAGTTCAGGGGGAAACAGAATACCTTTTATCATTGGGAACTTGAAAAAACAATAGAAAAGAGTAAAAAAGAAACTGAATGACATTGAAACACACGCACCACCCTACATAATACCCTTGTTTCAAAGTTGATCTGTTTAATCAAGGGTCAACGCCACAGGTAATCTAGATTAAGAACAATATACCGAGTGACAAAAAAGTTTCAAGGAGAACTTTTACACTTATAAAGGTTACTTCGATTTATTTTGAGGAACATTTTTAAAAGCAAAAAGGTCTATGATCTTTACCTGTCCACCTTGAATGTAGCAGAGGAATCTTGATTTACACATATTTGACCCAAATGTTGCGTACCAAACGTCAATCTTTGAAAGCTCTAATCTCCAGGGGGCAGAAACTGTACTTACCTCATCTGCATCGAGTTTCAAGCTCATCATAAGAGAATTCAAAAGAGGAATGACTCGTTGGCTAGACAAACTTGAGGTGGTCTTTACCGTTACTATTAATACCAACTCTCAGCTCAGAAAAGGGTTGCAAAATGTCCTGAACAGCCTTCTCAAGATCTTCGGATACGATATTTGCACAAATATCATTCTCACCATCAGAATCTGAGCACGAGATCTACAACATAAGCACAGCCATATTAAGGTGGAAACTGGCAACAATTGGATAAGGTTCACAGCACCTATATGTTAAGCAAAGCAATTGAAACATAAAAGATGAGCCAGCAAGGAGGGATGCAAAAGAAAGAAGCACTATAACGTCATTTTATTGGTACAAGTCCGAACATAACCTTGCATGGGGGTGGGGTCTCCAACTCCTAGGCACAATATCCACTGTATTCATCGCCAGTCCACACATCCATAACCGTTTCCGCCATTGCTGTGGCACCACCTCGCCACGCAGTCTCTCTCCCTCAAGCCCCTTTCCCAGAAGATTGCAAACCAAACTCCAGAATTATGTACCATGTGCAATTTACAATGAAGAGGAACGCTTGTGCGCAAATACTGTACAATTACATGGACCCGTCGTCTACTATGAGTAACAATGTGTGTAAGGGATTTCGGAGTTACAGGTTTTCACGCATTACAGTGTGTTACTTTGTTCCTGTTTACACCCAAATGTGTCCACCCAATGGGATGGTGCCACTTGGCATGGCTGGCCGAACCAAAAAAGGGGTCCCACTCGGTCCTTATTCATTTTTTTTTTTTCTGATCTGCACTTATTCCTTCATCCTACGAGATTTATATGGTTATCAATCAGATAATTATCCACTTAAATGGGCTATTATGACAGTCCATTGAATGAAGGGGCAGTTAGCCCACCTCCTTCTTGTTGTCCTTCCATATCTCCTGGGCTGCAAAGAGTAAGAGAAAACGCCTCGGCATAATACACCAAAATGTGAGCCTTGCCACGAGCAAGGGGAAATGAAGAGACAACCATCCAAGAAAGCAATACAGAGCAAAAGGCTTTGAAGGTAATTGCTTTC
Organism: Rhododendron griersonianum; assembly: GCA_018127125.1. NCBI lineage: Eukaryota > Viridiplantae > Streptophyta > Magnoliopsida > Ericales > Ericaceae > Rhododendron > Rhododendron griersonianum. The sequence continues at coordinate 28,480,528 of CM030795.1, forward strand.
TATGACCACTAAAGCATGTAGATGGATAGTTACATGTCAAAGCTAAGCCCATCCTTCCCCCTCCCTCTACAAAATGGGTGTGCTTGCCGCGGCATCATACACTTCTGCACTCGGATGGCCACAAACAACTGAGATATAAGACTCACCAACGGCCTCCTTACTCTGTCACACATAGTCACTACCCTCATTGGATGTGGCAATTTCCAGATCAAAATGAGGCAACTCAATTTCCAGATCAAAATGAGGCAACTCTAACAGATTAAAAAAAAAAAAAAAAAAGGGGTCCACATTGATGCCGATGCCCATCTCACCAACCGTGCTTGTATCCACAATTTTCCCATTCCCTGGCGGCATAGGAGTACTTCTTTCCGGTCTCCACGGTTCCCTCTTCTATCCCCTTCTATCTCCCTTCTTCAAATCCCGTGGAAAACCACAACCAGCGCCCCCTATCGAAATGATGCTTCTCCACTTGACCACCTACCACAGGGTCACACGTGGCGGCAGCCTCATCTAGGTTTGGAAGCATTCTCTCTCGGCCTCCATTGCAACCAGACCAAGGTCACCAAGCTCTACCTGGCCACAGGGGTGATTCAACAATCTCTCTCATCTTGTCGACAGTCCTCACTCAATGCTCGGCCTCTTTCGCCCTTTGCTCGGCGGCTTGAGCAGGTTCCTCGGCTTTCTTGAGCCGTTCATTCACATTGCCATTTAACTATGAGGCTAGGTTAGGTTAGATGTACATTCATGGAAAAAAAATCATGATATAAAAATTAAAAAAAAATCAACTTATTTTCCGGTGTTTGGTTGGATTGCGTAAAGCATCTTTCTGAAACTATTTGTAGCTGACTCGGTTGAAATCAAAGTGATATACGCAGAGGCAAGCAACAATCTGAAGTGTTTCTTGTAACTGTGGCCTCATGTTTTAACTCTCAAACTGATTGTAGTGAAAATACATAAAACGCTTCAAACTCTAGGGGGAAAAGAGGAAGAAGACAAAATAGTTCATTGAATCAAATTCTCAAACACGTAATAGGCAAGGATGAAACGATAAATGATAGCCATGACTGATCAGGATGGTGAGGAAAGCTGGCGGGCCGAAATTTTGAAAGGAAACTGAAAGCGGTCGTCCCTTTGTAAATGGTCATCAGCACTTTCGGGTTTCGTAGAGGTAGGCAGTGGTTTTTGGTGGATGTGGCCATTGGTTATTCAATGGGAATGGAGCAATTGAGGCATCGGTTGGGAGTTGTAAGGGAGTTTGATAGATATGATTACAGTTGACAGTGGTAGCAGGCTGGTAATATAGATCTAGATAAATCTGTGATAGCATATGCCTTGCAGATACGAGCATCTTCAATCCCACGAACCGACTTACTGATTTTGAAAGGGTAACTCATTCTCCGTCAATGACAAAATATTCTACAGGTGAAAAACCTAACACTTTACACGGATATGTTGCAACCAAATACCGTCATGGCTGTTCTTTGTTATCGGTCTTACTTGAAGTCAAACTAACAAATAATAAGTTATTCCAACCAAATTCACAAATAACTTGTATGCAAGCTACTTCTTTCTTTTTTTAAAAAAAATCTAACTAGAATAGGATCTAATAAAGACAAGATTACCTAGTAAGAGAGAGTATCACCTGAATTGGAGGTGCTTTTCCATCAGTTAATTTCTTTGATAATTCAAACTTTAGTATCGGCCAAAATGGACTCAGTTTTTCACGGACCTGAATACAGTAGTTATGTCAGTTACAACTCGCAAGAAATAAAGTGGCCAATAAAAAAAATGTGGGCCTAGCTTTGCCATCCCCTATAACCAAGAATATTCTGTCATGATAGGGGTCCCTTTTGGATGCAACTATCATTACGATCAGCCTTTTTGTTTGGCTTTTGGCTACTTTGCCAAGTAAAAACTAGAACCAAAAGGTTTATTGTAAGAGCAAACGTGAGACGTGTAGTTTAACCCATAAAAACCAGAACCCAGTACTTACCGCTTGTATTACTCGCCATGTGGACTCAAATGGATATGCCTCTGAAGAACCACTAAGAGGCTTCTCCTCTACCAATACTTCTACACATGCTAGAACTGAATTCGCTATAGAATCAAGATTGTATCCTCCTTCTAATGCCATAACAATCTTACCCTCAGCAAACTCCATCAGCTACAAACGACATTGAAAGAAATTAGATACAGAAGGTCAAAGATTTCAGTAATCATCAAGGTTGCTAAGGAACTTAATAGAATAACTAAGGGCGATCGCAATCCAAATACATAGACGAAATATCGTTATGGTAATTGGCTACATGCATTTGATAGTACCTTTTTCAACATAACAGAGTACCCATATGGCGTAATGCGACAACCCCCAAGAGGATCACCAACAGCTATTACACAAGAAGCAACAGAAAAAAAAGTATGTTAAATATAATTCATACAAAATAAAAAGCCCAACAATCTATCATTATACATTTTAAGATTGATTGGGCCCATGCTAAGGAAACAAAGGAAGAGACTTAGATTACCTTACTGAATGTACATGATGGAATAAGAATGTGTCAAAATATGTATATGTTCTGATATCCAAGAAAGTAATAATAAGTAATAACTAGTTGGCATCAGCAATATAGTTATACGGATAGACAATACATTCAATCTAAACAAGACACAACATGGTACTGGCATTACATAACCTAATTAGCTTCCTCCTCACACTAGCAATTTGGGCAGATCTATGCTAAAGCTATAATTGACAGCATTTTATATGCTTGACCTCGCTCTTGATGCTTGTTTTGGGTAACTCACCAACTAACTTATCACCTCATAGTCAGAAGTTGAAATGGAAAAGAACAGACCCCCTTGCATTATGCATCAGTTCACCACATTCTTCCGGCTGGGCTGCCAGTTGGTGGAATTCTACTGTTTTCTGCCTAATCTTCTGCAATGAACTCATGTTTAGATATTTTTACGCAGTAAAATCTCAAACTAGGCCATTTCTATGCAAGTTTCTTCAATAGTTCCATCTAACGTTCATCAGCCAGTTACAAACTATCAGCAGCTAGTTATGGCCCTTGGTTATGAGGAATGGTAGAACACGATTCACGAAACCGATGACAGTACATTGCATGAATCCTGCTGGACGATTTCGCCACGGGATTCATGTCTTTGGGACAAGTTATTCTTCCATGACAGTGCACCTAACTATTTCATGCAAATGGACAAGGTTCTGTTGTGTTGAGTTTAGTCGAGAGTATTAGCAACAAGTTTTCATCTTAGTGCAAGTTGTTTTATCTTAAGATAACTTAGATATACTCACTTAGTGCAAAAATCTGCACACTGCCCATGTGTAAGAACTTAAAGTATTTACCTCAAGTGAGGTATATAAGGCATTTGCTATCAAACTAGGTTTCTCGGAGAAATACGGAGTTAAGGATGATCGAAATGACTATGGAACCTAAAACTAATTCAGTTGCAATTAATATAATAACCTGCATCAAATCCAGCAGAAATCATTATTATGTCTGGACTAAATTCCTTAGCAACGGGGATTAATACATGGTCCCAAGCTGCTATATAGTCAGCATCCCCACACCGACCACTCTCCCAGGGAACATTGATGTTGTACCCTGCACCTGGTCCTTTGCCAATCATAATATGTGAACCATCCTCACTAGCTGGATAAAAAGTCCCGAAGTCGTACCTGGATAAAAGAAACTGCTCCATTAATTCAATTGACTCGATATCATGAGATGATTAAAGCTCAACAAGTTTACTATAACTAAAGCCGATTAATAACAAGTCAATCATGGCTTAGCAAGCACAAAAGGACTAGAGTAATATCACGAATGATGACTTTCTCCAGAATTTCTTTTCTTAGCATAATGAGCGTATATATCTAGGTTTCTCACTGAAGATGATTCTACTAAGGTGAAAGACGGGCAATAGAATTTCGTAAGATACCTGTGAACTGAGAAGAACAATACTCGAGGATCCTTCCAAAACATTTTCTGAGTACCATTTCCATGATGAACATCCCAATCAACTATCAAGATTTTCTTGATACCCAACTCCTGCAATAGCATGAAAGCAATAATTAGTTCCGGGTCCAAAATATCTGTTGATGTTTTCTAAGTAATGTTACAGTCTAGTTCCTCATAATGGTAACCTAAACTAATCAAGTACAGGATGAAATTAATCTGAACAGAACTTAAACCTAAACCAGCTCTCACTCTTTTGTTCAAGAGGAAACTTGTAGCTACAGCAACATTGTTGTGTAGACAAAACCCCATTGGTTCATTTTCTTCTGCATGATGACCTGGAGGCCTAACAATAGCAAAAGCTGAATCCAATTCTCCTTTAGCAACTTTCTCCGCGACCTACTTGAGAAAGCATCTACAATTAGGGTCTTGAACTCAAAAACATAACAATAAATTGGAGCAATCACCGAATAGATATGCAAAGGAAAGCAATAAGTCATATAAAATTAGAAACATGTGTTTTAGTAAAATACTTTATCCCTACGGAAGACTAAGTTAGGTGGTAAAATATAATTCGGCCCACTCTATTGAGAATTAGTAAATACAAAGTCTTCATACATGCCATTTTGTCATCAACATGTTTCGGCTCACAGCAATCCTCAACACTATAGAACAACAACTTTATTTTCCCAACCATGCTTCCATAGGCGAAAATTTGACGTTCAGCATGCATTAAAAAAAACAATTGGCAAAAAATACCACAAAGGGCTCAGAAAAGGAAGAAATGAACCAGTTTAAATTACCAAGATTAGGCATGATCATTGCTCAAACCCTTAACACTACCTAGCATCATATGAGTTTATAAACTAACTAAAAGAGATTTACCTCTAAAACAGAGCCAGCAGCAAGATATGCAGCTTCTGAGGAGCCTTCATTGAAATATATTGAGTTATATTTTGCAGCAATCCTCTCTCTTCGTGAATCAAATTTCTTGGAGCTTATGCTCTTGATTAAATCAATGTGGTTCTTGGTGTGAACTGCAGCTATATATTTATCTTCTGCTTCTTTGGCACTCAGAACCACACATCTGAACAAGAGTAAAAAAAACATCTATCATTTGATGGTAGAATTCAGATTATGTGAAAATAGACATTTGTAAAGGCTCGGATCTAGAAATTAAACATGACAATCGTCTTAAAGAAAGATGACATAAAGCAAAAATCATGTACAACATCATACGGATGGAAAAAATACAAGGGCAAAGTACGGATTACCTCCCTATGGTTTGGCCATTTGGCAGATGACCTCCCCGAGTTTTACTAATGACCAATTTGCCAGCTTGTGGTTTTGGAGTAAAGTGATGCTCTAACTCCGTTAGCAATAAATGATAAACACCAGGGCAAAACAAATACGAACAGAACAACAAAAAATGGAAACAAATATCTTGGATGAAAAGGGGCAAAAGAACTCCTTTCGAGGAAACCTCAAAATGAAAAAAAAATAAAAAAAATTAACAACTCGGTCTTGCCTTCATCAATGAGCAATTCTTCCGTTTTCAGCCCCATCGCCGTTGAGAGATTCGTCTCACCACCATCGCGTAACCAAAACATTCCACAAGAGGAAATTAGAAAACCCTCATGGAGAGTGAGAGTTCTAGAGGGAGGAGTAGTCGGCGGAAACCCTTAGGGGAGAACTCCAAGGCAGAATCCTTAATATTTCTATAACTAGTTAATATGATTCATTATAATCCTGTGTAACATCCACCTGTATTTCTCAGCATCGCGTTTTTGGATGCTGCTTTTAAATGTACCCGTTGAGAGGCTGAGAGAATCTCTACTGAGTACTGAGTGCATCTAAGTCCATGTGTTTATTTACATTTGGAATAATGTTAACTCAAAATAGCTTGGTCAAATTGGAGCATGTCCGGCAAGGGCGGACGCACGTAATGGCAAGTGGTCATGTGACCCCACTGCGTTGGAAACTACCCATGATGGCTATACATTTTTGGGACATTTTAGTAAATTTGCCCCAAGAGAGTTATAGCTTGCCCAAGTACTTCATCAATAATTCAATCCTTGCCCTCACCAAATCCTCACATCCGACCCGGTCACTCTCTCTCTCTCTCTCCCTTTCTATAAAAGCTTGTGAATGATTGGACTTTTAAGTCTCTTGTCCACTTTCAAGTACAAACCTACCCCACCCCCACCCTGTTCCCTCTCTGTATCTCTGATTTTATGAACGCAAAGCAACACCATAACTTCAACAAAAAAGAAAAAGAAGCAGCAACAACACCATGTTCATTATTATCGATAAAAAATAATCCATTGCTCTAAACCAGAATTAGCCCGTGGCAAAACTAAAGTCAAATTAATTTTGCGCCTTTGTTTGGTTCCCATAGTTCAAAAATAATTTTGATGTAATGAGTGGTAATGAGTGAAAAGAGATAGACAGAGAAAATTATTGAGAAACATGCAAAGAGAAAAATGAGTTTCTCCAAATTCATACAAGATCAGCTGTGAGCTTTTGGAGAGCCTGAAGTTAATTTTTTCAAATGAGACCCTTAACATACTTCACAAATGAATAATTTAAAAAGATAAAATCAACATAGAAATTGATTTTTTTTTTTTTTTTTAACACACATAGAAATTGATATTGCAAGTATTTACAATGTAAGTAAATGAAACTAATAACCACACCATTAGAGCTCATGAAACAATTTACTACATATAAAACTTGACCCCAGTGCCATGAATTTCTAGGTCCGCCCCTGATGTCCGGCCATTTTGCACAAGTGAAGTCAATTTTTTGGCTAGCTACATCATCAAAAAGCCAGAAAATAGCATTGCTTCTCCACAAGCACATTTACCATAACTACCGTTTCCTCTTTCACAACCACCGTTTGTGATACGGAAAGATCTACCGTCAAAAGGGAGCACCTTTTATTTGTTAATTGGGCACCTTTAGGTGTTGCTCACATGGAGCAATCTAGCGAAGAAGGGGGATCTTTGAAGGGAAAAGCCTAGGGGCACATTTGTTTGTTGATCGGGCACCTTTGTTGCTTATGTAGCAAGTTGCCAAAGAAAATTGCTCTTTCTATTCATCCAACCTATGGAGCAATTAATTGGTCCACCCTAGCCAATTTTGGCAATGGCGACGGTTTTGCTGGACGCCTGGGGGAATGCACTTAGAACTCGTATTTAGTAGCAATCCTCTTAGAACTCATATTTGGAACTAAAACTCCAGTTAAAGACGCCATTTCTGGGGTTCTGTTTTATTTTTTTACCGAACTCGTATTTAGTAGCAATCCTCTTAGAACTCATACTTTTTCTTTTGATAACTCAGGTGTACGGGCCAGCTATGGCGCACCTCGCCACCGCCCACTTGACGGGGTCTCAATTAAAGCCAGAGCAAGAGCAAAGCTGCTCTGTATGAACTGGCCTCAAAAGGAGTTGATAGCACCTAAGAGGTCTTAGACCTTACGAGAGAGGAACTCCTGAATCTCAAGCCTTGACCACTAGGCCAACCCAACCCTTGGGGTTAAAACTAGTACCATTGGACGTGTATACATAGAAGAAAGAGAGAAAGACCTTTGGGTGATGCCTGAGGATTTGAGCTTGTTCCAGATGGCAAGGATGCGATTGGGGTTTTCGGGATGGTAATCGTCGTCGGGAGCGAAATGCTTGCACATCCTCTCGTCGTGTATGAGCCCCACGCGCCGGCGCCGTCGATTCTCACCTTTGTTATCTTCCGATTTGAGCTCCATTTTTTCCATTCCTTTGTCGTTCAAAGTTGTGTGTGCCCAGGGAAAAAAGAAGGAAAATGAGCTGAGGGCAATTTGGGAAAGAAAATACTCCTGCTCCAGTAAAGGAAAAGCAGGCCCCGTTGACTAGGGTCGTCGTCCAATCGAATGCTATGCTAGGTGAACTTCGGAATTCGAAAATTCAAACAGCTGCATCCAACCAGTCATTTTAATTTATTTACAATATATAAATTTTTGAAAGGAAAGTAATAAATACTTTCTCCAAATTATTCACCATTTTTAAAAAAATAATAAAGCTTTTTATGGACGGTCTATTTTTTCCCCCCTTCCCCCAATATCATCTCCACTCCTTACTCAAATTTAAATTTAGATTCAAATTCGAGTAAAAATCAACCAAATCGGAGCTCTACTCCTTACCCAAACTCGTACCAAATTTGAGTTTTACCCAATTTTTTCCACCAAATTTTAACAGCTACATTTTGGTGGTAGGCGGTGGTGGTTGCTGGTGGTCGAGGGTTGTTGGTGACTCGGGCGAGGGTAGTAGAGGTCGAGAGAGAGAGGTCGATCGTTGTCGTCAGCAGATATCGAGAGAGAAAGAGACGTAGGAGTTCAGGGCCTTCTCCTCCCCATCATACAAAGGTGTGAAACCCTAGGGGGAGGGGAAGTCAAAAGAAACATATTTGTGATGGCTAGGGTTTAGAGAGAAAAGAATTCAAAAATATTAGATTCATTTATTCAATTCTTCTTTTTTTTTTGGTCCTGAGAATGTAAGAGTTTAAAATGTTACGAAATGCACAACTTCAAATGTGCATTGGCCCTAGTTTTCATCTCTCAATGTCCTTATCGGCCTAACAGTTGAAACATATCGAGGCCGAGACTCAATAAGTAGGTGATATGCAACATGCATGCTATCTTACAAATTGGATCGTTTGACTAGGCACACTGATGAATGGTTAAAATTGCACATTTATTCTACTATTCTAGAGCATTATTGCGCTTGTATCATTATTTTTCTATTACCGGAACCCTGTTTAATTTATGACTAGTTGTCAGTTAATGGATTAATTATTAGTACTACTTTGTGGGTCAAACAAGTGATTTTGGTGTAATTTGAAGATGTTGGTGTTGATTCTACATCAAGCTTGAGAAAGACAAATTAAAGTAATTAAGGAGAAAAGGGCCAAAAAGAAGCCCCAAGACGTGTTTTAAGTACGAGAAACGCATCAACACTTTCCAAGTAACAAGATAATGAGCTAAATAAATGAACCTAATTAAGGAGCTTAAATGGGTATATTTAAACACCTACCACATACTCAACTTACACTTTACTAGTCTTAAGAACAGAAAATAAGAAACAAATAAAAGTAAAAGCTATCTAATCTAAGGAATCACAACTTTTGTATGTTTCTCGATTACAGTGAGCAAATGCAACAAGTCTTTTAAAGCCTTAGGCTCATCTATTAGTTACGTCAAGTTAAGTCTCATGAGGGTTTTTAGCGATGATACCTATCCTTCTACTGTAGAAATAGAAAACTGACCTAGTTGGACAACTCCAAGCATCTCAGGCAATCAGGCACAAGCAATGAAGTTACCAAAATAATATAAAAACCACAAATACACTATCAACTCATAAATACAACGTATACACTAAAACTTTGACGTAGCTTAACCGCCATCCAATTAACTAAGGGGAAAATAATGGCCCAGAACATATTTTGATAATTAATACATGCTGAGAACATTTGTTAATGCTGAAAATGTCCTTGGTGGGTATTAATTATCAAAATATGTATTGGCTGTCATTTTCCCTTTAACTAAGATAAATAAATAATCTTGACTAATTACTTCAACAATAGTCAGAGCCTTCAAATGAATTTGGGTCCACCAAATTAATGGGCTCAATCCATTTGAAAATATGGTTGAGATTACAAGTGAAATTGGGCTAACTTGTAGATTCGAAAATTGGGGCTAGCCCAAAGACGCGGGCCCTCAATTTATTTCTAAAAGAATAGTAAACTAAGGAGATTCTTTCTCTTTTGATTTAAAGTAATTTCCTTAAAAGTAGAGTTATCTTCTTGTAAATGAAATCAAATCAAATCTAATTAACCAAGATATGCTTTGAAGGCCTTGCCAAACTAAGTACACCTTTCTACTAGAGCCTATAAATAGAGGCTCATAAAATGGTGGAAAACGGATTAAAAATATATATATATATAATGGTGGAAAAAACCTGTGGCTTGACATTCTACAAGAGCTACCTTTGAGAACTCAAGCATTCCCCAACCCTTTGGCCAAGAGAAATAGAGAATCAAGCACTCTCAAGTATTTTTCAAGGCTTCCTCTCTCAAAGTACTTCTCAAATCTTGCTCTCAAGCTCTTGTGGATCAACAAGCATTCAAACCATGTGTCAATTCATCTACAATTTGCCTTGTTCTCTTTGCTTTTCAAAAAATTCCCCCTAGATTCTCCCTACTTCCAACATTTCTCTCTCTATCTCTCTCCACTTATTTCCCCTACTATTTTTCAAAAAAAATTTCAAAACACAAACCAAACACAGTGAAACTCTGCGAACATCACGCTTCAAACTCATCATTTATTTGAGATAAAAGCTATTAAAACCCTTGACCAAACTTTGATTTTCCAACCTTCTCGACACAAAAAGTTAAGGAATTCATCACCCATTCAATCCTACAAGCAGCTTCTAATCAGTGATCAACTCAGAGAAATCATTCTTTGTTGTATAGAATATTATATAGAATCGTACCCATTTTTTTTAAATCAATAAATGTATATATTTTGTGCATCGTTTCCGTGTCTTTATTGCAGTACTCGAATATGTGTGTTACAGACACATCATGGCACCTCCACTGAATGTGTGAAAGAGAAGGCATGTACATACTCATGGCCTTCATCTCAGAATGAAAAACAACTAAGCCGCCTTCTCTCCGGACCAAGTCTCGATTTCAAATTATACAAGCCATGAACTCATAAATAAACCTCTCAAAATAGTGATGTAAATAAACAATAAAATGATCTCCCGCACAATTGTCTCAATAAAGACGCTTTATCAAAGTAGTAATACCCATAGTCTCATGATTGATGTAGCATTAGGTAAAGACTATGGGTAAGGCAAGGGTGAAAACAACCAAGTGTGAGAAAATCCATTATGCAATCCACATAATTATTAGGCTATTTTATCTTATACCATTACACTATGGAATGTGATTCATCATGAGTGAGGACATCAACAAATAATCATAGACAGTTACTCTAATTAACCTCATATTTGCATGGAGAACTTCCATACTATACGCCAAATTATATACCCCCACACCTTATAAACAAATGAGCAATGCAATGATGACCATATTCCGTGATCATGTGATATGTAAGCATTGCATTGGTAGAATATACTTCCATTATATGACACATGGGGCATATGAACATCATTCCCCTAAATCGTAATCCAAGAATAATCTCCTTTGCTAGGGTTATATTTACCCTCATATTCCCGACTACCCCATCGCAAAGTTTTTCAGAACTTTCAGCCTCTACAAATTTCCTAGAAACCAGGAGGTATGCCGCACAGTTCCTGAAAACCGGGAGACAGTAGCATTTCCAACCTTAGCACTTCCACAGGCCCGAGTGGATGATTCTCTTGACAATATTGCTTTATCAACCCTTCTCATGTCCTGTCTATCAACTAAACTGCTATCCCCATTCGCATCGTTGTCGTTTGTAGAATCTGAAGGCCGAGATAACCGGGGGAGTTCCTCATTGAGCTTGGATACAACTTTGCATTTCTTGACATTGCGAAAAACTCCCCAAAGGAAGTATTTATCATCATTCCATCCTGTTTTGACGTTGGCATGAAAAAATTGCCGGTTGTCAATTCAAGCAGGATTCGGATACTAATAATCATAAAACATAGGTATTTAAATGTTTTACCCAAGTCACAACACTCTTGTTCTGCATATGTAAACCATAACGCATAAGAAAACTACAAAAAGACAAACCTAAATAGAGAAGGCTAGTGATTGGGTGTGGTTAATTTGTTACTGCCACAACCATCACATTCTCTCTCTGATTTGGTTTTGGAAAGTTCTGTTGGATAATCTCACCTTGCCAAATCTCATCTGCCGTTGGAACGCATCCGCCCCATGCTTTTCCAAGATTTAGTGCAACATTTACTTTGCAGTGTTCTGATCGACTAAAATTGTGTTGCCCATAAAGGTCTTGGCAAACCCAAAAATGAACGACTCAAACCACGAAATAGGCAACTGGCAATTTTGATATTGATAACCAGATCAGAGCAACGGAGTCACCATGGAAATCGCAAAATCCATTACCATGTGTGTAAAATTGGAGTTTCACGGGGTAAGGGTTACTATGAAACCCTAGGTGCAGTTTGAAGGTAAAATTGGCTAGTGTAGTCCAGTTGGGGAAAAGAAGAGAAGAGGGGACGAAGGAATGAAGGAGATCCACAAACCATTCATCCACTCTCTGTGATATTTTTGTTGCACAGAGGAATTGAATAATTAAGGGTAAACATGTCCCATGATCGTACAAGTCGTGGCCTTAACAAAACTTATCGTGGCTATAACGCCACCCTTAGTGATTTTGATCCCAAAGTTGATTTAAAATTTTCGCCCTTGAGTCATATCCACCTCTTATTATATTCTCTTATCCACTCCAAATTTTTAACTGCTTTGAGTCATATCCACCTCTTATTTTATTCTCTTATCACTCCAAACTTTTAACTGCTAACAAACATGCCTTAGTTTGTTCCTTTAACGAAAGCTTTAATGGACCTCATAAGTTCACAGCTTTGCACAACAAAACAAAGGCAACTTCACTTCCAATGTAAAGTTTCAAAACAATGTTTCTAACTGGAAATAGTCATTCGCCTACCGAGAAAAGACATGAGTGTAGTTGTTAAAACATTATCACAGGAAGCCCCCTTTCATATAATCTGAAGAAGTGGAGAAAAAGGGAGATTGCCTTAGTTGCGTTGTTTGCATCTGTCTCTGTTAAAGAGAAAAATGAGAAATGGATAAACAAAGACTTGAGAGCTTACTTTGAGAATTGGAAGACAGATGTTTGGATGAAAACATCAACAACTCCACACCATCTATGTAACTTCTCATCACGACGTCTCGTGTTTCTATCAATTCAAGGAGGGCGATGTAACTCGAAGACTTATAGTCCAGTAGAAAAGACTTGAAGTAACATCATCTGTCAAGTGAGGATTTCATAACTCAAGGTAGGTAAAGAACACAGACCTTTGACTATCGCTCGAGAAAAAGTACAGCCCAATATCATCTTCAGTTGGATAATAATCCTCAAATATATCAGTCCAAACATTGTCCCTGGGAAGCATCTTAAACTGAAGGACTTTAGGCATTTTCTTTGAGAACTCGTAGACTTTACCACGAACTGTAGATGGAGGATGAGCCTTAAACCCGTCATTGAGTTCCTCACGGCTAATAGAATCAATAATTTTGAAGCTTCCCCTAGACAATTGAAACAAAATATTGTTAGGCATGCAATGCTGCTGCTTTTTCTCAATTAAAACTTGAACTGCTATTCCTATGTAAGAAAGCTTCCCCTACAATTGAAGCAACAATATGGTTAGGCATGCAATGCTTCTACCAATTTTAACTGAATTAAGACTTTGAAATTGTCTTTCTAATATTAAGGATTGTAAAAGCTATTGATAGTTTATAGACTAAGAGATCAACTGGATAATTTTATGAATGATTTTGGTCAAAGGAGTTCCTTGGGGCATTCTAAACTCGGCCATGGAGGCGTAATATCTATAAAGACAAATGCCACCACTTCAGTAAACAGAACGCCCTGCTTTTTCAATTAAAAGAAAAAGAAAGATAAACAAAAGAGAGGTACAGGATGACTAATAAAGAAAGATAAAGCCTACAGAATCCGCACCGAATGAAGCCTAGAAACCCACATCTAGGGGAAGCATAAGGCATCGAAACGAATACTAAAGAGAAATCAATTCCATATCATAAACTACTTCAAACAATACCTATAGAGTCTCTCATAAGAAGACTCCTCCAAAAGATAACATCCACATATCCCGTGTATCCTGCAGGATCAAATAAGACTATGTCGTCTTGTTCCCTAAGACATTGATAACCACATTCCAAGTGCGACTTTTGAACCTTAGAAGAGCAAGAACATATGTTACATTGACTCGGTATGAGTGTCACCTGTGAGCTAATGTCTAAGTGTGGGTCTTGTTGGATTCATTTGATTTCAATACAAGGACTCATGGACACACCAAAATATTCATACTAATTAGAATATTTCTTTAAAATTAAAGAATTAAAGAGTGTCTACATAATGTTTAGGCCATATGCCATTTCATGCATAATACGGGTGTTAAGTGCAGTGTTCATTGTCAATTTGAATCACAAATTATGCTCGCTAAGTGATATACCCTGATCCGAGTATCTAGTGTCTTTATAAGTTTTTTGGAGTCCACATAGGCATTGGCAAGATCAACTCAACCTTATGGATAGTGGCAGCCAAGGACAGATCATATACTGAAAGTCAGTTCATGAAATGCTAATGTTCAAAAATATTCAATTTCCTAGACAAAATTATACCTCATAATATTTTTAAAACATTACCTCACATTCAATACATGTCCCTCAACATGCCAAGAGAAATGCACATCGCAAGGATCGCGAAGCAAATTGGTGGCTAAATATACCACTTACCAAAACTCGAGCGAGATAAAACCACAACCAGAGTAGAGACTTTAGAATAATAGGCAGAGAAGAAGATTAAAGTACCAGTTGAAAGTTATAATTCTCCAATTTTTATGATCTCATGCAATAGAAGGCTTTAGTAAGATGTTTATAAAAGAAAGTCCAAAGGAAAACGAGATATAAGCTCCATTTTTGTCAGCGATAAATACGTATAGGAGTATGTTGCAGGTGAAATTTTTCATGTCTATCTGGTTCTTGGTTAGTTTAGAGTTAAGTTTATATTTAACTTTTTTGTTGAAGTTGTTTCCACGGCACCACATATATATTGTATGAAGATTAGTAAATGTGTCACCAAGTTGTTAATTTTTATTCAATTTTCCAAGAAATATGACTAATTGCAGAAAGATAGATAAAAAAGTGAAGAAACATCTGCTCGAATATTTTTGTCCATATTACATGGCCTGCATATAACAAGCACGACAAATACGGCAAAAATAATACATTTAAGCATTAAACTATGGTGACATATGTAATGGAAAGTACTAATATGAACATTCAGATGTTATGTGATAAGACAGATGAATAGTTACTTACGTCCAAGAAGAATCTAAAGCAGGACCATGAAAACATTTTTCAGGCTTGGGAAGAACAGTCACCAGGCCGCCATCCTTTACGTCCAAATTTCTTGACTCCACATTACCACCTAAGAGAAAATATTCTCTTATCTGAATCAAAGCAATTTGATATTCAAATGAAAACTCTTCGAGCCACATCTATAGCCCTACTTAAATTTTGTATGTCGCGTAAGAATCTCATCAAGTTGCAGCATACAAAATCTAATCAGGGTTACATCCACGACTCTCAAGAGTTTTCTATTGAATGTCACTATTTTGAGCCAATCAAAAGAAAATGAAATTTGATATTCAAATGATAACTTTCAAGCCACAGGTAGAAGTCTGATTAACTTTTGCCAGCCAGTTAAGAATGTCATCAGTATAAGGCGTGCAAAATTTAAACCAAATTTTATCGGTGACTCCTAATAGTTTTCTGATGAATATCAATTTCAGCCAATAAGAACAAAAAAACAAAACAAAGAAGTGTCACCAATATGCAATAATCACAATAAAAAATCTGGATATTATGGCCTATACATTGGCTCACACCCACAGGCTAACAGTATAATTTCGAATAAGATGAAGATGTTCGTCACTTTTTTGCAAGCATGCAAGACATTTGTTTATCCTGTGCTAACAGCCAATTGACACCTTAAGAGACATAGAAATAGGGAAAACAGATCAAGTAATCTTACAGGAGGTTTGCGTGCCAGAACTGCTTAATGGTGGAAAATGCATCACTGGTAAGGATGAAAACGAGTCAAATGACTCTTTATTCTCTTTCTTTACTTCCATTATACTCTCAATTTTGGTCTCTACAGCAGGCTTAAGGGTATCAATAGGCTTTCTCTCGTTAATATATCCCTTCCTGGGAGTTAGACCAGCTTTCTTTTCTGAAACAGATATCAAAAGACCAGGTGCCCCTGTATGAGATAAACCCAGTTACAACACATATTGTGTGTATTAGATTGATGACCACAAAATCTTATTAAAGTTCAAGTTGTTAGAGAAAGAGGTAACTTTATTTATGTTCTGAACACCCATCCCACTGTGGCCAGTCTTTCCTCCATGGTCAAACACGTACAAGTATTTGAACTAAGAGTTAGGTGGTGAGTTTGACACAGCTGATATTATATTAGATTGTTATCCACCAACTCTGTTAAAGTCTATTAATGTTGAAGAAGTTGAATGCTTCAGACACTAGTTAGTCAGTTTTATCAAAGTCTACATCGGGCGGAATGGATGGGGAGTTACCAGAAGAAGACTCAGAATCAATCTCCCTGGGGTTATTAGTGGTACCGTCCCAAGGGGCAAGATTGATGAACCCAAAGAAACACAAGATGCGGGCAAAATAACTCGACTGGGAACAATCCTTGGAAAAGTCCAATAACCTCAGCAACTTGACGTGCAATCAATAAAAAGACCAAATTTTAGAAAAGCGCCCCCCCCCCCCTACAGAAGTCGCCAAGTCAGAGGCAGTGCCGGATGACAAAAGAGTTGAAGGATAGGCACAAATAGATTCCACAATAGAGACGTCTCACGACAACTGAGGTAGAATGGGCCAGAGCTCTTTCATGTCCTCTATGGTTATCACACTGACGGTTGACCGGCCAAACTCCATATTCATTAGCCTTCGGCATGGAGGGCCAGTCATCCTAACAGAGATCCAACTACCGACCATCCGAACAAAGCAGTATGAACCAGACACCAACAACGTAGCAATTGAAGCAGACTTTGATCTGGCAAAAGAGAAAAAGGATTCAGCCCGATGATTACAATCGGTCGGTTCAACTAAGTTCTTTCAAGCCGGACAACTTGATTCAGAGGAAAATGTGGTCAGAGGAAAAATAAATAAATTGTCACCGAACTGGGAGGGACCATACCGCATCAACACTGGTCCATATAAGCTTGAAGAGATGGACGGCAAGATTGTGCTGCGTCCATGGAATGCACAGAAGCTCAGCAAATATTATCATTAAAGTAGAAATTTACGGCATTTGCAAAGTCATCTATTGTTCAAATATTTATACAGCAAGGCCAAGAAATGTGTAAGACATTTAAGTGAAATGAAATGGCAATTTTCCCTCTCAAATTGAACAATGAACAGAAAAGCTTGTATTTGTGAGTTGTCATATTGGTATTTGGTTTGATTCGGTGAAAAACAGGACAATCATCCTACAAAACAAAACCAAACCGGAAATACAATTTTTCATAAATGAAAACCAGACCGAACTGTGAACTCTATAAAACCAAACCAAACCGCTTATTCTGACCGATTTTTTTGGCTGGTTCGGTTTTTCCGGATTAGCTTTCACCCCTACGTAGCACTCTTGAACAGCTCGGAGGTTCTGTGCCAAACAGTCGGGACCGAAGCGTTCGCCGTTGGGTAGATCCTTCCCATGTTATTCATGAATGTGTGGCTCACCAACGTGCACCTAACCACCTAACCAATGTGTGGCTCTCTTTCTCTCTCTCTCTCTCTCTCTCGTGCTTTCTTCCTCCTCCTGCACTTTCTTACTTAACCCTCGGAGTGCCTTTCCGGTCGACCCCAGCCGATTTAGGCATTAACGGTGGGTGTGCAAGCCAGGCAAAAGGCTAGGCGAACCCATCCTCCCAAACCAAAAGTCCAGGTGAGGTTAACTGATTATAACTAACAACACCACAAAACGTGTGAGAAAAATGAAAATCTAGGCAAAATGTACCACATACAAGATCAATGAAGTTAGGGGCTGGTTTGAGCATTCTTAAGAGATCCATTGAGAACGAGGAGAGAGGAGCTCTGACACTTAAGAGAAAGAGAGAGAGTGTGTGAGTTTGGTGCCTCTCTCTCTCTACTCCATCAACCCTACTTATGAGGGAGGCTCTAGATTCGAAAAATCAGCTTGAGAAACGAAAAGACGCTTGGAAAACGAAACGACAGCATCTCGTTCCAACCATAGTATGCATTGCAGTGGTGGGACACAATACATCATAACTGAATTGGCACGCGTGAATTGTCCTTTCACCATCTCGCACCATCAACGCATGTGCGACAGTGAATGACAGTTGCCCTCATGGTTCAGATGGCGACGGTCCATCCTCGGTCAAAGACATTTCCAACAGTTTAACTCCTCTCATCAATAATGCTGGACTGAGCGAGGAGTTGAGAGGCTACTATGGAGGGCCGCACTGAATAAGAGTTTGGGCCAAACAATATGGACAGCCCACTTCACTGGGCTTGCTTAGGCCGAACATACGTGGGGCCGTGGGTGTGGGCTCCCGCGCCCGAAGCGTGATTCGACAGAGTCGCCACCCGGATTTTTGAGATGGATGATCCGAGAAACAGAGAGTTTGTTTGAGAGGAAAAGGCTTTGGATCTAGCGAAAACATTGAGATTTTGGATCCGGGAGCCACGTTACGAGCGGGGAAGGTTTTGTTGAAAAAGCACCCCGCTCGCCCGGTAAAGACCGGTCTCTACTAAGCATTTTAAATGGGGGATAGAATATCATTTGAAAAACTAAACTGTAAAACATGTACGGGAAAGGGACATGGGATCTAATATAACACATTAGCGTGCTTGTGGTGCAAACTGTACAGTAATGATAGGGATGATGCAATAAAGAAAAGAAAGGAAAAACTAAACAAACTGTCTGGACTATGGCTATCTCCATCACGGCATACCATAATGCCACGCACGGCCTTATGGTATACCGCGCGGGGTACCTATCATGCTACCAGTCTGTCATTAGCATCCAGAACATCGTCCGGCACATTGTATATCACGTGCGACATTATTCAGAAACATCAGAAAGTGCACAGCGACCAGATCATCTTAAAACAATACCATTTCTTCAAGCCAAGAACATAAAATAACCTTTTTAGGCGTTCGATCATTCAAGATGATCAAGAAAACCTTGTTTATGAGATAAAATATGACTTGTAGATATGGTCCTGTTTTGATAATGCTAATGACAGATATCATAACAACAAAAGTTGGCCCAATGAAGGGTAACCATGATCCAGGCAGTTTGAGCAAGAAAACAATAGCTAATGAAACACCGCGCGCCTGAACACACTATGCCGTGCGACGCACCAAAGCGCCGCACGGTATGGTGTGTCCAATACAGTGACTTTCTTTTTTTGTGTTTTTTGAATATAAAGCTCGTTTGAGACCCAAACTCGGTATAGAAAGACCGAGAAGGGCCTCGATCGGCTCCCCTCAAAGCTAAATGTGATTTAGCTCAAGGAAATCGATTTATACCTTTTGATCGAGGCTTGGATGTGCTTGAAGATGGTGGAATGGAGCGGTTGATTTGGATTGAAAATCTCTTTGGAGCTTGAATGGGTATTGAAGGATGTGAGGTTGTTTGGATGCTTTGAGGTGGAGGTCCTCCTAAGTCAATAGTTTATTGAACTTAAGAGGAAGAGAAAGAATGGGGTATTTTTAGAGAGAGAGAGAAAGAGTTTAGAAAATGGCAGAGTAACTCTATTTGGAGTTGAAGGGGTCCTTCTCAACTAGAGGGGGGGTGTATTTATAGGCAAAAAGATACTTTGAGAGCACCCAAAGAGGGGAGGTGGCTTCTGGGCCGAATAAAACTTATTTTATGGCCAAGACGCTCCTCCTGCAGGCGTGGCCGACAACTTTCTGCACCTGTCAGAACTTTTTCCGAAATGTCGTGCTGCATATTGAAATACCGCGTGGCGGAGTGATTTTCTTGAATTTTTCTGAAATGCCGTGCAGCGTTTTGGAAATGCCACGCTGCGTTTTGAAATGCCGCGCGGTTTTTCGAGACAGCTCAGCACACTAAACTTCGCAGGGGCGCCCCGGACACTCCCGAACTCGGATTTAGGCACGGTTCAAAGCGTTGGAAAGCTTGTCGAGTCCTCTTTTTAACCCAATTGGTTTCACTCAAAGGTATTTCATACATTGAAATGTGTGCCCATTTTACCCTCAGTGTGTCATGGAAAAAGTTGTTTTTGACAAAGCAAACGCATCTTTCTCTTTTGCAATTGAACCGAGAGCCACCCTATATGTTTGGGAAGGGATTTTCTTAAGGTTAGGGAAGGAGTAAGAAAGGAGCAACAATCCAAGCCTTGAAGGTATATTTTTCCTTATTTCATCATCGGGGAAACTTAAAGATTATTCGGAGGCCCAAAATGGGGTGTCTACAGTGGGCTAGGTGGAGGGCCCAAGCGTTCATCAGAGCCCATGACAAGCGAGTTCAGTCCATGGAAACCATAGGTCCAGGCCAGATAATAAAGGTGACTCAGTAGATGGAGCAGCTTAAGTGTCGCCCTAGTGCGCGTTCGAGACACGTGTGTTTGACCACGTGGACACAAAGCCTCACGCGTGACATCACCAACCTAAACCAGTTACAAGGGACGTCACGGGCCTCGTGCTTAGCACAGACTTACTTAGGAAGCAAGTATACTTTTTTAAAGCCTACGTGATAAACCCTAAGGAGGTACACCGTACGCGTTTTTATATCTTATATCTATACCTTGCCTTTCTCCTCTCCCTTTGTCAAACTTAGGCATCAGAGTGCCCTCCAACCGAATCCAACGAGACAGCACTAACGGTTCATTGTTTTGGAGACTTGCTCTTAGAGGACGAAGATTATTCTATCCGGATTCGACCCAAATAGAGACGAACAAATCACCACCCCATACTAAGAAATGTTATGCGAAAAATTGTAAGGATGTTTCACCTTTAGAATCTTCAATCATTCGAACTATTTGTTGCTTAATCACCAAATTGATCTGGGTGTTGCAATGTCTGGGAGGCAAAGGTTCTACTGTTTCAAAACTAGGATTTGCTTTGAAACTCTGTGAGGACTTTAGCGAGAGCACTTTGAGCTTGATGGGAGTCCTTGCAGGCATAGATGGCACAATTTTTGATGGTGTAACATTTGAATGCAAATTCCTTTTTGCACGGGATGCAAAATCCTTGGCTCCAGAAGATAGCATCATTGCTTCACGAGCCGAAATATATTTTACTTTCCCAGATTGGACAGTCTTTTCCCATTTAAAACGACCACAACCCTAGAATCTTTTCGAGTTTCACTAAAACCAGCTGAATGTGCATTTTCTTGATCTACCATGGCTGAGGGGTCTAACATTGAAGTCTTGGGCAAGTCACATGCTCCACAAAGCCAAAGAGCTGGGACATCATCCACAAAGGGTTGCCTGCAGTAACTGAAAATGCAAAAAATTACAATATATTAAAACGATGTCGATCATAAAAGTAGTTCAAATATGTAGCATACAAACTAAAGAAGATAACTTGACATGAAAGTGCAAGTATGTTTCCAGTGATTGGCAAATCATCAAAACAACTATCCAATCCAGGATAACAAGGACAAGAAGATGTGCAGATCAATGAAGCTAGATACACATTATATGTGTATATATGTATAAGTAGATGTACATATATATACAGGGCGAGAGAGAGGGAGGGAGGGAGATCTTACAAATGCTCACGACCTATTTTGCATTTTGAACATGTATAGAGTGCCTCCCGAACACCCATATCACCGCAAATGTCACAAGGTTCTCCCTGCAATGTAGGAAGATGATATAAGGGACGCGATACATGATCCTCTCTTAGTAAAGGATTGCTTTTGCTATAACTAATTAAGCTGCTGATCAATTACATTCTGGAAAAAATCTATACAGCTCTAACTTTAAGAAGGTGGCTACAAAACTCCCTTTCCGTGATTGTATATAGACTGCGCCAAGAAGGTATCTAAACCCATATCAATCCATAAGAAGAAGTAAAGAATTGCTGCTGTTAAAGGTCTGTTAATTAACAAATGACAACAAAGAAACCAAACAAGTGAAAATTTCAATAAACATTAAGAGGTTGTGCACTTGAAAGTAGCATTGTATCCGCCAATTAATCTGTATACAAACATGCAGTACCATTGTTAACAAATAAGATAACTGTAGTATAGGAAAACGTTGAAATCCTTAGGGAACATCTTGAACTGCACACCAAGCATGCGACTCTAGGCAAAAACTTCGTAGTTTGCCCCTTTCGTTAAACCAAAGAACCTATTTCCTCTCAAATACTGTCTCATTCCTCAACTCAAGGTTGCCTCATATTTCTTGTTTGACATCCATAAGTCTACAATTCACTTTGGATGCCGTCATTAGTCATATATGTTTACTTGCAGTAACCCCACTATGTTACTGTTTTGCGATATATACGCGCCCATGTATGTTCTTGCATGCATTTGAACTCCAAAAATGTAAGGAAAGTACATCTTGTCAGACAACCTCAGCCTACGTCGGTTATTGTACACACAATTTTGGTAGCTTAATCTAAAAACTGATTAAGAAAGGGAAAAGAAAAAAAAAGCAGTAAAAATCCTAATCTTCATCATGCATAAGGTCATATTTAACTAGTTAACATCGAATTCTGTTGTATGCTCAAAGTTCGGACTCAAATTCAAAGTATAAAAAACTCGTGAGTGTTTGACACTAGAGGCATGGAAGCAAAAAATCTAAACATACTTTGGGAGAATAAACTCAAAATGAAACTAAAAGGGACTAAATTGTGTCCCTTAAACTAATGATAGTTTAAGGCCTGGGAAGTCTCTTAATCAAAAGATTATGTTGGTTAACGGATTTATATAGAATGCACAACTCTTCCAAGCGAAATTAAATTAGCATGTGAATTCAAAGGACCCAACTGGATAACACTAGGAAACCAGCAAAACAGTAAACACACAGAAGGGAACAACCACATTTGCACACATCATACAGACAAAGCGTAGAAAGGAAATATATAATGAATAACCAAATCAGGCAATGCCTTTTCACCAAAAACCACTCTTGATTTTTTGCAATTACACTGAACGTGAGATAAAATAGGAAAATTTAATAAACAATTAGCTGCCCACAAATTTTCCACGTTGTACTTGAGTTGGAAACAGATCTGAAAGACTATATTAAACCAAACCAATCCAAACCTTAAGTCTTGATCAACTGGGTCAGCTATGTGAATTCGAATTCAAGCCTCGTGTTTCATGATATTCATTCAAAACCTAGATACATACAAACTCTCACTTGGATCTAGGTTTTCTAAATACTACATTAAATTGAACAAATAAACTAAATCAAGCAAAACCCACTTCCCAAATTGCTTTCCCAACTAGCAAGAGCGTTTAGGTAACAAAAAAAAAAAGGAAACTAAAAGGTTCATAAATAAACTATATAAGCAAAACCCTAAGTTCCAGCCATAGTAATTTCTGGTGATAATGAAACCATCAAGCACCACGCAAAATAACCATTTTTTTTGTCAAAAGGAAACAATTGTTTTCCAAAAGGGAGAGAAAGAAGAGCAAACAGAAACCTAAGTAGTATAGTGCGCCATTTAACAAAGAAATTTAAATAATAATAATATTTTTTAAAAAAGAGAGGGGGCTTTCATCTCAACTTTTTTGGGAAAAGACAACAATATAGTGAATCAACAAATAAAAGTTGTAGCATTAGCTTCCCAAGAAAGTTTTGAGTCCCAACATCATTCCTTTCACATACAAATAACCCAAAAATATGCATAGAAGAAAGGAAAGAGAATGTGCAAGAATACTAATGAAAGTTCGCGATCACATTATGTAGTTGAAAATCCGAATACCAAACGCGAATAAGAGATGTTTGCAGGGGTTTTCACCATGTGGGTTTCTGTTGAATCTGTCTTTTTGCCCAATGCTTTATGTCCACCTCCAGGGTGAGGCCAGAGAGTGGTGAACCGACAAGGCGAGGGGACGAACGGGCAAATTATTCAGTGGTCCTTCATATGCTCCATGATTATTAGGGTCAGCGTAGTCTGCATTCTCCAACACCTTAAAACACGAAAGTGACTAATACTAGCCACGTGATGTTTTAGACTCTCCGAAATCATGTATTGGTGTTGGAAATCACACACCTATCCACGACTCTTCTTAAATCATGTTGGTTGTTGGTTGGAAGAATAAGAAACTAGTTTTCATTGATGTGTAACACATAAACATAGTCGTGTTGAATTAAATTCTTTCCGGATGAGGTAGAAACCTCATGGTTTCTGTCATTCATTGTGGGCCTTACTGAGTATTCACTGCAGTAATCTAAATCGTTCATCTTGTAGGACTCGAAAAGTTATACGTCCACGTAAAAAATCAGCTTGATCGGACATCAAGAACTGTATCAAAATTTAAATTTTGGTTTATAAAATCGACGGTCATGGACAATTTAACTTAAATTACTAGTGACAGAATCAGGCCGTCCGTTTTATAAACCAAAATTCAATTTTTGACATAGCTATTGATGTCCGATCAAGCTGATTTTTTTGCATAGACATATTAATTTGCGAACTCTACGAGATGAACAATTCGGATTATTACAAAAAATGCTCGATAGGGCCCACAATGGGCCAAGGCGGAAATCGTCCGGACACAATGCAGACTTTTTTATATAAGCTAGAAGACTTTGTAACTAAGAAATCTAATAAATAAGGAAACATGAAAAACAAGAAAACCAAGACTAACAAGCAAACATGAATAATAATTGAGAGGGGGGCTCCGTTTGTTTCGATATAAAATGTTTTCTCAGAAAACAAACTTTAAACTTTTATTTTTCGGTGTTTTGTTGGCAATTAAAAAATATTTTTTAAAATCGACAAAATAGTGTAGAGAGAGAAGAGGGGCTTAAACAGTTGAGAGATCTAAGAATATTGGAATTGAACGTGGGTTAGAACTGACGATCGAGGAAACCGAGTAATTAGAATTGCAAGAAAATGCAGTAGGTTATTTTTATCCAATTAATGGTAAGTCATTAACCAACCGAGACTAGTTTAGTTGACTGATCTTTTACAGTTTTTATAGGAGAGTTTAGGGGATCGATCTCATATTTCCTTCTATGAATGGGATCATTTGTTAATTATATTTATTCCCTTAACGAGCTTTTCGTTGGCCTCTAAATATTATTATGGGTTTATGTCCTATTTCATATAGTTCAAATACTTTTATGCTAACTTGGGGAACAAAAAGAGAAGAGAAGTTCTAAATTTAATGATTTTTCGTGATGAAAAATGGTATTTGACTTTAGTCAAGTAACTCATGTGCGAGAGTGTGAAAGAGACTTTTGAAAACATTTCAAATTGTTGAAATTCATGAGAATGAACATTGAGAGCAAAAGCACTTTTCATTGAGAGGGACAGCTATGACGAGTTAATGTCCGTTTTCCTTTCCTTAATGCTAAGGGTACCAACCAATAGAGCCGGCCCTGATTTTCTAGTGGCTTAAAGCAAAAATTAAAAATGAGGTCTTCTTGTTGGACTAGTATGTAGTAACTTATAAGGGATAACAAAGCAGGAGAGGCCCCTGAAATTCAAAATTTTGTGAAGGTCTAAAGTGGCTGTAACACAAGCTTTAGCACATACGATCCAAACCGTTCATTATTTTTTAAATGGTTTATCCAGTTTCCTTTCAAAATTTCAGCTTGATCTGATAAATGTAAGTGCTTGATCTAATTGTCCAATGTTTCTTTCAGAATCTAGGATCCTCAATCTTGAAAGAAAAATTGAACGTTGGATAAATACTTATATTTATCGGATCAAGCTGAATTTTTACAAGTGAACACTAGAAATTATTTAAAAAATAATGAACGTATTGGAGTGTTTACGCAGGACCCCACCCACACATGGTTGGTACCCCATCGGTACCGTTTTGGTAGTGATGGCAACGAGGCAGATCGAAGCAGATGTTATTATCCCCGAACCCGAAACCTCATATCCGTCCCCTTTCCTGCCCCGATCCTCAACGGAGATTTGTTTTTGTCCTCCATCTCTGTCCTGAATAGGGAACGGAGATCTCCGCGAAGATTCAGCGATCCGGAATTTTTAGAAGAAAAAAAAAAACAAAACAAAATCGGTACAAAACCAAAATCAACTCCAAAGTTGAGAATTAAAAGCCCAAGAAAATCAACTATCGTAGTTTGAATTGGCATATTCCATATATGATTTCGATTTATGCACAAAATCTATACAAAACCAAAACATATTTCCAATTTGGCATATTACCTGGACGAGAAGTCGAGAGTAGGGATACGGAGAGAGAGAGCGCACGGTGCTGGCTGTTGATGTGGGGGTGGGAATGAGTCCAAGTAAATATATTCTAGGGTTTCGAGGCGGGGACAGAATTACTTCCAAATCTTACACGATTCCCAAATTTTATTTTTTTTAAAAAAAACTCTATCCCTGAGCCGATTTCCGAAATAATCCCCAAAGCTCAGATCTGTTCGGAACGAGAATCGGATCGGATACAGACGGGTCGAACAAAATAGACATCACTAATTTGTTTTGGATGACGGTCTCTTTTTGTTGTTGTTTTCATTGCTTTTAAAACTATACATATTACTGATATTAATAGATTTCCAGGTTTCCGCACTTAGAGCTCTAGCAGATAAACTTACGGACTACGGCTTGTTTGGAATTTGGTAAATGATTAATTGAAAATTTTATGGAGCTCTATTTATTGTGGTTAATTTTATTTTTTTTTCTCTCAAATTAAACAAGGAAAGAAGAAAATCCGCAATTTCTCCTTCCGTTTTTTCTTTCCAAACAACCCCATTTCAAAAATTATTCTTCAAAATACTTCCTTCAAATTATTTCGGGAAAGTTATAAATGTTCACTGTTTCAACTTTCAACCTTTTGTTTTGTACTTTGAGCAAAAATAGTTCTCTACTTCGATTTCAAAAACTGTACGCTAGAACACTTCCTGAAAATTACTCCATCCGTCCCAAAAAGTATGACAATTTTTGAAACTCGTATCATTTTTCATCGCTTGTATCTTTCAATCTATAATGTTTTTTATGAGTTTGAAAACTTTGTATAATAAAATTAATCGATAACTATCAAACAAGATCCATATTGCATACCTTTTGAGATTCATATTGAAAGATATAGTATAAGGAATTGAAATTGACACGGATATCAAAAATTGACATCCAATTTCAGACGGAGGAAGTAAATATTGCCGGAAAGCCATAAATGTTTCAACCTTTTGTATTCTTACCAAAAATAGTTCTAACTTTACGGGCCAAATGCAATTTACCTCTTTGTGATAGTATACACTTTTCAAATAAGAACATATTTTGAAGAAAAGTTCAAACCAAAGTTGTTTTTTTTTTTTTTCCATCATTCGTTAATCCTAATCTATTATATCCTACGAGAAACTTGAGGAGGGGGATGTGTGCTTACGGGAATTGAACCCTGTCTCCATGTGCATGAGAGTATAAGGGAAGACACCACATGCACTCCACTCCGCTTTGCTGTTCAAAAGAAAGTTAAGGCATCTTAGATTCTTACAAAAGTGATGGATATGTTTTTAAATTTTAACAACAAAGTGGAGTGTATGGATTGTGCCTCCATTGGTATAAATTTCTAGCTACGCCACTGTATTCAGGTTTACTTATGCATGCTTTTCGACTAATCCCTGAGAAACCAAGCCCAACAGCCACAAAGTGGGGGGACATTAAAGCTAGAACAATACTTAATTTGTATGGACTGACTGTAGTGGGATTGATAGAAACACGTAAAAAGTTTTCAAACCTAAAACCCAAGAATACAATAACCTCTATGCCCAAGACCTTAACAACTGGTACCGCATCAAATGATTAAGGAACAATTTTGTAAATTTAAAGTTTAAATGCCAGAGTTAATTAAGAAACAAATGATAACTTCATAGGTCGTGTGTTGGGAAAATGGTAGTAACAAGTAAGGGTACTTCTCAAGCTCACAGCTAGATAAGACTCCCACCTGACCACCGACAACAAAAAAAATTCTCGGGATCACTGAAAAGTTCGCCTGATCATTAACTTCGAAACTTAAAATTAATGAGGTGTACGTAAGTTAATTCAGACTTCCGATTAACGAGGAAAAAAAACTTTAGAGTTCGATCAAAATCATTCCGTTTCAGGCCTGATACCCTTGTATAGTAAGTAGTCTGATACTAGCCTTTGTATAGTAATCAAGATAGAAATGCAAGTCGCATTACTCCAAGAAATTAATGGAATTGTCAAGAGGCGCGTTTGGCCCAATAACATTAGAAGTGCACTTAAATACGAGTATGACCGTTTCCACATAAAGTAGGAGCAATTGTTTATGTGCACTTCCCGATTCCATAAAGTAGCAGTTAGAATCCAAATTGAATGATTTTCTGGGCGATCTGTGTTGTGCGATCCTATGTATATATGCCTTCACATGTCTCTATGTTGTCTGATTTGGGCTACTTTGGAACCTTAAAATATATCGATATTTTCTTGGTAAGAGTGAGATTTTCAAGTGAATAAGTTATAGACCAGATAGTGTCTTGGTCGGAGGATTAGGAAAGAACATGGAGTACATTAATAAATTCTATAGGAGATTTTACAGTTACTCGTGTACTACTATCAGTTTTATCAAATAAAATACTACTCGTAGTTAACTGGAATAAATTTGCAGAAGAAGATTACAGTAGAGGCATAGGAGTTTTTGGTACAAAAGATCCTACCTCGATATATAGATGAAGTCCGATTTTCTCCGTTTCCAAAACTCATGTGCCTCTGTGTCCAGAGATTTTCCGGCCATTGGATAACGCTCCGAAGACATGCTCATTTTTTACCGTGGTCAGGCATATACTCTCTTGTAGAGTTATCGATCGTGAGATCCAGATATTTCTTTCACTCAATAAGTTCACACTTCAAACACATCCTCATTTTTTACCCCAAAACTGTACTACCATTTTCTGAGAGGTCGTTTTGAAGATGGAGCAGCTTCTTCACTTCCAATTTTCCCTATTCGTTTCTCAATGATCAAAACCGTTCATTATTTTAAAATATCTACGTACACAAGACTCTCCAATTTATTTATATACTAGTAGTAGTAGAATAAATGGGTTTGATCCAACACGACGATTATCCTTTCCAGCAATAACATTTTTATAATCTTACTAGTTAGTATCCGATTTACATGATTATTTTGCAAGATTAATGGTCCCATATATAACGAGCCCGTGAAGAGCCCAAAAATCTGACCCTAAAATGATCTGTATTCATTTTTAACAAATTTCCTCAAAAGGCTTCTACAAACACTATGTCAAGGCCAACATGGGTCCAAAAAAACGAAAGGCTCATGAAATATTGTGAATAATATATGGGAATATAGGCTAAGGCCACCATGCTTTGTTGTCTATAACACTTCTAAAGTACTACTACTAACAAGACTTTATAAAACATAATTAAATAGTCTAAACTTATATAACTGGGAACATGGGGTGCACTGTTGCATCAAATTAACAAGTCAAACGATCTAGAGACACCACAGAGAGAGCGAGACAGAGAGAAAGAGCATAGCCACAGAACCACCAAAAAGGACCCCCAAAATTAAAGGAAACAGAAGCCCATCTCCTAATACTACTAATAGTATCATCACATGCATAGTACCCCACCTGTGCACCTCCACATGAACCAGATACTACCCCACAACCATAAGCCACTTCTCCTCTGTTTTTTCAAACCCATGGTAAAAGCACAAGTCCTGAAACCATGAGGGTTGCTACGGAATAGGAGAAACTAGTCTGTCGGAGCGTAAACCCTCCGTGACTGACGTCGGTGTTGATGCCGGTTCCAGACGGCCCCAGGACACCGGTAGGAGTTGTTATGTAAGGAGAACCGGAACCAGTGACGGGAGTGGTGGTGGACGGTGTTGTTGTTGTTGTTGTGGACGGTGTTGTTGTTGTGGACGGTGTGGTGGTTGTGCCGGGCGTGGCAGTTGAGGGTGTTGTCGTCGTCGCCGGAGTTGTGCTAGTAGAAGCAGCACTATAACAACATAAAACAAAAGAAAAAAATAAAAGAGTAAGAGTGTGATAACAATGGCTTTGCCCAAAAGGGAAAACATCATAGGAAGTTAAGAAAAATGGGTTTGTTGAAGCCGCGTATAAAACAATTCGAGTGCTTTCAACAGCTCTTTCAACAGAGGAACTTCCTCTGTCCACATTCGGAAAGAGCTAAACCTTTTTATGGATTGGTGATATATGCCGTTGATCTCCACCCAAGGTATGATCTCATAAGCATCAACGGAGAGTGGACAGAGTCCTCTCCATCCCATTGAGCTCGTTGGACTTGTTACCAGCGATGGAACTAGGATTTCACATTAGTGGTGGGGAACGATGGACTACCATATGAATATCAAAGAAGTCTCGGCGACAATGCAAGGAGCAATAGGAAAGAGAGAGCAGCAACTTTCCCAAAATCTTTGGATTGGAATTAACACATCACATAACATGGAATACGATTTTCTTGATAGAGCTCAATGAGAAAAACTAATCATTGTAGCCGACTCAAATGAAGTCTTGGTTTGTTCTTGATAATTAAGTACTTAAGGCACTGTTTCCGCTAAACTGCAAGTTGTAGACAACAATTTTTTTGTTTTGTCCTTATTCAAATTTTCTTTTTCTTTTTTTGCGTTTGTTAATTTTGTGCCAAACTATTATGTATTATTGGTTCGGCTCGACGAGAGAAATAAAAAAGTAACAAATTTTGACTTTTACCCAATTTTTCTCAAGACATATCCAAGAAAAGGCCCAAAAAAATCTTAGATAAGTCCTAAAATTTTTGGATAAAAGTTATAATTTTCTACTTCTCCGATTCATCTCGTTATACATAAAAATTTAGCAAAACACTAACAAACGCGAGAAACAAAATTTAAATAAGGATAAAATAAAAAAGTTGTAATCTACAACTTGTAATTTAGTTGAAACAAGGCCCAAGCCTTTCATTCTTTTTTTATTGCCTAGTTTGTGACTCATCTGTAAAATTACCCTACGTCCAAACACCCAACGTTTTTCTGTTTCCGCAAGTCTGTCGACACTCATAACTTGGCCATAGATTGTGCACTGATTGTAATGTGGGGCTCACTATGGGTCTTACACAAACGATTCGAATCGTTCATTAAGATTAAAATATTTTTTCAAAGACTTCCGCCAAAAATCAACTCAATCCAATACCTTAAAGCACTCGATTTAATTATCTAAGTTTTCATTCAATAGTGGGCCTCACATCACGATCAGCTCACGCTCTGTGCCTAAGTTATCTGGGTCAATAGCATCTTTTCTTTCTATTTAAATTTAGGAAGCTGATTTTCGTGCTTCAAAAAAAGTCTTCAACGCTTCACCTTTTGTCTTCATTAGGCAAACTTCCTGAATCACCCTCTCAATCTACAACTTTTCCGTGGGTAATTCAGAAAGATGGTCTAATGAAGACAAAAGATGGAGCACCTTAAGTTTTTTTTGGAGCACGAAAATCATTCCCCTTAAATTGTTGATTTTGCCACTTCATTTTTTTGTTAACGCACAAGTCAAAAATGTACTTGCAAGGGAGTGACGTTAAAAAATGGCAAAATCATTTCCCTAAATTTAATGCTCAACAGGCACTTTTATTATCCGAATCTAGATCTAACGGGGGGGGGGGGAGGGGGGGTAAATCTAATGGCTCTGGAATTACACTGCACAGTCCTCTAAAAATCGTCAAACTCAAATCCCAAAACTACAGTACAGTCCCAATCCAAGGGCTTTGAGAAAGATGTGGCCCACACAAAAGTGATGGTGACAACCTTTGTCTTTAATTACATCAATGTACGACAGGCCTCATGAATTGACACTACAATCACTACGGCCTTGCTCTCCTTTGTTTTTTTGAATTTTTTTAGACGTTTTGTCTTACAGTAATTTATGCTGTTTTTAGATGAGTTTTTTTTGTTTTGTTTTGGTTATGAGTGAAGAAATAAATAAAGTAATGATAAGAAGTAGAGGTAATAAGTGAAGAGAGATAGAGAGAGAATTGAAAATAATAATTGGAGATAGGGATAATAAGTGAAGAGTAATGATTAGGAGTAGAGGTAATAAGTATTTTTTGGGTTGAATTTTTTTTTTCCAAAAACCAAACCGAACAAGGCAAAAAAATCGTGTTTGTTAATTTTGTGACAAATTTTTTATGAATTATTGATTCATTTTGACAAGAAAAATCGACATAATTAAAATTTATTTATAGAAACATCCAAAATAAAGTCCCAAAAGTCATTTTTTTTTTAATTTTTAGACTTTATCTTAGATATTTTTAAATATAATTAGTAAAAAATTTAATTTTTTCGATGCCTCTTATCGAGACGTATCAATAAACACAAATAGTTGGGACAAAACTAACAAACGTGAATTTTATTGGATAAAGACAATACCCCAAAAATCCCAAAAAAAAAAACTAAGGAGAACAAGGCCTAAACTTCGGTTAGCTACAACGTTCAATCACACACCCACAAACAACTATGGGTGCCTGGATAGTGCAGGGTTTCGAGTCGTCCATTTTTTTGGTTAATGTTTCATATTTCAAAACAGGATCCAACAAATAAGATACTTTAAGATACTTTTAGCGAATTTGGGCTATTAAAAACACTTTTGGAGGGCTCAAATTACGCACTACAGTTTCCCGATTTTTGACGTAACTAGTTTTTGAAGGTTAGAGACTCGGGATTGTCTTTTTGTAAAGGAGGTACCTATGAACCCAAGTTAGATTTACCTTGCCTTAGGTTAAAAAAAAAAGGCATTGGATACCATCACGTCAATAATTGATGCGTCTTTGAAGAAAGGGGAAAAGTAAGAGGTATACCACCAACCAATGAATGCGTAATGAGTCAAGGACATCATGATGCAAATTAATCCTTATGAGTCAAAAATCACAAAAAGAACTCTCATTGATCTAATCAAAAGTGAAAAATAATAAAGGTGCTACACAACCAAAAATGTTTATCAAGACAACTTTCCCTAAAATAAAAATGTTCATCAAGACCGAATTTGGAGATTGGGCATTCAGTGGCTCAGATTTTATCCCGACAATGAACGGATCTCCTTCGATTTGTCTAAAGGAAAGTTTGGGTGTGACACAAATTCATAGTTTTATATTTGTGTCTAGAGCTATCTAATGTATATTCCTATTCTCTCTTTTCAAATTCAAGTCATTTTTCATAATAAAAAAAATTATCTCTATTGAATTTTGGTTCAACTGCCCGGGACTCTCTCTCATTTGATTCAGCAACAATACAATTAATTACAGTAATAGAGGGGTCGAAACATTTAAAAAGCTCAATACTTATGGAGGGGGGAAAAAAAAAAGACAATTACACGCTAATTCTCCGCCATTTTTGTACTTCAGGACTCTTTTTCCTACACGGTTCGTATTTTTTTTTAATAGGTTTTTTTTCCACACCACCCAAATGGAATCTACTACTACTAATACTTATATATATATATATATATAATATAAAAAGGAGGAGAGCTAAAAATGCTTTTTAAAAAGCAATGCTTTCCATAAGAAGGGAAATGCCCATCCCAATAAAGGTTACACCTAGGGAAAAAGACAGAGACTTTTTTTTTTTTTTTTTGATTAGTCAAAAAAAGGCAGAGACTTTAACCCCAGCTTTCAGACTTGGTTATTCAATAGTATATCTCAATGACAATCAATATATTCATACATATTTTTTTGTTTAAAAAACTTTGATAGTAGCATTTTTAATATGTGTTAGTAGTATTTATTGAATCCATTAGGCAAATAGCGGACACGGGGCGGAGGGGACTGTAGTTTCTTTAAGCTTCGAAAGATGTCCTTTGAATTCTTCATTAAGTTAAAAGCTTAGCTGGTCCCAAAGAAGTCCCCCAAATAGATTATCAAACTAGCTAACCTAAACTTTACCCTCTAAGATTTGGACTTCGATTTAGGCCCTCTATAATTTCTATTTGTGATATAAATCGTTCATTATTTTATGAATGTTGAGCATAACAGTGTGCATAAAAAATCATATCAATCAAACATTGGTAGACACATAAAAAGAACACATTTGTCTTACAATTCATTTTCTAAATTATATGGAGTATTGGCCATCCTTTTATGTAGTAATACAAATGGTATCCAACCATAAAGCTAAAAATATTCAATCAATTGGATTTTTTTGCATGGATGATCTACTTAACATTCCAGACAAAATGAACG
This sequence comes from Rhododendron griersonianum, assembly GCA_018127125.1. Taxonomy (NCBI): domain Eukaryota; kingdom Viridiplantae; phylum Streptophyta; class Magnoliopsida; order Ericales; family Ericaceae; genus Rhododendron; species Rhododendron griersonianum. Next base: position 28,514,646 of record CM030795.1, read on the forward strand.
ATTTATATCACAAATATAGATTATAGAGGGTCCACAATTGAGGGCACTACGGGAACCCCAAGTCCAATTTTTGGTTGTACTAATTTTCTGTAAATTAGTCATCCTCCCATAATTGTAATTCCTTTTTAAAATTGGTTCTATTTTTGAATAAAATTTACACATACTTTTTTTTTGCCTATTTTCACACCAATTTAAATGTCTTGATTAGTTTTTTAAATTGGTAAAAAAATAAAAATTAGGTATTAAAATATCCCTTCAAAAAATAACAAAATTTTCAAAAGATGAAAGGATGGGACAAACAAGGTTGTGTTTCCACTAATGAAAAAGTTGTGCACAACACTTATTCACCAAAAATCACAAATTGTTCACAACTTTATTAAAAATAAAAAATAGTGTGAACACCCCAGCCTCATGCCAACTTCCAATTTAAGATACTACTAGTAGTAATTTTTACATTCTTTATGATCGCTTTATTTTGAGAAACACTTCAGTGCCGAGCGGGCACGGTGCCAGGTGGTGCCGAGCAGATCTCGGCCGTCCGAACGTGTTTTGGACGGCCCAGATCTGTTTGGGCTTGGAGGGACGTTTTGGTAATTTTACACTTAAAAATTACCCAAACAAATCTGAGCCGTCCAAAACAAGTTTGGACGGCCGAGATCGTGCTCGGCACCACCTGGCACAGTGCCCACCCGGCACTGAAAAATTTCTCCTTTATTTTATATGTACTCTTACCTCAAGAAAGAAGCAATTAAGCATACAAAAATTTAAACCAAAGAGCGCCAAAAGTGACACGCTGCAAATTAAAGAAGGCTTTTCCATATCCTTTTTATGCTTTAATTAACTAAACGAGAATTCAGGTATTTCAACTGCCTTTGTGAGAACGAGCGCAGCGCACAATCTTAAAAATTGCAACGAGTGCACGAATAATGATTTTCCCATGTAATGTGATTTATATCACTTTAGGATAAATGACGGTCTGAGTTATTTATTATATAGGTTTCAGTGCCTTTTTGATAACTCAGGTGTCCGGATAAATAAAAAAAAAAAAGGCAGATTGAGCTACAAAAAAGGCACATTGAGCATTGTAGCAGCACACACTGAATAACCTCTCTAGAAAAGGAAAACACCAAGAGAAAAAAAAAAAAAAAACGAAACCCCATCGAATAAACCATTGTCCTGAATACCAAGAAAAAGAAAAGAAAAACTTACCTGGCACTAGCAGGATAAGCACAACCGGCAGTGCCTGTAAAATATACAACCAAAATGGAAAATAATATAAATTAGTTCCCAAGAACAAAAAAAAGAAAAAGAAAAGGAAGATTGATTAATGGAGAAATTGTAATTAGGGTGTATTCCACTGACTGAAATAATTACTTATTTTTCAAATTAAAATGATGCACGTGAGAGAATGACATGTCACGTAAAACAGAAAACAACTACATACTTTAAAAATAAAAAATTTTGCGGAACGTGGAGTTAATAAAGAATGTGAAGGGGAGGGGGGGGGGGCTCATACTGGGGTCAGTAGTAGTAACGGAGGCAGTGCCAGAAAAATCGCAGGTGCCTTGAGCTTGGCCTTTCTTTTGGAAAAAGCTGTTAACTGCGTAATTGCAATGAGCCCTGACGGTGTTAGGGCTGTAACAGCCCCCGTTTTGATGAATAGTGTTGCAATCAGCCCCAGCCCCACATGCATAGTCCAGTGTCTTTTGTAGCACTGTATCACCCAATCCTTCCTTGCACACACACCATGTTGCACCTACCGAGAGAGAGAGAGAGATATATATATATATATATATATATATATATATATGGTGTTAATTTGGGGGATTATATTAGTAGTAATTGACAAGGAATTAAAACCACAGCAATTTCGTTGAAAAAGAAAAGGGAAAAAGTGAGTAGAAAATAAAAAAGGCTGCCCTTTTTGTACACTACCCAGAAATTACTCCACCGACAAAAACTTCTTATAAAAGATGCATTTTTTGTGAGAAAATTGATTTTATTTCTTAATTATGAATTATACAGTACTATTTTTTGATGGGCATGTTTGCCATAACTTTAGATAGAAATATTAGATTCTAGCTAGAGATTCTGAATTTTAGTAATAGTAGTAAATAAACATGTTTACCATATCTGTGAAACTATGATATTTAAAAACCCAGCTTTGAGATTTTCAAACTTTTATTCTTTTTTAGCTTTTCAAAATTTGTAGAATTCAAGAATCAGTTACTAGAATTCTTGGTAAACACTCCAAACTGATTTTGCAAAGCTAGAATCTCAGATTTCGCAAGAATAATTTTTCGTATACACCCACAATATCTAGTGACTTGAGAGAAATTTTAATTTTTTCTGCAAAACTATATTTCATTATTTTCAAGTTCTCATTTTGCAAGCCAAATAATTTCTTAAGTGGGAAGTCTGAAAATTATTACTAAAGAAAATTGGCATTTGTCTTTGGAAGGCATTGTCAAAGTTCAGATCAACCGATGCCTATTTAAGGAGTACAAAAAAAAAAAAAAAAACTAAAGGAAAAAAAGAAAATAACAACAATTAAGAGAAATAATAAAAACAATTTGGTAGAGGTAGATCTTATAGAAGTGAGGCTGTGAGCCTGTGGTACACTGAAAACCCAGAAAATATTTATTATTAAGTCAAAAGCAAGAAAAAAGTGTTAAGGGATGTGAATAAAAATAAAAACAAGGAAAAATAAAAAGTTTCTGTAGTTCAAAAGAAAAGATAATTAAAGAGAAATAAAAAGTATTATCATGGATTTTAGAGACACATTTTGCAGAATTTACTGCAAAGGAAAGACCCATTTATTTCTACAAACTCCAAAAATTAAAAAAAAAAAAAAGAAAGAAAGAAAGAAAGAAAGAGAGAAGAAGAAGAACTGCTAGGTGTCGTGAGCATTAATCACACAGAAAGAAGCATAGAAAGAAAAAAACTAGCACATATCAAATGGGCAAAAAATCAGAACACAAAAAGGAGGCATTAATAAGGGGAAAATAGGATGAAACTAGTGCTTACTTGAATGACCAACAATGGACAAAATAAGAGCCGCGACCACTAAACCGGACATGGCGAAAGGCAAACCAAGTTTAGAAGAAGAAGAAGAAGAGGAGGAGGCTGTATCAATGGCGTTAGCCTGAGGCAAGCGGAGAGAGAGAGAGGGAGGGGTTTTGATAAGTTTTGGGAAGTAGGGGGGTATGCAGACAAGATGTACGAAACGGAGGAAGCACAAGCACTATATGGTGGTGGCCGGGATGTAAAAGATGGAGGTATACTTTAGTAGCAAAAGTAAGGGGAAAAAACTGAAATGGTCCCTGTAGTTAAGTATTTGTGTTAAGTTGGTCCCTGTAGTTGTAATTGGCTCGATTTACACTCTGTACTTTCCATTTTGTTCCAATTGCTAACTGCCGTTAGTCTGCCGTTAAGTCCTTTTAACTAGGGGTGAGCAAAAAATCCGTCAAACCGCGAATCCAGTCCAAATCAATCCAAACCGAAATGTTTGGTTCGGGTTTTTAGTAGTATGGTTTGGTCATGGTTTAAAAAAATTGGAAACCGCGTTATATGGTTTGGTTCGTGGATTCATGTTCACGGTTATGGTTCCAAACCGATCCAAACCGTATAATACATATATATATACACATAATTTAATTTAATTATGATTCACCAAATAAATATGAGAGCTTTAGTCAATTACTTTTCCAATTTATTGATCCTATTAAATTCACTGCGATATTTAGTTTTTTTTCTCTGTCAAGATAATTTAAATTAAACTTCTGCCACTCTTGCTTAAGTTGAGCCATTTTGTAATCCACCTTTATATATAAGGAGTATATAAGTCACACCAACAACAACAACAAAAAAACAAAACAAAGAAATACAAATGACCAAATAAAAATAGATATATGGGAAGTGATCAACTTTGCCCAAGAACCAAAATGAGAGTTCTGTTGCAAAATCAGAGTGATCTCCATTTTGCAAGATAAATAAAATTGCCTACACAACATTAGATCTGTTCTAGCAAAATCAGAGTGATCTCCATTTTGCTAGTCGGCAATTGTGATATATAGAAGTTTAATTTAAATTATCTTGGCAGGGAAGAAAAACTAAATATCGCAGTGAATTTAATAGGATCAATAAATTGGAAAAGTAGTTGACTAAAGCTGTCATATTTATTTGGTGAATCATAATTAAATTAAATTGTGTGTGTATATATATATATATGTATTATAAGGTTCGAATCGGTTTGGAACCATACCCGTGAACATGAATCCACGAACCAAACCATATAACGCGGTTTCCAATTTTTTTAAACCATGACCAAACCATACTACTAAAAACCCGAACCAAACCTTTCGGTTTGGATTGGTTTGGACTGGATTCGCGGTTTGACGGATTTTTTGCTCACCCCTAGTTAAAAGGACTTAACGGCAGTTAGCAATTGGACCAAATTGAAACAAAATGGAAAGTACAGAGTGTAAATCGAGCCAATTACAACTATAGGGACCAAGTTAACACAAACACTTAACTACAGGGACTATTTCGATTTTTTTTCCCTAAAAGGAAAGAAAAAGTGATCGAATTATTAAGGAAAGATACCAGAATAATTACTAGAATATTTTTATTCTAAAAAATTATTCAACGCCCGTAGATACCACTGTGTGATACTCAAAACCTTCTTTCATCACGCATTTTGGTTTTGGACCCAAAATAAGTGTGTAAGTCACATTTAATGTTGTGGTTGAAAAGGGCGTGGCGTTGCCCTACGCGCATGGAATAATCTCTCGAAAGAGATCAGCTGAATAGATTCTAAATTTTGCAAATTGTCAATAACGAAAAAAAAAGGACCCTCTTTTTTTTGGTATTTTGGAATATTTCAAAAACAAAAAAAAGGGACCCATTTCTAGTTGAGACTCTTCCGGATAATTCTACAATCTGTTATTCTTAGTGGCCAAGAAAATGTAAAAAGACAACCTAAATCAGACGCTATTATGGAATGCATTGTCCTTAACACTATTATTAGAAATTGAATATTTTATTTTGATCCTTAAAACACTATTCCACTAAAATTCTCCATCTGCGTCAAAAAGGAAGGCAATAATAAAACAAAGGAAAAGATGCGGGTGGTGTGATGTCGGTGGGCCAACGTATGTGACTTTTCGTCATGTTTTGATTTCGAGCCCAACGGTTATTGAAAGGGATGCACAATTTTGAAAGTAATTCTGATTTGAATCCAAGATAAAGGAGAAATTTTTCAGTGCCAAGCGAGTACCAAATGGTGTCCGTTTTGTGCATTTGAGTCGTCTATTTCGATTTTGGACGGCTCAGATTTGGAGAGAGAAAAATGAGAGAGAGTGTGGGGGTGAGAGGAGAGAAGAGTGTTTTAATCCGGGTCGTCCAATACACTTTTGGACGGCTCGGACATACCCACTCGGTACCACGTCAGCGGGGTGACGTGGTACCCACCCGGCACTAAAAAAATTTCTCCAAGATATAGTTTTTCAAAATTCTGAATTGTAATTCGCACTATTTAAGATATAGAATTGGAGCAGAAAGGATGATCCAAGTGATAACGTGTTCCTTTTATGGTGCTTTTATAGCATAATGTAATGCATTGGAGCAGAAAGGATGTCCAATCTCTACCGGTTAGGCTAAGCTAAATAGATTCATATAGCATTACAATGCACACTAATCTTAGGTCTCACTCTAAACCACTCAATCCTACCGGTTAGGTCTCACTCTAAATCACTTTCTCTCTCTAACCCCCCCCCGACTCTAAAAAGAAACAGCGCCAAGGGTTTACAACCCGGGGGAGGTTGTTGCCCCATCTCGTCCTCCTTTGCCCTCCCTTTTCCTCCTCTTCTATTCGTCTATCTTGCTCTAGCCCGATCGGTGGTCGCAGGTTTGTGGATGAGCTCCGGCTTGGGTTGGTTCCAGTGATGTTGAAGGCCTCGCTCCAGGCCATCTCCCCTTTTGTCTTCTCCAGATCCTGTGTCTCAAGCTGTTGCATGATATAATAACAGAGATTTAATTTTGGCAGCACAAAAGGATAATTCTTTAACACCCCAAAACGACGTAGTTTTGGGACACAACACCAACGACAGCACTAGGGGTGTTCAAGAAAATCTCCCGAACCGCAAAATCGGTTCGATTCGGACCAAACCGTCTTATTTGGTTCGGTTTTGCGGTTCTATGGTCAGGTTATGGTTCCAAAAAAATAAGAACCGTTAATTTTGGTTCGGTTACTGGTTCTCAATTAATGAACCGTGGTTAGAACCGAACCGAACCATTTAAAACTAAGATAAATATAGAAATACATAAGTGTGTGTAATTAAATATGTATTTGAATTTGATAGGTTAATCATTTCCTTGCTAAACTTAATTTATTTAGAGATGAAATCTCATTTGTTAGGAAAGCTTTTATTTTCTTCCTTCCTTTCCTATTCCAGCAGATTATCTTCCTATTTCTTTAATTTTATAAGTTCATATTTTGTGAATAAGTGTTTGGATACTTATTGGATAGAACCGGAACCGAACCAAAACCGGACCGGTCTTGCGGTTTGGTTCTGATTAGGTTCCATGCATATATTGGTTAGGTTCTGATCCCCAATTTTCTAGAACCGTTTGTAATGGTCCAGTTACTGATTTTTAGAGAACCGGACCAATCCGGACCATGTGCACCCCTAGACAGCACCATGAGCATAACACCATCTCGAATCTGAAGTGGAGTACTCTTGCCCCCAAAGCGCATCCTGAAACAACAAGCATTTCGAAAATCATTCAATCATCATGAAACATTATTATCTAGTGTTCCAATAATCTATGATAGGTTAAATCTTTTATATAAATGTGTGTTTATATTTGAGTTTTTCTTTTTTTAAATGGAGTTCTTCGTATCACATTTGAATAAAAAATGCTTAACCGTAAAACCTTGCCTTCAAATTAAGGTCGAAAACCCTAAGCGTAGGACTCGATCGTCGGTAGCAATAAACCGGTAAGACTTGGATCGTACCACATGGAATCAAAGATAGCTTAAACGGATTGTAGGATTTATGTAAGGTTCTCGGCGTTTAAGACGGCTAACTGTCGATTTTTCTTTGGGAAAAGGAAAACTATTATAAAAAGTCTAGAAAAGAGGTTTGAACTTAGTAAAAACAGGCGGCAAGGTCTAGGGCTGAAAACGCCCGATGACTTAGCCGATTTAACCGTTTCATTTTAACAACTCCAAGCCAAGACATAGACAATTTTAACCCGGAGCACTCAACTTTAAAAGCCAAGCATAATCATGATACTAGCTCGAAAATGACTTAATCTCTTTTGGAAGACATTTAAATAAAACGTCGGGAGCGTTAAAAGCCCCAAGTCCCGTGTGCAAGCAGAAGGTTAAAACTCCGGGCAACACATGGTCAAAGAAGGCCGGTTTAAGCACCTTTGGTTTGGCCGAATTTGAGAGATTAAGCCTTCTCCTTGCTAAAACCATGATCAAGTCATAGAGAAACCATTAAAACCACTAAGTCATGGGAAGAATATCACCCCATTACCAAGCCTAAATACTACTCAATCATAGCAAAAAGACTAGAAAAAGGGTTAAGCATAGAAAACATGATTCACCGATAAAAACTAAAATAAACTTGATTTATAAATAGATCCAAGCCGTAGCTACAACATTAATACTTGAGAATTAAACATACAACCACTACTTACTTGAGTTGTTGAGAAATTAAAGACAAAAGCTTGAAGCAATAACTATGGAGCTCTTAAAACTCAAAAAGACTTAAAGTGTAAAAGATTACATAATGGCCATATATGGCATAAACGACTATTTATAGGCCTTACAAATCAGCCAAACAATGGACCAAAAGGTCCCTAAAATATCCCGAAAACATGCCTAAAGTAGAAACTTTCCATAAATAGAAGGTTGAAATGTTCAGCAAAAAAAGCTGGTCAAAGGGCAAAGGTACCGGTACCAAGGTTTTGAGGTATCGGTACCAACTGAACTGTCTTCCATATCAGCATAATGGTACCGGTACCATATTTTTGAGGTACCGATACCTCTGTGTTGAAACTGCAGAATGGGTACAGCTAGGGTCTTCAGGCCTTGCGGTGTCCCGACGGCTCTTCGATACTACAAAACTTGATCAACGGGACTTGACGGAGGTGTGCCACATGGCCTTGATCTCCCGGATACCCTCGAGGGCCATCCTCGATGCATTGGCCTTCTTTCCAAAACCTTGGCATACTTTGTGACATTCTTGACCAACGGCCGTCCACCGAGGCTTCTTGCAACACCGTTAGGCTTCGGTGATCATGAAACGTATGCCGCCGGGCACTTGAACTCTTGGTTATATCCCGAAACGTCTCTTGGCGTTCAAAACCGCCTTATTAGCACGTTTGACCTGAAATACTCACAAAAATACCTTACGTGCAATATCGAATAAAAACGACGACTTAACTATATACAAACCACAAACTAGAGGATTTGAGCACCAAGATTGTACAATCTTGGGTGCTTATCAAAAAACGTGAGCAAGTCCATAAACATTTCGCAAATCAAAACTATTATTTGGCATGAGGCGTTAAAGAGGGCCTTCAAGGGTTGGTAATTCTTTCAAATGAAAATATGGTTTTGCCATTTCGCTTGCCAATTTGGCTCAAGAAATGGGAAAACCCATTAACCAACACCAATATTAATGCGTTAGTATTTTTTTTCTCCCAAATTTCTACAAAACGATTCAAGTGATTCAATGGTCGTCATTGGATAAGGTTAAAAATGTCTTTGCGCAATTGATTCAACTTTGTCAGAATGCTATTGGAAGCAAGAAAAAATCGTTTTCGCTCGAATAAAATGGCTCAAACTATAGCGTATGATAAGTTAAAAAAAAAAAACTCGTGTATGATCAAACCAAACAAGGCCGAAGGGGTTGTCTGATAACATAAACTCGGCACTTAATACTAATTAAATAATAGTAAGTGATTAAGTAGGTTTGATTACTTAATTTAACAATGCTTAAAAAGATTAAGTTCTTTATAAAATGTTGACTAAAAACTTAATCAAAAATAGGCAGTGGCTAAATTCATGAAATTTTGCATTCAACCATTTTCTTCTCCGCCACTGCCCTTCACACTGCTACCACCAGCATTGTCATCACCGCTACCACCATGCATCTCGCCCATTACACCGCCATCACCGTCGCCACCACAATCACCACTCCACCACTGCCACCATCATCACTACCACCACTCCACCACCATCGCCACCACAATCACCACCACTCCATGACCACTGCCACCACCACTGCCACAACAATCACCACTCCACTACCACTACCTCCACCACCGTTACCCCATCACTACTCCACCACCACCACAACTACTGCCATCACTCTAAAAATAAATAAATAATCGTTGCCACTTCACCACTATCACCATGCCGCCGCCACAATCACCACTCCACCGCTCCATCGTCGCGCCACCACAATCAACTGCTCCACCATTACCACAGATACATTTCAACTATTAGTAAAATTAAAAGAGAATAACTATAACTTATGAAACTAAAATTAATTAATTATTTGTTTTCATTTAGTGCTTAGTTATCAAACTACTTTTTCGCTTAAATAATTCAGCATTCGGGTTTTAGTATCTAAATTTTCAGCTTTAAATTTAAATTTTATCAAAAGCGCCTTACTAAAAAATCCCAGTCGAACGTTTCAAGCCAGAAAATCAGATCAAAAAAGAACCGGTTCTGTTTCCTATGCATAACTACATATACGTTCCCACAGGTTTGGCTCCCCTCTAGCATGCTACAAGCCAGTATCATCCATTGTGTGGTTGGGATTTACTCAATCCATCCACTTTCATATCTATGACTACACTTTTCCCACATGGATTAATTCATCCAATTTTTACTTTCCGTTTTCTTTGTTTTTGATTTTTCTCTTGTATCTGTATTTTTTGGATCACATTTTCCTCTTGTATCTGAAAACTTAAGAGCATCCGCAATGGTAATAATCAAAACCAATAACCAAAATGTGTCACGTCAGCATTTGATTATCCATTTAGTCCATAATCAAACTCAACAACCTCTACCTCCACATTGGTTATTTTTGCATCCCTAACAAAAAAAAACCCCCACAATACACAATGCACATTTGTCCAATCGCAAACGAGTTTCAATCACGCACCCGACTACATCAAATTATTCGTCTTGATGAGACGATTCAAATGTGAGGTGTTTTTGAGTTATTGAGTTTTGAATTTTGGTTATTGGTAAAAGTTGTTAATTAAGTTTGGTTATGGAATGAGTGGAATTTGGTTATTTACTAAAAGACTTGTAACTTTGCTTATTACAATGTGAGGTATTTTTTGAGCATTATTGTTAAACTAGTGATTACCCGTGCCTAAAGGCACGGAACAACACACTGATCAACAAAAAAAAAAGCACGACACAACACTTTTTTATTACAACTTAAAAAAATTATCCTTCCCTTCTAGTGATCTTAAAAAACCCAAATGAAAAATTTATAATTTATTTTATAAAATTCTCTTCAAATAGTATAAACTGAACTAATTTCTTCTAAGAATAGTTTCACAACAAATAATACCACACTCATTGAAAAAGTAGGAGCACATACCCAAATGAAATTTGTAATTAACTTATGCACAACCATTCGTTAACAGCTATCACGATCAACCAATACTTATATCCGTATCCAATATAGTTCAACCAGCAACTAATCCAAAAAAAAAATAAAAAATAGTTTTAAAATTCCAATTCCCGTAAGTTAACAAATGCTGTTTTTTTTTTAACATTGAAAATGATTCTTGCAACGGAATGCTACAACTTGAGTTTTTCCCCCCTTCAAATCAAAGGAATGCTACAGGCCTACAATTGAGACAAATTATCAAGCATTACTACTTTCAATCATGCGTCCAAAAAATAGGTGAAACAACTTGTTAGCAAAAAAAACTAAGTTTATTCTTTTGTATGACTAAAGTTTCTATAATGTTTTTCTGTTGTTACCTCAGTTGATGGAAGAAATGAATTGAATAGAGTTTTCTGATGGATGAGTGGACAATGCACAACACCTCAATAATAGAGTTAAAGATTGACGATAGGGAGAAGAAAACGTTTTGATAATAAAAGGCTCGTTGTTAAATAAAGAGGGAGGGAGAGGATAAATTTATTAAAGAAGTTGATTGGACGGTTGGAGAGGTGCTCTTGTTTGTATGTGTAGACAAAAAACGCTCTGTTTTATAATATAGATTCTATTTTCGGTGATTTCCGTGATGTAAGAAGAAATACGAAAAGAAATGTTGGTTTTGATTTCGGTGATCTCGGTGGTTTTGGTTCCCGTGATCTCAAGATTTTGTACAAAGGTTATGATTTTGGTTTTCATTTGAATAATGCCTTAATGGATGGTTTTGAATACAATGCCTTAATGGGAGTAATTTATGGGGGAGAGAGAGAGAGACATAGAGCAATGTGGTTAATACATTAGGAAACCTTCATTCCTTTGATTCAACGGCTATAACCTTATCTCTAAGTACAATCGAACGACTGTGGATGCATCTATGTTTGTATGTATAGACATTTTGGTGAAAAATCGCTCTGTTTTATAATATAGATTTGCTTATCTACACTCATTTGCTTATTACAATGGGGATGCTCTAATATGGCGGGTCCTTTTTTTTTTTGATCGGGTCAGTCCCAATGCATAATATGCAAACTACTTTAATATTGTTTTTTGTTTGTTTAATTTTTATTAGACTGTGTACATATTAAAAATATGGTAAAAAAATTAAGTACTCCAATTTTCAATCCGTTTGAACCGGTGCAAAAATCTATATTTTATTTTATTTTATCCTAAAGGGTCATAATTAATTTTTATCTTTAGAACTCTCATAATTAAGTATCTGCTCTTTATTTAGGACTCTATAGAGCAAAAACTTGATTATGAGAGCCCTAGAGACAAAAATTAATTATGATCCTTTAGAATAAAATGATCAGAAATATAAAATCCTTGCGTTGGTTCAAATAGATTAAAAATTGGAACACTTAATTTTTTAACTATATTTTTTAATATGTAAATAGCCTCAAATAGATTAAAAATTGGAACAACTTAATTTTTTAATCACATTTTTTTTAATTATGTAAATAGTCTAAACAAAATTAAACAGACAAAAAACAATATTAAAGTAGTTTGCATATTATGCGTTGGGACTGACCCGATAAAAAAAAGGACCCGCCATATTGTTTTCAGGTACGAGAGGAAAATCAAAAAAAAAAAAAAAGGGAAAAAAAATTGGATGAGTTAATGCATGTGGCAAAAGTATAGCCATAGATATATGAAAGTGGATGGATTGAATAAGGGTTGTTTTTCTAAATAAGTCACTTTGGCTTATTTTTTGTCCTTATTTAATTTTTTTTCGTATCACTTGACTTATCATCAATTTTTTGGGGATTATTGCATCCTCATGACAAGAGGAATCTAAAAAGTAAATTTTTTTGATTGAAATCCAATTTTTTTTAATAAAGATGAAAATAAGCCAATAAGCCACTTTTTTCGTCTTTACTAAAAAAAATTGAATTTCGGTCAAATTTTTTTACTTTTTAGATTCCTTGTCACGAGGATGCAATAATCCACCAAAAAATAATAATAAATCAAGTGATACGAAAAAAATTTGAATAAGGACAAAAAATAAACCAAAATGACTTATTTAGAACAAGCAGTGAAAAAGAAATATGGATGATACTGGCTTGTAGCATACTCGAGTGGAGGGGAGCCGAACCCCCGTCTCTGTTCCAGGGTTTTAACCGGGGAAATAGGGTTTTCGAAACACACTGAACAAGAAATATGCTGCTTCAGATTCCACGCCTAACGAGTTCTCTCAGAGAACCATTCGACGTCGATCGCGCTTATCTCCAACGTAAAATCATCCTCCAAAGCCACAAGTCTCGAAGGTAATCTATCCCTTTCCCCAAGCTTCACCCGTACCCAAATTTAATTTATACAAAATTGTCAGATTTTCCCAATTTGTTCCCTAAACGTTGAATTTTGTCGAATTAGTTCTGTGAATTCACTCGAAGAGTCGGACCTTGCGAAAAAGATCGTTTACCGGTGGGATGAAGGTAACAGAAAAGCGTAGAATTTGATAATTGTTGTTGTGGATTGGTACTGCTAAAATATCCGTTTAATTCGAATTGTGACCTAGTTGTTATGTGTGCTTGTGTTGGCGAAGCTTCGTTTGAAGTGCGGCGAGCGTACAAGCAGTTTGCGGGTGCGGTTGGGGAGTTGATCGATGGGGAGGTGGTGTCGGAGGAGTTTTGTGAGGTGGCATTGGCTGTTTATCACCTTTTTGGTAAGCCAGCGGAGGAGGACAACAATGGCAGACGGTTCACAGAGAAGAAGTAAGGATTTCAATTTTTGGACCAGTTATTAGACATACTATTATCCGAAAGAGCGAATCACATGCTTGTTGTCGGCTTGCTGGATGTTATGTAATTTGATATTAACTTTAAGTAGAACACTGGTAGTGCTGCCAGGACATAGTTCTGCTAGAAAAGCACTCCAATGCTTAAGCCAGCAACTGAAAGAGAGAATGGAATGGAGAGTTAGTACAATATGAGAATGAGAGTATGTGACCACTATTGAGATGACGAATGATGCACAATTATGGTGATGGATGCCTTGGCTAGCAAGGCTCCCTTGTCACATGAGCCATGGGGATAGCTGCCTCATGAATCTCATCGAAAATCGGGCTATCCTTTTATTGGGACCTCCCTTTCGTCCTGTTAAAAATCCGAAGGCGTTCATTACTACGCACGAGTGGATCTCTTTACTATAAATGCAATTTGGATTCACCATGTTTGAATCGTGTGGCAATCCACCATGTGATCCATGCCTTGCCTCCCTTAACTGCCACAGCGGAGTTGTGAGGCCCATATAAAGTTCCCTGGGCTCGATCCAAACTGCACTGGAGCCCATTTAATGCGTCTGACCTTGCCCCAATTTTGGATTAGAATTGGGTCCACAATTCTTGGTGCTTGTTTCGATTGGCTTCATTAGGAATGCCTCTCCAGCCCCATGCTGCCGCTTGAATACTACTGCCAGTTGTTTCCTGCAATGATGCGATGTCTTTGCAAGAAGAATGAGTAGTTATCATTCTAGTAGATGAGCTTGTACATCTTGTTGTAACAAATAGGTTCTTGAAGTCACAAGAAAAAGATAAATACCAAAAAAAAAACAGAATGGAAAAAACAAGAAACAAAAACAAAAGAAGGAAGAAGAGGAAGCAGCAACTTTGAGTGAATGGAGGAGAGAAGTCCAAGGAAAAAGAGAGAAGCTTAAGGCTCCGATGGGAAAAACTCGGGGCTTTTGTGAACGTTTTTTTTGATAAGTAAATAATTAATATAAGTAAGGCATTTAGGGAATGCCGCCCGTATACAAAAAAAGGCCATAGACAAAAAGGCCCTATACACCACTATGTGAGATAAACAATTCAAACCAATCTAGAAACGTGACAAATTGAGCTTAAGTAAGGCTTTTGTGGATGTGACAAATTGAGCTATAAATTAAGTTCTGGATAGAAGTAAAAAATTGGATGCGTTGTGCTGGTTGCAGAGAGTATATATTGTGTCATTAATGAGACCCTGCCTATGAAGCTTATATTTAGTTCTTAAACTCTCTTTGACAGCCATCATGATGCTGTTCCTAGGGATGTTTTTAGAGAACTAGACTATCTCGTGCCAAGTGACGAGAGGATAATGAGTACTTAGAACATTTCAAGCATGAGAACTTGATACTTAGATTCATATAACTGAATCAGCAACTGAGGTATTACGCTAAAAGGTTGGGCTTGGATGAGAGAGGAAAGGCAATGTCCACTCTTCATTACTGAATATGTGGGAGACTTGCAGCCATAGGGATACCAGAAACTATCACAAACTGATGCCCATAGTAACCTTTAAAAGGGCCGGCAGGATGCTGATATTCATGGCAAAAGTAGATAGAAGAGCCATTAACATTGATGCATCTCATACTATCAAAACAAAAAACAATGATGCATCTCATGAAAGGCCTTACTTAAGCTAGAGTTTAAGCAATTTTCTCCATGTCCACGAACAAGAATTGGGGGCTTTAAGATTCCACAAAAGTTGATTTTTAATGACATACTTGTAGCTCCACTTACCCCATAGAAAATTCTGCTTAGCCATGGCAGCATGATTTCAATCCACAATTCTTCTGAGACCAAGGCGACCTTCATTTTTTGAGGCTGAAAATAACTTCCCATGCAACTTTGTCAAGAGTGATAATACTATGTTGGATGCCTGAACTAAACATTAGAAGCTTTAAAAAATGTAATGTTTCGTATGTTTTTTTTAAATTTCAACTACTGTATTTTTTTTCATACGAATTTTGTAAATTTACGGGCATCGCTTGGGATACCAATTGTTTACACTAGAAAAGGTAGGACTAACAATTTATACTGTAACTAACCTTGAGACTCTTGTGTGCAATACAAACTTTAATGCTTAATACAAAGTACCAGCCTTAATACAAAGCTTCAGCCTTGGAACTTTGAAAGACACTTATTTCATTTTCCCACATCAACAAACTACTTTTTGACTACTTCTCTTTGACTTGTGACAGTCCAACTTCTTCAGAAACTCTTTGGCAACCTGCATCAGTTTCCCCTCTTTGAAAGAAATTGTCCCTGAGTTAATCATGGGTACTACATCATTTGATTTGTGTTATACCTGAACAAGTTGTGAACATTGAAAGCCTTGGAGATGGCAAAGTCTTCTGGAAGATCCACCACATAAGCATTATTATTGATCTTTTTCAGATCAGAGAATGACAAATCTTCTTCTGTTTAAGCTTGTTGTACTTGCCTACTGGAAAAACTTCTTGTTCCAAGTGTACCATCACCACGTCTCCCACTTCAAAAGTTTTCACATGCCTATGCTTGTCTGTGGTGGTCTTGTATTTTGCAGCAGATTCCTTGAACTTCTTGATATTTGCATCAATGTTCCCACTTCTCTGCCATATGATAAGCAATGATACATGACTGTTTGCCACTTTCTCTTCCATATGTATTGCGAGTGTCCATAGGTGTTCCGAGAGCGTCATAGCGTGTCCAGAGCATGTTTAAGACTTTAAGATTGTCCGCAAAGTGTCCAAATGTAAAATGTTGAGAAAGAAGTAAGACACTTCTGATTTGAGTATTGGACACGTGTCCAGAGAGTATTGGAATAGTATCTGTCTATGATAAGTGTCCAACACCTGTTCATGACCTCCAGTGAATTGTATGTGCTTCGTAGAGTACAAGATACCTGATCTATATTACAAGAATCTTGGTTTAGCGGGTATTCTTTTTCTGTTTGTTTATTAGTATGATTTTATCAAGGACTCCGTTTGTTGTCGTAAAGAAATTGCAGGTTGAGTTTTTTTGATGATACAAAAATTACTGGCTATGCAATTTAAATTTTCTAGGCGTATGTTCTACCTGTTGTTGGACAATTGTTTGGGAAGTACTGTGAATCACCCATGCCAAGTGGCACAGTGATCCTAACTAGAACGATGACTGAACACAGCTTAACATGTGATCAATCAACTGCTCTAGATGCTTAAGCTGTCAGTGAGATTGAGAATTTAAATTTTATATCATCGATAGGCTACCTCATGTGCCATACGTACTCCTCACGATTAGCAGGACTGACCTGTCCAGGGATGATTATTATGAGCAAGCGTCTAGATTCTTCTGGCATCTCCTGCTTTTGCTTGCCATTTTCCTCTTCTTTGGTTTTGCCGCTTTTGCGTCTGCCTGTCTATTATGAAGTAGTGAATCAAACCTGGGTACACCTCGCCAGTTGCTTGTCAGATCTTTGTAGTGGGAAAATTGATCAGGAACTCACGGCAGATTTGGGGTGCAAGGTGGGCTACCTCCCATCCTCCTATTGACCCCCTTTGCCTGCTTTGATCCATGTTAATTACTGAATGCTCTAATTATGGTAAAGGTTATAATTTTGATTTCTTCCTATGTATTTGTCTGTTTTGGGTGCTAAAGTGAATCTTGGATATTGTAACTTTATATTGTACTATGATTGTTGTAACTTAGAGTTTGAAAGTGTTATTGTACTGGGTATATTTCGAATGCAGGTTAGAATTGCAAAAACTACTCGATCATGCCATTTCGGATGCTAGTCTGCAGAAAGTTGCCTCTCTAGCCCATAGGCTGTCCCTTTTGCAGTCCGATAATGACAGTAGAGACAGATTTGTTCCTGGAAACCAAGTAAATGGGAGTGCTGATGATGTAGAATTTGGTGCTAACCTTGTTTTTCGACCCCCTGCGCGGTTTGTAGTTGATGTGTCTTTAGAGGATGGGGAATTGTGGGGGGAGGAAAGTGCTCCACCTTTTTCTCTGCTTCAAGAGGGAGGCTATGACTGCAGTGACACTACAAAGTATGATTCCACTGCAGATGGTAAACATTTTGATTTGCGGTGGTTGAGAAATGAGTGTGATAAAATAGTAAAAGGAAGTACTTCACAGCTTCCTCAAGATGAGCTAGCAATGGCTATCTGCCGTGTACTTGATTCTGAGAAACATGGTGACGAGGTAATTCTTTTTCAGGGCTTCCACACTTAAATGATTTGAATAGTCCTGAATAATGTGCTTTGAGTTGTATGACACCTAAGTTCTTAAAAGTTTATCATCTTTGTTGTGAAGATAGCTGGTGACTTGTTGGATCTTGTTGGAGAGAGTGCATTTGAAACAGTTCAAGATCTAATATCGGTAAGAATATGGTTACCAATTCTGTTTGATAGATAGTTGGCTACATGCATAATCAATGATACAAGAGGTTGGTTCATTTTTTGAGCAAGTGATGTTTTGGTTGTGAGGATAAATAACCAATGTTTCTATCTGTTGATTGTTATAACTTTATGTTCCCCAGTATTTATCTAGCTTTGTTGTAGAAGTTTTAGGTTGATAATATTTTTCAAAGATAGTAGTCATTTCTTGTCTGCGAAGATTTAACCTAGTGCAGATCATGTGGTAGTTGTTTAAGAAAGTAAAGCCCGTGGGTGGTGAGAGCTAATTTTGTGTAACTAGTAGGGTCCTGTTAATTTAATCTAGTTCACAGAAATCAGTTGAAAATAATTCCCCTTTCCTCCATCTCCAGTTCATAATGCTTGATGCAGTAGGGTTCTGCTCTGATTGTGTTGGAATTGATGTAAAAGTCTGCTCTAATTGTATTGGAAAATTTCTTCTGCCTTCTCAGCATAGAAAGGAACTTGTTGATGCTGTTCATCATGGGTTGCTAGTAGTGAAATCTGACAAAACGGCTACAAACTCTCAATCACGCATGCCTAGCTATGGAACTCAGGTTTGAAATGGTTTGACATACGCTCATACTCAACATATGCATTGTTAACTGTTCTATGGAGTTTACAAAGGAAGTATTGTTTAGCCCATCATTCGTCACATGATCAAACTTGATATGAGAGTTTCTTTCTGTTTTCTAGGTTACTGTTCAAACAGAGTCTGAACGACAAATTGACAAACTTCGGCGGAAGGAGGAAAAGCGGAGTAGACGTGGAGCAGATTATGGATTGGAAGATGACTTCTCGTCCACGAGTTTTAGTTCTTTACTCCAAGCAAGTGAAAAGAGAAGCCCATTTGATGATTTGATTGGGTCTGGTGAAGGGTCAGCAGCGACTGCCCTTCCCCAAGGGACGGTCAGGAAACACTACAAGGGATATGAAGAAGTTATTATTCCTCCAACACCGACTGCACCAATGAAACCGGGGGAAAAATTGGTAACTCCTTTGTAATATTAGCTATCAGTTGGTAATCGTATTTAACATTCAGTAGATCTATTTCTATGATGGTTTATCATCAGTTTAATGCTATCAATTGATTCATTGGCTTTGCACTGTCAATTCTTCTTTCCACATGAGGGAAAGATCAATTATTTGGGACATGTCTATTTGTTGTTGTTTCTCGACATTCTGCTAGGTGGAAGAAGCATTTCGCATCACAAGTGCCATTTGCACTACTTTTTCCCCACATATTTTTCTCTTATTTTCTCCCTATATATTTTCCTTGTCAATCAATTGAGTTTTAGCATCGTTTGAGACATATGATGGGATTGCAGGCTCTTTGTATTCATTTATCCTTTTCTTATGATCAATAAAGATTGGTTGGAACAAAAGAGATTAGAGGTAATTAGTTTTATGGAAATAAACAAGATTTGTTAGTTACAACAATAGAGCCTATTTATAGGCTTAACAATACCCTAATAGCTCGTAGAAGCCTTCTAAAATTTTTCCTCCCCACAATGTTATCTAATAGACCTTAAACTCAACCTTGATAGTCCTAATAGCATAAAATAAAAAAGTACTATATATTAGTTTAGTTTTGTATTGGGAATACACCTAAAAATAGGAGGAACTTATTGTTGTGGAAGTCCACGTCATCTCGTGTCATCAATCTCCTCTTGTTAGAGAAAACTCAACCTTGACTTCCTTTTAGCTTTCATAAGATATAAGAACTGAATTTGTAACTTGAGTCACATGACTTTGGCGAGGGCATATTAAAAAGAACATGTGCTCTCTTTATTATCACGGAGAAGATTAGAGTTTGAGAGAGAGGGAGGGAGGGAGACCTTCTGAATTTTTTTTTCCCTAATGGACTTTCTAATAGGACGCAAACTTAATCTCTGGAACCACTGAAGTTTCACACAATGGTTATTTCAGAAAAGATATATAAATGTCTGGAGTTTCAAGGCAACCTGGCCTGAACAACCTTTGGAGCAACACTTTTTGCATAAAGCTACCTGGGTATTGGCTAGAATGATTCTTCCTTTACGCACGCCTATGTTGGACATTTTGGATTCTCCACAAACTATTAGATGCATATAAATAGTACAGTCTCTCTGGATGCATTGTTGCATCTTTGGCTTCTCAAAGGATTTTTACAGAAATGCTTTCGCGGTCATGCTCTGGCACCATGCTTTATTTACTTTGACCACCATATCCTCTGGATTGTATCGAAAAGGTGTGCACCAAGCCATTTTTTACTTTGTCCATTTTTTGGTTATTTTTTTTCTACTGAGCACTAGGAAAAGGTCCCGCCAAGCAGCGGTGATTGTCAGTAGTCATCTCTGCTTGATGTACGATTGGTCCATTAGTTTCTCATAGAAAAATGATTAGTTGATGAGTACTTGATTAGAGGTCACCTCTATATATATGCCCCCCTTTTGCTTGATTACTTATTTTGGTAGGTAAGTGAATTATCAAATCTGCTTCTATTCGTTTTATTATTGTCTGTTATCAGATTGAGATAAAGGAGTTGGACGAGATTGCTCAAGCTGCTTTCCATGGTTACAAGTCTCTAAACCGTATCCAGAGCAGAATCTTTCAAACTACTTATCACACTAATGAGAACATACTAGTGAGTCATCGATTTTGCAACCTCACTTGGATCATGTAGTGCTAGTGCTCGTATCAATGCCTTTAAAGTAAGTGGTATTGTTACAGGTTTGTGCTCCTACAGGAGCTGGTAAAACAAATATAGCTATGATTGCTGTTCTGCATGAGGTGCACAATCAACACCTCAACCATTCTTTTTTTAAGTTCAATCTCTTCTTTTTCAATTATGCCAGGATGTAAGCATTGTTTCTCTCTCTAGAAGCATACAATATATGTTTGGATTGACATAAATACAAGATACATCGGGTGCATTGCTCTGTAACATCGGCTAACGGAGGACATTATACCTTTCCCTATAACAGGAGAGAATTGTAGACACTGTATTAGTTATCCAATACATGAATTTATGTATTGGTTTCTCAGTACGTTGGCTTGCTCACTATTACCTTTAAGAAATAGCATTGACCAGTTGGGTTGGTGGAATTCGCAAAGGTTTGGACTGCAATAACAAAGTGCTAAACATATAGTTTTCCTTGGTGTAAAAAAGCTTGTATCGGGTATTCTTTTTTTCCTTACCATAAAATCAACTAACTCAAAGGTTTTACCAATCAAGGACCCTAAATTCCAGCTAGCGAGCCTAAGCCTACAATCCTAGGCTAGTTACTCGCGCTTGTCCAGGTAGATGCGAGAACCTTGCTTATTTATCGCCACACACCCAAGAAAGATGCGATGCCCCTGCAATTTTGACGAAGCATGAAAAATGAAAATACAGTTCAAGTATATACCAGGTCTATCTGTGATGCCCTAAAAGACCCCAATGAGCTGATGTTTCTACTGCTCAAACTCCTGAAAATCACCAAGACAGTTTCACTAAGCCAATGTTTCCCTCCAAGTAATGACAGTGGGTGAGGCTATCTCCCTTATCTGTGAGAGTAGGAGAATTAAGTGTGAGGTGTAAAGGGGCTGATAGAGAGAAGATGTTGTAAGGTGAGCCCAAAATAAATTTTCAAGATACAAGAGCCCCAGAGATATAAAATTAGAGGAAACCATCAAAAGTCTGAAGGACAAGAAGAGAAAAAGAAGATTAGAAGAAGGCATACCTAGCAGCCTGTCAATGTCACTCAGATACAAGAAAGAGAGTGAGAGTCAACTATAGTGAAGAGACAAAGGGAGTAGCAGTGGTGAAGAGCAAACTGCCTAGCAAATGGGAAATGGCACAGCGGCAATGGTGCAAGGACTATGTCCGTGCTACCTTCTTGTGCTGCTAGTCTTGGACATTGTTTTCATATATTAATGATCCTTTTATCTCTTTTCTTGGTTTCTGCCATAGCATTCTTTTGCATGCATATGTAGATTTGTATTCACTTGATCATGTTTCCTACAAGCAGAATGGATTTAAACCCTAGCAACATATATGTTATAGCTAATATTTGGTTGGGAGAAAATGTACTAAGGCACTTTGGTCATGTACAACATATTTAGAAGCACCAGTTGGACAAATTGAGACGGTTAATGTTAATGGAAATGGTAGGGGGACGGGGAAGACCTAAAATAATCTGGGATGAAGTTGTAAAAAAAGATATGAAACAGAGCAGAATGCCAGAAAAGAATTCATGTAGCCCACACTAATTAGACACATATCTTTGTTGTTTGGTTTGGTGGTGTTAGTAGGGTACTATAAATTTACATTTTGATGTAAATTCTGTGTATAAATTTGGTTATCTATTACTCTTTGAACTCGAATTTACTTTTTCCTTCTTGCAATTTAGCATTCAATCTGGTCGATGAACCAAACGTTTTATGGCAGATTGGACAGCACTTCAAGGACGGTTACTTGCATAAAGATGAATTTAAGATAGTTTATGTTGCTCCCATGAAGGTAGGACTACTTTTACTCATGTTTAGCTTTACGCTGAGTTCTCATTTCTTGTTGTTTCCTATGAAGGCATTAGCTGCAGAAGTTACTTCTACTTTTAGCCATCGTTTATCTCCACTGAATGTCACGGTGAAAGAACTTACTGGAGACATGCAACTTTCTAAGAGTGAACTTGAAGAAACTCAGGTTGCTTTATATTCGTATGAGATATGGTTTGTTATGCTTGGGCAACATGGTGATTACAACTTTTTGCTTTGTTGCTTATCGTCTATTCTCAATCAGATGATTGTTACAACACCTGAGAAATGGGATGTTATTACTCGTAAAAGTAGTGACATGTCACTTTCAAAGCTCGTGAAGCTCCTAATTATTGATGAAGTACATCTTTTGAATGATGATAGAGGCCCTGTAATTGAAGCCTTAGTTGCTCGAACCCTTCGTCAGGTAAGTTTCAGTTGCATTAAGAGCGTGCTCCTCACATATTCTTTTAAGTTACTGTAAGTTGGAAGCATCTGTTTGTGTGTAACTTGCACCACTGTGGCTGGTTGATTGGGGAAATGTCTAATATGTTATATCTTCTAGGCATCTTTTTAATAATGCATACATTTTGATGACTAGGTACATTTGGGATGTTGGTGCATGGATTCTGGTGGCTCATCTTTCCTTCACAATTTTCTCAGTGATGCCTAGAACTTTGTGTGATGCTAAGAAAAACACATTTTCTTACCACATCAAGTGGCATGTCCCAAAACTGTTGCGAAAATGGGGCTAGCCGCTAGCTCCATATTTTCCCTCTAAAATCAAACAGCTGTATGTGTGCCACGTGGTGGTAATCAGAATTAACTCTGGCCTTGCGCAATAGAAGAAAAAACGCTAGTTGTGTAATCTATCTCGGCAGTATGAATCTTAACCAAAAGTTACTTATTTGCATTTCAACCCTTTCTTCTATTTTCATCTTTTTATTCCGCTTCTCTGTTTTTCCCCCTCTGGTGTTGCATTGCCTTTTCTTTTGGTTGATGCACTTTTCAGGTTTTGTTTCCATAAAACTCAATAACTAGACTTATTGATTTGAGACTTGCTATATCATGCCTCATCCTTTTACCAGGTCCTGTGGGGCAAGTCATGAGAATTGCTTCCTTAATGGAAACATTTGACAATCGGGGCGCCTACTAAGTTAGCTTTGTTTGTGTATGTGTGTGAATGGCGGCTCTTAGGCAGATCCTGGCGATTGACGATCAAACCCGGAGTCAGAATTTTTTGGTATTATGGTGCTGCATCTTTAAGAGTGACGGGGATCTGCATCCCACCGTTTCATCCATTGTTTTATGCCACAGTGTTGTGGAGTTTGATTTTTGCAGTGTTTTGGGTTCAGCAAGAAGATTTAGCAGGGATGATGGGCTGTTGGAGTGGGATTAGGGTCAGGAGGAACCTGTCATGCCTCGTGCGGTTGACTTGGAATCTATTACTTGGCTTAGAAGTATTTTTCTGCTAGTTTTGTCATTTGTGTAGTTGGGAGTCAGGAAAGGTTCACCGAGTCTTGATACTTTGTTGCTTTTGATGATTCCCTTCTTCGAAAATTAGAGTGGCTCATTCTGCAATTTTAGCCCTTCTTTCTGTTTATAGTCCTACAGGTCATAGTTTTGTACATGGGTTTAAGTCCTTTAATAGCCTTCTATATGTAATAACTTTACGCACCAGAAAAAGTACTTGTTAGACTTTGTTTTGTTTTTTTTGTTAAGGTGCATAATTTGTTTATCATTGTTGCATCAACAACTTTATCTACTCCAAAGTTCTTGTTGGATGTTAGTTCTCTTGCATGAGCTGATAATATGATGAGATACATCCTTAAAGTCTTTAGTTGTAAAGTTTGGAGTACTATGTCATTAATCTTAGTCCAATCCAATGTAAGTTAATTTGTTTCTGATGTTTGTGACAGGTAGAGTCCACACAGACCATGATACGTATTGTGGGGCTCTCAGCTACTCTACCGAACTATTTGGAGGTCAATCCTTTCAGCTAGCGTTGACATATATGGGACATATATACTTCTTTTATCCACACTCACATACTTTATGCAATCAGTACTCTTTAATGGCTGCCTTCAATTTATGCATACTTTGGTGTTGACTATATGTTGTGGCTGTATCCTCGTGAACATCCAGGTTGCACAATTCCTGAGGGTGAATCCAGATGCTGGTCTTTTCTTCTTTGATTCCAGCTACCGCCCTGTTCCTCTTGCACAGCAGTATATTGGAATTAGTGAGCACAACTTTCAAGCTCGGACCAATCTGTTGAATGAAATATGCTACAATAAGGTCTTTACACCTGAGCTCTTTATTTTGATGGTTTTCTGTTGTTGTGCTTATTACTGTGAAGGCAATAAATGACAAATTTACTTCTTATATGGCCGGGTCAAAAGAAACTATGGGGATTACTGAGTCACTGACTTGTTTCAAAAAGGGAAACACGTAGAAAACTGATAATAAGCAAGATTATAGTATCTTTTAACTCCTCTGAAAAGTGAAAATGGGTGGTAGTTGGTAATTTACTGATCTGAGTCTCAGAGAGCCCGGGCAAGATTATTTCAGATTTGTGGGGCCTGCATTGTCTGTTGATCAATTAAGTGATGGCTGATGGGAGAGTTTTGCTGTCGGACAGTAGGTACTATTATACTGCCCCGATACAGTCAGTCATGTCACCTTTTTCAGGATTGAGGTAATTTCCCTTTTCGCCTACACCTTTGAGACGATGGGCAGAGCGCATGTCCGCAGAAGACTCTTGCTTTCTGGCGTCTGTATGAGAACATTCTGTCATTGTTAAGTATCAGGGTACACTACACTATCTGTTGATCGAAGCCTTGATCCACTTTTGGTACTATATGGGCATGTAGTATGTTCAAGTCCCTCTGCCGAATGTTTGAATATATTTTCAAGTGTTTATATTTGAACTTTTTGAACAAATCAGTTAAAAAACATGAACAAGACTGACTTTTGTCCGTGCCTCTTCCTCCTCGGAATTCCCGCTGCAGCTGCCTGTCTTGCATGGTGGTTGTGCTGAATCAGTCTGCAAATCCAGGCTGATATATTATTGATGTAATATAGTAAGATAGAAATACTTCGCTCTGTAATGTAAAATCTGTGGTCTGTGTGCCTTATGCTGGATCTTAGCAAAACATGGAGCTCAAACTTCTACAGGTCACAAAACTGAAACACCAAATGCGATCCTTCAATACCCGAGGGGTCACATGGAAGTTAACAACCAAGAGATGTAGCTTAAGCCTTAGGAGAAAAAGTCTGGTTGCCATTTTAAACATAATAGGCTGGAGTTATGGTCAAAAGAGGAAACAGGGTAAATTGTATAAAGTCTCTAAAGGCTGGACCGAGGTTTTCGCTTGACTGAAAGGTATGGCAACAGTAGTAGGAGAGGGAGTGGCAGCAATAGTGGCTGAACGAGGGGCTTGGCAAAACCTCATTTTAGTTTTTTTTTCCGCTGATTTGTAGTAAGTTCTTAATTTTGAAGACTTGTGTAAAAATCTAAACGTTTAGTGTTAGTGGGCTTAATATTCAGAGCATGCGGTTTATTTCCATGTGATGATTGCTATTTTGTTGGAGTCGTCATTTGTTGGCCCAAATTTTTACTGTACCAGGTTGTTGATTCACTGAGGCACGGGCATCAGGCTATGGTTTTTGTACATTCAAGGAAAGACACAGGGAAAACCGCTGATAAACTGGTATATACTAATGCTTCGATCTTCTGGCATCATTGGGGAACCATAATTTGTAACTCACGAACTGAATATGCTTTTATTCACACATTAAGAAAAATCCTCAGGGGTTTGGTAAAACACTTGTAAATATAGTTTTTCCTAATGATAAATAGTGAACTTTGGAACTATTATTAGGTATTAAAGCTCCTATAGGAAGAGAAAGATGAAAAGTCCTCACCGGTGTTGAACGGCATTCTAGACAACACAAGAGATGAGCCAAAACAATTTTACAGAAGAAATTGTTGGAGCCTCATTATTGTGTAGACGGGACAATAAGAATATCTGGAAGTAGCCCCAGCATCTCCAAAGTGGGGCATGGTGTCCTTGTTTGCTGCTCCATGGACACATCGAAGTTTGACCCAGGAGAAAATCTTTTAATCCAAGAGCTCTGTTAACCACTGCTGGTTGTGCCAACAAGCCTATTCCTTTACTTGTCTTTCCAAAAGTCTAGGACTCTGTTCGATTTGGGGTCTCCAGACTCAACCCCTCTCTCTGCGCACTGTCCCCAATAAGTTTTGTTCCCAATTATTACTCTCATTTTTCTATCTCTCTCCACTCATTACCCAACAAAACCTCCCTCAAAACCCAAACCAAACAAAGTCTAGATATCTTTGCGCGCATGCAATGGTGGGCACCTGCTGGAAAATCATTGGAAGTTGTAAGAGGGTCGATATCTGTAGATTGATTGCGTACACCAACTGGATAGGATAGTACACTCTTCCCTTCTCCTGGAAAGTAGTCCAGAACAGATATAGACTATGGTGAACGTAGCATTTGGTTTTATCTAGTATTTTGCCTTATTGTCATTTATACTTTTGAATTAAGGGTGGTGTAGTCTTTTACTTATATTAAGGTTTTCTTGGGGGGAAATTCTCTTTGCACCCCCTCTTTCTGATTACCCACATGAAATGAGTTTATTCCTCATTTATTCTCAAAGTAACCCAAATTTTCTCACTGCCCACATCTGGTCTTCCTTAGCCACAACCAAACCCCAACCCTCTGCCTTCAACCTCCATCATCCACTCCTCCTCCTTCAACTTTCAAATTGCCACCCCCCAAATTTCAAGCTCTCAACCCCGCCCCTCCATCTCCATAGTTAGCCTCATCCATGACCTCCCGATTCCAACTCCCGAAGACACAAATTGAAGCCCTAAACCCAAATTGTTGTCCCTAGCCCCAACCCTAATTTTGTTGTCCCTAGCCCCAGAGAGAGAGAGAGAGAGATTAACGGTTTCGTGGTATCCGTGATTAACAGGTTTTAGGTAACCCCGCCCCAATTAGATTTATGGTAATTATAATTTTACCCCTAATAAAACATGGAAAAAACTTAGTTTGTTCTACTTTGAATACAACAAGCCTACCTAGGATTCTTTGCCTTTGAAAGATCCTTTTATTGTTTGATCCCTCAATATGTGATTCCTGCTTTCACTTCGTTGGTACCATCTTGACTTTCAATCTTGCAAAATGGTCGGTCCCAAATGTCTCCCCCTCATAAACTTGCTGTGTTGTGTCAGTAGTCTGCAAAATGTCACCCGATAAGGTTATATACAGTATAAATATGACTGCGAGATTGGGAAAATTGATCCTGCTGAATTTGCCTCTGCTTAATATGATGTTCGAAACATTTGCAGGTTGAACTTGCCCAGAAGAATGATGAACTCGAGCTCTTTATGAATGATACACATCCACAGTTTGAGTTGATCAAGGTATGAAGGTTGTATCCTTCATTTGTTTGGCAAGCACAAATCTGTGTTTAATTTGTGTTTTGCATTTCAGAGGGAAGTGTTGAAGTCCAGGAATAAGCAGGTTGTTCAACTTTTTGAACATGGCGTCGGTGTCCATCATGCTGGGATGTTACGCGCTGATAGAGGTTTGACTGAGCGCCTTTTTTCTGGTGGACTCTTGAAAGTAAGCATTTGCACATTGAGATTAGTGCTGTTAATCTTCATTTTTGGGGTTTTTCTAACAACTTTGTGCATAAATGCTTCAGGTACTGGTTTGCACAGCAACTTTGGCATGGGGAGTAAATCTACCTGCTCACACTGTGGTGATTAAGGTTTGTGCAATACTTGGAAGTTGGCCCATTTTACTGGTCCTACTTGGTGCTGCATGACGTGTTGACTATATTTGCATTTTATCTACCGTTGGCAATTGTTGCTGTTGAGGTTTTTTGTCTCAAGCTTGTGTTTAGTAAAAGGTCTTTTATGATATCCAAACTGTTTTTCTTGTTCCATGGCAGTGGACAATAGTTTCCATACCGTAACGGTCACTGCAAGTTGGTTTTGGTCTGTTTATCAGAATAGTTTTGAAGTTCCTTGATTTTGAGTTCCTATCTTTGTGAAATTAGACGACAACGAGCAACCTATTTTTTCCTGTTGTACCTTACCAGTCTAATGCAAGTTTGATTTAGAGAATCTCCTTGTTTTATGAACTGTTTAAAGGGTTTTGCACTCCACCTTTAACCTAAATTAAATCTAGGAGGTCATTTTCCAACCTCAACGTCTCACATATTTATTTAGTTTATGTGAATCATATGCGTACAAATTGTCCAAATTCTTAATGAATGGTTAAACATTGGCAACCTTCTTCTGCTTTATTCTTATTTATATTGCTGTGAAATAAATCAGTAGATTTGATTGTGAAGCCACAAGTCGAGAAAAGTTGGGGTAAGTCTACTTATGCTATCCTAATATGGCTGGATAAGTTTCCTACTGTTTGAACCTTCTATGTACACCTATATATGACACAACATTTCCTTGGCGGCAAATTTGTAGGAAGTGGTTGATTACCCAAACATAGAGAATGGCTCACAGGGATGATTCTTTTGGGTGATCATTGACATAATGATGTCAAGAATCTTATATCAGGTCTGCAACACGGCTAGAATAAGTCCAGATTCCATGGCTTGGCTGGTTCTGATGTTTTTTTTGGGTAAATCAACTTGAAGTAGAAAAAAGGCCTAACCGAATGTACAGCCTACGAGGGGCATACCCTAGGAGGAAAAAAAAAGAAAAGAAAGGAAAGTAAAATAATTGTCAACCCTAAGCCAACCGGCTACAAGATGCTCGAGAACACTACCGCAACCCATCTAAGAAGAGGGAGAGAAAACAACTAGACAAAATTAGCATACATGGAAGAGATAATCAAACTAAAAGGTTAATGACCACATGCCAACCACATGTTCTAACGCTATAGAATGAAACTCTAAGGGAATTAAAGCTACAAAATCGGCCATATTGCACTGAAATGCGATGAGTCCTTCAATCCTATGTAGTTATCAACTTCCACTCCTTATAGATCAGCACTAATATAACCAGATACCAAAGGACGTCACATGACAGCCCTTTCAATTACCCAAAATGATAGAGACAAGCAACATCCCCCTTTCGAATAACCAATATGATAAAGACCAAGGGACATCCCCCCAAGTCTAGGCAATAATGATAATAATGATCTACCAAAACCCACCGTAGACAACCCCATACGGTTAGGGAAACTAAATCAACATAACACCTGTTACCCACAATACACAAAAATCACCAAAATGGAATGATTCGAGACCCTCGAGATGGAACCAAAACGACAAATTTTTTTTTGGATAAGTATGGAACCAAAACAACAATGATAGTAGCAATTGGATCAAATCTGATCAAAGCAACCTCAATATGCTGGATTGTTATGTGAGTCTATCTCAATGGCATAGAAGAGAGATTACAGTAGAATGCCAAATGAGCATAGCCCGTCTCAACATAGGAAGGGTACTTCGACTCCAGGACTTACAACATTTACAGCAACACAGCTCAAAAGCATGTAAAAATGTAGATTATAATCACCCGTAAAAAATGCAAAATATAAATCCACTCTCATTTCCAAATTGGAGAGTCATATGAGCTTATTTCAACTCTTTCACACAGAACAATCTAATGGAACTACACCAATACAGAGAATGCTACAGAAGGTCACAACTGCATTACTTCACCACATCTAAAGAGTAAAGAGGGCCCTTTTGCATTTTGGAGACCCACCACAACTCCCTTGAAAACTCACATATCCCACTCTTCTTTTCACTTAAAGTGCAAAAGGTTTAGGTTCCACAGCTCCCTTCACTTTTGTCTTACATGATTCCCCCACTAATTATTATCTCCACTAAAAATAAGTCTGAGGTTCAAGCACACAAACTCACAGGTAAACATACAATTTTGTATATGGATAACACTCACACAGTGAATATGGATTCACACTTCAATACGAAGGAGAGTTCTGAACAGACTTGGAGGGAGGAAGGGTAGATACCAAGACAAGCCTTCCACCCAAAGACCGCAGAGGGTTACAGATAATGCCTGTTAATATAGAAGTATTAGAACCACACACACCAGCAACATGTTAACCCAGTTCATCAGTCATTAACATGTTAACCCTGACTATAAAAGAAGCATCAGTCCACATTTAAAACCATATAATTTGCATTCAGTAGAGATGTAGATTAAGGAGATAGATTCCATTCTGTAGTATACCAATTTGCTTGAGGTCCCTGAGGAAGTGGGGTTAGAGAAAGGAGACGAGATCTGACCATTGAACAGATCTTATGCACAACTCTCTCTACCGAACAGGACTTGTTCTGAAATTTCTTAACATTTCTCTTGATCCAAATGTGATAGACAGATACAGTGAAGACCAATCTAATCACAACTGACCGAAGAGATTTACCTTTAACCGAAGAAAGGGAGGTAATCCAATTGGCCCTAGATTTAGGAGACCAATCAACATTCATTTTGGTGCACAAACTATGCGAAAGAGATGTGGAGAATGGGCAATTAAAAAATAAATGGTCATGACTTTCACTACCCACGCAAAGACTACAACATGAAGCTGACTTAATACCAAACATTACAAGCTTATCCTCCATTGATAGCCTATTCAGAATAGCAAGCCATGTTGTGGTACTGCACTTTGGGATGTGGGCAGATAACCAAACTAGCTGACTCTAGTCAACTTTTGGGAATTGGTTTCTTAGTTTTTCGCAAAGTGAAGAAATGGTGAACTTCCCATTGGAAGTAAGAGACCATGTGCGATGATCAGCAACTTCAGGGTTACTTAAGAGGAGGGGTAAGGAAGCTCTAACCTCATTAAGTGCCCAAGATTGAGCGACAGGGAAAGCCCAATGTGTATCTTGTATGATGTGGGAAATAGTGGTGTCATGGGGTCCACCAGAGTCAGACTATTCTAGACCAAAATTTCTCAACAAGAGGACCAGGAGGGTGCCAATTGTCATACCACAATGATTGGACTGCCCATTCCCAATATGATAAATGATGTTGGGGAATTCCTTCTTATACTTATTTGTGTCTACCTCTGCAAAATGTCCCCCATAGACGGTTTGTTGGAATTATCCATGTGCAAGTCATGCGCTAAAATTCTGTTCTGAACCAAGTTATTAAAGCTATGAGATTTTTTATGAAGGAGGGAGGAGGCACCATGCCTCAATTCTCCTGACTTAAGTTACCTCAAGAAATGTTCTGACGATTTCTATTGGCTACTTCAATATAGTAGCAGCCTCAGACCTGTTATCCTAGGGTGTTGTCCTTGATTTCTTGGGCAGCTCTGTTGCTTTCTGAAGCAGGTGCCCAAAATAGATTGGTTATGCCGTGCAAGTCATAATAATGTCATCAAACCAGCAAGTTCTGAAAGAAAAATTACAATTTGGAAGCTTTCATGTTGTTTCTTATATTTTTCTTCCTTGCACTATCCCAACCTAATATTTGGCATACGTTCCATATCAAATATCTCACAGCGCTACTTCGCCTTTTGTTTAGTTTTAATATCTCTACATGTCGTCATTCCAGGGAACTCAATTATATGATGCCAAGGCTGGTGGCTGGCGAGACCTGGGGATGCTTGATGTTATGCAGGTAAGAAGGCAGCTTTTGTCTCGAAATGTTCTTGTAGTTTAGTGAATTCTACCTTTTGCTTTTTTTTTTTTTTAAACTTATGTGATCTTGGGCGATTTTCCTCGTATGCCTGTTACAGATCTTTGGACGTGCTGGAAGACCTCAGTTTGACAAAAGCGGGGAGGGCATTATAATCACCACTCATGAAAAATTAGCCTACTATCTACGACTGCTAACAAGTCAGCTTCCCATTGAAAGTCAGGTAATTGTTGGTATTCAGTTGACTTTTTAAATGTCCTGTTAGATGCACACACACAATGCCTTCTTTTTTATTTTGGCCTTTTCTTTTCCCACCTGCTTTAGAGATAATTAGATTGTCAACTTTCATTTGGGATGATCTGTGTGCTGTCACACCCCAATAAGAGAAGTGACGGTCATGAAACACAAGGCTAACTCATGGAACACGTAGCCTAAATAAAGTAAGTCGTCGAACACTAGATGACCATTTTTCATTAAAGGAAACCAAAGCAAATACGCAACAGTCATAAGCATATGGCCCAACTATCCCTTGAACCAGACAATAAAAGTTTACGACCAACAATATAGGAATGCCATTTTTACGGAAAAAGCAAATAAATAGAATTCTAGCACTAAACTGCAACATCCTATGGAGGTGAACACGGTAAATCCCAAAGAAACCACAGAGTCCTACCTAACGCCCCGACTCGCCTGAAAAAAAATGTTCGAGTAAATTCGTTAGCTGAAAGCTTAGTGAATTGCAAAGCATGTGTATCAGGTCAAGTTCAAAAGCGGGGATTAAAACAAATTACCACGTTAACACAAATTTGGCATACAAGGTGTACAACAAAATAATGAATCTTTTAACCAATAATAATGAATCTCAATGGTGATCACAATGTGATATGCAACAACAATGGGGAACCACAACCA
The DNA here is from genome assembly GCA_018127125.1 of Rhododendron griersonianum. Lineage (NCBI taxonomy): Eukaryota > Viridiplantae > Streptophyta > Magnoliopsida > Ericales > Ericaceae > Rhododendron > Rhododendron griersonianum. Next base: position 28,547,568 of record CM030795.1, read on the forward strand.
AATAGTACCATGGCCAACAATAAATAACGCTAAATTGGATCCAATATTGAACTTAGACGACACCCCCCCCCCCGTCCGGTGTTGGCAGCGCGTGGAACTTTCCCTAAGACGATACAACAAAAGTCACCTAATGGCTAGGGTCACTCACCTACATGAGTAGGCTTAATTTCCCTAGATTACCAAAAATGAATGTTTGCAATAATATCCATAAAGTTCTCACCAAAAAGAATATTTTAGAGCAATAACCAAATGTTTACCGCATGTCAATTAAGAGAACCGAATATAAACATCTAGGCTGTAACTCAGTGGAATCTGACTTTGCTTTCATACTAACTACTTCCAGCCTTCCACAAACCACATCCAAATATTCCTGATATGCAAGATCCATTAACAAGAAGTAATTCCAAGTGCAAGATCAAATGAGGCATATGGGCTTGATTGATTCTTTCCTCCATTAAAAACTGGTGATCCGGCATTGATCTGGAATGGAAACTCCTCTGCCGGAAATCTGAAAGGGGACACTCTAGATCTTAACAAAATTAGGGTATTGGAACGAGAGATGACAGTTTAAGCCACATTACCACAGTACCAAATCTAGGGTAAAACAAGGGTTGATCTTAACCTTCTCTATACAAGTGCATTGGTAGTAGCTGCAATATGATTAAACCAATTCAAAGTGAACACTTCCACCTTATTATGATGAATAGCCAAACTTGGCAACTTCACTTGAGCTGCATTTATATCTTAATAAGTCCATTAGGTAGAAATTAGATTTCAATGATAGCTGATCTAATTAATATTGCCATTAATGATATTGAATACTAATGTAATTTCTGGTCTATGTTTTGTTAGTAAACAGATATGAGGTAATAATTATGGCGTCGCGATTCAATTCCAATTGACCTTATTGTTGAACCAATGACTTGTAATGTGCACATAAATTGATTTGGGTCTTTAGGCCTGCCCTTTCTGATGCCATTTGGCTTTGATTTAGGGGCATGGTTCTACAACAAAACGTCCCTGTAGCTCCTCGGTTCTTGGAGGTTTAGGGGGCCACTGTTTCAGTGGTATTCTGAGAGCAGCCACTTTGTGCATATATTGCCAAAGTTTAGGTCTGTCTCCAATCATCCCCCGCCCATACCCCCAATGATTGGGGACTAGATGGGTTATGTTATGTTGTTGTTGTTGAACCAATGACTTGTCTGCCACCCTTTTCGAGAAAGAAGTTGAATACGATTATGCTAGATTCTGATTTCGTGTTGATAGAGTTTACTATTTCTTTATATTCTGCTAGCTTTTGGTGTTTGGCTATGCTTTGATTTGTCTAGAAGGTGTTAAAGAATCCAACTCAACCAATTGGCAAGATGTGAAGAGGCCCATAAAGCTCATATACTAACTTGAGAGGTGCTATTTTTACCAATTTGGGAGCTTTTTTAAGACTATAACAATCACTCGTATGCGCTGCCCCACTTGCATGCGGAGAGGTAAGCATAAGAATTTGGGGACATTATCCGAGGTTTAATTAGGTTCACCTGGGGCATGAACAAAGGGTAACTAATTACGATGAAGATATGTCTTGCCCCAAATCCTCCCAAAGCATAATTAAGATACCATGTCAAGATATCCAACTTAAAGTAAATTGGCAATTATTGGAGAGGACCATAATCATATACTAACTTGGGATGTGTTGTTTTACCAACTTGGGACAACCTTTAACTGATGGAACAGAAAGTACCTTGATCCACTAGTGTTTCCTATACTATACCCATTTTGATGGAAACTATTAGATTGTTAACTATCAACTCTTCTAAAAGCTTAAGCTGATAGAGTGAGAGGTAGCTTTATTATTTATATATATATGCTTCACTTGTAGCCAAGCTCTACTTCATAAGCGGGCTAAACGCATGCAAGTGTTTAATTGGCGGTGAGGTTTGAACACATGATCTATTGTTTGCTTTGGTACCAAATTAGATTGTTAACAACCAACTCATCTAAAAGCTTAAGCTATTAGAGCTTTATTTCTTTTATCCTTAACAGAAACAAATATCAATTTTCATTCTTGTTGTCACACTAGATACATGTTTTATGTTTTGTGGTGCAGTTTATCAGCTCTTTGAGAGATAATTTAAATGCTGAGGTGGTTCTTGGCACTGTAACAAATGTGAAGGAAGCTTGTGCGTGGCTTGGGTATACATATCTTTTTATAAGGATGAAAATGAATCCTTTGGCTTATGGTATCGGATGGGATGAGGTATTGTGTGGTCTATTGCCAAGTTTATATTCACTCACAATTACTATGTTTTTGTTAGTTTTTTGCTTAGCAAAATTGTTTGGTACATAGTACTTTATTGATATCATAATCATGCACTTAACACAAGTCTCTCTGTCTCTGTCTCTGTCTCTCCCATGTTATATATCTTCTGATGATTAAGGAACAATGCGTGTGCATTCATATTCATGGTCTATGAATCTTTTCATCCTTGTCCTATCATGCTATGTGTTTTCTATCACATCATCTTCCATTGATATCCGTTTTTTTGTCGTATGTTCTTTGCATCTTTTTTTGAGCCACTTAAATTCATCCTTTCTCACTAGTGGCGGAACCTGAAATTTTAGTGTGTTAATTTAGTAAGGTAATGCTTCATTCCTGAGTGGAGTTATGTTTTCACCATCCATTGATAACATTTCGTTCGTGTGTTGAGATTAGGTTTCCAAATTTACATTTTTATTGCAGATAAATATTTAACAAAGCTTCTTCAATAATGTAATTTTACAAAAATAATACTGATATCATTTCATTGCTTACAACTGCATAAACTTAAGTGTCTGTAACTTAGTAACCTTCAAAAACATGTACTAACAAGTCGAAAACAAGCGTAAAGTAGATAGTAAAATGGGGTTTGTTTATAATTCTGTAATCTGTCCAATTTTACACGTAAACTTCATTGCTATGCTTTTAACAATTAGATGTAAAAGAAAAAATGAATCAAGTACCTTGAGTGAGTTTTATTGCTTTACTATGTATATATTGACATGATTTCAAGAAAGTTTTAGATGATCCCTCCTCCTCTCTGTTGAGTATTGCCCAATGTCCTGAAGGCTCATATCATGAAGTTTACTACAGTTTAGTTCTACTTTTTATCTCTTTTTGTCCCTTTCCCTCTCCCTCTTTCTTTTTCTTCGGTTATTTTTCACTCAAGGAGTTTTCATCCTCCTTGACTTGTGTTGTTTATTTTTGCCAGTTTGTTATAATAAGTGTAGTCCTTTATTTCCAATTGCTTGAGACTTAACGCTCGGTTTGGTTTGGTTAAATTCAGTCCTTTACTTCCCCAAATGATAATTCAACTCATTATGAAACCTTCTTCAAAATCATTTTGTTTAACAAGAAACGATAGACAGACTTCCAACGCGTGGTCTCCCCTCTCAAGCTTAAGTTTCTTCACTTATTTATACATTTCTCTCACTTGTATCATGAGTAAGGAGTACTGTTTAATTTGTTTACACTTCTGATAAAGTTTTAACTCTGAAGTGTGTGGGTCATGCGCACGATCACCAGATTGCTTGGATGTTGACATTTTCTTGAACTTCCTAATATGGCATTTGTATCATTGCTTCCCCTCATAAATGTGGTAGTTTATGTTGTAAATGGGCTTGGCTTGGCTTCCGCGAATCTGCTATTGATCTGATGCTGCAATTGCTAAATTTATCCTGGGCATCTTCTATACGTACTTATAGATTTACATTTATAGGTTATTGCAGATCCTTCTTTGACTTTAAAGCAAAGATCCCTTGTGGCAGATGCTGCTCGCGCACTTGACAAAGCAAAAATGATGCGGTTTGATGAGAAAAGTGGGAATTTTTACTGCACTGAGCTTGGTCGAATTGCTAGCCATTTTTATATTCGATATTCTAGTGTTGAAACTTACAATGAAATGTTGAGACGCCACATGAATGATAGTGAGGTAATTGATTAACCTTGTCTATATTACATCTCACATTCTGTTTGCTTTGTGAGATCACCCTGTCCCAAAAAAGTGCAAGCTGTTAGAAAATTTGACCAACAATGTATGTTAATACTCCCCTCATGTGCGACATGTGTTGCATGTGGAGAGACAAACAGATCAAGTTGCAGGAATATGAGCAGAACAGAATGCATTATGACGGAGATGTTGGGTTCCAACATTTGAACCCCCAGACCTTGTGGAACCATGGGCTTGATAGTCGTAAAAGCTTAAGCTGTATGGAAATTAGTCTAACAATGCATGTCAAACCTCCCCTTGTTTGACCCTGTTGTTTATGTAGAGAGAAACGAAACCATGACAGATTATTATGAACATGACAATTTGATAATTTGATCTGAAGGCGGAGAATCATAGTGAAAGATTCTTACTATTGACAATTTGATCCGAAGGCGGAGAATCATAGTGAATTAGTGTTGCATGTGCAAAGGGGATGCGGAGAAGGTCGATCACCTCCTTATTCATTGTCCACTGGCTTGGGAGCTTTGGATATTGGTGCTCTCTTGGTTTGGAATATGGTGGGTAACGTCTGAGGAATGTTATGGAACTTTTAATTGCTTGGAAAGGTACTAGAGTGGGAAAGCGAAGGAAGCAAGTTTGGGCCATGATTTCTGTGTGTGATGTGGATTATTTGGCATGACAGAAATTCGAGATGTTTTGAAGGGGTCAAAAAGCCTTTGTTTCTTTGTGTGTATAGGGCCTTTTTGTCTTGTGGACTTTTTTTTGTATACGGGCGGCATTCCCTTAATGCCTTCTTATTAATATTATCTCTTATCAAAAATAAAAAAAAAGAATATGGTCAGCACATGCAACACTTAGGGAAGAACTTCAAATATAACAGCACAATACACTGCCTGAACCCTGAACTCGTGGAACCTTGGATTGAGACCACTCCCAAAAGCTTAAGCTGTCGTTCCCAGCAATGCATTAATGTTATATGCTTACCTTTTGGATTCATCCCATTCGAATCTAACGCGAGAGCTACTATTGCCTTCGTATTATTTTGTGGTCTTAAGCATGGGATATCTTTTGACAAAGATCTAGTCCTTTAACGTACTTTAACTTTCTCCATCTGGAGCTCTTGAATTTTTCCTTGAATATTTGATGATATTCTTTCTGCTTCTGTAGGTAATTGACATGGTAGCTCATTCCTCTGAGTTTGAAAATATTGTCGTTCGAGATGAGGAACAAAATGAGCTGGAAAATATGGTCCGGACATCATGCCCGTTGGAAGTTAAGGGTGGACCTACAAACAAACATGGAAAAGTTTCCATTCTCATCCAGGTTTTCACACTTCTTGTCCTACCGTAAATACTGTTTGACTTCCAAGTGAAAAGTGAAAATCATATGTGACAACTATGTTGTGGTCTTGTAAATTGGCAGCTGTACATTTCTCGGGGCTCAATAGATTCTTTTTCATTGATTTCCGATGCTGCATATATAAGTGCAAGCTTGGCTCGTATAATGCGGGCTTTGTTTGAGATCTGTTTGCGTAGAGGGTGGTGTGAGATGTCTTCCTTCATGTTGGATTATTGCAAGGCTGTGGATCGTCAAATTTGGCCCCATCAACATCCCCTCAGACAATTTGACAAGGATATCTCACCAGAGGTTTGTCTAGCACGTTTAAACTTCTTACACTTTTTAACTCACCAGAGGTTTGTCTAGCACGTTTAAACTTCTTACACTTTTTAATCGTCATTTGACAAATTAAAGGTTTTTCACCCAGATTCTGAGGAAGCTTGAAGAACGAGGTGCTGACTTAGATCGCCTCCTAGAGATGGAGGAGAAAGATATTGGAGCTCTGATACGTTATGCACCTGGAGGAAGGGTATCTCACTTTCTATTAAGTAGTTCTCATATTTAAAACGAAATGTCTATGTCTCCCTAAATGACTTTATTTGATTTGACTTATTCTCTAAATGGAAGTTGATCAAGCAATACTTGGGTTACTTTCCATTGATCCACTTGTCTGCAACTGTAAGTCCAATCACCAGGACTGTTTTGAAGGTAAATGCGTTTAAACTTTAAGCTTGTACTGGAATAAATTGTTTAATTAGCTGCAGTTTTTAGGAGTAATATGAATTGAGATTTCTCAGGTGGATTTGCTCATAGCTCCAGACTTCATATGGAAGGATCGCTTTCATGGAGCTGCACAACATTGGTGGATTCTGGTTGAGGTGCTGACTCTATCTCACTTCTTTGTTTGTTGGCGTGTAAAGTGCCCTACCTATTTTGCATTTGGTGATGTTTATAAACTTTGTTCATGGATCATTCTGTTTTGAACTTAATGGGCTTTGAAAACTACTCTAAATCAACTTGGAAAAGGAATAAAACAAAAGATAGTATAAAAAAGGAGATTTCGCACTAGTGGATGTGGACATATCGAAAGGTTATGAAAGAAAAATTTCTTTGGCAATCTGTCACCAATTCTCAGACCCCAAGATATGAAAGAAAATTCATGAGATTGTAGTATTTTAACAAGAAGCTGAAGAATTTGCATATAACATCCTCATGGTGCTCGTGGATTTAGAATTTACAAAGGACATCCCACATAGGCACTTGACTGGTAGTCTGCTTGGTATTCGGACTGAGAGCTGGACCTCAACTTTGAATAGGTGGATATTTCTTGTCCAGAGTCGAATCTTTGATGACAACCTTTCTATTAAAGGTTACAAAAGTATAAGTTGTACAAGTTTTGGTTGTAGATAAAAAGTATGGGATCAAGATAGAGACGATACGAAAAGAACAAGCTGGTCAGCGGTTATGTTCAACGTCAACCAAGTTTCTCACTCCTAGGTTTCCAATTCCCAATGGATCTGGACTTGGCTGAATAGGGGTTTAGAGTCTCAAGAAAGTTCAAGCAAAAACCTAAGGACAAGAACGTTAGTTCTCTCAAATGCATTACATGACTTCTAACATGCTCAAGCACCAAAGAGGTAATAAAGAAAACTCACAAAAAAAGATGGGGCTTTGCGTTTTTAGAATGACTTTTGAACGGAATACAGCTGAGAGCCTCGCATGAATGTGCTGAATAATTTTATTTCCAGACATTGTTAACAAGCACATAGAAGTGGCCAAAGAGAATGACAATAGAAGATAGTGACTGAGCAGAGAGAAGGAACAGGTAAATAAGTTGCTAACAACTTTCTCTTAGCCTAAGGCTGCAGAACTGCTTTCTAATTGCCGTAGTTTGATTTGTGTGGTAACTTGCCCATTCCTTTGCAAATGGGACATGCTAATTCCTCTTTTTTGTTCCAAGAGATGATGTCAAACCTCCCCAAGTCACTGGTCAACCAACTAATAGTTAAGCTATAGAATCATAATTAGTTTGAGCTGCATTTAGTTGTTAGTTCATCAAGTTGTTGATTTGAAGTCAGTTCTTTTCTCACCAGTGTTCAAAACTGGATTGTATACTGAATCCATTTGTTCAGAAATGGATAATAGTTGCCGTAAATGTGGTGGCTCTTTCCACTATACAGAATGGTTGTTAGAGATTGCTAAATCCTCAATCATTGTCGCTGTATCCAAAATCACCTCACATTGTGGGGTCTACCATTGTGAGAATGAAGACTGTGGATATGGCTACTAAGCTGTGGAGTAGATCTCGTGCAGATTTAGGATTCACGGTGCACCATCTGACAGCTCTTACATCATTGCCATCTCTTACAGTCTCCACCTCATCAGCCTCACTTCGAATGCTCCTTCTGCATATTTTACATTTGGCATCTACTGCATTTTGCTAATCCTGAACGGAAGCACTAATTAATTACCAATGCTTTTTAGGACTCTGAGAATGATCACATCTACCATTCCGAGCTTTTCACATTGACAAAGCGGATGGCAAGAGCGGAGCCACAAAAGCTTTCCTTTACTGTGCCGATCTTTGAACCACACCCACCTCAATATTACATTCGTGCTGTTTCTGATTCTTGGATGCACGCAGAGGCTTTATATACAATATCTTTCCACAATCTACAACTTCCAGAGGTTCTATTTTGATATAAGTATTTGGCTCTGAAGCTTTGTTCGTTTATTTTTGATTGGGAATATATGTTTACATTAAAGTCCTGTTTCACACAAGCTAATCTCCATACAGGGTCGTACATCCCACACCGAGCTGCTAGACTTGAAACCTCTCCCTGTGACAGCACTTGGCAACAAAACTTATGAAGCCTTGTACAAGTTTTCTCACTTCAACCCTATTCAAACTCAGGTCGATATTCATTAACATCTTATTGCCTCATGTCTCTTATCGCTATATTCTCTTAAGTTGCACCGAGCGAAAATTGGAGGTTGTTACTCAATTCCTTCCATGAGTTTGCAGAGTTTTCATGTCCTCTACCACACGGAAGAGAATATTCTCTTAGGAGCTCCGACTGGTAGTGGGAAAACTATATCTGCTGAGCTTGCTACGCTTCATCTGTTCAACACCCAGCCTGACATGAAGGTATGTTATACGAATCTGAGTTTATTTCATCTTTCATTCATCTTTTGTATGCTCTAAATTCTCAAACTTTCAATTCAGTGGGTGTGTCAGAAAATCTGGATTCCATGGAACATGATATCCATGCCCCAGTGTAGGGGGTCTTTGTGCCTGCCTGTCTTTATTATGAAGTGGAATCGTAGCTAATCAATGTTAAAAGGGGATATTCTCTAGCAGCTACTGATGTTTGAAAAACCAACATCTTAGTGTGGTAAATAATTACTGTCTAGTGTTCATTTTTTAGGAAGTATTGAATAGAATTGGGGGAGTAGGGCCTATGAAAGATACAATGGTAGAAAATAAACTAAGCTTACTTGGTCTTGTTCAATGAAGAGTAAAAAATGCTCTGGCCTGCCTCCTTGGGAACCCAATTTTTTTATGCAGTGAATAGGGTGCCATTGAGTTTTGATTCAAATTCGCACACCATTAGTTCACGGGCTGATGGCTGTGGCCAAGGTTTTGTTAAAGTCCCAAAAGTCTTGTTTAGTGTGTCCTTAGCACTTTGGGGCGAATCAATAATTGAGGATGGCATAACAAGTACCAGGTGAACCCAAGCTCATCAAGACACGGATCATCCCCTAAGTTTGTTCGTAGATCGACATTTTTGTCAACTCTTTAGAGGCTGCAATTGTTGCAGCAAGCCTTCCAATTGCACCTTGCTAGTGATCAAGATGAAAGGTGAGGTTTATTCGCTACATTCATGGAATATGGTAAGTTGGATGTCGACGATCGAGGTTCAAAGATATCAGATGATGGGTTGATAGTGCACAATACTGTCATCAACAGAGGTTGGATTTCTCTATGACGAAGGAAGCTTTGAAGCTGAATGGGTCCAGATTCAGCTTAGCCTCGGCGACATAATCGACAGGAGTCTAGGGTTGCTTGAGATCTCAGATGGGTTAGAAATGAAGATTCTGACTTCGACAGGAGGACTTGAGAGGTTGACTTTTTCTCTAGGGATCCAATAGTTTCTCAATCTACCCTTTTAGAATCAAAGGAGTCAGTGGTGAGGAAGTCAAGCTCATTACTAACAGAATTGTCCTAGGTGGCTTATTGTTGTGGGCCTTGTGGCTATTTTGATTAGGGGTGGCGCCATCTAGCTTAAAGTTTCATGAATATGATAAAATGAACATACTCTGTATTCCAACGCCACTTGAAATTTGAAAAATATGCAGGTATTATCCACTTGTATAGTTGTATTGGACAATAGTTAGCAAATCGTAGATTTAAAAATGGGACAACACTATAATTTTAGTGAAGTTGCTTCATTCTTGGGGCAGTTTCATCACATTTTGTGGGGTAAAATTCTCAAATCGGAGTACAATTTCAGTTGATAATGAATAAATTCCAAAGTCAGTGGGGTCAAGTGACCCCTTCTCCCTCTGCCCTTGCCCCCACCACCCCCATCATCGCCAGAAACTGCAGGATCCAACAGGGTTGGTGAAGCTCAGTCCACTCTATTGCTTCTAATCATCAGTCCTCTGTGTGTGTGTGTATAAACTTACATCTCTCTCTCTCTCTCTCTCTCTATCTATATATATATATATATGTGTGTGTGTGTGTGTTTTATATAGCTCTGTTTTCTTCACTTTAATTCCAGTTTTGTGCCTACACTGATGCCACCCTATTAGCAATTAGTTGCGTTTCCAAGTGCAAGAAGAATGTTACAGGTACAAAATGAAGATCGGTTAATTAATGAAAAATCCACCAAAACCCAAGCCAAACCAAGTTCCTCAAAGTCACCATAAATTTCACTTGAAAACCACCCAAATTGATCAAAACCCCCACAATTTCTGCAAGAAAACAAAAACAAAGACAGTCTATTAGCCCACCTCAGAGTCAACAAGAACAAGACTAAGCTCATCAAAACCACTAAGTTAGGAACAATGTGAATTTTGGGGAAAAAATGAGAGCCAACCAAAATTAGGTTTCCCTCTCTCACACTTTGTATATATAGGGACAAAGGAACAAGTACAAATATACCCCTATCTAAAAGATACATAACAAAAAAACCCCTAACAATTTAACACTCCCCCTCAAGTTGGTGCAAAGATATCTATCAAACCCAACTTGAACACATTGGGATGAAAAATCTTACTACTAAGCCCTTTCGTAAATATATCAGCTAACTGGTCCTCAGACCTTACAAACGGCATACATATCAAACCCTTGCTCAACTTTTCCTTGATGAAATGCCTATCAATCTCGATATGCTTCGTTCTGTCATGCTGCACAGGGTTATGAGCAATATTTATAGCCGCTTTGTTGTCACAATAAAGTTTCATAGGGCCATCGTCAAAGAGTTCCAAATCCTTCAACAAGGTTTGGAGCCACAAAAGTTCACACACGCCGTGCGCCATAGCTCTATATTCAGCTTCTGCACTTGATCTAGTCACCACTGACTGCTTCTTACTACGCCAAGTAACCAAATTTCCACCAAAAAAGGCGCAGTAGCCAGAAGTGGAGCGCCTATCATCCACTGAACCAGCTCAGTCTGCATCCGTAAATGCTTCCAACCTCAAGTGACCATGATTGGAAAACAAGATTCCTTTACCTGGAGCTGATTTGAGGTGTCTCAAAATACGATAGACTGCATCCAGATGCACTGTACGTGGCTCATGCATAAATTGGCTGACAACTCCAACGGCATATGTAATATCTGGTCTAGTGTGAGATAAGTATATCAGGTGGCCCACAAGCCTCTGATGTCTTTCCTTATCTGTATGCTCCCCAACATCTTCACTGTGGTGATGATTAGCTTCAATAGGTGAGTCTGCAGGCTTGCATCCCAACATCCCCGTTTCTTCAAAGAGATCAAGAATATATTTCCTCTGGGATATAAAGATACCTTTATCAGACCTTGCCACCTCCATCCCAAGAAAGTATCTCAATGACCCCAAGTCCTTAATCTCGAACTCTTGAGCAAGACGAGCCTTAAGATGGAGTATTTCTTCTGCATCATTGCCAGTCATAATTATGTCATCCACATAGACAATGAGAATAGCAATCTTGCCATTACCTCCCTTGATGAACATAGTATGATCTGCCTGTCTTTGTCGGTAGCCAAATCTCAACATAGCTTTAAGAAATCTGTCAAACCAAGCTCTTGGTGACTGATTTAATCCATAGAGGGCCTTTCTCAATCTACACACCTTCCCTTCGGTTGCAAAGGAAGAAAAACCTGGTGGAATATGCATGTACACTTCTTCTTCTAAATCACTGTGAAGAAATGCATTTTTAACATCGAATTGTTGAAGATGCCAATTCAAATTAGCAGCACAAGAGGGTAAGGTTCGAATAGAGTTCATCTTTGCTACCGGAGCAAAGGTGTCCTCGTAGTCAATCCCGTATGTCTGAGTATAGCCCTTGGCAACAAGTCTCGCCTTGTTTCTCTCAACTGTCCCATCTTCCTTATGCTTAACAGTGAAAACCCACTTGCATCTCACTGATTTCTTTCCTCCTGGAAGTGATACTAACTCCCAAGTGCCATTTTTTTTCAAAGCTGTCATCTCCTCTACCATAGCTCCTTTCCACTTAAGTATCATAAATGCATCCTGCCAATTCTGTGGAATAGATATAGAAGAAAGAGAGGAAACAAATGCACGATACGAAGGAGATAAACGATCATATGAAACAAACTGTGAGATGGAATGTTGACTACACTGTCTAACTCCTTTCCTATGAGCAATAGGAGCATCAAGATTATCAGAAACAAGAAGGGATGGTTCATTACCATATGAGTTAGCTGAAGAATCAGAAACTGGACTTGGAGCCGGAGTAGGTGATAGTGATTGACAAGGTGGCATTGCACATGCTGGCTGTTCCTTTTTCCGTCGAGAAAACTTCCGCAAGTTAGGCAACCTTTGCGGGTAAAGCCTATCGTCATAAACATCTCGGCCACCAATGTCATGATCTGCTCTTGTTTCATATATCGGTTCCTCCCTTGAGTTTTCCTTCTCCCCCTCACCATAACAAGGCATTGGGAAGTAAGACCATGACTCTTGATTATGAGATATCAACATCTCTTCCTCTCTATCACTCTCACCCTGAAGAGATGGACCAGAGGAAGGATAAAAGTACTTAAGTTCCCAAAATGTGACATCCATAGAAACAAACATTTTTCGGGCGTGAGGGTCATAGCATTTGTAGCCTTTCTGGGTAGGAGAGTAGCCAAGAAAAACACATTTACGGGCTTTAGGATCTAACTTACCACCAGGCAATGTTCTAAATGGCGCTCGGCGCTAGTAGGGCGGAGACCCACCTCCAAGCGCCAAGCCGCCTAGGCGGCGCCAAGCAATTTGGCGGTTTTTTTTTTTTTTTTTAAACAAACTATTATCCAATCAAACTATATTCCATATATCCATAATGCAAGTTCAAAGTTCTACATAACCATAATCATAATGCAAAGTTCAATGTTCAAACTTCAAAATACAAACCCAAATAAAATTAAGTAGTAACAAGTAGCAACTAGCAAATAAATTGAATAAGACAATAAACGAGATTGGAGATCCCTAATGCCAAGTTCAAAGTTCAACTCCTTCCTCTATCTCTTCTCCTCCATACCCCTCCAAAACTTGATCTCCATCGGACTCAAAGTCAATCTCCTCATTTTCCTCCTCTTCGGATTCATCTTCCGATACAAAATCTTCTTTATGTAGCTCTCGCGGCTCACGTACTCCAACATTTCTACCACTTCTTCTTGGCATAAAGACTTCATCCACTCCCATAGTGGTGGCAAGCAACTCATATGTAAGTCCCGAACCCGGCTCAACTTCATCATCATCACCACCTTCAACAATCCATCCTTGTGCATAGGTTGCTTCGCTAGCAAGTAGGACATCTTTCTCCTTCTTCCTTGCTTTCTTGTTTTGTTGATGAGTTTGGCATTGAATTGGACGTACACTAGATTGCTCATCCTTGTTGCATCTAGTCTATTCCTTTTCTTTGTATGTATCTATACATTAAAAAATCCATGCCATTTCTCCTTTAATAATAATTTCAATCTACTAAATTACTATAAGAGCGAGAGACAAAGAGAAGAGTATATGGACTTACCCCCTCAAAGGTGCTCCAATTTCTCTCACACCCGGATGAACTTGAAGTCAAAGCGAGAATTCTCATAGCCATTCTTTGCAATTTGGGTGTAGAGTTGCCATAATTAGACCACCAACCAACTAGTCATGGGAAAAAAAAAAAAACACAACTTAAATTTCTATCTGCACTAAGTTGCTAACTTACTACTAACATTACTAGTAATTAGTAAATTAAATGAAGAACTAAAAAAGCCATAATTTACCCGGATCATAATTGTCATTGTTTGCTTCACATCCCCTCGTGGCCACAATTTTTCTAAACATACCCACTTTGTTCTTGTACATCAACAACTCTTTATTGATGACATAATCTTGGGCATCCACATCTTCCGGATAGAATCTTTCAACACATTCAACAACCGCCTCCATGATGCTTGAATCATTTTGAATGGTTTGATCCTTATAGAAGTAAAAAGGATTCAACAAATAAGCCGTCAAATGTAATGGACTATCTAGCCGACCTTGAGATTTTGTATCAATGATATCTAATATCGGCTTGTATTGAGCCTCTTTGGACATGCATGCCTCTATGGTCTCTTGTTTCGCCTTTTGTAGTTCTCCGTACACAAAGCCCATTGAGGGACGGTCCCCATCAACAAGTCGAAGCACTTTCACTAGCGGAGCAAACACTTTCAAACATAGACTTACACCATTCCAAAATAATATACTAAGCACGGTAGCATATGGTGTTTTCCTTTTTTGTGCTACTAGGACCCCATTTACTCTTCCCCCATTCATCACTAGTAACCATTACCTTCAAGGCTTCTTTCTTCTCCGCCAAACTTTGCAAAGTCAAGAAAGATGTTGCAAATCTAGTCACACCCGGCCTCACTATATCTCTCTTTTTGGTAGCTTTTCTCATCAATGCCAAAGTCGTATGGTGAGCGTAAATAAATATAGTAAAGGCCTTTGCCTTCTCTATAACTCCTTTGAATTTTGGTAGCTTACCAAGTCCTTCAAACATAAGGTTTATGGTGTGAGTGGCACATGAACTCCAAAAGATATTAGGCCTCTTGACCTTCAACAACTCCGCCGCGGCCATGTTATTTGATGCATTGTCCGTCACCACTTGAACTACATTTTTTGGCCCAACTTCTTCAATACACTTGTCAACATAGTTGAAGATGTATTCCCCCGTGTGCGACTCATCCGAAGTTTCCTTAGAAGAAAGAAAAGTAGTCCCTTCCTTGCAATTGACACACAAATTCATGATGCTTCTCCTCTTTCAATCGCTCTAAGCATCGGTCATAATAGAACAACCCGTTGAAGCCCACTCTTGTTCTTGCTTCTTGAGACATTTTTTGGTTCTCTCCACTTCCGCCTTCAACAATGGCTCCCTTAATTTGTATTGGCTTGGAGGTTGGTAGCCCACGCCAAATTGACCAACCGCTTCACAAAATTGTGCGAAGCTATTATTGTCAATAGCATGAAATGGGATACCGGCTTCATACACCCATCGAGCCAAAAAACTATCCACTTTCTCAGTTCTAGCCTTCAACAATGTAGCACTTATGGTTTGTTGTCCCATCATCTTCTTCCCGGGATTGATATCCGATACATATTTATCCATGGGACCTAGAGTATGAGGCCTCTTTCTTGCCCCTATAAGTTCAACTTCCTCATCACCATCTTCTTCTATGATAGTCACTTCCTCCCTAATCTCCTTTGCCGCTTGAAGCTTGTCTTTTTTCTTCTTACTTCCCTCTTCAACTGCCGCTTTACACTTGGCTATATCTTCCTTACTTGCATTAGGACAAGAGGAAACAGACCCCTTAATTTGAGCTATGTGTTTTTTTAGCCTACTAATCCCTGAACTCATAATCTTACCACACAATTTGCATTGTATTTTATCTAAATTCGTAGGATCCACTAGTATTCCATACTCCCATCCAATATCATTTGATGCTCTTCTAAGGGCAGCTGAATTATCGGTGGCGGCATTAGAGGCCGCCGAAGATACATTTTGAGATTGAGACATTGGTTGAGACATTTACAATAGGCCTACACATTAAAAACAATATTAACAGTTACTTGCAATATTAAGTTATTAACAGCAACAATTAGAAAACAATAAGTCAATAATCCCACAAAAAAAAACAGGGCAGTCTAGCAATATTAACAGCAATGTCAGCAATCCTTCTAGCAATAATCCTTCTAGCAATATTAACAGCAATCCTTCAAACAATATTAACAGTCTAGCAATAATCCCACAACAATCCGGAGAAAAACTGGGCAGTCTAGAATGACAGCATTCCCTCCATCACTACTGTATTGACTGCCAACAGACAACAGTCAACAACAGTCAGCAATCAACAGACTTAACACTCAACAATAGTCATGGAAGAAATAGACGTGAGAGAAAAACCCAAACTGTCGTGGACCCTCTGGTCCTCCTGAACTATCAAAAAAAAAAAAAACAGACGAGAGAGAGAGAAACAGGACGATCGAGAGAGAGACACAGAGAGAGACGAGAAAGAGAGAGAGAGCGAGAGAGCGAGAGAGAGAGACGAGAAAGAGAGAGAGCGAGAGAGCGAGAGAGAGACCGAGAGAGGAGAGCGACTGAGCGAGAGAGAGGAGAGAGAGAGAGCGAGAGACACATACCGGTGAGTCGGCGACCGACGCCGACGATGGACGATGGACGATGGTCGCCTGGAGTTTGAACGGAGTGAGCTGTGAGTGGGTTTTGATCAGACTAGGGCTTTGATCGGCTTTGATCGACTGGAGTGGGTTTGGGAAGAAAAAGTAATTACATATATATATGTCATTTTGTCAAAATTACATAACAAGCCCTTTTAGTTTTATTCCATACATTTAAGGCCGCCCAAGGCCTCCAAACACGCCAAGGCCCCCGCCAAGGCCGCCCAAACACCGCCAAACCTCCCTGGGCGCCAAATCAAACGCCAAGGGGCATTGGCGTGGCGGCGGGGTGCCTCCAAGCGCCTAGGCGGCCGCCGAGGCCGTTATTTATAACACTGCCACCAGGATGTTTAGGGGCATGAACAAAACACACAACCAAAAATCTTGGGCGGAAGAGAGGAGACCCGAAAATTGACAGGAAGAGACTCGAGGAGTTTCGAACTGAAGAACACTGGATGGCATACGGTTGATAAGATAAGCTGCAGTGAGAATAGCTTCTCCCCAAAAGTGTTTAGGGACATGCATAGTGAGCAAAAGAGAGCGAGCTACCTCAGCAAGATGACGATTTTTACGTTTAGCAACTCCATTCTGCTGTGGAGTACCAACACAAGTTGTCTGAAAGAGAATGCCATGGTCATCAAGGTATGCTCGAAAGAGCCCATCTAGATACTCAGTCCCATTATCACTACGGAGAATCTTAATGTTGGTGTCAAATTGAGTACACACCATTTTATGAAAGGATTTAAAGCATGAAAATACTTCATTTTTAGATCGAAGTAAGTACACCCAAGTGACATGAGAATAACAGTCGATAAAAGTGACAAACCATCGATAACCAGAAAGTGAGGTGACAGGAGAAGGACCCCAAACATCAGAGTGAATAACCATAAACGGAGGAGCACTTCTTTGGTTAACAGGAGCGTAAAAGGAATGTTTATGTTTCACAAGCTCACAAGCTTCACAAAAAAATTGACTCCTAGGATAGTGCTTAGTCAAATTAGGAAAAAGTTTTTCTAAAATCCCAAAAGAAAGATGACCCAATCTCCGATGCCATTGATGTAACAAAGGAAGAGCAGAACCCGTATCTGTTTTAAGAGCTTGACCACATGACAAAGGTGGACAAGATGAACGAGGTGCAGACTCCAAAAAGTATGGACCACAATGGGCTTTACCACTGCCAATCACTCTCCCCGTATCCAGTTCTTGAAAGACACAATGTGTAGGAAAAAATGTCACTGAGCAATATAAGGAATTAGTAAGACTACTAACAGAGAGAAGGTTAGTAGAAAAATTTGGAACATGAAGAACTGAAGAAAGTGAGATGGTTGGAGAGTGGCGAATGGAACCTTTTCCTGAAATAGCAGATAGGGATCCATCTGCGACTCGGACTTTATCCTTACCGGAACATGTAGAGTAGGAGTCAAAAACAGATGAACAACCTGTCATATGATCTGTAGCACCAGAATCTATTATCTAAGGAAGAGAAGAGGAGGCAGTAGATGCACTAGGTTGGATACCTGTGTGAGCAAAGAAGGTAGTAGTGGAAGCTGTAGTAGACGGAATGTCAAACTTAGCTATTACGCGCCTAAGAGTTTGTAACTCCCCCTGAGAAAGAGCACCGAGGGGAACATTCTTGAGATCATTCGCCATACCAACAAAAAGAATAGTACTTTGTCCACGAGACCGGAGTCCGATTTCACTCACCCAATAGATGAACTAGAGACCCCTAATACAACTGCAATAAGAGCCCAGAAACAAAGAACAAGGCTGACCCAAAACCAGTGCGCCAAGCTATTGTAAATGAAGACCAAAGTAGGGACAGAACAGCCCCAGAAATCAGCGCATAAATTGCTGCAAATGGGAACCCCAAAACAGCCTCAACAGGGCAGAATAATAGCAAATAATATCCAAACAGCTCCCAAAAAAACAAAAAACAGGGACTGAAATTGTCGTAACAGTAAATTGCGGACCACTAATAACATAGGCACAATCCTTCAAACGATACTAAGTGATAGATGAAGTCCAAATAATCCTCTAAAGTTCAAAAAATGGGCAATTCAAGTTCAATCAAACCCAGTGAAATTCCATCAACAAATCAAACTCACTAAACTCAGTACCCAGTCAACTCAGAAACTGCAATTCCCATTAAACCCAACACTAGACAGCCTTGAAAAATAGCAACAGTGGCAAACAGTGACCTATTCGACCCCGTATGAACTCGAAAACAACATACCCTCAAACCCCAGCCTCTGATAAACCAAAAACATCACCTCTGATAGCACAAAACCCTTAAAATGTACCCTGTAAATAGTCGAACAGTACCTGTACAGTAGACGTACAGTAAACAGTGGCTGTACAGTGGACGTACGAGGGTCAGACAGTCGTAGGTGGTCCGGCGGACCTCCGGCGAGCCTTGGCGTCGTCGGAAAAGGGCTGGGTGTCGTCGGAAAAAGGCTGGAGGTCGTCGGAGATGGGCTGGAGTCGTTTCGGAACAGTAGGCGAAGCTGTCGGAGGCCTTGGTTGTACTGGGTCTTCAACGAAGAACCTCGCAGAAGCTGTCAGAGGTGTCGTCGGAGTTCGTACAACGACTGGCGAGCACAGGCAAGAGCCTGGCGAAGGTAGCCCAGTGAATTTCGAGCTTGAAAAACCACGGATCTGACTTGAAATCACTGTAGCAGGCTCGAAATCTCAGAAAACAGCCGGAGGACTCGCCGGCATCGGAAGAGGCTGACGGAGGATGATAAGGTAGGCGCCAGGTATATCGTTGAGTTCTGATACCATGTGAATTTTGGGGAAAAAATTAGAGCCAACCAAAATTAGGTTTCCCTCTCTCACACTTTGTATATATAGGGACAAAGGAACAAGTACAAATATACCTCTATCTAAAAGATACATAACAGAAAAACCCCTAACAGTTTAACAAACAACCATCATCAAAACTCAATTCCTAAGCTGAATTTTACCTCCAAACAAGTTTGTTAGGTTGGAGAGGGAAAGAGGGAGGGGGAGAGAGAGGGTGATGCAAACCAAATCAAGGGATAGATTCATAAGAGAGATAAATCCCAAGATGGGATATAAGGAGCAAAAGCTCTCTATATTCTTTTATCAATACATCAAAAAAAACTGACTAATGAGGGCACAAGACACCTATTTATAGACTCAAAACCCTACACACACTAAAGACACTAAAATGACAACTATACCCCTAAATTCCACTGCATCATACACCCCCTCTAATGAAAACAACTTGTCCTCAAGTTGGACACAAGACAACTAAATAAAGAAAACATAGAACTATTTATTATGTAGCTCCGAAGTAGCATGTGACTGCATTTTCTTAATTTACGTCACCCTCATGCAATAACCCATCTTCAATACAAGCTTTCGTTTGTGTACATCCATCGCGTCCTTGCTTATGTGCCAAGAAATCACCCATTTGCCATACCTCTCAAGGCTCAACACTTCCTCAACATAGGTGACTACACTTGTTTCCAAAACGTCACAAGAATCATCAACCTTCGCATAGAGAAAATTCAACCTCACCACATGTCCAAGATCATACCCAAGACTTTCTCGAGTGAACACCATTCCCAAAGGATCTTCAAGATGTCCCAAGTTGTTTCTTCTCTCTCTCGGCCACTTTAGAAGTTGTTTGGGCACCACAACATCACAAACTTGCACATCTTGGACCAAAGACAATCCGAGAGACATGTTCGGAAAACAATCATCAAATTTTGGCTCTATGAAGTCCTCTAGACCCACTGGGACTTCGAAAGCAATCTCATTTGTCTTGGGTAGCACACACAATGCAACATTCGCTCCATGCCCTTCTTCTTGTACTTGTTTGCTATCGTCCCATTGCAAGAAGCGAGGTTCATTGCTAATAAGAATGGGCATTTCTTGTTCTTCATTGGAGCTTCTCAAGTCCATCTTCATTACCATCAATATCCTCACTTGGATACTCATCATAGATGGGAACGTCTTCCACGTCAATATCCCCCTTTGAAGACTCGTCAAACATGAGAAATCTTTCAAATTCACCTCCAACATCTTCATTTGGAGACTCATCAATGATGGAGAAATCTCCAAACTCATCTTCAATCTCAAAGACGCAATCATCTTGAAGAACACCTTCAAGGTCTTCACTAGGATATTGATCATAAATAGGAAAATCATCGAAATAACCGAGTTCCGTCGCCCTTCAAACTCATCCGAATTGAGGCTCACATCCTCCTCAATCTCGTTTGGATTAAACTTTCCATAAGATTCAACAAGGTCAACATCAATGTTGCTCTCCTGACTCCTCCTTATAGTTAAAACTAGACTTAAATTGACTATGCAAATTATCAATACCTCCACGAGGTAGTAAACGATGCACCTTCGTAATCAAGGTAGCAACTTGTCTTTTCACATCAACAATTGCACCTTATCGTTTAAGGTAGCAATTTGTGTACTCAACTCTTCAATCTCATTCCTATTAACGATTTTGGTTGCCAAAGTTATCAATTCCATCACCATTATTCACCACCAAGCCTCTCCCTCTTCTACCTCTAGCCCGATTAGCCATTACAACACCAACAATCAACTCCAAACAAGCAAATATTGAAAACCCAATCAACTCAGTCACCGAACTCAGTCAACTCAGTGATGTTAGACCCAAACTCAGTCAACTCGGTACGAAAACTCGACCAACTCAACCAAAATTGATCAAACCTAATTAAAATCAAGGGATAGATTCATAAGAGAGATAAATCCCAAGATGGGATACAAGGAGCAAAAGCTCTCTATATTCTTTTATCAATACATAAAAAAAATTGACTAATGAGGGCATGAGACACCTATTTATAGACTCAAAACCCTACACACACTAAAGACACTAAAATGACAACAATACCCCTAAATCCTACTGCATCAGAGGGAGGGAGAAAGAGAGTGGGAGAGAAGAGAGACCAATATGGAAATATAGTCATGAATGTTAGCTAGCTAGGACAATACCATTTGTAATTTGATGGTAATTGGCATTAACAGGTTAATTGAGAAGTGGGCTAATTGATAGTATTTCAATGCCAGGCGTTTGAGACATTGAGCCGAAAGTTTTGGAACAATTCTGAAATTTTCCAATAATATGTCTCCATGAAGGAAGCCTGGTAATGTGCACATAAATTGATTTGGGTCTCTAGGCCTGCCCTTTCTGATGCCATTTGACTTTGATTTAGGGGCATGGTTCTACAACAAAACGTCCCTGTAGCTCCTCGGTTCTTGGAGGTTTAGGAGGGCCACTGTTTCAGTGGTATTCTGAGAGCAGCCACTTTGTGCATATATTGCCAAAGGTTAGGTCTGTCTCCAATCATCCCCGCCCATACCCCCAATGATTGGGGACTAGATGGGTTATGTTATGTTGTTGTTGTTGTATGTCTCCATAGTAATTGCATGTCTGTCGTGCTTATTTCTATGTTTATTGACATGCTTGGTATTTTTACTATTGTAGGTCATTTACATAGCACCCCTGAAGGCTATTGTCCGAGAGAGAATGAATGACTGGAGGAAGCGTCTCGTTTCTCAACTCGGAAAGAAGATGGTGCTAACTTTTGTTGCTCTCTATGCATAAACAGATTAAGTAGAAGGTATCAAAATTCAGATGATAATATGACGTTTCTATCAGGTTGAAATGACAGGGGATTACACTCCAGATTTGATGGCTCTATTGTCAGCCGATATCATCATTTCTACGCCGGAAAAGTGGGATGGTATTAGTCGTAATTGGCATAGTAGAAGCTATGTCACAAAGGTGCATTCTGTCATTTGTCAGCCATATCTTTTACGGCAATCTGTTGGGATCCCTTGATTTATTATAGAATGTAACATTGGCCTCATCCGGATTGTTGTTTTTGTTTCTTGAAGGTTGGGCTTATGATTTTGGATGAAATTCACTTACTTGGAGCTGATCGTGGGCCAATTCTTGAGGTATGCTTTCAATGTAATATACTTGATTTTATTTCATAGCTTGCAATTAGATTCTCAATTTCCTAGTTCTGCTCTTATTTGACACATCTTCATTGATAATTACATCACAGAATACAAGTTAATATTGTTTTTAGGTATTTAAATACATTGGAAAACAAACCATTACAGGTGCTAAGGGGCATAACCCAAATATCAAAAACAAACAAAGCACTAGCCACACACTAATACTAGACCAAACAAAACCAAGACTAGCAAGGAGCATACTAGAAGCCGAAAACAGACACAATGATGTGAAACACCAGACCAAACAACAAAGACTAAATCATGAAGGGACAAGCCAGAACCAACATCAAGCAACACAAATGACGCTGAAACTAGACCCTACCACCAGACCAGATCCACTAGCCAGAGGAAAACACTTTAAAAGATATGTTCCATTGTATGCAAAGGAGTTTGTTTTGATCTGTTATCTTAATATGCCACCAGGAGCTCAAACAACCTGTGATATCCCTTTCAATGCCAGCAATCAACATAGGAGAATCTAGGCCCCAAGTGTTGAAAGATTCTAGAATTCCTTTCCCTCCATACATGGTAGTAGCCAAAGATAATTTGCAGACAGTTGCTACCATGCTTCTTCATCCACTGAAAGTAATTCCAGACTTGACTTGTAAAGGGGCAAGTGAAGAACAGATGGTCATGATCCTCAACAACAGCATTACACAGCACACACATTGGGTCATGAATCAATCCCCATTGGCAAAGCCTATCCCTGGTGGGCAGTCTGCCATATATAGCCATCAATAGAATAATGGCCCATCTAGTGATTGAAAAAGCGTGCCTAGGCGAGGCGAGGCGGGAGGCGACCCTGTCTCTCCTCGAAGGTTCGAGGCGAGGCGAGGTTGAAGGAGGTGACCGACTAGGCGTAAAAAGCTCGCCTAGGCGTGGGGTGCTAAAAAATCACGACTAGGCGTTGTTTAGGGTTTTCAAAGCTGTTGGGAGGCTGCTGGAATCCAGAGATCTGCTGAAGCTTTGTGGCGACAAAACAGAGTCCGACGATGGTCGCCAGTGGCTGGGTGTTGCAAATAAGAAACAGTCAAAACAATTGCTTCATAGCACTGACAGAGGTTACCGAAGGGCAAACACAGGTACGGCAAGGTCACTGGAGACAAAAGAGAGTCCGACGAGGGTCTCCAGAGACAGGCGAGGGTCTGGCGAGTGTCGCCGGAGACAGACGAAGGCTGGCGAGGTGTGCAGAAGGCAGATTGGTTCCGTAGAAGACTGATTCAGGGGAGAAATAGCAAAAACACAGGTCCGGCAAGGTTGCCGGAGACAGGCGAGGGTCTGGCAAGTGTCGCCGGAGACAGACGAAGGCCGGCGAGACTCGCCGGAGGCAGATCGGTGCTGCAAAAGACTGATTGAGGGGAGAAATAGTGAAAACAGGGGTTGTCGGTTATGTTATTATGTAGTATATATATCTTTCTTTTTCTTTTTTTTTAAATGCTCGCCTTGCCTCACTTCAATGAGGGCTTTGTCGCCTCGCGTTCGCCTCGCGTATTTAAATCACTGGGCCCATCTAGGGACCAAACAGCCTTATGCCAAGGAACAAAAAGTCAATCTTGATTTGCAAGAAAATGTTATGCAGAATGTCATCTAAAATTTGCTCTAGAAACATCGCCTTCTGTACATTCTTGTATTATTGGATGTACATTTTAAGAATTGTTTGCATAAAGCCATTCACATCGGCTTGTCAGGCAATGTGTATCTTACCCACCGAATTTTGTGTTTCTAGGTAATTGTATCAAGGATGAGATACATATCATCGCAGACGGAGCGTGCAGTTCGATTTGTGGGCCTTTCAACAGCCTTAGCAAATGCACAGTATGTTTTATGTACTTTGTTTTTGCTTTGATAGACTCTTTAGTCTTCTCTCTTCTTCTTGTGGATCTCTCTTCCAGCATGGACTTTGAGACATTTATTATTATGGTTTGTTGATATGAATAGTTCTTTCTGTTCTTTTATGTGGGTAATGCTCATTCTTACCCGTATATGTAGTGATTTGGCTGACTGGCTGGGGGTTGGTGAAATTGGACTGTTCAACTTCAAGCCTAGTGTGAGGCCAGTACCTCTCGAAGTTCATATTCAGGCAAGTGTGCTGATTTTCTGTTATACTCTCTTTTTCAATTACCCTAAACTGTAATGCATCATCTCTACTTGTTAGCATGAATGAAAATATGCATATCATGTACTGAGTCCACTCTTTGGTTTTATTTTTGTTGTATTCCTACATGATCACGTGGAATCTATTTTACAGAATTTGATTAGGTTGTTAAGGTAAAATGGACAATTAGGAGAATTTAAATCTCTGAAGACTTACCTGGAAAACTACGTATTGATGGCTGCTACTGTAGACAATCAGTTGCCTAAAGCTAGGTTGTGACGGAATGAAACCATTTCTGGTTTCAACCTCACAGCTTACTGACTTCATTATCAATATTTACTTCCAAAATTGGACCTCAATAAGGTACTCAGCTTTTGAATAAATCCAGTCCATCCAATCCGGAATGCCTGGCAACCTCTAGCCCTGCATGCATAACCTGACACATGCGATTTTTTCAAATTAAATATCACGAGTAGTAGATCCACTTGTGAACTGAATTTCATTTGTTACTATATTTTTTATAAACCGAAACGCCTCAGGGCCTCTTTTATTTGTTGATGCTATTTGATTCTTGAAATTTTCATTTGATGGTAATGCTATTAAATTTAAATGATTCCAAATTCAAAGTCCACGTGGAAAGGAGAGTTGGGTAGGGTTTTTTTTTTTTTTTTTTTGTGTTGGTCAAATATCTACGGAATTATTCACAGACTGGATCTTAGGCTAATTGACGAATTTTGATTCTAGAACAAAGATTCAATCGACTCTTAGTTTGCCAAAGGTTGAATACTGAGTTTGAACCTGTGACGGCACACATATGGCACTATTATTTGAACTCTGGCCCATTCATTTCATAAAAGTTTTGGGGAAAAAAAAGGGTACCATGTTGTCAAGGTATAGTAAAGAGTGTTCTCCTATTTACCAAACTGGAAGAAGAGCAAGACCGAAATTGAAGGAATGGTGGGAGGAGCAGAAGAGAAGACTTTCTTTTTGGCCAGAAGTGCCGGTCATGAAAGAGGAAGGACATAGATTGGTATCAGACAAGACATTGCAGGGAGCAGTAGATAAGTTACATGCACACTAACGTTACAGAAAATCGGCCCAATAGGGAAAGACAAATTCAGAGGGGAACTGCTGAGTCATCCACCCTTGCATATTTTTGATGCATCATCACATTGCCATCGTGGAACTTCTCGAGAATCACGTCCTTTGCCTATATGCAAATTGGAAGAGCAGAAGTTTGAAAAGGTTATGATAAGTGCACCAAAAAAGGGAAAATATTCTCACATGCCCATGTCAACTCGTCAAGCAAACATTGGTCAAAGTTCACTTAAGAGGCATTTCTTTTCTTCTTCTTGGGCAGAATTTTTATCTAGCTATTGTGTGATGAATGAAATGTTTTTTACCCCAGTTAACTCTACTATAACTAGCTATATGACAATAATAAAATGCTTGGAATCTATCACCTTTATTCAGGGGTACCCAGGGAAGTTCTACTGTCCACGGATGAACAGCATGAATAAACCAACATATGCTGCCATATGTACCCATTCACCTGCAAAACCAGTTCTTATATTTGTTTCGTCTCGGCGCCAGACAAGGCTCACTGCACTAGACCTAATTCAGGTGGGATCCGGTATCATTCTCAGTAAATAAATTGTTTTAGGGAGCAGTACAAATAAAAACTATGCATGTCAAGTAGCAGTACATATGATTCTTCTGCATTAATCTAGTTTGCAGCCTCAGATGAGCAACCACGGCAATTTCTTAGTGTGTCAGAAGAAACACTACAGATGATTCTTTCTCAAGTCACAGATCAGAATCTGCGGCACACTTTACAATTTGGCATTGGGTTACACCATGCAGGACTGAATGACAAAGACAGATCTCTGGTTGAGGAACTT
The DNA here is from genome assembly GCA_018127125.1 of Rhododendron griersonianum. NCBI lineage: Eukaryota > Viridiplantae > Streptophyta > Magnoliopsida > Ericales > Ericaceae > Rhododendron > Rhododendron griersonianum. The sequence goes on from CM030795.1 coordinate 28,573,823, forward strand.
TTTGCAAACAACAAGATCCAGGCAATTATCAATCTACTGAAAAATTTGTCATTTCTATTTGGAAAGAATGTAAAATTTTGAAACGCGACGGCTACAGCCTCATTCATTTTGGTGACTGCATTTTAATCTCTGTTTATTTTTTGGGAATTAAAAGAGCTTCATTGGTAATTTAAGCATTGTAATCTTTGTACTACAATAGGTATTGGTTTGCACTAGCACATTGGCATGGGGAGTAAACCTTCCAGCTCATCTGGTTATTATCAAGGTGAGGGAAAATCTATTTATGATATGCTTTCATCCAATCAGTAATCTCCAATATTTGGGCTAGACCTTATGGCACCTTTTGTCTGTTTTACTTCTCTACTTTTTTTTTGTTCGTTTCTATTCTGATTTGACACGGTTCTTATCGAAATTGGAATATTAGTTTCTCATAGTGTAGGCAAACATAATTTTTTATTTGTGAAGTACTAATCAAACCTTCATTATGTAATTTTCAATTATAGTAGGCCAATATTTTTTTCACCATTGTAGTTCTTAGACTGATTCTGGATGGAAAGCAGGCTCATTGAAAATTTTGACTCTCCCCGATACCAGATAGGATTCTCTCACTTAAAACTGTCAATCTCCATTCTTTTGCAAGAAATTTCCACTCAACACCTAAAACTTTATTTTTTCTGTGTCTTGAATGAGGTAATGAAACACCAAACGGTAAAGCTCCCTGGAATTGAAGCTATGTTCACCTTAGCATAGTGCTAGTAAAAAAATGCGTGAAAGAAATAACATATTAGCTCTTCTGTCATTCCAAAGTGGTATCTAGATTCATTTCTTTTCACCAGAATAAAACTTGTGGTCTCATTTCATGCATTACATTGTTGGTTAGACATTCGATTGTATTTTACTTTAGGAAAATAATTTTTCTTTTCTTTATTCACTGTTGGTGACGAGATCCTTATGACAGACTTCAGGTATGGGATAGGCTTCATTGTTGATTTGATTTTTTGTGCTTTGTTTGTTCTCTGCACAATTTATCTATTGCTTGGTAAATTGAAATCTGGCTGAGGGGGAGGAGAAGTGGCTTAATGTTACTGCAAATGTAAACCCTTTATCCACCGCTTCTGTTATTACTCAACCAAATAACATACGAAATCTATTGATGAAAAGAGTCCAGGAAAACGAGGGTCCTTTTGCATTTGTCAAGTCCTATGTGGTCTATCTCTTATGCTCCATGCGATCATTGAGATGGATATTCGTATTTAACACCATTAAGGTTCCTCTTTTCTTTTGGTTTATGCTTCCAACTTTCCAAGTGTAATCTCGTGTCTCAAAGATTTCCATGTTTGTTTCCTTACTAAATCATTTACTTGCAATCAGACCAGTTGAAATACCTTTTGTTATAGTTATTTGACTTATTTCTTTTAACGTGATACATACATATTTGTGTAGCTGTACTTGGTTTCTAGTTAATACAGTTCGATCTCGACTACAATTTATGAATGCTTCATGTTGATTCATATTGGTAGCAGTGTTTCCACTCGAAAGCCGATGCCTACTGTCCGTTTGGCGGGCGGCGAAGGGAATGGGATAAGGGCCTTGGGGTATAAGTTAATCGAGGCTCACTTTTCTTATCCCGTGTCTGGTTCCCCCCGCTGCACCCAGACTGCTTATCTGGTGGATATGCAGGTGTCTTAGCGAAACCCACCTCACCCCAGGATAAGCTTATCCAGGAGGGCGTAATTCCTGGCATGGCCCTCAAACCTCTCCAAACTCTTTTTCTATTGTCATTACAAGAGGCAACTAAGTAAACTCTCACATTATTTCTTTGTCCACCCACTCTTATCTATCCATTTTAACTTCCAAACAAACCCCTTCTTAGTTAATCCCTTCTTCTTATAACATATCCACCTATTATCTACCCTTCTTCTTTATCCCTCAAAACCTTATCCACCCATACGAACCCGGAAATGATCGGTATACTGTGCTGGTACAGCTTCTTAAATAAAGTGTTGAGACCAGTAACCACACTACTTAATTTACTTATTTTGTGTGATAGCCTTTAGTTGTTTAATAGCGCATTACTGATTTTTATACTTATTTTGTGTGATAGCCTTTAGTTGTTTAATAGCACATTACTGATTTTTATACTCTCAAAGAATGTGATTTTCCGCATTTGTGTTAATTTTCTTTATTTATTCTGAAATTCCTCATGTAACTTCTTAGTTCCTATCAAATGTTACGTATCCAGCAGGAAGTAGTACCTGAAATTGATTGTAAGTCGGGAATGAAGTTTAAGTGACAGTATTGAACTGGGCTGAGCAACCGTTTTGGGAAAACTATCTATGGAGCTCAAACTTCGGTTATAGGCGTTTCTTTATGACTCCTTGATCTTGTTTTCCTCATACTTTGGTTAAATCTCCTTGTGTCCCTCATCTTCTTCTTTACCTGTCAGAAAGTATTGGAAAAAATGGCTTTCTTCCTCCAATTCATATCCACACCTCTATGGTGCTTTTGCATCTGATTTGTATTTGCCTGTGCAAGGTCCTCCTTCCAGCGGCATATAACGTACTCAAATGACATATTTGTGTTTTAACACCTTGAAAGTGGCTTAAAAGGCAACCACCTTCTGTCATGATTCATGACTAGTTCGAGTGTCCAGATACAACCATGCACCTTCAGTACATGCCTCACTTGGGGTATAACTTGTAGTGCATCAATTCCTATTGCAGGGAACAGAGTTTTATGATGCAAAAGCAAAACGATATGTAGATTTTCCCATCACAGATATCTTGCAAATGATGGGCCGTGCAGGTCGACCACAGTATGATCAACATGGGAAAGCTGTCATTCTTGTTCACGATCCCAAAAAGAGCTTCTACAAGAAGGTTAAATAAAGAGCTTTGACCATATGCATTATGATTAGTTAGTGGTTTTCTCTTTGTAGTTGTTGGAATAACTAGTTTTATTTTTTGCAGTTTCTGTATGAACCATTCCCAGTTGAAAGTAGTCTGAGGGAGCAGTTGCATAACCACATTAATGCTGAGATAGTTTCTGGAACTATTTGCCATAAAGAGGATGCAATTCACTACCTTACCTGGACTTATTTGTTTCGGAGATTGGTAAAATTTTGACCATTCCTATTGCTGCACATTAAGTGAATCAGTGCTTACAGCACCTTGCTTGGTCCAGAGTTTATTCTAGGCGCCCTCTCATTTTCTTGTTATACTCCAGAAGGATAAATCTTGTACTTGAGTTCTCCATTTTGTATTCTCTAGGTCTTCCTGTGACTATCAAAAAACGAAATTGGACATTCTCTCAGTCGTCAAAACGATAATTGTGTTGATTACGTTCACCTATACCTATCAGGAAAGAGCAACCACTGAGTAAGAATCGTGGTAACCACACACACACACTTGGAAAGCAGGCACATTTTAGGTATTGGATTTGGGAATATGCATAAAAAGTTTGGGAAGAGAAAAATATGGTCTTATTTTGTCTGATAATGGCAGCAAATGTTTCGAACATCTATACAAGGTTGATGTCAAGAAGCAGAGTCCTGTATCAGAAACTTGAAGGGTTATATGAGAACACGTTTTTCATATTTTTGTTGTAGAACGTTCTAAAATGAATAAAATGTAAAATGCATGTGTGTATGACGAGGTTGTCCACTTTCCATGTTATTTTAGTTGTTGGAAGTGTTTCTTTGGTTTCTTCACATGATTAGGATTAGATTCTTTTTATTTAGACAGAAGTGGTAAATTCGTCGAAGTTAAACAGAAGTTGCAACTTATGGTAGCTAATCGCATGTTCAGTTTCCTTTTTTTTTTTTTTTTTTTTTCTGCTTTTCTGTTTCTGTTTCCGGTAAACACCAATCTTGTTTGGCAAACTGGTTTTAGATTTTTCTTTTTCTCTTTCTAAAGACAGCCCAATTTCAAGAAAACTCCAACAGGAAAGTTTTTGAAACTGTTTTGTACCTTAGTAGCAAGAAGCGGGGGTGGGGGTGTGAGCTTGAGCAGAAGCAGGTGCGGGGGAGCGGAGACACCCAGAAGCTCCTAAGGTTGGAAGCGCCTAAGGAGCGTATATAGATTATATAAAAATATGTATATAAAATATCTTTAAATACTTAACCATTAAAGGAAAAGTGATACTAAAAAAAATTCCTATCTTGAAGTGTAATTATTGGAAGTTATATATTCTCAATTTGCAAAACTTCTTGACCAATATGATTCTCATATTCATATTTCCACAATGGCATAGCTCCCTTAAAAGTAAGAGAATAACTGCCTTAACGGCTCGATAAGCTCCCATCTTAGTTAGGAGCGAGCTCCTGTCTTGGGGGGAGCGAGCTCCTGTCAAGCTCCCATCTTGGGAGCGCCGATTCTAGCGCAGCCATTTTAGAAGGATCCTGCTACTAAGTTTTGTACTCCCTCTGTCCCATTTTCTTTGCCCTTTTTCGTTGCCCGTGCCGCTCTTTAAACACTTATTATATGTTCCAATTTATACTCCCTCCGTCCCTTTTTAAGTGTCCTGCTTCGTAATTCCAACTTATTAAAAAGACATCATCATTATAGCTTTCACATCAACTTTTTCCTTCACTTTCCCTACTTACCCATCATCATTACACTTTTACTCGCTAACTTTTCAAAATGGAATATACTTTTAGGGGCAAAATGGAAAATTCATCAACTTTTACCCACTAATTTTACAAAATAGACACTTATTAAGGGACAGCCCAAAATGGAATACCGGACTCTAAAAAAGGGATGGAGGGAGTAATAGTTTTCATAATTTTGAAAACTTTGTATTATAGACCTAATTGAGAACTATCAAACAAGATTCATATTGCATATTTTTGGAGATTCATATTAGAAGATATAAGCGATTGAAAACTGACATGAACTTCGAAAAAGGACAAAGAAAATGGGACGGAGGGAGTATTTATTTGGTCATGCACACTACCAAATAGATTTTAAATGTTTTGTACCCTTGGAAATTGAGATGTTAACATATTGGTCATCTTCCCAGCTATTTGGAAAGATTTATGTTGAGGCAAGGTATGGCATCAAATCCATGAAGTTATTTATGTAGATTAACTAGCAGAGCGTATAGAGTGAACTACTAAAACACTGCTAGTCTACAATGATTCTCAATTTCGGTGATGTGGAAGGTGCGAGTCAAGTTAACCAATCCATAGACACATTCTCTTGCTTAAAATTATGAGGAGAAAAAATGATGCCATGTATGCAACATAATAAGCAAGAAGTGGACCTGGATGCTTGGTATTCTCAATTGTATTTTCAGCGCAATGATGGCAGTGATTGCGCAGAACATGCCTATCACGTCCCCTCAAACAATAGATAAGGAAAAAAAGAGGTATTGTAACTTAAATATGCTTGTGATAAAATGCTTAGCTATACATTTTTGCTGATAATTAAAATGCCATAAGAACTCATGAATCTTAGGAATTTGTGATTGATATTTCAGGAGTAAGGAAGGGTATATATAGAGTTCCAATGTTTATGTCTGTTGTTTATGGAATTACACCACAGCTTCTACATTCAGCGTCAGGCTTTCAGCTGTCTTTGTTTCCCCTAAAGTTTCTTACAAAAAATATGTCTATATGACAGATGGTTAATCCAGCTTACTATGGCTTAGAGGATACTGGACCTGGAATTGTGAGTTCGTATTTGTCAAGGTAATAACCTATTGTAGGACTCAAGGTTTTGTTTCTGTGCTAGTTTCTGTAACCATTTTATTTGGTAGCTTGGTGCAAAACACCTTTGAGGATCTGGAAGACAGTGGGTGTGTGAAGATGAATGAAGACAGTGTGGAACCTATGATGTTGGGCTCAATAGCTTCTCAGTATTACCTGAAGTACATGACTGTTTCAATGTTTGGTTCAAACATAGGCCCAGATACGTCTCTTGAAGTAAAAATTCTGACATATTACCTGTTTAACTTTCAGGTTACTCCCCTTTTAAGCAATGTTTCACCTCATTTGTTTTTGTTGCAGGTTTTCCTTCACATACTGTCTGGTTCTTCCGAATATGATGAGCTTCCTGTGAGGCATAATGAGGTGGTTTTCTAATTGTGATGAGCTTCCTGTGTGCCCATTCAGATAATATTTTTTTGTTACTTATCAAACGAATAAATTCTGATTTTGCTTTCACTGACCGGGAAGGGTTTCTCGTATTCTAAGTTTAACGTATTGGTGTATATTTAACTCGTGGACAGTGTTACTTCCTTGACAATGTTGCTTTTAAAAATGAGCTCAGCAACCTTGCTTAATGCTCTATGTTATGTGAAGAGAGTTTTTCCACAATGCATGAAAGAATGATATTAGAAAAAATCTGAATGTCTGCTGTCCCCTAGTCTTTGGGCTTGTGAAGTCGATGAATCCAACACTTGGACATGTATATGATGCACTCTTTACTGGCTACATGATTTATTGGCTGTGGTCATGGCTTCATCTTCGAAGTTTATATTTATACACATGAAATGTCTGTTGAATTTTTTCTAATCATCCTCTCTCTTGTTTTAGGAAAACTACAATGAAGCATTGTCTGCGAAAGTTACATACATGGTGGATAAGAATCGTTTAGATGATCCACATGTTAAAGCGAATCTACTTTTTCAGGCCAGCATCTCTTTTTAACCATCTTCTGAATATAATGCATGGTTCTGTTTGTTCTTGGGGTCTTATTTTTCATCTCTCTACACTGTTTTATCTTCTTACATATATTGTGTTTGGTCTACAGGCCCACTTTTCTCAATTAGAACTACCAATCACAGACTATGTCACTGACTTGAAATCAGTGCTCGATCAAAGCATACGTATCATACAGGCCATGATAGATATATGTGCTAACAGTGGATGGCTTTCAAGTACAATCACCTGTATGCATCTTCTTCAAATGGTCATGCAGGTATTTCTCCCGGTAGTTGCTTTTGTACTTTTTCCCAGTAGATGAAGGATCTGGTAGATAAGAATAGAAGGTGATTCTGATTCTGTCTGTTGTATCTTTTTCATCGTAGCCGTCGATGATATGGTTGCTGGTGTTGAAAGCTTGATTTCAAACTGTATAGGTATTGTCTTAGGATATTATTAGTAGTTATTTGTCTTGTCCCACGTCGGTCAATGTATTCTAGTATCAAGAGATGACATCATATAAATAACAAGTCTTTGTGTTAGGGTTTATTGACACCCTATACACTTTCTCCCATATCTGATAACATATTGCATGTTCTCACGTGTTCTTATGAGGAGTTTTTTGTCATTTGTCATTATGATTATCTCTTTTATCTTGTCGTATGATGTAATCCTATTTGTATCTATAGACACTGAAAGTGGACTGTGGACGCTGGGTGTCTGAAATTCCATTGCAAATATTGTTGTGCAATACCTAGTAGAAGAGCCAATTCTCTGTTTCTCTTCCCCCATGTAGTGGCTTTTCCTATTTCGTTGTGAATAATAGCCCAATACTGTCTGTAATGCAACCAAGTACAAAATGTGACTTGGTAGTTTGACTGTTAATGCAACATTGATCCCAGATAAGGTCTTTAAGATTTACATGGGTAATGCCTTCACCACTTGAAGGCCATTACTATAGTTGGTTTGCTATGATTTCTCACTAGGCACGTCTTTCCTGACCAGTTCAAATTTTTTACCAGCATTCTATGTATGAGGACAGCAAGACATATTTGGTCTTTCACAAAATAGAAAATACTGCTAGGCACTTCTGGATATGATGCTAAGTAAAACTGAATCCTGAATAATTAAGTCACAGTTGAATTTGTGGTATGTTGTTAAAGCGACACTCGTTACAAAGAAAATTCATACATATTTTATTTTATTCTGTAACTGCCAAACTGTTTCCATTTCCAAAGAAGCTGAAAGGAACCACTGGTGTAATGATGAAGCTTTATGTTTCCATTAAAAGTAAAAAAGACAATCCAACTTAGCGAAACAGACCTAAACAAGCGCATTACGGTGCAATTATTGCAGAAAAGATGCAAAAGTTGTATTTTTCTATGTTGACCAAGTTATTTCTGGTAATTCTAGGCTTGCCATTACGATTCTGGCAAAGCAAATTTTTTTGGCTTGTGGAAGCTTTCTAGTACATTCTGTTTCTGTGTAATTGAATTAGAGCGGCTAAAATGAATTAATGGGTAGGTACATACATGCATACTTTTGGGGTTGGTTTTCTCTTCAAAAGTTTCACACATTGTCAAGCTTCTATTATTTGCCATCTCGTGTTATGGTTGTCTACATTAGAGATCTATTGTTTCCACAGCTAAGAGATTCTTGTCAAAGTTTGTAAGTTATAGGTTCTTTAAGGGAACCGTATTCTATCATTTGAATAGAGATCTTCTTGTAGGAATAGATCATTCATGTACCACTCTTATCCACGTGCCCCTTGTAAATTGGCTACTTGGAAAGTTAATTGCAGGATACGTGATCTGGTTTTCTTTCTCATACTTGGTTGTTCCATGGTATCCAAATAGCAGTAATAGTTTTCTGGAAATGACCTAAAGCTGCGTCCTGGCTGTTACACTTGTCTTTCTTTTATTGTGTCCATCGGAAGATTTAAACAGCCTCAATTTGAAGGTCTAGTTTTGCCGGCTCTGCTATTTTTCTCCTCTGCAAGCATACATTTTGATGGATTTTCGGATTTATTTTCAGGGTTTATGGTTTGGCAGCAACACTGCTCTATGGATGTTGCCATGCATGACTGATGATCTTGTGGGTTCCCTAAGCAGAAGGGAAATCTCAAATGTGCAACAACTGCTGGATCTTCCTCGGTCTAATCTGCAAGCTCTAATTGGAAACTCAAATGCTTTGAGATTATATCAGGTGTGGTCGAATGTTTTGAAAATGTTTTTTTTTTTTTGAAACGGAATGTTTTGAAAATGTTGGTTTTATGTATTATGATGATTTTTCTCTGATTTGCCTCTTGTACATGGGAGTCATAATGAAAGATTGATAAAGGTGCTCAGTTTCGTCAATCAATAATGGGAAAACTCTCTCAAAGGAGACACTCAGGAGGATTGTTTAGGGGATAAATATATTATTTGTTTTGAGTGCAACCACTTTGTGCATATATTGCTAAAGGTTAGGTCTGGCTCCAATCCTCCCCCGCCCATACCCCCAATGGTTGGGGACTAGATGGGTTTTGTTATTGTTGTATGGGAGATTTTTAATTTCTATGTTATTAACAGTTGCTTTAAAATGTCACATGCTTGGCTCCCCTTCTGTTTATTCAATTGTGAGTTTCGTATGTCAAAATGAATAAAGGTATTTTTCTAAGCAGGCATCTGTCTCAATTTTGTTGCTTATCAAATTTTTTTTTTGGCCTTTTGTGTGTGTGTGTGTGTGTGTGAGTTCTACTTACCTTGAGATGTAGATGCCACTAGTTTTTCTTTCTGGAAGTACAAGATATAAAAATAGAACACGATAACATATTTGTGGTCCCACTGAATAGGCCACTCATTAGTTTGACTGTGTTAAAGCATCCAACTCAAAACCAATTAGAGAGGCCACCTAGGCTCATATACTAGGTTTGGAGGTTATATTTAAACAATGTGGGACAAGCTCTAACAGACTGTAACAACTCACTTGCCAACCATGAAAAGTGGGTTCTGGAACCCACTTTGAAGGTGGCTACTTTGGGTGAATAATGTGGTTAGGCCTAGTACCCTATCCACACCTTAAGAAGACCCCACATGTTTAGGTTCTACAGTGGGGTGTACATTGTTATGAATTACCTATCAAATTTTGGAACTCTCTCCCCAAACTGCATAAACCACCAAGATTTGGACTGCCTCTCTCATAAGCTAGTTGCCGTTGCACAAGCCCCACATGTGTGGGACACATCAACTTGTGAGAGTGCTGGGGGAGATTTTGGAGGTTTATGCAGTGTGTCTATAACTGAAGTGACCAAATTTAGATAGTCATTATCTCACAGCAAAGAAGCACGGTTACAGACACAACATGGACACGGATATGTCTTTTCCGTAAAAATTAGGATTCGGACACATTAGAGACACGTGGAATATAAGGTATGTTTATATTATCAGTGAATCATAGGAATTCATATAAAAGTCAAAAAGATTATTTCTATTGAATTAGCATAAAAACGCCGATAGTATTTAACATGACGCAAATTAAATAATTAATTGTCACTGCATAAATATTAATGAACTCAACATTCATGGAAGTTGTGACTCAGCTTTTAAAAATTGCATTTTAACCTCCTAATGTGTCTTTCTTGTGCCCCAGAATACTCCAACCTTTCCTAGAGTGTCCACAACGTGTTCGTTCAAACATTTAGAATAAAAAAATTTAGACACATATGTAAGTGTATTTGACACATGTCCGTAGAGTGTCGTGTGGTGTTGGTGTTTGACATGTCGTTCCCTTCACTTATGCACTACCTCCTTGCATTGTCGCTATGCTCTTTGCCAGACGTGGATATGTGAGTCCGGTAGACGTGTCCATGCTCTTAGTCTCATAGTAAGCCAGTTGGGGTATAAGCGTTGGCGCTTGTTAACAAGCTTAACTTTCATATAATCAACTAGCTACAAAAGATTGGCATCCAGCAGGTTTAACAAGGTAAAGAAAGTTGTCAGTACGATTGGTGCACTGGCAAGTAGTATTTTGGTTGCAACCCAGGTCACTACTAGAAGATTTGTTGAAGGTTGTAACCTTGTAGGTTTAGTTTGGAGAGAATGCATTATCAGCTGGAAGCCAGCACTCAGAATAGTAGACAAAAGAACAAGAAGAAATGTAGGGACTTTGAGGACTTGTATAGATTTTATCCCATTATCCCATTATGCCATCGTGCATACCGATGCTCTGGACTGTCAATGAAGGAAGCATGGTAATGTGCACATAAATTGATTTGGGTCTCTAAGCCTGCCCTCTCTGATGCCATTTGGCTTTGATTTGGGGGTATGGTTCTACAACAAAACGTCCCTGTAGCTCCTCGGTTCTTGGAGGTTTAGGGGGGGCCACTGTTTCAGTGGTATTTTGAGAGAAGCCACTTTGTGCATATATTGCCAAAGGTTAGGTCTGTCTCCAATCATCCCCGCCCATACTCCCAATGATTGGGGACTAGATGGGTTATGTTATGTTGTTGTTGTTGTATGCCATCGCTAACGAACTTATGATGTGTACTAAATTTGTTATTGGCATTTATATTCCTGTTATCAATGATATTCATGTACCTGACTCGCCAAAAAACATGTTGGTAGATTCTTTTTTTTTTTGGCCCTTCAAACCCTACTTGCCACAGGGTGCATGCTGATAGTCTGGGACTTGTGACTTTGGCTGATCCTTTGCTTTCCTACATTTATAGTTGCTAAATGTCTTGAAGCAAACTTCGCGTTCCTAACTTCCACGAGCCACTGTTTTCCTCTCCATCTACACTAACTCTTAGAGCAAAACTTCGCCTTTTTGCCTGAGGCCCTTGATGATACATTTGTCACTGAAATATCCCTTTGGCGTTTCTTTCTTACTTGTGCTTATTAATGCTTTTGTTTTCGGCTATATTCGTTTTCTCAGGACCTGGATCATTTTCCTCGTGTCCAAGTTAGATTAAAACTTCAGAAAAGGAATCCCGATGATGGGAAGGCGATAACTTTGAACATTAGATTGGAAAAAACGAATTCCCACCGCAAAACATCAAGAGCTTTTACCCCTCGATTTCCGAAGGTAAAAGATTATCCTGCTATTTTCTGCTTCAGCATACAACTTAATTTTGACCAAAAAAATATTTCCTCTATTACAGTTGAAAGATGAAGCATGGTGGTTGGTCCTTGGTAACACCTCAACCTCTGAGCTCTATGCTCTGAAGAGAGTTTCCTTCTCCGATCGGCTGGCCACCCACATGGAGTTGCCATCAACTCCAAATACTATCCAGGTTGGTGAACATTAACTCTTCCAAAAAAAATGTAGAAGTTTCTGCTATTTCTGTTCAAAGTGGATGACAAGAACAATTCCAGGGGATGAAGCTGATTCTAGTATCAGATTGTTACCTTGGTTTTGAACAAGAGCACTCTGTGGAAGAACTTGTTGAGCCTTAACTACTGGATACCAGCTAGCACTAACGGCACAAGTGATGGACTTCCCCCTTTGTCGGTGTATATAGATAAAATCATTATGTTTCTGGGTAGATGGCATAATAATCATCGGATCCTGACGTCTAGAAGTCTGAAGTTCAGAAGCCAAATTGTATTTGGTATAGAGAAATTTTTATTGAGAGTTTCTCTATTAGATTATAGAGATCCTCCTATATAGATTATAACATGGTTTAGGGCTATTCTAATTGAACACTTTGTATATACCAATTGCAAAGATGCTTCTTTTCTGATACTCATACTGTTTTGTAAATAGATTCAGGTGAGCATTATTCAGGCATTGATTCAAGTTGATGCTATCAGTTAATTGATCCTCATTTCATTGCAGTTTAATGTTAACACATCATTTAACCTTTTGTGGCATTTTCATTTGCACTTGATTCACATTCCAGTTTCGAAAGAAGCCAAGTTGCAGTGCAGATCAAACATGAGAAGTTCTTAACCATTTCCGAAACCTCAGGCCATGTTAGGATAAGATGAACTGCTATTCCCTTTGAAAAAAGATAGGATTTCTCTCAAATGTGAGATTCTGTTTCACATTTGGTTTCAAATATTGCGATCCGTCTCACCTTTTTCTATTCTCAACAAGTTCAACAATGCGTAATGTCCATTTTCAATTTGGAGGACCAATCCGAAATCATCCCTCTTCTCCGGCATACCTAGACAGTTATGTGCAGAAATTTTGGAATGCAATTCCCACGTGCCATTTCATCAATTAGAAGAAATTAAATAGCCATCCTCTTTCGTAGACTTATTTAGATGCCCATCCTATTAGGTTTGAATACGTAAGTTGACATCCTGAAATTTAAATAATAATACCTAAAATATCCTTAATCATGACAAATACAGAAATTACGTCTAAGTCATTCGGAATCATGACAACCATCTGGGATGTAAAACTAACATAAAAAGTTAGTTTAAGGTCCTAAAATTCTTTACTATATAGGTGAAGAAATTTAGGACTTTAAACTAACTTTTTATGTTAGTTTTATATCCCAAATTTCTTCACCTATATAGTAAAGAATTTTAGGATCTTAAATTAATTTTTTAAGTTAGTTTTACATCTTGAATTTTGTTACCTATATAATAAAGAATTTTAGGATCTTAAACTAACTTTCTATGTTAGTTTTACATCCCGGATGATTTTGTCATGATTGCTGCTGCGCGGACCAAATTAAATAAGGGATATTAATTTTGTCCAAACATGACAAAGTCAATATCCCTTATTTAATTTGGTCCGCGCAGCGGCTCTATTAAAATGAAGTAAAAAATTATTAAAGGCTAAATGGGTATTATTTAAATTTCAAGATGAAAACATAAGTTTTCAAACCTACAAGGACTAGGACATAAGTATCAATGTAGGATAGGACCCCTATTTAAGTTCCCCTTACTTGATTCCCATAAGTTTAAGGGGAATGACAATCTCCACGAAAAAATTCTATTTGCACCCCTTTTTCTTAGTAAAAACACCTAACTTCACAATTTTGCTATCAATAATTCTAACACCACACCCATTCACACATCCTCACTCACAACAAGGGTGGGGCCCATGCACACTGGGTGTGTAGTGTGTGCGGGCTCCACTCTTATTGTGAGTGTGGGTGTAAATGGATGTGATGGTAGAAGGACTCTTTTGCTATTGTCTTCTTTCTTTACTTGGTAAACGCCGCCCCCCCCCCCCCTTTTGCCCTCCACAACCCCCACCACAACCTTCAGACCACCACTATCTCCACCCAAAAAATCATCCTAATGTATCCATCTCTTTTCGACCACCACCTCCTCCACCCTCAGATCACCACCATCACCACCCAAGAAACCCTCAAGTTCGGCCTAATTCACTTTGTTCATCGGCCAACAATCAAGTATACCCAATTTGTTTCTCTGAAGTGCTTGAGGTTTGATTGTATGAAGCATTTTCAGATTTTACGGATCTCATTGTCTGAATGTTTTTAGATTGTTCGAGTCTCAATGTCCACACTAGTTCAAATTGATCAGATTTTAGTGTCCAAACCCTCACTATATCTGATTGTTCGGATTATGTCATCTAAACTACGGAGTATATTTGGATCCATCCTCTTATCCAAACTATATCTGATTGTTTGGATAATGTCATCTAAACTATATTTGGATCCTATAATCCAAATTATATCTGATTGTTCGGGTTATGTCTTCTAAACAGTTTCACTTTGTTTGGAATTGCAAAACCTAGTGGAAATGTTTTCAACGAATGGTGAGGGATAATTTACATGGGTTAGGGAGGGGGCGGTTGTTAATTAGTAAATGGTATCTGCGATGGTGGTCATTAGTTGGTTATGTGGTGTGGTTGAGGAATTTTGTAGTTAATATTGTGAACTGTGATAGACAATGCTAGGTGGGGGGGGGGGGATTGGAGGTGTAGATAGTGAGACAAAACCGGATTCGAGAGTTTATGAAAATCTTTTTAGTATGGTGGGTACTGGGAAAAAATCTTTTGGTCTCTACTGCCAAAGTTACAATAATGCCCTCTTGTGTTACTGCATTTTGGATAAGATATTTGCACAATAAGTAAAAAATTTATATGAAGTTAAAAGGACAGTCTTGTCACATTGCATGATAAGAATAAAAATATAGCATATGTGTAAACAAGTGGGAAATTCCCTATAGTTAGTTGGCTGAATTGTATCGTCTGCACTCTGCATGTCCCATTACGAGCAATGAAGCAAAGCAGTTCCACAACACTAAAGACACGATTCTGATCAGTTCTTCAACTTCCAGTAAGCCATTCCTTTTCTTCCCAACATACAGAGATTATCTACTGTCAATTTTATGTACAAGTCTGGAAATCATTTCATCAGTAAATGGTTCAGCTAGTCCCAATCAACATCGAAAAATCCTGCATCTTTCATTTCCGAGTAGTATGCATTGTCCAAACGCAAATCTTCTTCCTGCAAAACCATCACATCACAATCCTGTAAATCATGACCTATCCCCAACTGCAGAAAATTAAAATGCGGGACTACGAATTCAACAAGAATGACAAAGGGCAAAGAGCAATCACCTGAAAAATATCTGCTGAGAAGGTTATATACAGAAACGGAAGATAGAGACAGTGATAGCAGAAAAGCGTCAAATTGTACAACCTGCATATGAAAAGCCAATGCCTAAGAGCTAAGTTATGGTCATCTAAAAGAAAGCTTGGTAATCTTTTCTTACTAGGGAAATTCCTCTAATGTAGTAGACATACCAAAGTCCATAGGTAAGC
This sequence comes from Rhododendron griersonianum, assembly GCA_018127125.1. NCBI lineage: Eukaryota > Viridiplantae > Streptophyta > Magnoliopsida > Ericales > Ericaceae > Rhododendron > Rhododendron griersonianum. The sequence continues at coordinate 28,589,196 of CM030795.1, forward strand.
CCAATTCCGGCAAGTGCACAAGCAAACAATGCCACTGCATTAGTTACAAACATGGCAACAACATAGTTGTAGAACATGGGTCTTGCTGCAGGGAAGGAAAAGAAGACAGCAGGTTAGATTACATTAATCCAGAAACAGGAAACTAGAAGAGGAGAGACAGGGGAAAGAACAATGATAACTTGATCAAAAGTTTAAACTCACATGGCAACTTGTCTTGCCATTTTGATGAGTGCACAAACAATATGAAGCCATAAACTGCTGCAAGCAATATTTTGCTAACGGTCCACAAGCCCCACTTCATCCTGTGTGTAGTTTCTTCACTGTCAACGAATAGAGGGACCCTGAATCCAAATACAAATATCGCCTGCAAAATGCAAAATGTAAGCACTCAAGAGACAGAGTTTGTGTACCAAAGAACTACGGAGCCTACTAGGGACTAAAAATGAGCCTACAAACTTTTTCATCAGAAGAAGAGGCAAAAGAACTTGCCAGACTTCTTCCAACACTGATCTACAAGAGGAAGACAAAAAACTAAGACCAAATAATGAATCATTGGCTTCTTGCACGGAGACAAATAAACTGTTGGCATGAACAGAAAAGACTAGCTGTAATAAAATAATGGAGTTTGAGATCACAATAAATATCAGAGATGTCGAAAACTACAAATATGAAGCAAAGACAAATTGCTACAAATATGAAGCACTCCTAGAAAGCAAAATCTGAGCAGATGCATAAATCTGAGTTTGTGCGCATTGAGTGCTCAAACTCTACTTGTTCCCACTCACTTGACTCAAGCCCAAATGGGGGCATTGTTATTGTTCAACCTCATCAAGGAATCTACATGAGCACTATAAATCTGCTTGATCCAGGCACCCAGCTCACCATAATCATGAGTGGTTAGGCAAAAACAGGTGGTTTTACGAGTTTTGTCACTATTTTCATTGGTTAGGTGCTGAGCACAATAGAAAGACAACCTCCTTACCCTTTCTTAGGACCATGTAGTTGTAACTTGTAAGAAAGCCTTTAAAGTTTAAACTATTATAGTCAGAGTCATCATGCCAAAGGGTAAATGTGGAAGCATCTGTAATTAGTAATCACCAGACAGTTTGGTGTAGAACCAGAGAAGACAGAGAAGAAAAGGAAGAGAAAAGAAGGAAAGAAGGAGAAATCATAGAGAGGGAAAACAATATTCTCAACGTTCCATACCCAAGCATAACGTTTTCTATACGCAATCCCACATTTTATATCTCTACCAACTAACAAATAAGGAAATAGAAGATAAACTGGAAATTAACTAAAAAACATAAACTCATGGCACATGTTCCTTAGCCTAAAAGACGGGCACCCACCAACTCCTTGATCCCCATCACTACTCTGAGAAACAAGTTCTGATAAAACCAGAACATGTCCTTATTGTTGTGCACCAAGTAGGTAAGGATAGATGTTAACCGTCATTGGCGAACCTTTATCTATCCATTATAGGTTTGAAACCACAACAATGAACCAACTAGAGGCCAAGGGGTTAAATCTTTTTAAAGGCAAGAATTGATTACTAGTTCTCTGGCATAGGAGTCTTCGGTTGTTAGTTTATGTCTTCCCTGTATGGAGCTAATTCTTGGGTAAATCTATATGGGGCTTAATTTAATTGTTGTGGACATCACATGATTGGTGTAGTGTCTCATTATTGTGATTCTAGAGTGTAATTCTTCAACCACTAGATGTAAAATACCCAGAAGAATTAGGTACGAGTAGTTCTTTGAGTTATTTGTATATTAGAAACCTGTGCTGACAAGTGCACATATCCAAGTATATGGTTGCTTAAGCTTGGCTCATTTCTTTGTTTTTGCAGCAAGCTATAACTGCCCCTTTGAAAAAAGAAACTACAGGAACCTCGAAAAAGCTGCCAAAACATGCCAAGCCAAGCCACTAGCAATTGGCTTAATTCCTTAAGAATGCAACACGTATGCAATTCCGCAGCCTGGACAAAAATGAGATTCACTTGAAGACTACAAACATGATATCTGAACTTCTGAAGTTACTTGGAAAATACTATACAGCTGGCAGAAAAGATTATTTCCTGAAACTCAAGCAAGTAATACCTTGAGAAGTATATCAACACCAACAATAAAGCCTGAAAGAGTGAAAGCACGTGCTAGCGTTTCAAACCCAGTAGAATGGTTTTCCTGAATTAAGAAAGCCATTAGGCTAATCTCCAAACATAGTATTCCAGCTGTTGTGAACAAAGATAACAGGTTCCATGCAACTTCCTTCCCAGAAGAGCACTGCCATGCCTATTTCATTAATTAAATCATAAAATACCAGTCCAAATCAGTGACTATCATAACTTACTAAAGAATGAAATAAGACAATTACGGCTTGTGGTTTATACAAGTGAACAATATTATCTCAGATGACAAGAAAATGCTTGTTATAGTCCTCTACTTCTCCATTGAATCGTATTGGCAATTTTACGAGAAAAATATTCACATAATGAAGAATCGCCCACCTGTTTCAAGATAAAAAAAACTCCAAGTCTCCAACTAGTCATAAAAGAGATCTATGGTGAATAATATATTTTCCATCTGATGTTAATCTAGGTATATGTCAGTTCATAAAGTTATGCAAATTGCATCAGAAACTGCTTCATGGAGTCGCAAACATGTTTAACCAATTACCACTGGACTACTCAGAGTGGGTAACAGAACCCACCGCCGCCCCCCCCACAAACACACACATGAAAAAAAACACTTCAGTGTTGATAAAATCATGGCATTGTTATTCACACTGATAGACAATCACTTGTTTAACACTCTGTAGCCTGTACACATTACACCTAGATCATGTTTCTCACCAATCAAACAACATGAAATGATGAAGAGGCCTGCGTGGAAAATAAAAAGGCCTTAAGTTCGTCGGTGGGTGGCTTTTCGTCAATGTAATAGAGTCCGAGCATAAGTGCTCAAGTACTGGGTCTTCCCACATCTCAACAGGTTCAGGAAAAACCTGCGAGAAACGTTTTCAGCCACAATATCAGGGATGACTAGATTTCTTTTCTTTTTTTTTTTTGATAAGTAAAAGATTATATTACCATAAAGGCATTAAGGGAATGCCGCCCATATACAATTGAAGGCCACGAGACAAAAAGGCCCTATACACTTGTACTCCTATTCGACTGAAAAAGCTCAAACCAATCTAGAAATTGGTCAAGAGATGGACAGGACGACTTGATTTCCAACAAGCGATAAAGAAAGAATAGGAGAAAGGAGTGTAGGATAGGCATGGATCGAGTGCGGGCTGCGAGAGTTAATTGGGCCCCTGTGTTGAATACTTGAATCTGTTGATGAAATACTACTTGATACAAGGTGCATTTCCGCTATATTATTAGTCATTAGACTACAGACTAATGGCAATAGTCCAGTTGTTTCCACTAAAGGATAAAAATCCATGAAAACGTGAGCTTTAGTGTGTGTCTCTCTCTCCCCGCAATCACAGGATCAGTGCACTCATCAACGTTCAGTCAACAACAAATCAAACACATGAAGAAAAAACACGATCGAAATAAAAGAAAACCTAACCTGAAGAGAGCACCAGGCGAGGTTGAGAAGGGCAGCCAACCAGAGGAGTGCGTAGTAAGCAATCGTCACGTAGTTCCGTCCATTACTGAGTTTCCTTAAGTTCTTCTTGGCGTGAAAGGCCAAGTAGAGCACGAAGAGCGCAGCCGGAACCGCCAGAGCCGCGTCGCGCCAGAATCCATGGCACTCCGACGAGGAGAGAGAGAGGTCGATCTTGGAGTGAGAAATGGAAGTAGGTGAGAGAGAACGAGTGATTTCCAGGCCTTGTTGTTGTTGTTGTTGCTGTTGTGTGGTTGTCATGTCAGAGGAGGGAGGTTTTGAATTGGATCGATGAAAAGCATCACTGAAACCCTAATTTATTTCTTTTCTTCAGGCGGGGATTGAGAGAGAGAGAAGTGTGAACTTGTTTGTGGAGAAGAAGATGAGGAAGGACTCAGGTCCCGTCCAGTTCCCAAGAACGATGATCAGAACCGCACACGTTCGGTTGACACTTTAGCAAAAAGGGAAAATTACGGGCAGGCGGTGTGGACCGGACTTATTCACCATCTCATGGACTCCACTCTCCAAATCACCACCCTGATGACACAAGGAAAAATATTCACCAACACATGGTGTGAGAAGATGAATTGACAATTATACCCTTCCATATATATCAGTAAAAAACCCTAACACCCATTTATCTCCCAAATCCCCAATGTCTCCTGGGAACCTCCTCTCACCGACTCTCCCATCTCTCTCTCTCTCTCTCTCTCTCTATAGAACGGTTCTTGTTAGCGATTTGCAGTCAGATGGACCGGTGGTAGACGGTTTGGAGAAGCGGTGGAGGGAATAAAGAGTTGCGGAGTTGGACGTATTGGGTTGACGATTAAGGTTGGTTCTCGAGCATTCCCTTCGGAAGCAATGAATAGAACTAGTTTTGCACATGGAATCGGCATAGCATCTTGATTTCTTTGTTTTTTTAAACTTGTTCAATATTTTTCCAGATGACTATTTGAAGAACTGCTCCCAACGTTTTATCTTCTTCTATGTTCCTCTCTCTCTTTGAAAAGGTAAACCCAGCAACAAGTGGGGGTAAATAAACTCGACCATCGACAGCGGGACCAACAATTTCTTAGTACTTTTGTGCGGGCCGATTGTCCTCCTTATGAGCGAGATTTCGACACCCTTATGCCTACTGGATGGTTTTGTAATTGGAGAATCCCCATTGATTATCTTGGTAAATATCATCTGCTTTCTTGATTTTCTTGTTTGGTTTATGAGAAAATGGAAGAAAATGAAGCAAGAATTGCATCTTGGGTCTTGTTTCTTTTTTGGGTTCAGTGATACTTGTTTTTGGTGTTTGATTTTTGTGCATCGTGTCATAGGTTTTGTTTTTCTAGAGTAATATAGATTTGAATGTTTTGCTCTTTAGCTGAGGGTTGAATCTTATTCGCTAGGAAAATTTTCCAGTAATGTCAGTTTATCTGTTTCTCTCTCAGGTTATATCTGCTGCGTATCGTCCACCTCGTCTTATCTTTTTCCACTTGATAACAGCTTCTGCGGAGGGGCAGAGGACTGCTAAAGGCAATGGAATTGATTGGGTCTTAAGTGTATTGGATAGGATTATTAGGAAATGAAATCGATTCATGGGTTTAATAAAACTATAACAAGATGGGTAATTAGTGCTATCTGTGTCCATCATAGTCCGGCTAATGTGTTTTTTTTTTTGTTAAGTGCTTCCTTGTGTTTGTAGGTATGCCTCAATGAACTATATTAGTATATTGTTGATTTCATAGTTCCCTGTTAATGAAGTTCTAATTAGCTAATTTATATGAATTCGAACGAAGTCAGCTTGGGTGGTTTTCTAATTAGAAAAGAGTATTTTGTTTTCTTGCTAATCATGTTCATTATCTGTTATGTATAGAAGATATATATGGGCTCTACTAGACTTATGCCCAATCAAAGAGCCACCGATCAATGAAGTGATTGTCAAAGTTAGAATATCCACGCTTGATTTGCAATAGATGCAACAGATGCACAAGCACACACAAGTATCAGTTTGTGGTAATTCTCTTCAACAACCTATCCTAGCCATTGTACTTATGAAATGATTTCCATCGCTTGCAAATATGTTATTGGCTGAATTATGTATAAATGAGTTTGGCTCCTTTAGTGGAGGAACAACTCAACACCTAAGCCAAATGTAGCAACGTTTATTACAATTTGACACATGATGAGAAAATTCTTGCTTTATACTGTGAACTTGGTGTTGTCTTTCTTCTTTGTTTAGTGTGTGAGTTCAGTTAAGATGGTATTTCTGCATAATGTGTTTGTGAGAGCTGTAGGGGCCTTTCATTGCATTCAACAGTTGCAGTGAATGAAATCTTGGCGGACAATGTGTGGTCTAGATTGCCAGGGAGATTTGCTATCCCATGAACTTGCAGAACATGATAGCTCAGAAGGCCAAATGATTTGACAAAATTGTTCATGATTAGCTGAGGTGAAAAACACCAGATAAGCTCTTCTTGATATATAGACTTCTTGCGATCTGATTCGACTGAAGTAAATAGGAATATAGGATATTGGATACCATTGTAAGCTACTAATATGCTGGCATTTGATAGATTTTCTCCTTTTCTAATTCTGAGGTGGAATATCGATTTGTATAGACACAATATGGTTCACGGTTGGCGAATGGTTGAACGCGTTTCATTTTCAGGCAAATTTAGCTCTATTGTTTTTTGAAGTTGTCTGTATGATCTTTCAAGTTTTATGAGGAAAAGTTTCCACTTTCAGAGGACTATTTCTTCTTCATTTGCGCTTTCCTACTAGATGTTCTCATCTTCTGATACTTTTAGATGGTGTAAGTTGTAGATTTATGGATTTCGAAATACCTGATTGGCAATCATTGAAAGAGGTGTATATGGTGTAAGTTATAGATTTATGGAACTGGAAATACCTGATTGGCACTCATTAAAAGAGGTGTATCAAAGCCAGCACAATCCATAGAGCTTTAGCCTTTAATCAAAGGAGTTTAACTCTTTGCGTTCACCTTGTCTATTAGTTCATATGTTCATCCCTACAATATCAATTGAGTTTTTTGTTTTTTGTTTTTATCATCAATTGGATGTAAGTTTTCTCTCTCTCTCTCTCTCTCTCTCTCTCTCTCTCTCATAGTCATGGTCCATTTAAGGAGAGGTAGTCTTTTATAATTAATAACTTGCTCTTTTATATGTCATACAGAAATGGTTGAGGTTGAACTTGCTCTTTTATATCTCAGACAGAAATGGTTGAGGTTGAATGAGAGATGACTCTCCTAATTTTCCACCCTCTCCTCCGGTCAAGTCTTTAATCATGCGTTCCAGGTACACGATAGGCAAGGAAGCTAGGACTCATCCCCTCATTCACCCAGAGCCACAAAGAGGAGCCTCAAACCATGATCTCAAGACCCACATACGATGATATAAACAAGATATTGGCGAACTGGAGGGGAAGTCGATGTAACTATCCATGATACCACTTTCGCTCCCCACTTATATAAACAAGATGTTGGCGAACTTTAGGGGAAGTCGATGTAACTATCCATGACACTATTTTCATGATTTTTCTCCAGACCTCCCATACTAAAGATGGATTACCCAACAAATGTATATAAAAGACTAAGTTATTAATTATAACTTTTCACACTTATCACTTGCCAAAAAAATATGACATGGTCTTTATACAATAAAGATATGGTCCACAAATACATACAGTGTAGTCTTTTAGCAATATGGACTTAGTCTTAGTCTTGAAAAAACCTCCACCTAACTTTCAACGCTTACCACTTACCAAAAAATATGACGTGCTCTTTATACAAGAAACATATGGTCCACAAAGACATAGAGTGTTGTCTTTTAGCAATATGGACTTGTTTTTTGTCTTGAAAGAATCACCACCTAATTTTTCACACTTATCACTTGCCAAAAAAATGACTTGCTCTTTATACAATAAACATGTGGTCCACACAGACATAGAGTGTAGTCTTTTAGCAATATGGACTTGGTCTTGATCTTGAAGGAACCACCACCTAACTTTTCACACGTATCACCTCCCAAAAAATATGACGTGCTCTTTATACAATAAACATGTGGTCCACACAGACATAGAATGTAGCCTTTTGACAATATGGACTTGGTCTTGATTTTAAAAGAACCACCACCTAAGTTTTCACTTATCACTTGCCAAAAAAATGACTTGCTCTTTATACAATAAACATGTGGTCCACACAGACATAGAGTGTTGTCTTTTGGCAATATGGACTGGTCTTGGTCTTGAAGGAACCACCACCTAACTTTTCACACTTATCATCTCCCAAAAAATATGACGTGCTCTTTATACAATAAACATGTGGTCCATACAGACATATAATGTAGCCTTTTGGCAATATGGACTTGGTCTTGGTTTTGAAAGAACCACCACCTAACTTTTCACTTATCACTTGCCAAAAAATATGACTTGCTCTTTATACAATAAACATGTGGTCCACACAAACATAAAGTGTAGTCTTTTGGCAATATGGACTTGGTCTTGGTTTTGTATGGAATGTTGTGACTATATTGCTACTGAATGGGTATTAATTAGATTATCCAGTTCTTTTTCTATGAGCTTAGTTGGAATGATATCAATGATTCAATGTTAGTGAGAGTATTCGGGATAGGTTGCAGAATATTAAGTGTTATGGTCTCAAATAGAGCGCGCAAAAGTGGGAGAAAAAAAAACTGAACATGCAAAAAATGCTATTAAATGTATATCGAACACAGCGTGTCAAAAACACTATGGAAAGTATGTCAACAACAGCGGGCAAATTAAAACGCTATAGAAAGCATGTTAACAACACTAAAAAATAAACATATTAAAAAAAACACTAAAAAATAAACAAGATGTTGGTGAACTGGAGGGGAAGTCAATGTAACTATTTGTGACACCACTTTCGTTCCCCACTGATATAAACAGAATGTTGGCGAACTTGGGAAGTGATAAGTGTGAAAGGTTAGGTGGTGGTTCTTCAAGACCAAGACCAAATTCATATTGCCAAAAGACTACACTTTTTGTCTGTGTGGACCACATGTTTATTGTATAAAGAGCAAGTCATATTTTTTGGCAAGTGATAAGTTAGGTGGTTGGTCTTTCAAGACCAAGACCAAGTCCATATTGCCAAAAGACTACACTCTATGTCTGTGTGGACCACATGTTTATTGTATAAAGAGCAAGTCATATTTTTTGGCAAGTGTTAAGTGTGAAAAGTTAGGTAGTGGTTCTTTCAAGACCAAGACCAAATTCATATTGCCAAAAGACTACACTCTGTGTCTGTGTGGACTACATGTTTATTGTATAAAGAGCAAGTCATATTTTTTGGCAAGTGTTAAGTGTGAAAAGTTAGGTAGTGGTTCTTTCAAGACCAAGACCAAATTCATATTGCCAAAAGACTACACTCTGTTATCTGTGTGGACCACATGTTTATTGTATAAAGAGCAAGTCATATTTGTTGGCAAGTGATAAGTTAGGTGGTTGGTCTTTCAAGACCAAGACCAAGTCCATATTGCCAAAAGACTACACTCTATGTCTATGTGGACCACATATTTATTGTATAAAGAGCAAGTCATATTTTTTGGCAAGTGATAAGTGAAAAGTTAGGTGGTGATTCTTTCAAAACCAAGACCAAGTCCATATTGCCAAAAGGCTACACTCTGTGTCTGTGTGGACCACATGTTTATTGTATAAAGAGCACGTCATATTTTTTGGGAGATGATAAGTGTGAAAAGTTAGGTGGTGGTTCCTTCAAGACCAAGACCAGTATGTTCTCACTTAAGACCATAACAGAGGATCGAGTCATCCCATGACGTATCGTACATTAGGGTCGGACATCCACTACCCCACGCTAACTATAATTGTCTCATGGGACCCATTCTCTTCCTCAAAGAGAAACTTCCCATGACGTATCATACATTAACGTCTCACTAACTATAACCATCTCATGGGACCCATTCCCTTCCTCGAAGGAAAACTTCCTATGACGTATCATACATTAGCGTCACAACATATCTCATCACCGGACCCCGCAGGTAACCCTTTTCAACACAGGACCCCATAGAGTGTGATAAAATGGAAGTGCATGTATGTGGTTGGAAAGAAGGCCAAATGAAGAGAAAGAGAGATGAGTATGAATATACATACGGAAAAAAAATAACGTAATTATCTTTTGACTAATATAAGCTATATACCTAATCATGTAAATATATTAATGAACCTCATTAATTATTGAATTAGAAATTAACATTTCAAATTTGTATTAGAAAAAAATAGTGGCAAAAATCCGGGTTGTTACAGAAATAAGGTGTAGTCTTTTAGCAATATAGACTTGGTATTGGTCTTGAAAGAACCACCAACTTTCAACGCTTACCACTTGCCCAAAAATATGACGTGCTCTTTATACAATAAACATGTGGTCCATACAGAAATAGAGTGTGTTCTTTTAGCAATATAGACTTGGTATTGGTCTTGAAAGAACCACCAACTTTCAACGCTTACCACTTGCCCAAAAATATGACGTGCTCTTTATACAATAAACATGTGGTCCATACAGAAATAGAGTGTGGTCTTTTAGCAATATAAACTTAGTCTTGGTCTTGAAAGAACCACCAACTTTCAACGCTTACCACTTGCCCAAAAATATGACGTGCTCTTTATACAATAAACATGTGGTCCATACAGAAATAGAGTGTGGTCTTTTAGCAATATAAACTTAGTCTTGGTCTTGAAAGAACCACCAACTTTCAACGCTTACCACTTGCCCAAAAATATGACGTGCTCTTTATACATAAACATGTGGTCCATACAGATATAGGGTGTAGTCTTTTACCAATATGGACTTGGTCTTGAAACAACATCCACCTAACTTTGAACGCTTACCACTTGCCAAAAATATAACGTGCTCTTTATACAATAAACATGTGGTCCATACAGACATAGGGTGTAGTCTTTTAGAAATATAGACTTGGTTTTGGTCTTGAAAGAACCACCAACTTTTCACGCTTACCACTTGCCCAAAAATATGACGTGCTCTTTATACAATAAACATGTGGTTCACACAGAAAAAGGGTTTAGTCTTTTAACAATATAGACTTGGTCTTGGTCTTGAAAGAACCACCAACTTTTCACTTGCCCAAAAATATGACGTGCTCTTTATACAATAAACATGTAGTCCATACAGAAAAAGGGTGTAGTCTTTTAGCAATATAGACTTAGTCTTGGTCTTGAAAAAACCACCAATTTTCCACGCTTACCACTTGTCCAAAAATATGACGTTTTTTGTACAATAAACATGTGGTCCATACAGACATAGGGTGTAGTCTTTTACCAATATGGACTTGGTCTTGAAACAACCTCCACCTAACTCTCAGCAATATGGACTTGGTCTTGAAACAACATCCACATAACTTTGAACGCTTACCACTTGTCAAAAATATGACGTGCTCTTTATACAATAAACATGTGGTCTATAAAACAACTCCATCAAAAGATCCTATGCGATCCTAATTGAAAGCAATAGAATGTGACATATCAATTGTGAAGTTATTTTATTGTTTTGTCTTATGAGGATGTTGATTTCACCCTCACTGTGTCTGGGTGCATGCATTCCTCTCGTCTTTCTGTCTAACAATAGAAATTGCCTTTCATTTTGCAACTGGTACCTCTGCTTCAGCATTTTCAGAACTTTGTCGAGTTGGTTATGATCAAAGAAGAAGGCAGAAATCATTCTTATTTAATGATGATACCATTTTCTAAACTGATACATTGACACAAGAGAAACTATGATCTAATACCTGAGAAGTAAATATTCTACACGCACACAGAAAAGGAAAAATAAGAAGATTATTTTTTTGAACGGCGAAAAAAGAATTATTATTAATGATGAAGCTGAATTACAAAAGGTTAAGAGAACATTTCAACTAGATTGACACCCTTCACCACGACAATCATAAGTCATTCAAGCCCAAGGATTGACAATAAATCAACCCAAATTAAAACTAAAAAAGAAAGCACCCAGCATACAAACGGAATATCATGCTTCCGAAGATATCACATTCCCAGTGAAGAAGCATGTTGCTTCACCTTTAGTCCCATTCCAATTATCATCCAGCAAGAAGCAAACATCTCCAGATCCAAGCCCCTTCAAACAATCTTCAAAATGATCAGATATTCATGAACCTCGATTCCAGCTTATCTCCAAAACTGCCATGGAAGTAATAGTCTTCAAGTAGTCTCCAAACAGTAGATTCAAAAAATTACAACAATAAATTTCAGCATAAGAAATTGTATCATAACCAAAGCTCCAAATAGGATTATTCAGCAGCCCAAATTGTATGTCACGACCCGGATTTTCAACATAAAATAAATAATATGTTTCAAAAGAAAATGCTACGCTTGCCTTCGTAAACCCAAAATAAAGTTCCACCTGTTTAATTACAGACAAGTCCTCCAATCAGAAGAAAGTGTACTTTGGCATCACAGCCCAAACCAACTTAGTACAATTATAGTTCTAGTCAAAAGATAGTTCATGAATCCTTAGTTACAAAGCCATCTTGACCCAAAAACTAAACCATTACAAGATGAAAAAGTAACTAAGTGCATTAGGCTTCCAAAATCTGTCCATAATCCAAGCATGCACGCATGAGGCTAAAGTCCGGCATTGGTACCTGAAAAGAAGGATTTTGTTGAGCTACAAAGCCCAGTAGGAAAATCTTAACCAAAATTATATGTACGCATGTCGATTAGTGCAATAGAAGAAAGATGAGGAAACAATGTTCAACACAGAATAATCAATCAACTCGTGAATGGATCCGTAACCCCGATTAAGTACGTGTGTCATACGACTCATTTACTTCGATGACCCCAACTCAACTCGACACCACATATAACTCCCACCATTGGTATTTCCACCCCTTGCGTTACCATACAACTTCACGTGGATTACCGTGTTACCACCCCATGCGTCACAGTGATCCCCATAAACCCAGGGTTACCGTATTACCACCCCTCGCGTACGAAACCCTTGTGTGCCACCGTATTACCACCCCTTGCGTACGGGACTCCCTAAATCACCATTCGACCTCAAACAACTCGATTCTCAACTAACATGCAAGCTATGACTTCCCGAGATCACATTCTTAAGCGTAATGTCATATAACAAGCCAACACTATCACAAGTGCATCACAACCGATCACGTATACCAATTATCAACCAATAAGCAATTAACAACGTTAACCATGTAGTTCCATGTTCAATTGTGTCAACGGAAGACCAACGGGCAAGGAAAGCATTGAAAAGTCGTAAGAAGCCAAAAGAACGAGCTTGAGATCAATTAGGAGGTGTTTCAAGGGGTTTAGAAGTAGTCGGAAGCCAAAACAATCAACAAAGGATCAACAGGAACAAAATCTGGAGATAAGCTCCCCGTATCGATACGCCAAAAATCCGTATCGATACAACATTAACTGTCCAAAAAGATAAGCTCACTGTATCGATACGCCGAAAATCCGTATCGATACCACGGGGCTTCGGGTAGCGATTTCAGCAGATTTTCAGAAATCGATCAACAACCAAAATTAACAACTAACAGCCCGATTTCACACCAAAACAACAAGCTAACATATAAAGGAGGTCAAGAAGTTCCTACCTCGAGACAATGGACGAGGTCCTCGCGTTATTGGACGAGCCCTAAACTTTCGAACCTTGAAACTTCGATTCGAACTCAACCCGAAGATTTTCGAGCTTAGGAACGCGATTGCAAGGCTTGAATGTAGTTGTTTCTCGAAGATTTCGGGGTGTGAGGTGGAGTTTTGAGTGTGAGAGGAAGAGAGAGAGAGATGTCGGTGGAGAGAGAGATGGGAGACGCCGGATGAGAAAAAAAAGAAAGGGGAGGAAAATGATCCCCTACATGATTTCTCCCCTACATATATCATTAAATCACAATATCACACATTTAACCCTCAAACTTCTATTCTATCACATTGGTCCTCAAGTCAATCATTCACCAATTTATCCGAAATTTCTCCATTAGGCATTAGATAAGTATTTTCAAAAATTAGAAATATTCGGGTCTCTACAATCTATCCTCCTTAAAGAAATTTCGTCCCGAATTTTACAACGCAAGTCATCTAAGTTATACATCATATAGTCATACTCATGCAACAACAACATATATTACCAAATAAGAAGCCAACAATCGTAAAGCTTAAACTTAAAACTCACATTGATCAACTCGGGAACAAATGCGGATACTTCTCTCTCACTTCGTCTTCCCTTTCCCACGTCGACTCTTCCCTTCCGAGATGACTCCACAAGACTCGCACTAATGGAATGGTTTTACCCCTCAAAACTTGCTCGCGCGAATCTAGGATACGTATTGGCTCTTCCTCATAGGACGCATCGGCTTCTAACTCAAGTTCGGACCATTCTAGAACGTGTGACGGATCCGGTTCATACTTCCGCAACATCGATACGTGAAATACATCGTGGACACCCGACAATCTTGGCGGTAAAGCCAATCGATACGCGACTTCTCCGATCTTCTCGATAATATCAAACGGTCCAATGAAACGCGGCGATAACTTGCCCCTTTGCCCAAAACGAGATAGTCCCCGACGCGGCGACACCTTTAGAAACACGTGATCCCCCACTTCAAACGTTAACGGTCGACGACGACGATCGGCATAACTCTTGTGCCTACTTTGCGCGGTTATCAGTCGTTGGCGAATCAATTTAACTTGCTTGGTGGTTCTCCTTTGAGCCTCAAGAAGACGTAAACGTATCGCTCTCATGCTTTCAGAGGTTTCCTGAACTAATTCCGGCCCAACCAATGTAGCCTCGCCCAACTCAGTCCAACAAACGGGTGATCGACACGGTCTCCCATACAAAGCTTCATACGGTGCCATCTCGATACTAGATTGGTAACTATTGTTGTACGCAAACTCAACTAACGGTAGATGATCCTCCCAACTACCCCGAAAGTCCATAACGCAAGCCCGAAGCATATCTTCCAGAATTTGGATCGTTCTCTCGGATTGCCCATCCGTTTGAGGATGATACGCAGTGCTGAACAAGAGATTAGTACCAAGAGCTGCCTGCAGACTCTGCCAAAAACGCGCGGTAAACCTTGGATCTCGATCCGATAAAATAGAGACGGGTATTCCATGAAGACGTATAATTTCACGAATGTAAAGACGACTAAGCGACTCAATCGAATCCGTAACTTGGATCGGTAAGAAATGCGCGGACTTAGTCAATCGATCGACTATCACCCAAATGGCATCGTGCCCCCTCGGCGATCTTGGTAATCCGGTAACGAAATCCATTGTCACGTTTTCCCACTTCCACTCGGCCACAGGTAATGGTTGCAACTCCCCCGCGGGTCGTTGATGCTCGGCTTTGACTTGTTGACACGTAAGACATTTGGACACGAAGATAACGACGTCTCTCTTCATTCCCGGCCACCAAAACTGTCTACGCAAGTCGTGGTACATTTTCGTTCCACCCGGATGCACGGCTAACGGTGAGTGATGGAATTCTCTCAAAATTTCCTCCCGACACGAAACGGGTACGAACAACTTTCCTTGGTATCGTAAACTTTGATCGGCGTGAATCATCCATCCCTCTCGAGCATTGCCACTAAGAAACTTGGTATGAAATTCTCCCACTTCCTCATCATGCTGTTGGGCCTCAATGACTCGGGTAGATAAAGTCGATTGAACGGTTAAGTTACACAAAGTGACTCCATCCCGAACTTCCTCAAAATGTAACGCATACGAGCCTAATTCGTTCATCGTTTTCCACTCACGGACGGCCAAACTCGCAAGTTGGGTCGATTTCCTACTTAGCGCGTCTGCTACCACATTCGCCTTTCCCGGATGATATTGCAACTCGAAGTCGTAATCCTCTAGGTGTTCCATCCATCTACGTTGTCGTAAGTTGAGCTCTTTTTGAGAAAACAAGTATTTTAGACTCTTATGATCGGAAAAGACTTCGAATTTCTCACCGTAAAGATAATGGCGCCAACTCTTCAATGCAAAAACGACGGCCGCAAGTTCTAAGTCATGGGTAGGGTAGTTTCGCTCATGAGTCTTCAACTGTCGCGAACCATAAGCTACAACACGTCCCAATTGCATCAACACGCACCCCAATCCCTCTTTCGAAGCATCACAATATACGGAATAACCAATTCCCCGTTCGGGTACAACCAAAACCGGCGCGGTAGTCAATCTCTTCTTCAACTCTTGAAAGGCCATCTCACATGCGTCATTCCAAACGAAACGAGTTCCTTTACGAGTCAATTTGGTCAATGGAGCCGCTAGGCGAGAAAAATCTAGTACGAAACGGCGATAATACCCGGCCAAACCCAAGAAACTACGAATCTCGAATACATTCTTCGGTCGTTGCCAACTCATCACGGACTCTACTTTCCCCGGATCAACGGACACCCCACCATTCGAAACGACATGGCCCAAAAACTTAACTTCGGACAACCAAAACTCGCATTTACTAAGCTTGGCATACAAACAGTGTTCTCTCAAAAGTTCAAGGACAATGGAAAGGTGAGATTGATGCTCTTCCTCCGAAGGCGAATAGATAAGGATATCGTCCACAAAGACAACTACGAAACGATCGAGATAAGCACGAAAGATACGGTTCATCAAGTCCATGAAAGTTGCCGGTGCGTTCGTCAAACCAAAAGGCATAACAACAAACTCGTAGTGGCCATAACGAGTACGAAAAGCGATTTTAGGAATATCTTCTCTCCGAACTCTCAACTGGTGATAACCGGACCTTAAGTCAATCTTAGAGAAACAGGTAGCGCCTCGAAGTTGGTCGAATAGATCGTCGATTCTAGGCATTGGGTACTTATTCTTTATGGTTACGCGGTTCAACTTACGATAATCGATACAAAGACGAAGAGAACCATCTTTCTTCTGAGCGAACAAGGCCGGTGCTCCCCACGGTGAAGTACTCGGGCGAATAAATCCCAGACTCTCCAGTTCTTGCAATTGAATCTTCAATTCTTTCAGCTCGGCAGGCGCAAAACGGTAAGGAGGTATGGAAATAGGAGCGGTACCAGGAAGTAAGTCAAATGTGAACTCGACTTCTCTCTCAGGTGGTAAACCAGGTAACTCCGTCGGAAACACGTCCGGAAAAATCACAAACGACGAGAGGTAACTCCCCACGCGCGAATACGCCCTCATCTAAGGTCAAACTTGCTAGCACGGCATACATCGACTCATGTTCCCGAGACTCACACAGATACGGTTCTATCGGTTCCCGACGCTCCCCGAAAAACTCAAAACAGGCACCCCCAGGTGGACAAATGCGGACCCGACGCTTGAAGCAATCTATAGTAGCGTGAAATGTGGATAACCAATCCATTCCCAAAATAAGGTCGAACCCCGACATATTCAGCACGATAAAATCAAAAGTGAAACGACGATCTCGTATAGTGAGTTCACAATCCCGGCAAATACGATCTAACGGCGATCTACCTCCTATAGGTGTGTCGACAAACAACGGAGGATTGATACTCTCGATTTCCAATTCCAACGCACAAGCAAAAGATGCAGCAATAAATGAATGAGAAGCTCCAGAATCAAATAGTACTCTAGCAAAGGAATTGAACAGAAGAAATGTACCCCTCACTACGGACGTCTCTGGGGCCTGAGAAATAACAGGAGGCGGAATGGCTGACGTAATGGCAAAAGCTCTCCCCTGAGTAGTTTGACTCTGGACATGCCCACCCCGATGACCGGAACCCTGAGTAGGCGTAGACGAACTAGCTCCTCTCTCAATCTGTGATCCCTGAACCAAAGTGGTCTGACGAAAATGAGGCTGCTGCTGCCTCTGAGTTCCCCGAAACGACTGCCGCCCAAAACTCCGTCCACCCCTCGGCTGCTGCACTGACCCTGACTCACTGCGAACCCCGTCCCCACGCGGACAATTCCTAGCAAAGTGACCTGACTTTCCGCAAGTAAAACAAGTACCCAAAATACGCGGACACTGAGCTCGAATATGCCCCGCCTGACCACACTCATGGCATACCATTGGAGGCCGATTGGAAACTCCTCGAGTCCCGAATGAAGATGAAGGTGGAGGCCTAAAGTTTGATGGACCTTGTGAAATCGACATTTGATCCCTTTGCCTTTTCCTCCCTTGATTACCGAAACTCCCCGATGATGAACTTATACCCCCCGTAGGTTGTCTCGGTTCCCAAGCTGTTGGATTTCTAGGTGCCTCTCGCGGTGTCTCAATGCTCCGTGCACACTCCACGACCTCGGAAAACTTCCCTTTTCGTTGTGCCACCACAAACTTCTTCACTGTATCACTCAAACCCCTTTCGAATCTTCTACTCTTTCTCTCCTCGGTTGACACCATCTCCGGCGCAAAACGAGACAAAGATTGAAATTTTACCGCATACTCCGACACAGTCATATCCCCTTGCTCCAACTTCTCGAATTCATTCCTCATTTGATCCCGACTCGTTTCCGGAAAATATTGCTCCTCAAAGAGCATCTCAAACTCCGCCCAAGTCAAGTTCTCAATGTCTGGCTCATCTACTTGAGCCGCGATCCTCGCCGCCCTCCTTGCATCTTTCCTTGACTCCAGAACGGATTCCCACCATTCGCCGGCTTCCCCGACCAACTGCACGGCCACAATTCCCACTCGGATATTATCCTCGGTAATGTTAAGAGCCCTAAAAAGCTTCCGGATTTGGGTTAACCAATGGTCAGCTACCAAAGGGTCACTAATGGTTCCATCAAACGTCGGAGGATTCCTACGGCTAAACTCCCGCATTGCTATCATAGCCCTATCCTCAGCATTCTCTCTCGGAGCCTGATTCAAAAGGTTTGCAGCCGCAAGTGCCGCAACAAGATCCCTAGCAAACTGAGTTTGATTCGGAGGCACACCTGCACCTCGACCTGCCCTAGCCCCCAGATTCCCACCTAGATTCTCCCCATGCTGACTAACTTCGTCCTCGGGAGGTACCCCACGGCCACGACCACGGCCACCCCGATTTCCACCCCTACCTCGTCGCACACGCAATCTCGGAGGCATCTTACTACAATTATAAGAAAAGAGAGGGTTCATCAATCACAACATCGTTCACTGAGGTCAAAGCCTCCAATCATCCCAACACGGGTTGAAAACAACTCTACTGTATTGAAAAGTCATGCCACGTAAGCCAAGTAACAACGATGCACACAAGCACACAAGTGTTATGAAAAAAATAACGTGACATTTTGAACCCATGAGACTAGAAGTCTCCCCACGGTCTCTAGGTATTCTAAACCTAGACGCTCTGATACCAATTTGTCACGACCCGGATTTTCAACATAAAATAAATAATATGTTTCAAAAGAAAATGCTACGCTTGCCTTCGTAAACCCAAAATAAAGTTCCACCTGTTTAATTACAGACAAGTCCTCCAATCAGAAGAAAGTGTACTTTGGCATCACAGCCCAAACCAACTTAGTACAATTATAGTTCTAGTCAAAAGATAGTTCATGAATCCTTAGTTACAAAGCCATCTTGACCCAAAAACTAAACCATTACAAGATGAAAAAGTAACTAAGTGCATTAGGCTTCCAAAATCTGTCCATAATCCAAGCATGCACGCATGAGGCTAAAGTCCGGCATTGGTACCTGAAAAGAAGGATTTTGTTGAGCTACAAAGCCCAGTAGGAAAATCTTAACCAAAATTATATGTACGCATGTCGATTAGTGCAATAGAAGAAAGATGAGGAAACAATGTTCAACACAGAATAATCAATCAACTCGTGAATGGATCCGTAACCCCGATTAAGTACGTGTGTCATACGACTCATTTACTTCGATGACCCCAACTCAACTCGACACCACATATAACTCCCACCATTGGTATTTCCACCCCTTGCGTTACCATACAACTTCACGTGGATTACCGTGTTACCACCCCATGCGTCACAGTGATCCCCATAAACCCAGGGTTACCGTATTACCACCCCTCGCGTACGAAACCCTTGTGTGCCACCGTATTACCACCCCTTGCGTACGGGACTCCCTAAATCACCATTCGACCTCAAACAACTCGATTCTCAACTAACATGCAAGCTATGACTTCCCGAGATCACATTCTTAAGCGTAATGTCATATAACAAGCCAACACTATCACAAGTGCATCACAACCGATCACGTATACCAATTATCAACCAATAAGCAATTAACAACGTTAACCATGTAGTTCCATGTTCAATTGTGTCAACGGAAGACCAACGGGCAAGGAAAGGATTGAAAAGTCGCAAGAAGCCAAAAGAACGAGCTTGAGATCAATTAGGAGGTGTTTCAAGGGGTTTAGAAGTGGTTGGGATCCAAGACAATCAATAAATGGTCAACAGGAACAAAATCTGGAGATAAGCTCCCCGTATCGATACGCCAAAAATCCGTATCGATACAACATTAACTGTCCAAAAAGATAAGCTCACTGTATCGATACGCCGAAAATCCGTATCGATACCACGGGGCTTCGGGTAGCGATTTCAGCAGATTTTCAGAAATTGATCAACAACCAAAATTAACAACTAACAGCCCGATTTCACACCAAAACAACAAGCTAACATATAAAGGAGGTCAAGAAGTTCCTACCTCGAGACAATGGACGAGGTCCTCGCGTTATTGGACGAGCCCTAAACTTTCGAACCTTGAAACTTCGATTCGAACTCAACCCGAAGATTTTCGAGCTTAGGAACGCGATTGCAAGGCTTGAATGTAGTTGTTTCTCGAAGATTTCGGGGTGTGAGGTGGAGTTTTGAGTGTGAGAGGAAGAGAGAGAGAGATGTCGGTGGAGAGAGAGATGGGAGACGCCGGATGAGAAAAAAAAGAAAGGGGAGGAAAATGATCCCCTACATGATTTCTCCCCTACATATATCATTAAATCACAATATCACACATTTAACCCTCAAACTTCTATTCTATCACATTGGTCCTCAAGTCAATCATTCACCAATTTATCCGAAATTTCTCCATTAGGCATTAGATAAGTATTTTCAAAAATTAGAAATATTCGGGTCTCTACATTGTAGCAGCAACAACAGCAAACAGCAAGCACAAGTGTTGTGAAGTAATTTAGAAGCAAGCACAAAGAATTGCCAGAAGCCCTAGAATGCAAGCAGAACAAGGACAGGACAAAGAACACCCATAAGGAAAAAGAAAGAAGATTATGTCATTCCTATCTTTAAAGTTGCAACAGATCAACTGATGATACTCTACAATTCTAAAAAATTTCACTCTGTTTGACATTATACAAAATTTCAGAAACAAAAAACTACTACTACATGAGAAGGAGATCTAGTATCTGAATACATAATACATTGGCATCCTCTGGAGGATCATAACTACGGTCACTGTCCTGAAAACTCTTGAAGGACTTGCAATCATAACACAGACAAAATCACCCCTGATATCTGAAAATCATTATACCGTTGTCGTAGGCCTAAAGAGAAAGTGTCCCAATAGCAACTCTATAGTCTCCTGAGATGAACCATCCTGAAAAATGATATTGCTCAACAGCCCACGATCAAGGGATTTTTATCCTTGTACATGTGATACCTTTTTGCATAGTTTCTCCAATGTGCCAACAGAATGCTGCATATTGTTAAGTTTTGAGTCCATGACCATGCTCTGCAAAGAAGCTGCAAATGAGGAAGAGAGATGACAAATCCAAATATTGTATACCCAAAATTTCAGCGGGAGCTAAAAACCACATCACCAAACATGCATCTGATAAAGTGCAAGAACCAGCATATCTTATACCCAAATTTTCAGCTGGAGCTAAAGAATTACCAAAATGAAACATATTTCAACTGGACTATCTGAGGTTCCACCACGATTATCACTATCGTATTTACCTCACAGTTACAGTAATTGCAACTGCTCTCACGTTATCAATACGTAAAAAAGACCCATAGTCTATAATTTTAAATCGCAAGTCTCCAAAAAACAAGAAACAAAAAATCCCCACAGATTTGTTCATACAATTGCCAATTCTTTTCAACACCAAAAATCATAGCAAATATGGAAGCCTAATCGAAGAACTAGAAACAAGGTAGTGTTCACCAATTATACCTTCAAATTGCGCCTAGGGTTTCATAATAACCCTTACCCCTTGAAACTCCAATTTTACACACATCGTAATGGTTTTTGCCGATTTCCATGGTGACTTCGTTGCTCCGATCTGGTCAAAACAACCAAAATCCCGTCTCAAATGGCCGAAAATTAGGGAGTGAGGGGGAAGGGGGGGGAGCAGAGAACGCCTGAGAGAGACGAGAGAGAGGTTTAGAGAGAGAAGGAAAACGTTGAAATTGAGAGGTTTAGGGCTTCAATGTTACATATATATGTAGGGGTGGAATTGTAAACTAACACAGCCTTACCATGTCTTGGTGAATAATTTTGCTTGTGTCATGAGAGTGGTAATTTCAAGAGTGGAGACCATCTATTGGTGTTTAATCTCGGTCCACGCCTCCTGTCGGTAATTTTCCCTTTTTTCTACATCGGGACTCCACATTCTAATGCTCAATGCTCAAACGCACTGAGAAAGCTGCCTAAGGTATTTTCAAGCCGATGGTCAAGCTGAAAGGAAGCAAAAAACACGAGATTAGCCGCTTTGCACCACCATAGTCCAAGAAAAGAAGACCAATGGGCAAGCATATAAGTTTGCGACTAATTACTACTAATGACATCATACAATTTTATCTGAATGAATAGAATTGAAGAATAGCTATAATATACTATTCCGTTTGACCAAAAAAAGAAAGAAGAATAGCTAGAATATGGGGAATAGGAATGAAAACATGAAGCAAGGAGCAACACATTGTACAATTTCAATGGTTGCCAGACAAAGTAGCAAAGAAGCACGAACCCAAGCTATCAACTAAATTTATCAAGGTCAAATTTTCTTACTGATACAGAGCAAAACTAAGAGACATCCATACATAGTGCGTCGAATTAACTCAAAACAAGTGTTCAGGTTCACTACCAAACAATCTTCGAGTCCATCTCGTCACTCACCTGTACAAAAGCACAACAACAAAAAAATTACAATTATTTAACATGATTTCAAGCACACAACTCTAAACTAGAAATATAAGTTCTTTAAATCAAGAGATAACCTATGAAAGGCTAGAAATATAATTGATACTTAACACTACTTTAACTTCGTATTCCAAGTTCAATCAGCTATTCTGGTTGCATTTTCCACTCCAGTTAAGACAAAAGAAAATCTATATGATGATAATTCATTAATCAACTCCCAAACAAAGGCTAAAACAGTTCCTAATCTCCAGTTGCTACATGATCTTTAGATCACAATACACTGTAAAATTTCAACCATCACTTGATCTCAAATGATCAGCAATTTCTTATAGGATATTTAAACCAAAATAGTACAAAAGAACTGCATGGCATAAATTGAAATAAAAAGATGTTCTACGCCTAGAGCACTATGTCTCTTGTACCCAAATGCAAAGGAAAAAGGGAAACTGTGAGAGAATGACTTAGGTACCTCAACCAGTTGTATCACTTTTAAGTTTTCAGCTTGCAATATTCACCACAATTCTCCAGTAGTTACACTATACTGCAGCTTGAAGCAAAGACTGACTGGTGGTGGTACTAGACAATTTAACCAACCTCAAATCTCAAGTGAGGGAGGGCAGATGTGCAGGGGAGAATCTGCAACTAGGTCCATCTCCCTTCTTTCCATGTGAATGAGTAAGAATCATGAGATTTTGCACGCCAAGTCACAGTACTGAGTGATAGTTAAAGCAGAGGTGCAAATATTATTCCCAATGAAGAACACATTAAACTTGTGCAGAGAAATTGATTAGTTGGAGAAACATAGCAAAATGCTCCCAATCTTATCTTTCAAGATTCAAAAGAAATTTTGAGTTTCATGTTACTGTTGGCTACAGTTCAGTAACAAGTGGGTTATTTTGCCACTAAAAAGTGTAACCATTGATGTTTTTTGTTGTAGTGTTCTCTGGAAGACGAGTCAACCCGACAATACAAAACACAAAGACTACCAGAATATCTATAATCAGCACAATTCCGTCTGAATTTCAGGATACACGCAGTGAGACAAAGATATGAAATCCCACCCCTATCGACAGTACAAAACTTACGAAGAGTAAATGAGCAAGCAAGAATCACAAAACCAATGCTTGCAAGTCACCCTAAGCAATACAAGCTAGAATTTGTACAGTCAAGATTCATTCTTTTCTTTTCATACAAAACGACCATTAGATTGGCTGTGTTTGCCATTTGCAATGGAAAATTCCAAATTTATATTCTCTAGCATAGAACCCACCATAACTATACCAGTTTTCTTATGCTTAAAGCCATAGAAAAAACCCACGGTTTTTTCTCATAAACCCCGCAGTTCTTTCTCCTTAATGCCTGGAATTGCATTTGCTTGATCAGATAAAAAACCATCCATTCCATCTGAACCAGGTGCTTCTTCATGCTCCACATTTGGATCCACCTCTTATAAGTCCCAAACCAAACCATAGAAACCTAAAGCTAAATAATAAACAGAAGTGAACTTTACAACATAGGGAAAAAATGGAATTGTACTTACGATGAATGTTTCATTAAAAGAAGCAAAGATGTAGGCAACACCGAAAACATTCTCCCCATCTCATACACTAGGACCAAGAGTAATAGTCTCCTCCCACATAGTATCGAACAACCAAAAGTTTCATACCCGATCAATAAAACGGAATCAAAGGAACATGATTCATTAATTGCAGAAGACAATTCAAAGCAGACCTAAGACTTTGGAAGAGGAAAAAAAAGACAACATTCATAGCTATGTCTGTCATGAAAGCTTTTCGTGATTGTGTTCTTTGATACTCGTAAGAAAAAAAAAAACTTAGGCTTGTTCTGTCATGAGACAAAATATTTTCCGATGCAAGATATTACGTAAGAAAAAAAAAACGTTAGGCTTGTTCAGGTCAAAGATTTCACCCCCAAAAATGTAGTTGTTTCTTCTTTTTTTTGGTAATGCTAGGATGTCTCGGGCCATATTACGCACACGTCGGACTGATCCCTACAGTTCCTCCCATAGCCTTTTCACGCACCTCAAGAATTGTTGGCAAGGAGAAACGGGATAAAGAAATGTTGATATAACATCCAAAATAGATCCACAAGGCAATGCTTAACACAAATGAACTCACAGCCCATGGATTTCACCTCCAAAAAAAAAAACTCACCCAAAATTACCGTTTTGGTTAGTTCGACTCATTACAGAGAAGACACAAATCGTCTCCATCCTCTTTCTTCTCTGACAAAATTACACAGACAAATCTCTGGCTTTGAAGCTTTGCAAACCCTATTGATTACCGTTTGGGAAGGGTGTGGATGTAAAGAGAGAAGAATACCTTTTGGGAAATTAGAAGAATCCATGGGACTGATTACATAAAAGACACAAATCGTCTCCATTCTCTTTCTTCACTGAGAAATCGTCTCCATCCTTTTTCTTCTGTGAGAAATCTCTCTATTTTGCTTCGTACCAGAACCCTAGAATTTCAAAGGAAAGTTAGAGCATTTGAGAAAGGGAAAACTGGGCTGGAGGAGGGCTGGGGCGAAGTTGTAGAGAGAGATTCTAGGGTTCGTGAGAAACGATGGAGAACGTGGAAGAAGAGAGAGAAACTTCTGTGGGATATTAACCCACTTAAAGCAAAACGACGTCATTTCAATTGAAGGGTAAAAGGGTCCGGGCATTTCATGTTACCATGTTTTCGTGATTTTTACATGCAGCTACCATGTATTGGTGATTTGGAAACTGGAGGCCATTGAAGTGGTAATAAAGCCTTGCCCACTCCACCTGCCGGTAATTCTCCCTAGCAAAAAAGCCGCTGAACTTGTAATGAATTCTCAAAAAAGCAAATGAACTTTATTTAATTAATGATTAAAAAAAAATACCTGAACTTGTTATTTCGTCAACAATCAAGCTCTTGTTGTTCCATTCCGTCAATTTGAAACGGATGGGGTTAACGGAAGACGTTAACTTTGAAACAGATGGAGCTAACGGAACCTTCCATTTTTTTTAAAATTTTTACTTTCAAAAATTACTTTTAATTCTATTTAAAAATTCTTTATTTTTAAATAGTAGATAAATATGCAATAAAGTTTTTTTTTTACTATTTATTAATAATTAGAAACAACTAAATTTCTTTTAACTCGTTCTTTTTTTCAAATAGTAAAAATTTCTTTTAATTCTTTCTTTTCTAATAAAGCGTCAGGGAGTCTTCAAACCCTAAATATTATACAAAAATCAAGACACTTTGAGATTCAATGTTGGACACGTGTCTGGAGCGTATCCGTATCCGACACCAGTACATTGCTTCCTGCAAATTGTCAGTGCTACATACATTCATGGTTATAAATGTACCAACTTTGTTTTGATATACTAGTAGATTCATGGTTATAGATGTACCATCTTTGTTTTGATATACTAGTAGATTCCTCCGTGCAAGCACAGATCTCGTGCTCGTTGTTACTATTTTAATTGTAAATTTGTAATGTTCATTATTTGAATCCTTGTATATTGTTAGTAATGAATAGTGCTGTCTTGGGTAAATTTGCCATTCTTTTAATATTAAACAAGCATCTAATTTTTTGATTGAGTAATTACCGATATTTGATTGAGCCGAGTCATAATACAGAAGTCGTGATCAATTTGTTAGTATCTGTGATTTACCATAGGGAATGCATACTTCAATTACAAAAGGAATGGCATTGTTTAACCTTAGTGATCTTCAATGAAAGATTTGATTGTATCGTCTCCAATTAAAACAGAAGACGTGGCTGTATCGAGTAAATATTTGAAACAGTTGCCACCAGTGGCGTATGCAGGATTCTTGATGTGGGAGAACCGGATCACATGTATTCGTAAATTAACAACCAAAAATTTCATTCTGATATAGTAATAACACAATTTTGATGGGATCTTTCTTCATAATTTTTACATACAAAACCTAAAATATAGTAGAAATATTGCGATAATTAGGGAGTTTGCGCTTACCCCTGTGTCCGCCTCTGGTTGCCACTGCACAAATGACCTACATAATGAAGATATGTTGACGCGGTTGAACCAGCTAGAGCAGATATATTTTTCAGAGCTGCAAACTGTTAAAGATAGATGGGCAACATAGCTTTATATGGTCCGAGTACTATTTTTCCTTGTATATACAGAAGAGAGAAATCATATTGGTTCTCAATAGGTCGAGGCAGTATCTATTTCAGAGCTGAAATGTGTAAAGATGGCAAGAAAAACTTGCATATATTCTAAACACCATGCCTCCACAACAAATTTTATGTGTTTTTTATCTGGGTTCGGTGCGTGATTTGGATGGGTTTTGACGGATGTACTTCCTGCCGGTCACCGGTCGCCGCGACCGCTCTTAACCTGCCGGGCTAGCGTGGTCGGAGCTCGCCGTGGCAACGGGGGCTTGCTGCGGAGTTTCACTTCCCTTGGACGAGGCTGACCGGAGAGAAACATCATTCTTGCCGTTCGTCCTCTGTCCGTTGGCCGGCGTGCTAAAAGAACAGTTGGTAATGATCAGAGATCCTTCAAGATCCCTACAACGAACCCTACAAGTTTGCTGGCAATTCTACTGTGCACGGATGAGTCAGCCTCCCTTGTGGTCTTTGTTAGGAATCCCTAGGGTTCTGTTTACACCCATTTTTGGCCTAAATTCAGAAGATCAATTGGTCGGTTAGAAGGTGGCCTTGAATGCTAATCTCAGGCCTTGAGAAGCCTTGTAAATAAGCCACCAGAGGAATTGGGCCGATATAAATGCTAAAGGACCAATTGAGCTTGCAAAGGTTTGAAACATACTAAGGCCTAAGATATCTCTTCCATAAAATTAGGCCCAAGGCTGGCCAAGGTCTTGAAGTCGACCCACTAGATCTGAGCACTTCATCCAGGCCTAGCCCAGTTCAAAGAAACGATAAGGCCTTCAAGTAGGTCCAAATTAGTTAAAGTTTGGGTTTTTCTCCAGGCTTGGGCTCACAAGGCTTACAATGGACTAAGGCCTATCTTGCACCTCAAATTTAGGCCCAAGTATTGTGTGGGCCTGCTTCTTAGAAACATTGCATATGGGCCTCAATTGGAAGGAAAAGACCTTAAGTTGCTCACAAACAGCTCCAAGGCCTAGAATGTTCTCAATAGGCAGGTCTAGGTAAGCTGCTTACAAACAGCTCGAGGTCTGGATGGCCACCATCCTTCAACAGGCTTGGGACACATGGCAGCCATGCATGGAGACATCCCAAGCAGCTCACAAGCAGTTTAGGCCTGCACAAGCAGCTCAAAGGTCTAGAGGGTTCTCTCTAGCAAGCTGCTTAATGGTGATTGTAAGCAGCTCAAAGGCCTAGAATGTTCCTGCTGGACAGGTCTGGGTAAGCTGCTTACAAGCAACTCAAGGCTTGAGTCTCTACTATCCTTCAGCATGAAGCAAAGCTTGGGACACATGGCAGCCATGCATGGAGACATCCCAAGCAGCTCACAAGCAGCTTAGGCCTGCACAAGCAGCTGCAAGTAGCTCAAAGGCCTAGAAGGTTCTCACTAACATCACACAAGCTGCTCATAAGCAGCTCAACCAGGCCTGCGTTTTTTGCCTTGGTGGGCCCAAATATCTCTTTTTTACAAGCATCCATGCACACAAGCTGCTCACAAGTAGCTCAAAGGGCCTAGGGATACTATGTTGCTGCACATTCCTTTTGCTTTAACTAGTTTTTAGGCCAAAATGAAGCTTTTCAGACCTGCAACCATTTTCTTGGAGTGGAGAGCAAGGCTTGAACAGATGGCAGCTTCCCATTGGAGCATTCAGAAGCAGCTCAAGCCTAAGCCTTTACTAGGAGGACACTTAGGCAGCCATGCATGAAGGCCTGTGGAAGCTGCTCAAGCAGCTCAAGGCCTGGAACTTCTACCTATAAATACCAGTTTTGAAGGCCTTATTACAGGTCCCCGACCATTAAGCCCACGGCTTACCCAATTTATCTTTCAATTGTCTTTACATTTCCAGCAAATGTCTTTATCTTTCATCAAACTAGCCATGCCTAGTTGATATTTTATTTCCTTGTTCCAACTTCGTTAAACCGTTAATGAAGTTCTTTTACTTTTATCGCACCTTATTTCTTTTTCTTTCCATTTTCTAACAACGGTTAGGAAAATTCTAAGTCCTTATCCCGCAAAGGCAAACCACGAACCACCATACGGCCTCACCCCTTAGGTCGTACGCAATCGCTCTAGAAGAAGTAAGATATGAGGCATCCAGGCCTTAGCACGAAATTGGACTACAATCCAGTCCTGGCACGCCCGCACAAGGCCTAGAACTACACTAGTTGCTGTTCCTAGGCCAATTGTTTTTTTTAATTTGGAAACAAACAGGTTCAGAGTTGTCTTTTTCGGCTTGGATTAGTCTCTGTGTCTACTAGCGGTGTGCTTGCAAGTGTAGTAGATTTGGTGGGCTTTATTTTAAGGCCTTCCTGTAAATCCTGTTTTTTTTGTAACTCTGATCCGCTTTTGATTTCTTAATGAAGATTTGCCTAAAAAAAAAAAAAAAACCATACAATTTTCTTGCCCTTCGACTGAGAACTAATTACAATTTTACTAGGAACTGATTATAACGCTTACAACATATAACTTCTACCAAAGCATGGGGAAAAAAAAATGAAAGAACAGAACTAGACTTTCTACCAATGCTGCACCTCTAATTCTGAACACTACCAGCAAACCAGATGCATGGAATATGCACCAGAAGAATGTATTACTGCTTAGACAAGTTAACTTCCTCCTCCCTTGGCTTTTTGCTTAACTATTTATCATACAATCGACTGTAAGAGAGGAAAACAGGTAAATACAGTGAACCAGAAAGTACGAACTGATAACCGGTGCAAGGCGTCTGCACTTCTCATAAAAGGAATTTGACCCAATATGCTTGCACCCTTTGGCTCAGGCACAAGATCTCTAGCATCTCTTCATTCAGACGTTGAGACTTGTAGTGGAATGTCGAACTGATCTTGAAGGCACTTACTTCTTGTAGATCCATCTTATTCATCTGAAAATCACATTGCACTCACCAAGCTTGTTTTTCCGCCTGAGTTTGAATCCGAGGTCATCTTTGCAAAGAAAAGCATCTTTAGGTATTTAAAGACACCAAGATTAGTTCAAAGAATGAAAAAGCAATATTGTCGCAGGACTTTTTAGTAAACTTTATTACCTTCTACACCATTCCAATTGTTCAGTTTAATACTATCTCCCTTTTGCCCGCGAAATTGTTAGACAACCAACAATGGAACAGATTTAAGACACAAAATCCACTGCAATTTGTCAGGCAACCAATAGTTTTTTCCTAATTCAATCTACAACTAGATAACCAATTACAGCAAATTTTGATTTTTGTGTCTCGAATTATGAGAATGACGATGGTAAAATAACAAGTCATCGTAAATTTCAAACCGCTGGCCACACAAACTCCTTCCATAACTTTGCATATGGCAGAAGACTCGTAAAGTTCAGTATATTTGCACTTATTTCTGCACATGTAACCATAAATACATACTGATTCTAATTAATCTATTACGTAGATTAGGTGTACAAGCACAAAATATAAGATGGCAAAATTACATTTGCATTCACCACGCACCAAACAACTCTTTTCTACATCCAGATAAAAAGCAAGATTGAGGTGGGAACATAAGAAACTTTCCTATAATTTCAATAGATACATACTCGTCCACAATATGAAGCTGGATTTATTACTAAAACTTTTGTTTGGTAATTTCTCAACCCACGGGCTGTAGTTATTTGATCGTGCCTTGAACTACTTGCATAGAAGATAGAACTTCATAAACCAAAACAATAACAGAAATAGTCCATTAGTACTCTTTGTTTCCCATCCGTTATTGATATAAGCTTTTAATTATATCTGCATCGTGTTTGTCTATTTTTCACTCGTAGTCGATGAACAACTGGGAATTGTGTAAGTGCTGGAATGTGGATGTTTGTGGTGGCGGAGTTTGGTTCCTTGACGTATTTCAGGACTTCTCTGAAAGCAAACTAAATGAAGTGAATGGAAATGGAAGAAGAATAACAAAATGGACTTTATTACTCCTCAAAGTAGAAGTCAGTCGACTATGAAAACACAGTCGAGGAGACGGTTAAGTTACAAGCTACTCCTAGTGCGAGAAATGTAAAGTACAGATAAAAAGTAGAAGCCTTTGGGCGATTGAGTGGGGGGTTGAAATTGTCTTCTCTTCTTATATTTATAGGCCTTACTTCGACTTGAATTTCAAATCTAACAGAGTTCCCTCCAATGATTTGAATCAAGCGATTATCTCCTCTTTTTTCTCCACGTTATTGACCAGGCGATTTCTTCATAGTTTGGACGCACGATCCATTACGATCATTTTCCTTAACTGCATTTGTCAACTGCTTCGTTCACGATCTGCTTGTAGCTTGCCACCAAACACGTGATTTAATTATTCCTGCAACCGTCGATTAGTCCATCTGATCCCCTGTCATGCGTCACGTGTCTCTCTAAATTATGACAACACGTGTCGTCATTTGATCTAGTCGATCAATATAGATCGAAATATGGTGTAAACAATGCCCCCCTATTTACCTAAGTTAAAAGTTAACTTTGGTAAATAATCCCTTAGTAATCACCGCCTATATAAAGCAGAGCACTTTGATTTTTTAGGGCACGACATTTTCTCAAATCGAATCCATGAAATCACAGAACCTCTCATGGCTCCAAAGATGAAATCGAAGATTCCTGATGTTCCCGCTGAAGATCCATCCATCGAACCAAAAATGACTGACGTTCCTCGCTTCCCAGACTCTTTTCGTGGCGAGGCGACCCAGAACGCTCAAGTTTTAATCCATGATGAGAACGTTAGCTCTCGCTGTACGTTGGGTCCGGTCTTCTCACCAATCATTCCGGATGGCATTCCAGAAGTCTACCCAGTGGTGGAGCGTGATCCACTTCTTCTTCAACATTCCTCGCTTGAATGGTCTGGTTGGGGTAAGAGCACTTGCCTTCCTTCCTGGCCCTATACCGTTGAAGTGGGATGGGCAGATTGGGTCAAGCGTATGACGAAGTTCATTTTCCAAGATTGGAAAACAATGGGAATCCGTGAGACAATCGAGCTTTCGCAATTCCCCTTAGAAATGAATTCTGAACTCTTAGCTGCTGCGGCTTGTTTCTGGTCTAAGTCATTTAACGCCTTGATTCTCCATTGTGGTATAGCTCCAACGATTTTAGATATTTCTCACCTTACTGGCCTCTCCTCTTTAGGCCGTGAGGTAAATGCCCTACTTACTCCGGATCCATATGATCCCCCATTTATTGTTCCGACATCTGGGGTAAGTTATTCCACATGGCTAAAGACCCATTTCAAACCGAAAGCATCTGCTCCCAGTTTCCATGAGAAAGTGGCATTTTACCTATTTTGGATTTGTAGATTTCTTATGGTAGTTCCAGGGCTTAGGGTTACCAAAGAGTACCTTAATTTGGCCATTTGTTTGGCTCAAGTGAAAAGGTTGGCCTTAGCCCCATTTGTTCTAGGATCCTTATACAGAGGGATGTTCACTTTTGTTGATAAGAAAATTACGGATTCCTGTGGTGGTCCCTTTTGGATATTTCAAGCTTGGCTATATGCATATTATCCTCAACTCATACCCAAATTGAAAAATCCTCTCAGGGAAGATGAAACCTTAGTTCTATGTCGTAGTTATGCTGAATATTTCCTAGGCTTTCTTGCTTGCACAGAGGAAACATCTTTTCAGAGATATTTCACTTTCTTTTATGAGGACAAGAAAGAAAACTGGCCTGTATTCCTTCCATTCGATAAATTTGAATATGTTTCCGAAAGATTAAGGCCATGCTTTGAGGACCTTCCAGCTGTTTCTCCCCAACTTGCAGAGAAAATGATGACCTCCAAACGTTTGTTTTGGGCCAGTATTCTTCTTCCACGACTTATCCCAGTTGGTTTTGCCTTAAACAGTACTCCTTTTGGGAATTGTAGTTTCGAAAACTACTCCCCTTGTCAATTTGCCAGGCAATTCGGTTTAGTACAAGGCATCCCTATGCCTTTTGTTCATCCAGAGATTACTGAGATGGCCTCTAGTAGGCTTTCACTCAAGATGAAAGACTCCAAAATGATCTCCTTGATGGTTGACAATTTTCACCATCGAGTGAAAGCTTTCAAGCTCTCTGACTTCAAGATTGTTTGTGGGACTTCTGCTGCTTTTGAAGAATGGTGGTCGACTATGAAAGTTCTATACCTGAGTGCTCCACTATCTGACTGTCTTTACAGACTTGATCCAAAGTACAAATCCTTTCAGGATAAAGCTGGTAAACAAAATCATTATATTATGTATTTACTCCACTTTTCCTTTTTCTTTATTTGATATCATTTTCTTAACAAAAGAAATGGCTCGACTACCTGATGAAACCGAAGCTTCCAAAGCCATTGTGTCTCATGCAGGAGAAGTTCTTCCTATATCAGCGGTACCAAGTGGGAATACCAGGAAGAGGAAAGCAAGGACCATTGAGGACAAACAATCAGAACCAATCAGGAAAACTCCCAGGACCAAAAAGAGTGGTTCAAATCAGAAGACTTTAAGTCTTTCGATTTCAGAGAGACCTAAAAGACAGGTCACAATTGATGTACCTTCCATCCCAAAGAGGCAGTCAAAGAGGGGACAGACTAAAAAGGTACATTACCTCAATAATGATACAATTTCCTACATGACATCAACTTGTAGTTTTCCTTTTATGAGCACTTATATTCTCAAATTTCCTTTTACTTATAGAAAAGCAAAGGAACCAAGATTGTGGATGCCTTTGAGGAAGCAGAAGAGGAAGAAAATTCTTCCAAATCATCACAGATTCAGAAATCTCCCCTTTCACCAGGAGAGACAGTTGATACTGAATTGGCAATTGATCAATTCGAGTTTGATGAAACAGCTATTTCAGGTTCTTTAGATCAGGCTCAGGGATTGCCAGAAATGCAAGAGAATCCTTTATATCAGGACAGTCCTTTGCTGCAAGATGACCTTTTTTTGCAGGTGAATGAAGGTCCAATTTCAGTCCCAACTGGCTCTGATCTTGGTAAGAACAATGTTCAACCAAGCATTGACTTTGCAGTCCACCATGGACCAATCCCCCCAACTGTTGAACCAGAGCGGAAATCACCTACTCCGAATGCAGAGAAAGATCCCTATTGTCAATCCTTAAATTCCTTCACAAATTCAGGATATTGATCTGAATCGACAAGATGAACATAGAGAAGATGTTGGAGACATTCAGTTAACGGATGTGCCTATCTTGAAAGGCCAACATGAAATTCTTCAATCAAGACCTAATGAGAATATTTTGGAAGAGGGACCAATAGAGGGTCCTGTAAATGTAGGAGAAACTCAGATTGTTCCCTTTTCAGTGGGGATCGAGATCTAGAGGGTGTAGCTTCTATCCCTACTGGCATTCAAGCTGTTCCTATTGGTGTTCAGACTATTCCAGAACCTGCAAACATTCCAATTCCGATGACTGTTCCAACCAATACTACTGTTAATGCATCTCCTCGTTCAGTGAACAAGGTTGGAGTCAATCCTTCAGGAACAGAAGGTTCAGTCCAAGCCAAATCTTCAAGCGATTCATTGGATCATCTGATAGAAGAGATAAAATTGACTTCTCAAACCTTTCGATCTTTGACTGAGGTATCAAAATCTAGTAGCTCTTTCTTTTTTCTTCAATACAGTGAAGAAACTCAGAAAGAAATCCAGGGGTTCTTTGATTTCTTGAAATTTCCATTCGAGGAATTGGTAACAACAAAGTCTGTCGAATTCATGTCCTGTGTTGAGTCACTGGCTCAAAGGCATGTGTTTCCTCTTAAGGAACATATTGTTTTGGACAATTTTGCTTCTTCCTTGAGTAATAACATTAGCCTTTTTCGATATCATCAAGGAGAGATAAGGCAGAAACAAGAATTAATTGATAGCCTGTCCAACATGACGACTAAGCTATCAACCATGCACAATGATGCCTCAACTTTGAAGTCGAGACTTTTGACCATTGACCAGGAAGAACAGCAGTTGTTGCATCGATTAGGCCAACTACAAACTGAGAAAGAAAGCCTTCTTGTGATGGCTAGCCAGCTTGATAAGGATTTCAAACGTCTAGCAGAAGAAGGGAAAGGAGTTTCAGTTCATGTTTCTGCTGCACGAGAGGATTTGCAGAGGAACTGCTTCAAACGAGATGAACTTTTAGCAAAAAGGGAGACTTTCAAGTCTTTCTTTCCAAACAACTGACTTTGCTTTGTAATAATCGACTAGTCTTTTAGCATGAACTTGTTAGTTCTGGTGATGTAAATTTTGATGCCTTTGTTAGTAGGCATAATTTTTATGGCATCCATGTTGTATTGCCTTTTCCATTAGGTAAAATCAGTATGAAAAATGGTTGGCCAACTTCTGACCTCTTTGCATGCAACGAATGTGTTACATACTATCAGAACTCTGATTTTAATATTTGAAATGTAGATGGGCCATAATAATGACTTACCATGACATAAGCCATGATGACATTTCCTTTACTTTAGGGAACATGCACAGTGATCACTGACGGTTGAATACCTCATTTGATATTAATCTAGGCTTAGGTAATAATTATCATAGCCGCCGTACCTGTATCACTTTAATTGGGATATGGGTGCATATCACTCCCCCAACTGCCACGTCTCTTGGGTTTTCCTCAGGAAAACTGCCCATTACTCACGTCTACAGATCTTCTTGGGTCTATAAAAGCTAACATTTGGTCTTTGTGCTTACTTACCCAGATATCTTTTCTTTCCTTTGCAATGGCGTCTAAAATGCCTGAATCCAATCTTCCTTCTCCTCTTTCCACTCAAATCACTCCGCTCACATAAAACAACTGGCCAATGAACTCAAATGGGTCCTGATAGAGGACCATAACGAGTGCAAGAGGAGGATCCAGGCCATCCACGACAGGGTGGAAGGCATGGCGCTTCGTATGGAGAAGATGGACGCTGCCCTCAAACTTTTGATAGGCACCTGGGACTCCATCGACTGTTAGGCCCCTCCAGTCGATCCCGCTGACATCAGGTCCTCCGCTGCTGGCACGTCTGGCCAGTGGAAGGAATGGCCTAAAAAATAGGCCTTCTTTCTGTGGGGTTTCCTTGGTGTCAGTAGGTTTTGTAGTATTTTCTTTTAGATCTCACTTGAGATCTTTTCTTTTGTTAGATTCCTCTTGGAATCTTTTTATTTACTGTTAGATCCTTCTTGGGATCTTTTCTTTTTGTTGTTAGATCCCCTTGGGATCTTTTTGCTTTATCTTGAGCCGACTCGGCTTTGAACTATGTAATGTTGTCCTTCTCTTGGACAACTTTTGATATTTATAAGAATGGTTTCCTTTTCTTTTAGATTATATTCTCCCATACAGAAGGAAAATATTGCTTCAAATACTTACCATTTATAGATCTATCATGCATAATCCCTTCAATCGATTCTAAATGATAAGCACCTGCTCGTAATATTTTAACAACACGGAAAGGACCTTCCCAATTTGGGG
The DNA here is from genome assembly GCA_018127125.1 of Rhododendron griersonianum. NCBI lineage: Eukaryota > Viridiplantae > Streptophyta > Magnoliopsida > Ericales > Ericaceae > Rhododendron > Rhododendron griersonianum. The sequence continues at coordinate 28,625,450 of CM030795.1, forward strand.
ACCATTTTCCATATCTTCCTTTCTTTTTCTTTGAATCGATTGGAAGAATCATTTTCCAGACTAAATCTCCAATTGCAAAAGATTTTTATTTAACCTTTTTATTGTAAGATCTTTCTAGTATTTTCTTTTGAGCTTGCATCTGATTCAGGGTATCTAGCCTCTTTTCTTCTAACCCGTCGATATCTAGATACATAGCCTCCTCATACTGTAAATTTGGATCGTAATGTCGTGCCACTCTCAGCGATTGTACATTTATTTCGACTGGCAAAACTGCTGCATGTCCATAAACTAACTCAAAAGGAGTTACCTTGGTACTGGTTCTTTGTGACGTTCTATATGCCCATAGCACCCTGGGCAAGAGATCGTGCCACTCTCTTGGATTATCATCGATTACTTTTGACAGAGTATTCTTAATGATTTTATTAGTCGATTCGACTTGCCCATTTGCTTGGGCATAATAGGGAGTTGAATTCAAAACCTGTATCCCATACTTTTGTGCGTACTGGATAACTTCCCTACCATTGAAAACAGAAGCCTGATCAACAGTAATAGTTTCAGGAATCCCAAATCTACATAGAATATATTCCTCAATAAAATCAATAACTTGCTTTTGTGAAACACCTTTTAAAGGTATTGCTTCTGTCCACTTAGTAAAGTAATTAGTTGCCACAATAACAAATTGATGTTGTAATGAAGAAGCTGGGTGAATTTCACCTATCATATCAATAGCCCAACCTCTAAATGGCCAAGGCTTTATAATCGATTGCAATTGATGAGCAGGAACCCTTTGAATTGGTCCATGCTTTTGGCATTGCTGACAACCTTTAGCATATTGAATGCAGTCAGCCCTAATAGTTGGCCAATAATACCCATGCCTTTTTATTAACCATCTCATTTTATCGCCCGCTTGATGAGCGCCACAGGTCCCTTCATGGACTTCTCCCATTATTTTCATCGACTGGGCCTTGTTAACACATAACAATAGTAGACCATCAGATATTTTTCTATATAAATCATCTCCCAAAAGGACATAATTTATTGATCTACACCTAACCGTTCTATCTGTTTTCACGTTAGGATTTGTCAAATAATTCTTTATTGGAATCATCCAATCTTCAAAAATATCAATAACCAATATATCCTTCTGAATTTCTTCCCTTTCTATTGAGAAAGGTAAAAATCTCTTCTGAATCCTGATCACTTTCTCATTAACACCTTCAGGAATTTTTACTCCCGAAGCTGTTTGAGCCATTTGATTGGCTTCGATATTCTGCAGTCTCATTATATGGTGAAAATGAATTTCATCAAATTCCTGAGCAAGATGTTTAACCTTACCCAGCTGTAAATTCAACAAGGGATGATAACACTTGTATTGTCCCGTAATTTGTCGAATAATCAACTGTGAGTCTCCAGAGACTTTCAAATGACGTATATTTAACTCTTTTGCTATTTCTAAGCCTATAATTAAGGCTTCATAGTCTGCTTGGTTATTTGTTAGTACTCTATTCTCATCCAATTGGAAAGAGAACTGAAACATTTCCCCTTTTGGTGATGTTAGAACTATGCCAGCTCCAACACCATTGTCTATCTTTGATCCATCAAAGGATAACTCCCATGGTTTGAGTTCGACTAAGTGTATCTCAAAAGTATCTTCTTCCAAGGATAAATTTGGATGCTCGGCTAGAAAGTCAGCCAAAGCCTGCCCTTTAACCGCCTTTTGAGGCACGTACTCGAAATCATATTCGACTAGGGCCAAAATCCATTTTCCCTGTCTTCCCCTTAAAATGGGCCTAGACAAGATATACTTTATTATATCTATTTGGGAAATTATATGTACCTTTGCTGGCAACAAATAATGTCTCAACTTAATCGCTGAAAAATATAATGCTAGACAAATCTTCTCAACAGATGAATATTTAGTTTCACAGTCATTTAACCTTCTACTCAGGTAATAAATTGACTGTTCTCGGCCCTGTTCATTGTCCTGAGCCAATAAATTTGCAATCGACTGGTGAGTTGCTGAAACATACAACTTCAATGGTTTCCCACCTACTGGAGGTACCAAAACCGGAGGTGTTGCCAACGATTGCTTTAATATCTCAAAGGCTTTTTGATGTTCTTGTTCCCATTTGAAATCTTTTTCTGACTTAAGTTTTAGTAATGGGGAGAAGGCCATTGTTTTCCCAGATAGATTGGAAATAAATCTACGGAGGAAATTAATTTTTCCCAAGAACTGTTGAAGTTCTTCTTTATTGGTTGGAGGTTGTGCTTTTAAGATAGCATCAGCCTTAGTTTTATCAATTTCAATTCCATTCTGATGTATTAAGAATCCCAAGAAATTTCCTAAGTCAACGAGTACTTAGGTTAGCTAACTAACTAGTTGGAAGCTAATTCTAGTTAGTCTAGTTGGATTTCTAGTCAAAAGTGAATAAAATTCTAATACTTAAATACAATATTATGGAACATATTGGCGTTTAATAAGCACGCTAGGTTTTAAAAGAATGACCGAGTCACTTGGTGACGGAAATCTATTTTATAAACGTCGAATCTAATTATGACGGATTATTCGGAGTTTAACAGGAAATCTAATAGGAATTTCAATAAAACAAATATTACAACGAGATTTTTATTTACTGAAAATCGGAGTTGTTACAATGACGAATCGACTACAAAAAATGTCGCATTCATTTTTCTTGTCCCAATTTGTAATTGCAGGGATATAACTCCTTTAGCAGGAGAACATCCTCCAGCAAAGTTACCAACGGTGACTTCTGTTGGGATTAAGTCATCATTAGTTTTGTTTAATAACTTCATCATTCGCGAAGGCAGAATATTCACTACTGCACCATTATCGACTAGCACTTTTGAGATAGGCTGGCCATTCATACGAAGTTTGATATATAATGGTTTCAAATGCCTTGTTGAGGCATCATCAGGGGACTTGAGGACCACAACTTTGTTCCCCTTTTTATCCGTTTCAATCTTAATTAACTGTGAATGAGAATGATCTTCCTCATCTGTTATTTTCACAGTCGACTGAGTGGTATTTTCTACATCACCTGCCAATTCCATAGGCTGGTTTGGCTTCGCCTTAAAATGTTTGGGCAAAACTAAAATCATGTTACATTGGAAATTAATAGGCACTGACCCGAATTGGATTGCGGCCAGACTTTCTCCAAATGTTGCAGATTTCTGTGGGGATGGAGTGGCATCCTTGATAAGATCTTCTTGTTCTGACCCTTCATCAAAGAGGTCATCATCATCTGCTTCCATAAGCTTCTGAAATTCCTCCATCTTCTTCTTCAAACTTTGCTTTAACTCTTTCTTCCCTTTCGGTAGGGTAGTCGACTTGGAGGAAGCCTCATTATTGCTATCTTACCCCCCATGCTTGGGGGTTGCTTGTTTCGGAGCACTGGTTTCCCCTTGCTCTCGAGTCCAAACCATATTTGAGACTTTGGAAGGTTCCACTATTTCCCTAGGTTCAAAAACATGATCCCATGGATCACCGTACGCTCTAGCTGCAAACTTCCTTTGAAGCCTTCTCTTTTGTGAAGTGGACACCTTAGTATACCAGCCTTCTGCAGGGAACTTGGGATGACTGAGCGTACTCCACTCTTCATGATTATGGTTAGGTGGCATCACCATTCTGGGCTGATGCCCCCCATATCCATAGGGACCTCCACCTCTAGGTCCCATACCTCTTCTAGGACCAACACCCCTGTGGTTAGGGTATCTCCATCGACTGGGAAATTGATATCCTGCTGCTTCCAGATCTTGACGAGAAGGTACTCCGGGCCTTGCAGGCACCACTGGATTTCCTCTGAACAAGAATGGTCCATCATCTGGCCCATAACAATGTTCTGACTCTATTCTATTGAAGAGTCCTGGATCTATTCCTTCATAAATCAGTTTTGCCCCAATGTATATCTGGAGGTCATTTCCACCCATGGTGTTAAACCTTATTCCAGACTTGGAGAAAGCACTCTTCTGTTCTTTTTCCACCATGATTGCTTCCCCATATTCGACTTCACGTCCACACCTAATACAGAGGTAATCATTCGGGAATCTTGAGAAATGGGACTTTGCTAATTCATCATCAGTCTCCATCTGATTTTCATCCTCTCATTTTTTCTTTTCGACTGTAGATCCCAACCTTTTAGACAGGCTGGCAGTTACCATTTTCACTTCAACTTTTGGAAAAGGGTTTGAATCAATACCCATCAGTTCTTTGTCACCTTTGGCGTACTGCAGCAGTCCCTTTTGAATCAAATCCTGCACACAATTTCGAAATGTAACACAATTGTTAGTATTATGTCGGAACGAATTATGCCATTTACAATATTTTTTTCCTTTCCTTTCTTTATCAAAGGGAAGAATATGTCCAGGACTTAAAGTGATAAATTTTTGTTTTAGTAGTTCATCAAAAATTTGATCTGCTTGTGCTAAATCAAAAGAATATTGCCTATAATTTGCTTGCCCCCCACGTCTATTGGGTTGAGATGAAGGCATATTCATTGGTTTTTTAGTCTTAATTAATGTGTCACAAACTATAGAATTCTTGCCAATAACTTGTGCTACATCAATTTCAATATCCCCTTCTACATCTTGGTAATATGTCCCTAAAGATGTGTTTTTCAACTGCTCCTCTTCTTGGAGGATTGCCTCAAACTGAGATGCTCTCATAGAGAGTTCAAATAGATCTTTGAAATTAGATCCATTAAACTGCTTTTTAAAATTGAACTCGAGCCCATCTTGGGCTATGCGAACTATTTCAGTTTCTGGCACATTGCAGTGACATTGATTCCTCAACCTCTTAAACCTGGTCAAGAATTGCTCTGCTGTTTCAGTTGGCTTTTGTTTTAATTTAGCCAATCAGCGATTGACACCTCTGGTTCATGCCTGAAATACTGGGCATGGAATTGTTCTTCCATATCTTTCCATGTATGAATAGAGTTAGCAGGTAAACTTATAAACCATGTGAAAGCTGTTTTCGTTAGGGAATGAGGAAACAGTTTCAATTTAATTACATCATCTGAACCAAGTTCACCTAATTGCAGACAAAACCTGCCTACATGCTCTATTGTTGACTGGTTCTCTGTGCCGCTAAAAAGTGACAACTCAGGGATTTTGTAATTCCTTGGTAGAGGAACACTATCAACCCATCGTGGGTAAGGCTTTCTAAATATTGGTTTTTCTACTCTATGTAGCCCTGGACCATACATGTCTTGAATAACCTCCATTATCTGTGCTCTGTTAATATTCATGGTATCCTGTGCCCTATTAACATTTATTTGATCTGGGCCTCTGAAAACGTTTGGACCAGTCTGTGCTACGTATGGTTGTGCAAAAGATACATTTTGTCCGTTTCCATTGCCAACATTTGGCATAGTTTGCACATATGAGCCATTATGGTTACCATTATTTGGCAACGTTTGTGTGGTATAATTTGCATAATTGCCATTATTTGGCACATTAGATGCTGTATTATATGCGTATGATCCACTGTTCATGGTATGACTCCATGTGAAAATATTTTGGGGACTTTGACCATAATTAAAATTTCTGTTTTGACCATTTCCTTGACTGTTATTCCCAACTTCGTAAGTAGACGGGATACTTTGATAGAAACTAGTTGGCCTCATTGTAAACCTTAAAGCAGTCGGTCCTACGAATGGTTGATTGTGCATATTCATATTTGATTCAAACGTAGGATTCGAATATACTTGTTGAGGGGCCTGTCTAGGCACATCATCGGGATTTACTTGCTCATTGTTTACACCATATTTCGATCTATATTGATCAACTAGCTCAAATGACGACACGTGTTGTCATAATTTAGAGAGACATGTGACGCATGACAGGGGATCAGATGGACTAATTGACGGTTGCAGGAATAATTAAATCACGTGTTTGGTGGCAAGCTACAAGCAGATCGTGAACGAAGCAGTTGACAAATGCAGTTAAGGAAAATGATCGTAATGGATCGTGCGTCCAAACTATGAAGAAACCGCCTGGTCAAGAACGTGGAGAAGAAAGAGAAGATAACCGCTTGATTCAAATCGTTGGAGGGAACTCTGTTAGATTTGAAATTCAAGTCGAAGTAAGGCCTCTAAATATAAGAAGAGAAGACAATTTCAACCCCCCACTCAATCGCACAAAGGCTTCTACTTTTTATCTGTACTTTACATTTCTCGCATTAGGAGTAGCTTGTAACTTAACCGTCTCCTCGACTGTGTTTTCATAGTCGAGTGACTTCTACTTTGAGGAGTAATAAAGTCTGAAATTCCTACGAGATACTCCAATCCGAAAATAACCACAAGTACGAAAAGAACACAATATGAGGGACACACAGATATACGTGGAAAACCCCAAAAAACGGGTAAAAACCACGGGAAGGAATCAAATACTATATTTAACTTGTGTGGTTACAATCGACCTTACTTCACAATTGAGACTCCTCACAATTGACCTAAGATGATTGCCGACTCCTCGTTCACCACACCCCGTATTTGATTGCCGCTGCCTTGACTCCTCAAGCCTTCCACAATACTTCGGAAATCCACCGAAGAAACGACTCTGTGTTTGTTGAAAGAAGTTCGAGAACAATTGGAGTTGACTGTACCGTCGGAATATGTGTGAGCACTCCAATCTCAAAAGGAAGAATCTCCTCTCATCTTCCTGGACCAAAGAAACCTTCGTTGCCTTTTTCTTCCGCTGCTGCGTGTCTTTGCTCAGAATGACTCCGTACCCTAGCTGAAAGAAAAACACCCCTTTTATAAAAATGGCCTTCCAATAATGCCCCTTTAATATTAATAGCCTTCCGATAATGCCCCTTTAATATTAATAGCCTTCCAATCGATCAGGGAATCGATCCGTCACTCCATCTGCTTTTATTTCATTTGGCTGCCACACTTGATTAGTTGGTCTCGATGGATGCGAGTTTGATAGCCCGAACAATCCGCCTAAAAAGAACACTCACACTCACTCTCAATTACAAATTATGATTCCTTCCACTCTAATCCTATATAGACTCACTACGCTTAGAAAATATTGAAAAAGCTACAACTCGATAAAGAAAGGAATACAATTGGAAATCCGTTTTGTCAATGGAATTGCAACCAAAAAATAGCATCGCTTGTGGGAGCTAACAATCTCCCCCTTTGGCACTTTCATGACAAAACCACAAAAATATAATATTGTATCTCTGAGTCGTTAATCCGCTGCAAACACAACTCAAACAAGTTCAAGGATTAGAGAAATATGCTTCTACTCCCCCTTTTTGTCTTGGAAGGACAAAGGATAAAAAAAACCTGCACATAATTAGTGAAGGCCAGTGGGACAAGTAGTGCCCAATAACAGGAAAAGTATGGTAGGAGGAGCAATAATAACAGCATAAATGATAACACAACGAAGATGCATAAACCAAAAACCATAAATCCATATCCAAAACCCATAAAAAGATCCAACACGACAAAAATAAAATATGTGGCCAGTAAGCCAACCTCAAGATAGGTAAGTCTCCAAAACAAAACAACCACGCAGGGCTAACCAACGGTTAAACAAAAGAAGAAACTAAGGTAGCATCGACTGAAGACAAAGCAATTAGTAACATAGAACCAGAGAGAACAAATTTGCAATTAACGCGGTGGTGGAGGGTGGAAATCTGGGTGCCTGTTAAAGAACAGACGGGTGTACCGGATGAACTCTCCGACCTCTCCTTCGTGCAATTGAGCAGCGGTGTGGCGAAGATTAGCAGCATGATAAAAGGCACGTTGTTCATCTTGCATGGCAATTTGACGAGTTTCCATGTGGGTCACAATCATCTCAAGGCGGCGACCAGTAGCCACAATTGCAGCCAATTGACCCTGAAGGTTAACAAAATTTGGATCAAGGGTGCGACCACAATGCGGCTCATCATCTGTATCCTCAGCAACCCCATCACCGTTGGCGGATGCATGAGCAGAACTTAAGGCAACAATGTGAGAATCAATGAAGGGAGAAACGGACAAGGAAGGGACACGGTCATCATCACCAACAAATTCGGGGACATGATTATTCAACAAGAGATGAGAGATAAGAATCCCAAACGGAAGCACGCTAGAGACATTCGTGTTACGATAGCCAAACTTGGCGATAGACATAAAAGCTACACGACACCAGTCAACCTTCTAATTTTTTGAAATAGCTTGAAGTGCGAAGCCGCGTGAAGGTGAGATTTCAGAAGAATGAGAATTTGGGTCAACATTATGACAGAAAAATAAGTTAAGACGGCGGAAATCACGAGTAAGTAGGCCTTGACACACTACACCATTTTCCCAATTTAGTGAACGTCCTGTGAGATCAACGGAAATATCTTGTTTGGTGGTCAAATTAAAACGCCAACAGACAATTTTGAAAGGATAAACATGCTCATCTAATGGAGCAAGACCAACAAGAGAGCCTAAAATAGACGGGCTGACCTCAATATCAAACGACTACCAATATGAACGTCTGTAAATCTTGAGCAACACACCTGCTCTTATCACGATCATTAACAACCATCAACACAGACATCAAAAGCAAAACATAAACAACCGATGAAATGCCTCATCATAGAGATATCGAGAGGACGAATGTATCACAAAAACATGGCCGAATGTCAAAGTGTGTGTGTATCACGGAAATCATATCAAGCTCAATTAAACATAGGGGTCGGTTCTCATGTACACGTGGAGTTTCAAGACGACTCCCCCTCAAGAAGTCAAACCAAGCTAGGTCTGCAATGTGGTTCAGCTAGACTAGAAAGCAATGCTCCCCCTCAAGAACAGATTCCCCCTCTTAATGTTTCTTTTGCCTTTTCTTCTTCCCTTTTTTTTTTTTTTAATAATCAAACAGAGGAATTCTTTCTTACCCCACTACCATTTGACGCAAACATTCAGAGAGAGAGAGTACCTCACCCTAATTGCCCGGTTACTAAGCAAGTGGTCCAACAAACACACCTTCACAAGGTCTATCCATCTTTTTACGCGAACGCTTTGAGGGAGACTACCTCACTCCAATTGCCCGGTTACTTAATGAACAATATCCGAAAGGAGTTTTTTTTTTTTTTTATAGGAGAGAAGAGCAAATACAACGATGATAGCACAGAGGGAATGATAGCCATAGGTCAATCTCAAAGAGGGATGAACACGAGAACATAGCCACGTACATGAGACTAACCGCATGTGAAAACGGGGCAATCTAGTATTTCCGTGAGATGGTGGAAAACACACGTCCATGTAGTATGCAACACTCACTATCTAAATGTGTCTAAGATATAGAAAATACATCGGATGCTCATGCCTTATCCTGAATGCCCATGCTCATGGAAAATTAATGAAAGCAATTTGATAGAAAATGCAGCCCAAAACACACTTTCTTTTTTTCTTTTTTTTTAAATGATAAAAGGAAAACTAACTATAGACAAACAAAAATTATGCCACAGAGAATTAAAACTGATGGAAAGAATTCAATCAATGCAACAGACCCCAACTGACTTGCGAAGATAGTCGAAGCGGAGATAATCAAGGGGTTTAGTGAAAAGGTCAGCCTTTTGATTAGTAGTGTCTAGGTACTCGAGAGAGACAATGCCCTCATCAACAAGATCACGAATAAAGTGGTGTCGGATATCAATGTGTTTCGTTCGCGAATGTTGAACTGGATTCTTAGAAATATTTATGGCACTCATATTGTCACAATAAAGGGTGAGGATACCTTGAGGTAAACCGTAATCTTCCAGCATTTGTTTCATCCAGAGTAATTGAGTACAAGCACTCCCTGCTGCGATATACTCGGCTTCAGCTGTAGATAAGGATATAGAGTTCTATTTTTTGCTTAGCCAAGCTACAAGATTGTTCCCAATATAGAAACACCCCCCAAAAGTACTCTTACAATCGTCTGCACCACAGCCCAGTCGGCATCGGAGTAACCCGCCAGATTGGCATTAGTATCTCTAGACAGCCAAACACCATACCCAACAGTACCTCTCACATACTTAATGACACGTTTGATAGCCGTAAGATGAGACTCTTTAGGATTAGCTTGATAATGTGCACACACTCCTACAGGCTATATCAGGGCGGCTAGCGGTTAAGTACAACAGGCTGCCTATCATACTACGGTATAGAGTTTGATCAACAGAGACACCATCAATATCTTTAGAAAGTTTCGTGGTAGTGCTCATGGGTGTGCGTGATTGTTTAGCAAACTCTAATCCAAATTTCTTGACAAGATCAAGAGCATATTTTGTTTGGGAGACAAAAATTCCATGATCAAGTTGTCGAACTTGTAAACCAAGAAAATATGTAAGTTCACCCATCATACTCATTTCAAATTCCTTTTGCATGAAATCTGAAAATTCGTTCACAAGGGAATGAGATGTAGAACCAAAAATAATGTCATCCACATAGATTTGAACCACTAACATATGTTTAACTCTACGCTGAACAAACAGAGTTTTATCTACACTCTCCCTAACGAAATCATTACCTAAGAGAAATGTAGTTAATCTATCATACCAAGCACGGGGAGCTTGTTTCAGCCCATATAATGCTTTATTTAAACGATACACATGTTCAGGCTTATGAGGGTCTTCAAACCCTTTAGGTTGAGCCACATACACTTCTTCTTTGATCACACCATTCAGAAAAGCACTCTTTACATCCATTTGGAATAATTTAAAATCTAGACAACATGCAACAGGAAGCATAATACGAATGGATTCTAACCTAGCTACAGGTGCAAACGTCTCGTCAAAGTCAATACCCTCAATTTGAGTGTAACCCTGTGTAACTAAGCGGGCCTTGTTACGGACAACTACACCTTGTTCATTAGACTTATTCTTAAAAATCCATTTCGTGCCAATAACATTCATGTGTGATGGTCGAGGGACTAATTCCCACACATTGTTTCGCTCAAACTGGTGCAACTCCTCATGCATTGCATTAATCCAACATTCATCCATTAAGGCTTCTTTCACATTTTTAGGTTCAACTAATGAGAGATAGCAAGTATATGATACCTCATCACGAGTTTGCCTCCGAGTTTTCATTGGGTCTGAGACTTTTCCAATGATTTGACTTGTTGGGTGATTAAGTTTTACTCGAGCTGAGGGTTCCAAGTTCTGCTCCTCGTCAGGTTGTTCACTATCATCCTCATCACCTTCTTGTTCCTCATCTTTTGGCTCTTCATTATCCTGTTCATTGTCATTAGAACTAGAGTCTGGCACATCATCCATTGCCTGTTCAAATAGAGGTTCATTCAAGTCATTAATACCATTATCAGTTTCAATAAGTGGGTTTTCATCCACCACGACATTTATAGATTCCATGACATTTTGAGTACGCTTATTATACACACGAAAAGCTCTACTATTTGTGGAATATCCCAAGAAGATACCTTCATCGCTACGAGAGTCAAATTTGTCACACCCTCGATTTTCAACATAATCAATAAGGATATTCATAAATAGACACCTCACAATATTCCAGATAATACCCCAAAAGAGTTTGACATTCCCATTTCACAATTACAATTCATCCACCAAGAGTTTCCCAAAAGATTACAATTTTCGGCATCGAGGCCCAAATTAACATAATCACCGAATGTCAAAAGAAAGTTTAGGAGTTACAATATTTCTTAATCAAATAATTGATATTAGAGTTACAAATACATCTTTCAAAAAAAAAAGATCACAAAGATGACTCGGTAACTCTACGATGTTAGCTTTCAAAATAATTCTCACATCCAAGCAATCCAAACATGTAGCTATTGTCCCAAGTTTGAACCTGAAAAGAAAGAAGGTCTGAGCTACACTAGCCCAGTAGAAAGTTCTAATCTAGCAATATATGCAAATGAAATGTAGGAAAGAAAATAAGATGATCAAAGGCAACAAGGTCAAACGGACGAACAACAATAGCGATTTCAACCCAACCCTTCATTTTCAAAACCAATCAAGTGTCTCAACGTGTAACTTTTGAAAACACCAAGTGTCGACATGTGTCTCGTACAAGTGTCATGAGCCGTAGCTCCTGCCGGGCCAGTTAAAGGACCCCGATGTCCTCTGCCAGGCACCATGCCCAAAGGGTGGTCCTGAAATATCCATTATGAGCTTATAGCTCCTGCCGGGCCAATTAAAGGACCCCGATGTCCTCTGCCAGGCACTCACCCGTCGATGAGTCCTGAGGTGTTCTCGTCGTATCCGGAAAGTATCAAAATTCATTTCACCGTTCGGACATGCCGTTCAAAATACAACTTTGATTCAATAAGAATTTTCGGGAAAATAATAATTAATGGAGCCTTTAAACCATGGGTATGTTTAATGAGGTAACATGGCAGGAGTAATCTAAATTAAGGTCATTAGGATGGTGATTAGGATTGGCCAATCATGTTAGAAACTCAAAGTTTTGGAATGGGAATCAAGGTAACCAAACTGTCCAAATTAACATGAAGGTATCGATACCTTCATGAATGGTATCGATAACATTGGGTTCATGATCAGTCCAGACGCAAGGGTAGCGATAACAAAGGCACAAGGTATCGATAACAATGGATATTCTGGGTTCGGGGACAAAATGTTATCGATAACAAAGGAAATGTTATCGATAACAAAGGGTTTCGAGCAGATTTTTGACAGATTGAGATGGGTTTTTCAGCAACAACAACAATGGCAACAACAACAACGATCCAAGGCACAAATCAAGCTTCAAGAAACACTTCATAAACATATATTGATAGTTAGAACCTCCTACCTCAAGATTCAAAACGAATTTGGGAAGAATTTTCAAGCCCTAGCTCCAATCTTCGAGTTCGAACGAAAAACGCCTCCACCGAGCTCAAACCGGAGTGATACGCGTTGCAATACGCAAAGGAGTGAAAGATTGATGGAGGTTTTGTGGAGGTTTGAGGTGAATTTGTGAGAGAGAGGTGAGGGAGAGTGAGAGCCGAGAGAGAGAGGAAGTCGGGTGAGAGAGGGAAGAACGGGGAGAGAGAGAGGAAAGGGGAAATTTATTCCCTACACTCTCACACACAACACATATATGCCAAACACATTTCATAAACTCACCCATAATTATTCCACCTTACACATTAACCCCAACTCTCCAATTTCAAAATCAATCTCATCCTTTTCATTTCTTTTAAAACCTTTAAATCAATTTCATGAAATTACGGGTCTTTACACTCTACCCTCCTTAGAAAAATTTCGTCCTCGAAATTCAAATAATCATGTTTAACTAAGATATGCTCCACACCAATATGCAACAAGCATAACCATCAATACTATGCAACAAGTCAAATAGCATGAAACTTTGAATTCAAATACTCACATCGATTCATTCCGGAAAAAGGTGCGGATATTTCGTTCTAACTTCATCCTCTCTTTCCCACGTGGATTCCTCGCTACCTTGATTACTCCATAAGACTCGGACCAACGGTATCGTCTTACCCCTCAACACTTGATCGCGCGAATCTAGGATACGTATCGGCTCTTCCCCGTAAGATGCATCGGCCTCTAACTCAAGTTCGGACCACTCTAATACATGCGATGGATCCGGTTCGTACTTCCTCAACATAGATACGTGAAACACATCGTGTACATTCGATAATCTCGGCGGCAAAGCCAAACGGTACGCAACCTCTCCGATTTTCTCAATAATGTCGAATGGACCGATATAACGCGGTGAAAGCTTTCCCTTCCTTCCAAAACGAGACAAGCCCCGACGTGGCGATACCTTAAGAAACACGTGATCTCCCAATTCGAACGATAATGGACGACGACGACGATCGGCATAGTTCTTTTGTCGACTTTGAGCGGTTAGCAACCTTCGGCGAATTGTCTTAACTTGTTCGGTTGTCCTTTCTTGAGCCTCTAAAAGTCGTTGACGAATCGATTTCATACTCTCGGTAGTTTCTCTAACCACATCCGGTCCCACTAACGTCGCCTCTCCCAATTCGGTCCAACACACGGGTGATCGACACGGTCTCCCATACAAGGCTTCATACGGCGCCATCTCGATACTCGATTGATAACTATTGTTGTACGCGAATTCTACCAACGGTAGGTGGTCTTCCCAATTACCTCGGAAATCCATAACGCAAGCCCGAAGCATATCCTCCAAAGTCTGAATCGTTCGCTCGGATTGACCATCGGTCTGTGGGTGATAAGCGGTACTAAACAAGAGATTCGTGCCCAAAGCGGCCTGCAAACTTTGCCAAAAACGTGCGGTGAACCTCGGATCTCGATCAGATACGATAGATACAGGAATCCCATGAAGTCGAACGATCTCCCGAATATACAAACGGCTAAGCGTCTCTATGGAATCGGTAACATGGATAGGTAGGAAGTGAGCGGTTTTGGTAAAACGGTCCACAATAACCCAAATAGCATCATGGCCCCTTGGCGATCTCGGCAAACCCGTCACAAGATCCATCGTCACATTCTCCCATTTCCACTCGGCTACCGGTAACGGTTGTAGTTCTCCCGCGGGTCGTTGATGTTCGGCCTTCACTTGTTGACACGTCAAACACTTGGACACAAAGATCACCACATCTCTCTTCATCCCCGGCCACCAAAATTGCCTACGCAAGTCATGATACATCTTCGTTCCTCCCGGATTAACGGCTAACGGTGAATGGTGAAACTCTCGTAGGATTTCTTCCCGACACGAAACGGGTACGAACAACTTTCCTTGATAACGTAAACTCCGGTCGGCGTGAATCATCCACCCTTCTCGAGCATTTCCGCTAAGGAATTTAGTACGGAGTTCTTCCGTTTCTTCGTCATTTTGTTGAGCTTCCACCACTTGTGCCGATAAGGTCGATTGTACGGTAAGATTGCACAACGTAACCCCTTCTTGAACTTCCTCGAAGTGCGAGGCATAGTGCCCCAAATCGCTCACCATCTTCCACTCACGTACGGCTAAGCTCGCTAAGTACTTCGGTTTTCTACTCAATGCGTCGGCAACAACGTTCGCTTTCCCCGGATGATAATGCAATTCAAAATCGTAATCTTCTAAGTGTTCCATCCAACGACGTTGACGTAGGTTAAGCTCCTTTTGAGAAAAGAGATACTTTAGGCTCTTATGATCGGAAAATACTTCAAATTTCTCACCGTAAAGGTAGTGTCGCCAACTCTTCAAAGCAAATACGACGGCCGCGAGTTCTAAGTCATGTGTAGGATAGTTTCGCTCGTGAATCTTTAATTGTCTCGATCCATACGATACTACTCGTCCCGCTTACATCAATACGCACCCTAACCCTTCCTTAGACGCATCACAATACACGGAGTAGCCAACTCCACGCTCGGGCACAATCAAGACCGGTGCGGTAGTCAATCGCCTCTTCAATTCCTCGAATGCTGTCTCACACGAGTCACTCCAAACAAAACGAGTCCCCTTACGAGTTAGTCTAGTCATCGGTGCCGCTAAACGAGAAAAGTCAAGAACGAAACGACGGTAGTAACCGGCCAACCCCAGAAAGCTCCGAATCTCAAACACGTTTTTCGGTCGCTGCCAGTCCAGAACGGATTCTATCTTCTCCGGATCAACGGACACACCTCCTTTCGAAACCACGTGGCCTAGGAATTTAACCTCGGGTAACCAAAACTCACACTTACTAAGTTTGGCGTACAAACGGTGTTCCCTCAGGAGTTCAAGAACAATGGCAAGATGAGTTTGGTGTTCCTCCTCCGTGGGTGAATAGATAAGAATGTCGTCGACAAAAACAACTACGAATTGATCGAGGTAAGCACGAAAGATACGGTTCATCAAATCCATGAAAGTAGCCGGAGCATTTGTTAAACCGAATGGCATCACGACGAATTCATAATGGCCATAGCGAGTACGGAAAGCGGTTTTAGGGATATCCTCTCTACGAACTCTCAATTGGTGATAACCGGATCTCAAATCGATTTTGGAAAAGCAAGTGGCACCTCGGAGTTGATCAAACAAGTCATCGATTCTAGGCATGGGATATTTATTCTTAATGGTCACACGGTTGAGCTTACGATAATCAATACATAATCGAAGCGAACCATCTTTCTTCTGAGCGAACAAAGCCGGTGCTCCCCACGGTGATGTGCTAGGACGAATGAACCCCAAATTCTCTAACTCTTGAAGCTGAACTTTCAACTCTCTAAGTTCGGCGGGTGCAAAACGATAAGGAGGAATCGATATAGGAGCGGTGCCTGGAAGTAAGTCTATCGTGAACTCAACTTCTCTCTCGGGAGGCAAACCCGGTAACTCTTCAGGAAATACATCAGGAAATTCGCGAGCCACCAAGGGCAACTCCCCACGTGTAGACAAATCCTCATCTAGCGTCAAACTCGCCAACATAGCATAAACCGACTCTCTATCCCGAGGCCCACACAGATACGGTGCTAACGGTTCTCGACGCTCCCCATGAAATTCAAAACAAACACCCCCAGGCGGGCATATGCGAACACGACGCTTGAAACAATCAATCGTTGCATGAACCGAAGATAACCAATCCATCCCAAGAATAAGGTCAAACCCCGACATGTCTAGCACGATGAAATCAAAGACAAAACGATGGTCGCAAATAACTAGTTCACAATCCTTACAGACACGACTCAACGATGACTTTCCTCCTAACGGTGTCTCGACAAACAACGGCGTATCAAGATTCTCGGTGTCCAACTCCAATGCACACACGAAAGATGCAGCAATAAAAGAATGCGATGCTCCAGAATCAAAGAGTACTCTAGCGAAGGAATTGAATAAAAGAAAGGTACCCCTTACAACCGATGCCTCTGGAGCCTGAGAACCCGAAGGTGAAGCATTGGTGTTGATGTTGAAAACACGACCCTGGGTACCCTGACCCTGCACAAAGCCTCCCCTCTGACCGGAACCTTGAGAAGGTGCGGACGAACTCGCTCCCCGGTCACCCCCGGAACTCTGAACTGACAATGTCTGGCGAAAATGAGGCTGCTGCTGCCTATGAGAACCCCTAAAAGACTGCTGACCAGAACCACGCCCTACCCCTGGCTGCTGCACCGAGCCCGACTCACTACGTGCTCCCGCCCCTTGAGGGCAACTCCAAGCGAGATGATCCGTCTTACCACAATTATAGCACGCTTTTAGAAGCTGTGGACACTGAGTGCGAATGTGCCCGGGTTGATTACACTTGTAGCATACGGTCGGAGGTCTCGACAAAGCACCCCGATTTCCCGAAGAAAAAGGCACCTTAAAGCCCGATTGGTTAGATGGTTGCTGAGATGGTTCCCTTTGCCTTTTCCGCCCCTGACTCCCGAAACTGCCTGAAGACGAACTAAAACTTCCCACCGGTGGTCTTGGCTCCCAAGCCTTCACATTCCTTTGAGCATCCTTCGGAACCTCAATGCTTCTTGCACACTCTACAACTTCAGAAAACTTAGTCCTACGTTGTACCATCACCAACCTCCTTACAGTGCTATGCAAACCCCTTTCAAACCGTCGACACCTCCTTTCCTCCGTCGACACCAACTCCGGAGCAAAACGAGACAAGGTTTGAAATTTCTGTACATACTCTGAGATGGTCATATTGCCCTGCTCCAATTTCTTAAATTGTTCCCTCAAGTTATCACGAGAAGTCTCCGGAATGTACTGCTCCTCAAAGAGCGCTTCAAACTCAGCCCATGTCAAATCCTCCACATCCGGTTCGTTCACTTGAGCTGCGGTCCTTGCCGCCCTCCTAGCATCCTTCCTAATCTCTAGGACCGATTCCCACCATTCGCCAGCCTCCCCAACTAGTTGAACGGCCACGATACCCACTCGAATATTGTCCTCGGTGATGTTTAGAGCTCGAAAAAGCTTGCGAATTTGAGTCAACCAATGGTCAGCTACCAAAGGGTCGGTACTAGTCCCATCGAACACCGGAGGGTTTCTACGGCTAAACTCCCTCATTGCCACCATGGCACGATCCTCAACGTTCTCCCTAGGAGCTTGGTTCAAAAGATTTGCAGCCACAAGTGCCGCAACGAGGTCTCTAGCGAATTGGGTTTGATTAGGAGGTACCCCTGCACCTCGACCGGCCCCAGCCCCCAGATTCCCACCAGGGTTCTCCCCGTGCTGACTAACCTCATCCTCTAGAGGCGCCCCACGGCCGCGACCACGGCCTCGACCACCCCGGTTCCCAACCCCACCTCGCCTAACACTCGTCCTCGGAGGCATCTGGCTACATAATATAAGAAAGGAAAGACTATTAACCACAATATCATAACTATAAGGTCCCAACACGGTTTAACGACTCCACACCACTCTACGATAATGAGAATGCAATGTCAAGTAGTCACATAAGTGTTAGTCACACAAGCATGCACAAATCATGTCAGAGGGCGCAACATTTTGAACCCATGAGACGAAACGTCTCCCCACGGTTTCTAGGTGTTCTAAACCTATAGCTCTGATACCAAGTTGTCACACCCTCGATTTTCAACATAATCAATAAGGATATTCATAAATAGACACCTCACAATATTCCAGATAATACCCCAAAAGAGTTTGACATTCCCATTTCACAATTACAATTCATCCACCAAGAGTTTCCCAAAAGATTACAATTTTCGGCATCGAGGCCCAAATTAACATAATCACCGAATGTCAAAAGAAAGTTTAGGAGTTACAATATTTCTTAATCAAATAATTGATATTAGAGTTACAAATACATCTTTCAAAAAAAAAAGATCACAAAGATGACTCGGTAACTCCACGATGTTAGCTTTCAAAATAATTCTCACATCCAAGCAATCCAAACATGCAGCTATTGTCCCAAGTTTGAACCTGAAAAGAAAGAAGGTCTGAGCTACACTAGCCCAGTAGAAAGTTCTAATCTAGCAATATATGCAAATGAAATGTAGGAAAGAAAATAAGATGATCAAAGGCAACAAGGTCAAACGGACGAACAACAATAGCGATTTCAACCCAACCCTTCATTTTCAAAACCAATCAAGTGTCTCAACGTGTAACTTTTGAAAACACCAAGTGTCGACATGTGTCTCGTACAAGTGTCATGAGCCGTAGCTCCTGCCGGGCCAGTTAAAGGACCCCGATGTCCTCTGCCAGGCACCATGCCCAAAGGGTGGTCCTGAAATATCCATTATGAGCTTATAGCTCCTGCCGGGCCAATTAAAGGACCCCGATGTCCTCTGCCAGGCACTCACCCGTCGATGAGTCCTGAGGTGTTCTCGTCGTATCTGGAAAGTATCAAAATTCATTTCACCGTTCGGACATGCCGTTCAAAATACAACTTTGATTCAATAAGAATTTTCGGGAAAATAATAATTAATGGAGCCTTTAAACCATGGGTATGTTTAATGAGGTAACATGGCAGGAGTAATCTAAATTAAGGTCATTAGGATGGTGATTAAGATTGGCCAATCATGTTAGAAACTCAAAGTTTTGGAATGGGAATCAAGGTAACCAAACTGTCCAAATTAACATGAAGGTATCGATACCTTCATGAATGGTATCGATAACATTGGGTTCATGATCAGTCCAGACGCAAGGGTAGCGATAACAAAGGCACAAGGTATCGATAACAATGGATATTCTGGGTTCGGGGACAAAATGTTATCGATAACAAAGGAAATGTTATCGATAACAAAGGGTTTCGAGCAGATTTTTGACAGATTGAGATGGGTTTTTCAGCAACAACAACAATGGCAACAACAACAACGATCCAAGGCACAAATCAAGCTTCAAGAAACACTTCATAAACATATATTGATAGTTAGAACCTCCTACCTCAAGATTCAAAACGAATTTGGGAAGAATTTTCAAGCCCTAGCTCCAATCTTCGAGTTCGAACGAAAAACGCCTCCACCGAGCTCAAACCGGAGTGATACGCGTTGCAATACGCAAAGGAGTGAAAGATTGATGGAGGTTTTGTGGAGGTTTGAGGTGAATTTGTGAGAGAGAGGTGAGGGAGAGTGAGAGCCGAGAGAGAGAGGAAGTCGGGTGAGAGAGGGAAGAACGGGGAGAGAGAGAGGAAAGGGGAAATTTATTCCCTACACTCTAACACACAACACATATATGCCAAACACATTTCATAAACTCACCCATAATTATTCCACCTTACACATTAACCCCAACTCTCCAATTTCAAAATCAATCTCATCCTTTTCATTTCTTTTAAAACCTTTAAATCAATTTCATGAAATTACGGGTCTTTACAAAATTTTCCAAGTTTCTCTCTGTCTCTCATAATATAGCACTTACTCCCAAAGGTTCTAAAATATTTAACATTTGGCCTCTTACCTTTCCAAAGCTCATAAGGAGTGTTTGAAGTACCTGGACGAAGGTAAACACGGTATAACGTAGCAAGCAGTATGAACTGCTTCGGCCCAAAATCTGCGAGCAATTTTTTTTGCATGAAGCATAACCCGCGCCATTTCTTGATTAACACGATTTTTCCTCTCAACGACACCGTTTTGCTGCGGAGTTTTAGGAGCTGAAAATTCATGTCTAATACCAAGTTCGTCACAAAAATTTGCATATTCAGAATTTTTGAATTCTTTCCCATGATCTGAACGAATACGAGTAATACAGTCAATTTTCATTTCCTTCTCATTTTGTACATGTTTGACCAGAACTTTAAAAATAGAGACAGTTTCAGATTTTTCGCGAAGAAACCTTACCCAAGTAAAGCGAGAAAAATCATCTACAATAACAAAAATATACTTTTTACCTGCAATGCTCTCCACTCTGGAAGGACCCATCAAATCCATGTGAAGAAGCTCGAGAGGTCTCTTAGTAGCTATCCCAGTGGTCTTTTTGTGAGCGGCCTTGATTTGCTTACCGAGTTGACAAGGACCACAAATATGATTTTTTGGCTTACTAAGCTTTGGCACACCTCTAATCAATTCACGTTTAGTCAATATAGATAAGTCTTTATAATTAATATGACCAAGACGTTGATGCCAAAGTTCAGTGTCACTTACTTGAGTAGAATTACAGGTTATCTCATTATTAGGTAATATGCCATAACAATTATCAGGAGTACGAGTACCATGCATGACACTATTTCCGTGCTCATCTACAATATAACAATCATTTTTGGAAAAACGAACTTCATGATGAGAATCACACATTTGGCTTATACTAATCAAGTTCGCTTTTAATCCGTCTACATATAAAACATTTTCAAGACGAGTTAGACCCGGAGCTTGTATGGTTCCTCTACCCACAACCTTTGAAGTGCTACCATCACCAAAAGTTACTATGCCACCGTTATATTTTTCAAGATTGACAAAAAATGATTTATCTCCAGACATATGACTCGAACAGCCGCTGTCAAGATACCACATGTGAGAGTCACGCCCATGGTCTCTGAATATCCCCTTGTTTGTTTATCCTTTTATTGTATACAATATTTTTATACTTAACCTTGTTATTAGAAGTAGAGGGATAACCATGCAATCTAAAGCAATTTGGTCTAATGTGACCCTTAACATTACAGAAGTGACATGTGGGAATGAACTTATGATTTTTAATAGGTTTAATGCTATGAACTTTCTTAGCATAGATTTGAGCGACAGGGGCACCATTAATTTTAGAAGTTACCTCCATGGGTTTCTTCTCATTTACATTCTTTCTCTGTTCGTGAGAAGATGGTGTTCCATAGAAACCAAGTTCGGGCTTGTCACTAGGTGATCTTTGACTATTCAGCATGTCATCCAAAGCCTTAGAACCTGCATTCAAACGCTCAAGTAAACAGTTAGCACTGGTTAACTCATTTTTCAATTTATTCATTTTGCCTTCATACACAGTGTTCAGTTCTCCCAAAACTCTATTTTTCTCCTTGAGGTCAACTGCTTCCTTTCTAAGCTTATCCCTTTCTTCCGTAACCGACAAAAGAAGTCCTTGTTGTTCACCCAATTGTTTTTCCATTTTCAACAGCTCCGCATTAATATCTTGACACTTTCCAGTAAGTTTGAGATTCACTTTGTTTATCCTAACACTTTCGCGATATAGCCTATCGTATGACTCTCTCAAGTCTATCGTATGACTCTCTCAAGTCATCTACACCTTCAAACTCACCGCCATCCTCATTGTCACTATCATCTGAAGACCCTTGTTCAAAGCTATTTATGAGTTTATCACTAGTCTGAGAGTGTAAGGATGCACCAAAGGCAATAAAATTTGTGTGTTCTTCTCCTCCTTCCTCTGATATTTCAGAATCACTATCGTCATCCCGTGTAATATTAGCCTTATAGTTTGTCTTCTTTTTCAACTTATTGATACATTCACGGGCCAAATGACCATACCCCTGACATTCAAAACACCTAGGACCAGGTGGCGGTCCCTTTATCCCCCTTTCCCTTTTTCACTAGAAGCTTCGCCTTTTCCTCTGTTATTCATTTGTTTATTTTTAAACTCATTTTCTGTAGGTTTCTTCTTGAAAAGTTTCTTAAACTGTTTGGTAAATAAGGCCATAGCTTCAAAGTCAAGATCACAGTCATTATCTGAATCATTATTATCTCTTTGAAAACTTGAAAAAGCAATCGGCTTAGCCGAAGGTTTCGTTTTAGTTTTACGAGATTCAGATTGTAACATGTCTGCCTCATAGGTTTGAAGGATCCCAACAACCTCTTCGACAGACTTGTCCTTAAGCTTCTGTTTACCTTGAAGCATAATGACTTTTGTGTTAAAACGGTCAGGCAAAGATCTTAAAATTTTCTTAATAACTCTAAAAGAAGGAATGGGCTCACCCAAGGTTTCACAACTGTTGACGATTGAAATCAGCTTGGAGTAAAACTGATTGAATGTTTCCTCCTCTTCCATTCTGATCATTTCAAACTCAGTTGCAAGCCTCTGCAGCTTTGATTGCTTGACAACGTAGGTTCCCTCATGGAACGTGCCTAGTATATCCCATGCTTCCTTCGCAAACTCGCAATTTGCGATTTTTCGATGCTCTGTCACATCCACAGCACTAAACAGTATGTCCAGAGCACGGTTATTAGCTTGCAGCACAGCCTTTTCTTTATCATTCAGTTCGGAGCTC
Organism: Rhododendron griersonianum; assembly: GCA_018127125.1. Lineage (NCBI taxonomy): Eukaryota > Viridiplantae > Streptophyta > Magnoliopsida > Ericales > Ericaceae > Rhododendron > Rhododendron griersonianum. The sequence goes on from CM030795.1 coordinate 28,648,466, forward strand.
AGTTTAGGAACAGTATTCCCATCCACAACCTTTGTGGGAGGTTTATACCCTATTACGCATGAGTTCCATATTTCCTCGTCTGCTGATCTCATTATTGCTTTGATTCGGGACTTCCAGTAGTCAAAGTTCTCACTGTCCAAAATTGGTGTGCGATTTGAGGGATGATGCATATTCAGATTGGTGTTCATCATAACTCAGGATCCACTCAGGAAAAAGACTTCCTACAAATTACGAGCGATCCGCTCTGATACCAAATGAAATTCCTACGAGATACTCCAATCCGAAAATAACCACAAGTACGAAAAGAACGCAATATGAGGGACACACAGATATACGTGGAAAACCCCAAAAATGGGTAAAAACCACGGGAAGGAATCAAATACTATATTTAACTTGTGTGGTTACAATCGACCTTACTTCACAATTGAGACTCCTCACAATTGACCTAAGATGATTGCCGACTCCTCGTTCACCACACCCCGTATTTGATTGCCCCTGCCTTGACTCCTCAAGCCTTTCACAATACTTCGGAAATCCACCGAAGAAACGACTCTGTGTTTGTTGAAAGAAGTTCGAGAACAATTGGAGTTGACTGTACCGTCGGAATATGTGTGAGCACTCCAATCTCAAAAGGAAGAATCTCCTCTCATCTTCCTGGACCAAAGAAACCTTCGTTGCCTTTTTCTTCCGCTGCTGCGTGTCTTTGCTCAGAATGACTCCGTACCCTAGCTGAAAGAAAAACACCCCTTTTATAAAAATGGCCTTCCAATAATGCCCCTTTAATATTAATAGCCTTCCGATAATGCCCCTTTAATATTAATAGCCTTCCAATCGATCGGGGAATCGATCCGTCACTCCATCTGCTTTTATTTCATTTGGCTGCCACACTTGATTAGTTGGTCTCGATGGATGCGAGTTTGATAGCCCGAACAATCCGCCTAAAAAGAACACTCACACTCACTCTCAATTACCAATTATGATTCCTTCCACTCTAATCCTATACAAACTCACTACGCTTAGAAAATATTGAAAAAGCTACAACTCGATAAAGAAAGGAATACAATTGGAAATCCGTTTTGTCAATGGAATTGCCAACCAAAAAATAGCATCGCTTGTGGGAGCTAACAAAGTCCATTTTGTTATTCTTCTTCCATTTCTATTCACTTCGTTTAGTTTGCTTCCAGAGAAGTCCTGAAATACGGCAAGGAACCAAACTTCGCCACCACAAACATCCACATTCCAGCACTTACACAATTCCCAGTCGATCATCGACTACGAGTGAAAAATAGACAAACAATTTTGGCGCTAGAGGAAGGGCTACTTACTAATTTGGAAGTAATGGCTCCAACTACAAGAAAGCAAGGTGACCGACCGACGGAGTCTCAGAACGAGGGTTTGGAAGTTCTGAATGATTCGGGGCATCCTGAACAAAGGATACTAGAAAATAGCCAAGGAAATGGCTCAAATCCACAAGTCAATGGGCAAAGCCTTTCTAGGCAGTTAGCACAAGTTTTGTCTAATCCAGAAGATGAAGCAGCGCAAGAGTTGATTACTCTATTGCGAAGAGTAGTTGCGCCTCCATCCGTCATAGGCGTTGATGCCAACGGAGTAGTTCATGAGCAAGTAAATCCCGATGATGTGCCTAGACAGGCCCCTCTACAGGTATATTCGAATCCTACGTTTGAATCAAATATGAATATGCACAATCAACCATTCGTAGGACCGACTGCTTTAAGGTCTACAATGAGGCCAATTAGTTTCTATCAAAGCATCACGTCTACTTACGAAGTTGGGAATAACAGTCAAGGAAATGGTCAAAATAGCAATTTTAATTATGGTCAAAGTCCCCAAAATATTTTCACAGGGAGTCATACCATGAACAGTGGATCATACGCATATAATACAGCATCAAATGTGCCAAATAATGGCAATTATGCAAATTATACCACACAAACGTTGCCAAATAATGGTAACCATAATGGCTCATATGTGCAAACTATGCCAAATGTTGGCAATGGAAACAGACAAAATGTATCTTTTGCACAACCATACGTAGCACAGACTGGTCCAAACGTTTTCAGAGGCCCAGGTCAAATAAATGTTAATAGGGCACAGGATACCATGAATATTAACAGAGCACAGATAATGGAGGTTATTCAAGACATGTATGGTCCAGGGCTACGTAGAGTAGAAAAACCAATGTTTAGAAAGCCTTACCCACGATGGGTTGATAGTGTTCCTCTGCCAAGGAATTACAAAATCCCTGAGTTGTCACTTTTTAGCGGCACAGAGAACCAGTCAACAATAGAGCATGTAGGCAGGTTTTGTCTGCAATTAGGTGAACTTGGTTCAGATGATGTAATTAAATTGAAACTGTTTCCTCATTCCCTAACGAAAACAGCTTTCACATGGTTTATAAGTTTACCTGCTAACTCTATTCATACATGGCAAGATATGGAAGAACAATTCCATGCCCAGTATTTCAGGCATGAACCAGAGGTGTCAATCGCTGATTTGGCTAAATTAAAACAAAAGCCAACTGAAACAGCAGAGCAATTCTTGACTAGGTTTAAGAGGTTGAGGAATCAATGTCACTGCAATGTGCCAGAAACTGAAATAGTTCGCATAGCCCAAGATGGGCTCGAGTTCAATTTTAAAAAGCAGTTTAATGGATCTAATTTCAAAGATCTATTTGAACTCTCTATGAGAGCATCTCAGTTTGAGGCAATCCTCCAAGAAGAGGAGCAGTTGAAAAACACATCTTTAGGGACATATTACCAAGATGTAGAAGGGATATTGAAATTGATGTAGCACAAGTTATTGGCAAGAATCCTATAGTTTGTGACACATTAATTAATACTAAAAAACCAATGAATATGCCTTCATCTCAACCCAATAGACGTGGGGGGCAAGCAAATTATAGGCAATATTCTTTTGATTTAGCACAAGCAGATCAAATTTTTGATGAACTACTAAAATAAAAATTTATCACTTTAAGTCCTGGACATATTCTTCCCTCTGATAAAGAAAGGAAAGGAAAAAAATATTGTAAATGGCATAATTCGTTCCGACATAATACTAACAATTGTGTTACATTTCGAAATTGTGTGCAGGATTTGATTCAAAAGGGACTGCTGCAGTACGCCAAAGGTGACAAAGAACTGATGGGTATTGATTCAAACCCTTTTCCAAAAGTTGAAGTGAACATGGTAACTGCCAGCCTGTCTAAAAGGTTGGGATCTACAGTCGAAAAGAAAAAACGAGAGGATGAAAATTAGATGGAGACTGATGATGAATTAGCAAAGTCCCATTTCTCAAGATTCCCGAATGATTACCTCTGTATTAGGTGTGGACGTGAAGTCGAATATGGGGAAGCAATCATGGTGGAAAAAGAACAGAAGAGTGCTTTCTCCAAGTCTGGAATAAGGTTTAACACCATGGGTGGAAATGACCTCCAGATATACATTGGAGCAAAACTGATTTATGAAGGAATAGATCCAGGACTCTTCAATAGAATAGAGTCAGAACATTGTTATGGGCCAGATGATGGACCATTCTTGTTCAGAGGAAATCCAGTGGTGCCTGCAAGGCCCGGAGTACCTTCTCGTCAAGATCTGGAAGCAGCAGGATATCAATTTCCCAGTCGATGGAGATACCCTAACCACAGGGGTGTTGGTCCTAGAAGAGGTATGGGACCTAGAGGTGGAGGTCCTTATGGATATGGGGGGCATCAGCCCAGAATGGTGATGCCACCTAACCATAATCATGAAGAGTGGAGTACGCTCAGTCATCCCAAGACTGGTATACTAAGGTGTCCACTTCACAAAAGAGAAGGCTTCAAAGGAAGTTTGCAGCTAGAGCGTACGGTGATCCATGGGATCATGTTTTTGAACCTAGGGAAATAGTGGAACCTTCCAAAGTCTCAAATATGGTTTGGACTCGAGAGCAAGGGGAAACCAGTGCTCCGAAACAAGCAACCCCCAAGCATGGGGGGTAAGATAGCAATAATGAGGCTTCCTCCAAGTCGACTACCCTACCGAAAGGGAAGAAAGAGTTAAAGCAAAGTTTGAAGAAGAAGATGGAGGAATTTCAGAAGCTTATGGAAGCAGATGATGATGACCTCCTTGATGAAGGGTCAGAACAAGAAGATCTTATCAAGGATGCCACTCCATCCCCACAGAAATCTGCAACATTTGGAGAAAGTCTGGCCGCAATCCAATTCGGGTCAGTGCCTATTAATTTCCAATGTAACATGATTTTAGTTTTGCCCAAACATTTTAAGGCGAAGCCAAACCAGCCTATGGAATTGGCAGGTGATGTAGAAAATACCACTCAGTCGACTGTGAAAATAACAGATGAGGAAGATCATTCTCATTCACAGTTAATTAAGATTGAAACGGATAAAAAGGGGAACAAAGTTGTGGTCCTCAAGTCCCCTGATGATGCCTCAACAAGGCATTTGAAACCATTATATATCAAACTTCGTATGAATGGCCAGCCTATCTCAAAAGTGCTAGTCGATAATGGTGCAGTAGTGAATATTCTGCCTTCGCGAATGATGAAGTTATTAAACAAAACTAATGATGACTTAATCCCAACAGAAGTCACCGTTGGTAACTTTGCTAGAGGATGTTCTCCTGCTAAAGGAGTTATATCCCTGCAATTACAAATTGGGACAAGAAAAATGAATGCGACATTTTTTGTAGTCGATTCGTCATTGTAACAACTCCGATTTTAAGTAAATAAAAATCTCGTTGTAATATTTGTTTTATTGAAATTCCTATTAGATTTCCTGTTAAACTCCGAATAATCCGTCATAATTAGATTCGACGTTTATAAAATAGATTTCCGTCACCAAGTGACTCAATCATTCTTTTAAAACCTAGCGTGCTTATTAAACGCCAATATGTTCCATAATATTGTATTTAAGTATTAGAATTTTATTCACTTTTGACTAGAAATCCAACTAGACTAACTAGAATTAGCTTCCAACTAGTTAGTTAGCTAACCTAAGTACTCGTTGACTTAGTTACCTTTTCCTAGCAATTTGGAACCATTGGTCAATAGAAACAATCATGACATGCTAAAAGTAGAACTCATGGCCTAAGGTAATCATTACTTTTATGGCAAGTTACTTTCTAGGAAAGTTACTTTTCACCTTTAATCATTTCACCCTTTTAGCCTTTCCTTGTTCTTTCTATATATAGACCTATATATATATGTACTTAACCAAGTAGGAAAGAGAGAGAGAGAGAGAGAGAGAGGGAGAGAGAAAGCCATGAGGGAGAGAGAGAGAGAGAGAGAGAGAGAGAGAGAGAGAGAGATGGGAGAGAGAGTGAGTGTGTGCTTGTGTCTTGGCCACTCATGCAAGCAAGATCTCACTTTAGCCAACCAAAGTACAACCCTTTTATGACTTCTTTTGTTCTTTTTGAAAGACAACCAAATCTAGCCTACCAAAGTACAAACTAGCCTTGCCACTTGTCCCTCCTTTTATGACTAACCCCTCATGATAACCTAGGACCTAACCTAAAATTGGAAGCCATGCTTGGCATGCTTTAAGCATGATTTGACAAGGCAATGGGAGAGAGAGGGAGAGGGGGATTCGGCCAAGGAGGGGGGGGAGAGAGAGAGTGAGCCGAGAGGGAGAGAGAGAGTGTGAGGTGTGTGCTTGTGTGTTGAACACCTCACCAAGCTACAAGCTTAGCTTTAAGCCTAAAAGCCATGTGTCAACCATTTCTAGTCTTTCCAAAGCCAATGATGAGATCTCTTCTTACAAGCCAACCATTTTTGACAAGACAAGACCATGAACCTTCCATAATAACCTAGGATTCTAGCCTTAAGCCTAAAAAGTTGGAGATGACAAGCCTTGACATGCTTGCATGCTTGAAATGACAAGCCATGGAGCAAAATCCAAAGGACAAGAGAGAGAGAGAGGGCCGGCCAAAAGGGAGGAGAGAGAGCCAAGGCTTTGCCTATAAATAGCACCCCATTCTAACCATTCAACTCACACCTTTCATTCTATAACTTCTCTCTCTAGAAAGATCAATGTTCTTGCTTGTTCTTTGTTGTTCTTGAATGTTCTTCCTTGTTCTTGAAGAGCAACCACCAAACCACCTCCAAAACCACCCTTAGATCTTTAAAGTAGTCTAGACTAGTTCGCAAAGTTGTTTCTAGGAAGAGAACATCCATCTCTCTTCCTTTCGAAGCAATCCGGAGCCGTTACGCCGCCGATCCACCAAAACCGACGATCAATCCCTTAGATCGACCTACCGCCAAGAAGAACGGTAGATTATCCTTACCTACTCCCTAAGTATAGTAGATTTCCATATCTACCTTCCTTAGATATAATTAGAAATACGTATACTTTTGAAAATGTAGAATCATCTTTATACGCTTGATGAAAAACGATATCTTACTTATTGTCCAAATGCATGTTGATTAACAAACTTTATCCTCAATAAACATATGCTGTTTTGAACTTCCTTAAAAGAAAGAAAGAATGACCTTTTAAAAGACAGGAATTTATCACTTAGTTTCAATCATAAGGATGGTGATGAGCTTGTTGTATGATTGCTTGACTACTTGTTGTTGATAAAGTATAAGTGGTTTACCACTCCAAAGGTGTTCGTCCATGTGGCACTATGCTTTAGTTTGTGTGTTAAATGTTCGAGTATGATTAGAATGAGCATGCTAATTAATATAGAGTTGAATGATCTTGTTATAAGTCAATACGTCCTGCCGCGGAGTCTATGCATGAATACGAGACACGAAAACGAGAAAATAGAAACATGACACCTAGGGTGTGTTAAACAAGGTGTGTTTTGAAACCGCAATGTGGCCGGACTTGCCCATTGTGTGGTGTGTGATTTTGGAAACCACAACGTGGCCGGACTTGCCCGTTGGGTGGTGTGTGTGTGTGTGTGCGTGCGTGCCAATGGGAACCCGGTGCGGCGGAACCATTGTAAGGATACTCGGAAACCCAGAACGGCGGAACCGAGGTTGGGTGTGTGGCTTGGTTATCCGCGGAGAGGAGCCAATGCAAAGTTTTGTGTGCCAATGGGAACCCGGTGCGGCGGAACCAGTGTAAGGATACTCGGGAACCCGGAACGGTGGAACCGAGGTTGGGTGTGTTAAAATGATTTTCGAAATGTTAATTGGGTAAAAGAGAAGTGAAATTGGTGACACGGTCTACGAAACGCTGCGTAGGAGAAACTCTGATAACACGGACACTTACGATAACTAGGAATATGGATATGTTATTGTTAAGTACGTATGACTTGTACTGTATTGATATCATTATTTGTATGACTGCTTTGTATGTTGTAGACACCCCAATTTGACCTAACGATTATTTCAAGTCCTACCTTGGGGACCATCCCAATGATAAAATGGATACAGTGATTGCTGATTGCCTTCTCAAGAACCTTAGGACTTTCGGTAAGAACTTTGAGCCACTTAGAGGACCCAATCAGAGCCATACAGCCTTTCAGACAGAAAATACAGAAGCCTAGGAGAATCCATCTGTCGGCCGTAACATCGATCTCACGACCTTAACATCATTTCCTCACCCGAGCAACCTGTTGCTAGAAAATCTCCCTGAGAGATAAATCCCTCGGCCGCAAGATCCATCCTTCGGCCGCAACATCCATTCCTCGGCCGTGTGATCCATTACTCGGCCGCCAGATCGTCCTTTTTCCAGACTCTGGAACGTTCTGTCGATTGTTTGATCCAACTACACTACCTCTCCGATGCGTTCGGGCAACGTTCAGAGATTGCAACAAAGAGTTCGAATTGCATTGCAATTGCAATCGTGCCATTTGATTGGCCGGAGTGAATCATCCCTATGCCTATATAAAGGAGCCTTTGGGCTCCGAAATTAACAAGTGAAATTACTCACCCAAGCTCCGATACTCTGTCAAATTACTCTCTCAAACCCACTCTTCAAAAGCCCTAACCTCCCGAAGGCCGCCATCAATCCGACGATCAAACCCCGAAGTTCAAACCCTAACCCTAGGGTTTTTCACAGAGGCAATCAGTCAATCACACCCAATCCGAAGCAATCAAGCAACTGAGGGATCAAGGTGGTGAGGCCTAACGGCCTTTGGTTTGTCTTATTTACCATATTTGTGCTTAATCGTAGCGTTTTGATTACTCATTAACTTTTCTGTCTGGTGTGAGGAAGAACATCGACCGGGGCTTCGATCCCTCGGCCGATACATCAAACCAGGAGGATCCCTCGGCCGTGACATCCATTCACTGGCCGCGGGATCCATTGCCCTGGGACATCTTTGTTTGTTTTGCTTTCTGATGCATGCTTTACTTATCGCATTGGCTCACCTTATTTACTGTTTAAAGGCTTAAATAAACAGGTTATGTGTTGGAATTAAACAAAACATCTATATGTCCTATGTTGAACGATTATGGGCCAGTCTCACGACTGGGCAAAGAGGGGTGCCTAACTCCTTCCCCTTATTGTACTTTTGGCTCCCGTGTCCAGAATCTCTGTCTATTTTCCTAGTTTTAATAAACTGGGTGGCGACTCTGTTTTGATGATAACCGCTATCGTGTGGCGATGTTCCTAGCCATGGGAATGTCCACGATCTTGGTTTACGAAGCAAGCAACCAATCAAGCAACAAACGTGATCAATCTGTATGGCGATGCCCCGGTTGGGAGGTGTCTACAGTATTTGGCGACTCTGTTGGGGACTTGAGAGCCGTAACCAAAAAGTTCAACATAAGACTAATACATGCCTTGTTTAATTCATCTATCATATGCATCGAGCGGGCAACCCGTTGAGTTCGCCTGATATCCCGGCATGACACGGGCTATGTTGGGTGTTCCAGCAAACTCCACCGTCACTCGTACCTAGTGGTATATCAAAAAGGGAATCACCCAATCACCGCCTATGATGGGCTGGTGAGAGGATTGGTGCCCTTTGACAACGGAGCACCCTGAGACTACCAAAACCTTGCATGTATTAGAAAGCTATAGAACTTATCAAACTAAGACAGGAACCTACAAGCTAGGAACCTATTTACATTTTACTTGCAAGAGTTCTTCCTCACACATTGTATCATTTGTTGTTGTAAATAACTCTTTCTGTGCAGAAGGGTTGGGATTTTCAACCAAAATCCCAACTCTACACAGGCCGAATACTGACTTCCAGGTACTCTACTTTTCAAGCAGGCACAATAGGTAAATCAAAGAAGCAACCACAGCCAACTTTATACTCTTATAACACCCGAAGCTACGCCAAACAGAGGTCTCAACAACCATCCCGTCTGTCATCCTCATCTGCTAAAACACCCTCACCACAACGATCCTAATCGCTCCCGGAAACTTCCCGGTCATCCCCGTCATTTACTAAATCCCAAGCTTTGTCAAGCAAACCTTCCACCTTCATGGCAGACAACGACGCCACTATCGCCGACCTCCAAGCTCAAATCATTGCTCTGCTAGCAGAAAAGGCAGCTAGGGATGCTGAGGATGAGGAAAGATCGGTGGAGGACGAGAATCCCCATAAAGTGATATTGGCAGAAAGTCCCGAATTGACCAAGCAAGTCAAGAAAATCAAACAAGCCTTGGCTTGATCACAAGGGGACCAAATTCTGGATTTTGAAGGACTTTGCCTCTTCCCAGAATCCAAGCTGCCTGAGAATTTCAAAATGCCAAACATCGAGAAGTTCAATGGAACTGGCAATCCTACCAGTCATGTTCGCCACGTTATCAACACCCTGAAGCCGATGGGCTTGAATGATGAGCTCATCGCTCAATTGTTCCAAAGGACTCTCACCGGAAGCGCTCTCGATTGGTTCCTTACTTTGGAATTCGTGCATTATCAGACTTGGCCAGAAATTGCCAACGCTTTTGTCAAACAATATGCATATAATGTCCAAATCGAATTGACAACTTGAGACTTGGAAATGACTAAACAAAAAATCAATGAAGACTTTGCTACCTTTGTGGCAAGATGGAGGGAAAAGGCTGCCAAAATGAAGAACCGTCCCTCCGAGGAAGATCAAGTGAGGATAGTTGTCAAGAACTTACAGTCCAAATACCTCAGGCATATCTATACTCAGGCCATCACCGATTTCAAACGTCTGCATGCCACTGGGTTGCAAATCGAAGATGGAATCAAGCTAGGGCTCATTGGGAAAGAAGAGACTCCCCATCCACCAAAGAAAACCTTTTCCAACCGTACATGTCACGCCTCCATATACCCTCGGCACATCCCTGCCTCAGGATCCTTTCCAAGCTAGCCCATCCCAAAATTCAAATCGACCCCGCCGCAATTTTGATCCTCTCTACATGACATTATCCCAAGCCTTGACCATTCTCAGCCACCAGGGGCATCTCAAACCCTTAAACAAACCACTTCCTCAGCCACCTTACGGCCCAAATCATGATCCTAACAAACAATGCGCCTACCACCAACACCCTGGGCATGAAACAGACAACTGCATACGTCTCCACCATGACATTCAAGACCTTATTGATAGCCGAACTATAAAACCTCCGAAACCTGATGGGCAAGCCAACCCACTCCCTACTCATAATGCTGAACCACCACCTCGAAATATCAATCTCATAAGTCTATCCTACAACCCCGCATACAATCCTAGCCAATACATTGTCCAAGACAACCAAACCAAACCAACCTTAACCTTCCCCGAGGAGGATGAATGTCTTATGATGGAAGAGGAGGAAAATAATGAATCCGATCAATCAGAGGTGATCGATCCCGACATGTCTGACATAAGTAGCAAAGATCAAGCAGAGGAAGAAAAGCTAAGGAAATGGAAAGAACATTCCTGGGCAAAACACAATTTGGAAGATCTAGACATTCCATTTGTAGAAGATGACGGATGGCTTCGTATCTGGTTTAAGAATAGGAAGAAGGAAAAAGAAAGGGTCATCATGATGAGAAGACACGCTCGCTTCGAGCCTGCTCAAAAAGTGATACGCATCAACCGTCCCAAAATTCCAACACCGCCCATTATTTGGGAGACAATCAATCTCATAGAGAAAGTAGAGGAGTTTCAAATGCAGCCGTGGGTCAATCCATACGACGAGTGCGACTATAGTCAATGGATAGAAGAAAGAGAAGATCTAGATCTCATATACGCAGAGCCATACAAGACAGGGGAAAGCGACTTTGATGAAATAGAAGGGTAATGTCATGATCCACTCGATGAAATCTCCTTAGAATCACTATTCAACCAAATGGAAATAGCTGACAACTACACAATCAATGAGGAGAAAGAAATGGTGATAAAAACCCAGGCCGACACTTCCATTTGGGGATTGCTCATGTCTCAAGGAGGTAGCCACCATGCAAGCTTCAAGGGCAGACCCAGTTCAAAGGCTCTGTTTGGCAAGAAAGAGGGTGGAAAAGAGTATAAAGTTGCAAAAGACAAAGGGAAAGAAGACAACCCCAAAATGCTACAGTAGCTGAGAAGTCACAACATGGCAAAGAACATCAAACATTGCTTTTATTTTCTAAATCAAACTAGAATGAGTTTTGGGCCCCTGTTTGGACATTTTATTTCCGCTAAGAGGATTTCTTTTACATCTTCCAGATTATGCTTGTTTTAAATCTAAATTCTTAAATTGCAATTGCCATGCACTATACTCTCATTGCCAAAACAAAGGAAAATTGAAAAGGGATCAAGTCTTTTGTGTCTCTGACCAAAAGGAAAGGAAAGGATGAACCTTAGTTGCTTAAGAAACCAGGTTTTTGTCAAAACTTAGAAAGAAGACACTATCTCCGTGAGAACACTTAGGGTTAACTTACCCGTTGTGAAGGTACAAATGCAATAGGAGATTCATAAGAACATCTCCCTCGAAATTCTCTCCAAAACACCGAAGCCCTCTTGAAGAGAAAAATGCTCGTTGGGTAACCCAAACTAAGTACCCAAGCAAAAGTAAGAGCAAAGCCTGCTAGGACAAGAAAATGCAAAAAACGCAGCCTAGGCAAAAGACAAGGCATTCAAAAAGCTTGCTAGGGACTCAACCTCTATCAGGTAACCTAGGCAAAACTTAGAGCATGTGAGAAGAAAAACCAAGAGTGGAAACCCAACCCCCAAAGGTGGTGATCTTGGAACTACGTAAAAGGCCTGATTCCCAGATTGGGATACCTAGGCAATCTCACATCGAGATGCGGCCCAAACATTGGGAGGAAAAAAAGTAAACAAACAACAACATCAGCAAATTTGTACTCAGCGATAGGTATAGCTAACCCTGCGTATTGAGCTCGCAAAAGATGAGTATGCTTTTCTCAAGGAATTGACAACAGCCATAGACACAAGAATTATAGTTCATCCCTTTTAACCTAAAGGTCATTGACACAATAAACAGGATACCTCGAAAGCTCTCGAATTTGGCAATCAGACTATGGAATATGGCAAAAGCAAAAGGTAAAAATCAAAACCAAGCATAAGAAGGAAGAGAAAAGGGGATGCCACTTGGCCAAAGCAAAATTTACCTTTGGAAAATCAAAGTAACAACCGAAGAATTGATACATCGGCCACAATATCGAACAATCAATTCTTCGGCCAGTACTCCATTTCGCACAGATTACTGTCTATCAGTAAACGTTTATTCAAAAAAGCCTTGTTCTGACTTTCACATCTTAAAGCATTTAGGGGTACGAAAAGCTCTTTTCATTCCATAAACAAAAGTTGGTTACAAAACTCTTTCGCTGTGGTTGCTTTCACTATACAATTTCTGTTTGCCTCTTCTACTAACTATGGACAGGAAAAAAAGAAAATCCTAAAAGCTAGTCATGATGGCGTTTCTGAGACGGTCTCTGAGATGGTGACTGCTCGTTCGTTCCCACATCCTCCCCACCAGTAGCCGACGCTCCTTCAGCCTCAAGTTGCAACCAAAGAAGATACAAACATTCAGATTCAAGGGATGATATCAAGCAGATGAAATTCATGAAAGAGAGTCGTACCTCGAGGATCCTACGGTGCTGTCTCCTAACCAAAGCCTCTGCACTCTGATAGGCATGAAGCCATCCCTGCACTATCTCAGCAGGCACCTACAAAAACAGACCAAGCATCTCAAATACAGGAATGACAGATACATTGATAAAGCAAGGAAAGTAAAGCTCAGAAATAGGGTAATACCTGGAAAACCCCGACTGGCAGCATATAAAGCTGGCTCTCGCAAGGAGTAAGGGCCATGCGCTCCTCCTCCCCATCGTCAGAATGGAAGGAAACAAAAGAAAGGGCTCGCGGCCAAACAGGAGCAACAGGGGGAGCTACAACTACTGGAGCTAGGTGAAGACGGTAGTACTCCATGTAGTCTCCTGCCCGAAGAAGCAAACCTGCCCAATCTCTGATCCGAGCATTCTTCAAGTCTTCCTTAGACATCAAAGAAGTAGACCTCATCGATGTCGGAGGAAGAGGAGGAACAAACTGAAGCGCCTCAGCACGTGGGCGCCATTGACTAGCCACCCAATCGCCTAGGTACCAGGCTCGGCAAAATGGACCCTCAAGCAAGCTACGAGTCCGGTCTAGGACTCTGGAACGCGTAAGAGGGGTATCCTCAGGAATACCCTCCCAAGGATCAAACCGCACCTACAAACAAAGATGAATTAGCTACGGCATAGAGATATGGAAATCTGAGGACGAGAAATGCAAAAGGGGTACCTGATCGACCGTCAAACAGTCCAAGACTCGCCGCCACTCAGGAAGACTCAGAACAGGCGACCGTGGCTTCCGATTCCCCGTCAGCCATCGCTCATAGCGAGGAATACAGTTCACATTCCCATGCCTAGTACTTATGGGGAACTAAAGAAGATGCTCGAAAGCCCAGAGCTGAAATATGGATTAGCAAAACGAGTTCAGAACCAGCAAAAGCCAAAATAAGAACAGAGATACAAAGGAATGATACGCACCTCAAGCACTCGAAAGTGACCACCAAGAATGGGACTCTTGTCCCGCGAGCAAGCCCCAAGATTACCATACAAGGTGGCTAAAGCAGATGAGCCCCAGTCAAACTCCCGAATAGCTCCCAAGTGCTGCAGAGGAGCCAAAAACTGCGTGTGTACCGAACCATCCTTGTTGGCAAACAACGTTTGCCCAAGGAGGTAAAGAAGGAAGGCCCGCGTCAATTACTCAACACTCACCTGGGTCAGGATGTCAGCTTTCGGCTAAGCAAGGTCAATATGACCCCGAGAACGAACAGGAGGCACCTTGCCCAGAAACCACTCCAAAGCACCTGCTCGCTCCCAAAGCCTAGGGTCAACTCGAAGAGAAGCTCCGCCTACCCGCAAGCCAGTCAGCAAAGAGAAGTCACCCGGAGTGATAGTCATCTCGCCAGCCGAAGGAAGATGGAACGTATTGGTGGTATCCCACCATCTCTCAACTAACGAGGTCATCAATGACCAATCCATCTTCGGAAGATCGAGGCCCAGAACAAATGCCTCGAAACCCGTAGCACGTACCAGTTCCCGAGCTTGCTCTGGCAGCTTCAAGAACCACCTGTGCACCTCCTTGCCTCCGCCGCAAGCCTCCAGCCTCCTATTTCTCTGCCAAAGACAAAAAGGAGTTACTCTCATGATTGCATAAACAAAGGAAACGGTAAGGGGCATCAAATTAACATTTAAAAGCATGCATTATCTAGACAGGGGGCACGGTTATTTTAGTTTCTTTAAACAAAAACAAGTTCAACCCAAACATGGGTTCCTCTCATTCATGCCCCTAGCTAAAAGGGATTTTCATCCCACAAGTAAGAGATTCGCTCTTAAAATCATGCACAAATTTTCAAACTCCGAACTAAAGTAAACTTTTTACTTTTCAGGAAACTCACCGGCACATTTAGAACACTCAAGTGCTGCTCAGGCTCTCTGCGAACTACCTCGGCCTCTGGGCCACCAACAGTAGGGCGGTACTGCAGGAAACCGCCATAACCTAACCTACGCGAAGGAAGTATGTAGGTAGCAGCATTGAACAAACCCGGCTCTTCAATCACTTCCTCGTCGGACAAGGGATACTCACACCTACACCGAGGTTGCAAGGAAGAACCCGCAACATCCGTAGAGGAGGATTGCGGCAAATCAGCTGAAGGTGGCGTGTCCATCTCGTTGGAAGCAAGAATGACAACGGCCGACGGTTGCAACAACCAAAATCGGCAGTGAAGGCGACGAAAACCAACGGTGATGGCCGGAGGTGGCCGGATTACGGTGGTCGGTGGAACGACGGCGACCGGACGACGGTGGTCGGAGGAACGAAGGTGGAGAGGTCTCGGACGAGAGAAGAGAGGAAGATGGGAAAAGATTAAATGACCCGTGAGATCGATTAAGTTTAACTTAAATCGATTTTCTGACTGTTGGCTATCTCACGGCCGAGACATCAATTCCTCGGCCGAGACATCGATCCTTCGGCCGAGACATCGATCCTTCGACTGAGAGATCGATCTCCTGGCCCTTCAATCAGTTTCCTTCAGCAACATCAGATTGTGCTCAGTGCACTAATTCAAGCCGTTATAGAATCCTGGGTCCGTGACCAACAGAAGCAAAATCAAGTCGGCCTTGGGGGCATCCCTGATGCCCATACAACATGATCAGAACTAGCCTTGGGGGCATGCCCAAACATCGAAGATTTCTCTCTCCACAAACTGCTGGCCAAAGCAAGTCAGAACGCTCAGTGGCTCTATGCCTATTATTCAGCGGCTCGAAGCCCACCCACTCGCCACCATCTCACCGGCTCAAAGCCCATCTCAAAACATTCAGTAGCTCCACGTTCAACATCCCGACAGTAGGCTCTATGCCTATAATCATATTCAAGCAATCTCAGCAGCTCAAAGCCCATCACCTCAACAGGCTCGAAGCCTATGTCTACCATCAACTCAGCGGCACCAAGCCCACTATCTCAATTGGCACTAAGCCGTAACAACCATCTCAGCGGCTCTACGCCTTCACCTATCAACTCAGCGGCTCCAACCCCACTATCTCGACAGGCTTGTAGACACCTCCCAAACGGGGCATCGCCATACAGATTGATCACACTTGTTTGCTCGATTGGTTGCTTGCTTCGTAAACCAAGATCGTGGACATTCCCATGGCTAGGAACATCGCCACACGATAGCGGTTGTCATCAAAACAGAGTCGCCACCCAGTTTATTAAAACTGGGAAAATAGATAGAGATTCTGGGTACGAGAGCCAAGAGTACAGTAAGGGGAAGGTGTTAGGCACCCCTCTCTGCCCCCCCCCCCCCTGTGAGACTGGCCCATAGTTATTCAACATAAGACATGTAGATGCTTTATTTAATTCTAACACGTAATCTATTTTTAGCCTTTAAGCAGTTAATGGTGAACCAAGACTGTAATTGAAACATGCATCAAAAAGCAGGGAACAAAGCAAAGCTGTCCCAGGGTAATGGATCCCGCGGCCGGTGAATGGATGTCACGGCCGAGGGATCCTCCTGGTTTGATGTATCGGCCGAGGGATCGAAGCCCCGGTCGATGTTCTTCCTCACACCAAACAGAAACGTTAGTAAATAATCAAAATGCTAAGATCATGATTATTGACAGAAAATAAAACAAACCAGAGGCCGTTGGGCCTCACCACCTTGATCCCTCAGTTGCTTGATTGCTTTGGATTGGGTGTGATTGACTGATTGCTCCTCGGAAAACCCTAGGGTTAGGGTTTGAACTTCGGGGTTTGATTGCTGGATTGGTGGCTGCCTTCGGGAGGTTAGGGCTTTTGAAGAGAGGTTTGGAGAGAGTATTTCGACAGAGTTTTGAAGCTTGGGTGAGTGATTTCACTTATGAATTTCGTGTGTATATTTTCGGAGTCCAAAGGCCCTTTATATAGGCAATTGGTGACTCACTCCGGCCAATCAAAGCACGCGATTGCAATTGCAATGCACCTCTAACTCTACGTCGTAATCTCTGAACGTGGCCCGAACGCATCGGAGAGGTAGTGTAGTTGGATCAAACAATCGATAGAACGTTCGAGAGTCTGGAAAAAGGTCGATCTGGCGGCCGAGTAATAGATCACACGGCAGAGGAATGGATGTCTCGGCCGAAGGATAGATCTTGCGGCTGAGGGATTGATCTCTCAGGGAGATTTTGCTAGCAACAGGTTGCTCGGGTGAGGAAATGATGTTAAGGCCGTGAGATCGATGTTACGGCCGACAGATGGATTCTCCTAGGCTTCTGTATTTTCTATCTGAAAGGCTGTATGGCTCTGATTGGGTCCTCTAAGTGGCTCAAAGCTCTTACCGAAAGTCCTAAGGTTCTCAAGGAGGGCAATCAGCAATCACTGTATCCATTTCATCATCGGGATGGTCCCAAGGTGGGACTTGAAATAATCGTTAGGCCAAATTGGGGTGTCTATAAGGCTCGAAGCCTATGTCTACCACCAACTCAGCCGCTCCAAAGCCCATTATCTCAACTGGCTCGAAGCCGTAAACAACCCATTCTCAACAGGCTCTAAGCCCAATCACCGTCAGCAGCTCCATGCTCGCTACCCCAACAATTTCATCTCTAACAACTCAACGACTCCAAACCCATCATCTCAGCGGCTCCACGTCCGTATTCATTCACTCAGCGGCTCCAAGCCCTTGATTCAGCAGCTTTACGCTCGCTAGCCTAGCAACAGGCTCTACGCCTACTCAAGCAAATCTCAAATGGCTCGAAGCCGTAACAACTATCTCAACAGGCTCTACGCCGCCCCAACGATCAAGACATCATCTATTCTCAGGCTCTACGCCTGAATGCTCAAAATCTGACATTTTGAATGCTCGAAGCTCTTCGAATGCCCAACCACTGTGTACTAGATGCTTAAGGTTTACGCCTTGTATGCTCAAGCTCTACGCTTGGATTCCCAACCACTGCGTACTGGACGCTCAAAGCCTGCATTTTGAATGCTCGGATTCTGCCATCCGAATGCTCGAGCTCTACGCTCTGAATGCTCAAGTCCGGAACTTGAAAGAAGCTCTACGCTTATATCAAACACACACACACGGGCCCGTGCACATTTGCATCAATTGCATCTTCATTATTACATCGAGTCTGCATCATCATATCTGTTCACATCTAACGACCATCATCACACATATACATTCTGCATATCTCTCATGAAACAGGTCAATCTTGCAACCAACCGGCTCTACGCCTCGATTTTATTGATCGGTCCAGCGCCTCGATCCTTTGGCTCTACGCCAACACTTATGATGGGAAAGCTCCGTGCACAAACCATCAGAATGCAACCAGCTCTACGCTTCGGTTCAAATCACGTCAAGCTCTAAGCTCTCCTCAGACCTTCGCCTCATGACCACAGCAGGCTCCACGCCTCAATTCTATCACCTCAGGCTCTCGCCTTGTGACTACAACCGGCTCCGCGCCTCGGTTCCACCACGTCAGAAGCCATCACTCTCCAGGCTCTCGCCTCATGACTACAATCGGCTCCGTGCCTCGGTCCTCTCATCCCTAAAGCTCCGTGCTCTAGTTACTGGCCCTGCGCCCCCATATCTCAAAAACAAACCGGCATCCAATTCATCCCCAGCAGATGGCTTGGATTCCACCCCAACTACATCAATTCCTTCCAGCTCATTCACAAGGATAGGCTACTCTACCGAGCTCCTCTCAGTCAAAGTAAGGATGATCAAGAAAAGCAAACGCACCTGCCGTGTACTGATCTACCCCAAAATACTAAGGAAGCTCTCCGCAAAAACTCCCCGGGCAGCCCCGCGCTCCTTCAACTATCTTTCGCCAAAACCCTGGCTCAGTCTAGGTACGTCGCACTACGGCTTTTTAAAGCCCGAAGGTACGTCTTCTGTCTCTAACCCTCCAAACTTTTTATTTATCTTTACTGCCCGAACTACGGTTGGTCTGAATTTCCCTTGTGGAATACGTAGGCAGCCTCCCGGCCCGACCATAACAAAAACCTTTTTCAAAAACCCCTTGGAATAGTGGTTCGACCAAATTAGATTGCTTTTTACAGCTTTGACTCTTACTCAAACATGTCTCGCGATCCGTCTGAGCTCAGTCAAAGAGGGGCATCTGTAGACACCCCAATTTGGCCTAACGATTATTTCAAGTCACACCTTGGGGACCATCCCAATGATGAAATGGATACAGTGATTGCTGATTGCCTTCTCAAGAACCTTAGGACTTTCGGTAAGAACTTTGAGCCACTTAGAGGACCCAATCAGAGCCATACAGCCTTTCAGAGAGAAAATACAGAAGCCTAGGAGAATCCATCTGTCGGCCGTAACATCGATCTCACGACCTTAACATCATTTCCTCACCCGAGCAACCTGTTGCTAGAAAATATCCCTGAGAGATCAATCCCTTGGCCGCAAGATCCATCTTTCGGCCGCAACATCCATTCTTCGGTCGTGTGATCCATTACTCGGCCGCCAGATCGTCCTTTTTCCAGACTCTGGAACGTTCTGTCGATTGTTTGATCCAACTACACTACCTCTCCGATGCGTTCGGCCCACGTTCAGAGATTGCAATGAAGAGTTCGAATTGCATTGCAATTGCAATCATGCCATTTGATTGGCCGGAGTGAGTCATCCCTATGCCTATATAAAGGAGCCTTTGGGCTCCGAAATTAACAAATGAAATTACTCACCCAAGCTTCGATACTCTGTCAAATTACTCTCTCAAACCCACTCTTCAAAAGCCCTAACCTCCCGAAGGCCGCCATCAATCCGACGATCAAACCCCGAAATTCAAACCCTAACCCTAGGGTTTTTCACAGAGGCAATCAGTCAATCACACCCAATCCGAAGCAATCAAGCAACTGAGGGATAAAGGTGGTGAGGCCCAACGGCCTCTGGTTTGTCTTATTTACCATATTTGTGCTTAATTGTAGCGTTTTGATTACTCATTAACTTTTCTGTCTGGTGTGAGGAAGAACATCGATCGGGGCTTCGATCCCTCGGCCGATACATCAAACCAGGAGGATCCCTCGGCCGTGACATCCATTCACCGGCTGTGGGATCCATTGCCTTGGGACATCTTTGTTTGTTTTGCTTTCTGATGCGTGCTTTACTTATCGCATTGGCTCACCTTATTTACTGTTTAAAGGCTTAAATAAACAGGTTATGTGTTGGAATTAAACAAAGCATCTATATGTCCTATGTTGAATGATTATGGGCCAGTCTCACGACTGGGCAAAGAGGGGTGCCTAACACCTTCCCCTTATTGTACTTTTGGCTCCCGTGTCCAGAATCTCTGTCTATTTTCCTAGTTTTAATAAACTGGGTGGTGACTCTGTTTTGATGATAACCGCTATCGTGTGGCGATGTTCCTAGCCATGGGAATGTCCACGATCTTGGTTTACGAAGCAAGCAACCAATCGAGCAACAAACGTGATCAATCTGTATGGCGATGCCCCGCTTGGGAGGTGTCTACATATGTAAGTTATGGGTTAGCGGGTATGGATTTCTCTATTGAGCGTTATAGCTCACGGTGTTACCTTTGGTGACCCTGACATATTATATTGGTGGCGACACCGGTATAATGTGTCAGACCTCATAGACGAACAGGGGGAACTCTACACTTTGGTAGCCTTTGGAGCCAAGGAACTGGCAAGAATGGAGGAACAAGAAGAGTAGTCGATAGGAACCCTAATACCTGCCCTTATTGAATAAAAGTACTTTTGTAAGATTTATGATGTAATAATGAGCTTGACTCTATCTATCTTTCAATAAAATTATCCCTTTAACATACCCGAAATTGGGGGCGTTACAACATGGTATCAGAGCTCTAGGCTCAAAACCTCGGCCATGGGTAGAATGGGTAGAACCATAAGAAAGTTTGACCATTGTACAAACGTGAATTGAGTTTAAGTTTACCGTCCCAAATTGGGTGGAATTCTGTTAACACGATCTTCGGATTGAAGCAAGGTGTGGAACTGGCAATACCACCGAGCTGGGAATTCCCGAACAATTGGATGATGACTTAAATCAAGAAACGAATGTGGAATTGGATAATCCAAGTTCTTTAGTATTAATAGAACTTTGTCTTAAAACGTGATTAATTGAGGTTTAAAACTTTCCTTGTAGATGAATCACCTGGGCCGCCTATTTGACCTATTGGCAGGAGTTCGCCAACTCAAGACCACCATAGAGATTCTAACTATTCAACTTGCAGAGAACCCCGACTTCATTGCCGCTGTACTCGCAGAGAAGCAAGATTTCATAAGAGTGCAGCAAAATACCCCTGTCCCCGTGGAAACCGACCCTTGGTTTCCTGCACTGTTCCCAATCCTATGTGCCTACTATGAGATCTTTGGTACCTTACCCCCGATGGGAAACCTTGAGATTGATGATCAAGAGGGAGAAGTCGATGGAGCAACTAAAGAGGAAAACCCAATCGGTGAAGCGAATCTCGAAGAAGACGAGACCCCAAGGGCTGAGAACGCCAATTAGGCATAGCTAAGATAACTTAGTAATAATGGTGATCCTTCGGGATGCAGGATGTAAAATAGGAAGTAGCATATAGTCGAACTTATGGTATGTAGTAGGACTTTTGTTGTAATATAACTAAGGAAGAAAGACATGTCGTAAGTAGGACTGGTATTGTATATATCTGTGGTAGGAGCTTGGGCTAATATAAGCCATCTATGATGTACTTGTTTCGTTTGAGTAATGAAATCGTGTATTTCCTTTCTAGTCTATGATCACTGTTATTACTTGTATCTATTACGTGTGTTTACTCGTACGAGATTCCCGCCTCACCCATTTAAGTTTCGTATATAACTCTTCTATTGTTATAGATGTCACGCCGAGGCCGAGGAGGACAACCACCCTTCAACCCACGAGCCCTGACCCAATACCGATCACTGCTGGCACCAGAATACCCCGGACCAACACCTCCATCCGTAGACAACATGGAACTCTATGAAGTTCCAATCACTTGGGAGACACCCCCACCCGTTGCAATTCCCGAGAACATCCCGCCTCCTCTAGTCCCTGCACCACCTGTGCAGAACTACGAGCAGCCACTTGACTACCTTATGTCTGACCTAGAACTGAGGGCTGCAATGCTGAATTTCCCCCATTTCTACATGGAGCCATTGGAGGAACCACCCGTCCTTACTATGGACGATATGATCGTACAAAAGCGTGATTGCCTGCTTAGGGAGGAAACCATTACTGAGACCAACTATAAGAAGTGGCTCCGCGAATACTTTGGACTCACCCCACCCAGTCAGTAGTCTAGTAGTATTAGAATGAGATTCGGAAGTTGTAGCTACACCTGTGGCACTCGTAGTAGAATAAGGCTTTGTAAGCTGTAAGGTCGTAGAATAAGAACGTGTAGGTTCCTTTTCCACTCGTATTAAGGGAATCTTGTCTTATGTTTTATTTTGTAGTAGAACTCTATGCTATGCTGTAATCCTCTGTTTATCTATGAAAAGTCCGTTTTATTTTAAATAGTATGGTGCATACTATTACTACTTTCAACTTTAGGGAAAAAACCTTGGTCAAACGGAAAATCATTTAGTAGACTAAACCTCCCCTTTGCAATTTTACTCGTAGATGGTGAACCGACGCAGCGGTCTAGGATACGAAACTGGAGAATCCTCTAACGCGAACCCTAACCTAACCCAAGTCATGCAAGCATTGGTAACCGCTTTGAATGCCAACAACCGAAACCAAAACCGTGAAGATGGACCTATGACCCGAACTCGAGCCATGAACGAATTTTGCAAACGCCGACCACCTACTTTCCATGGAGACACCAACCCCACCGTGGCTGAAACTTGGCTGAAGGAAGTCAAGGTGATCCTGGACACCTTGGAGATCACCCGGGATGGAGATCGTGTAGCCCTAGCCGCATACCAATTTAAGGGAGAAGCCCGTTATTGGTGGGAATTGATGGAGGCTACTCATGCCATAGCTACAATGACCTTTGCCCAGTTCGAAACCCTATTCCTCGACAAGTACTTTCCCACACCTCTCCGTTTGGTCAAGGAACAAGAATTCATGAACCTGAAACAAGGGACGATGACCGTTACCCAATACGCGGCCAAATTCGAAGAGCTGTCTTGTTACGCCACGGACGCTGTAGCAACTGAGGATAAAAAGGTGAGAAGATTCGAGTGGGGGCTGACGACCGGTCAAAAGGCCGTAGTGGCACAAGCTTTCCCCACCTATACTGGTGTTGTGAAATGTGCTCTCCGGCTAGAGAGTGAGGAGAATGACTTCAAGAACCGATGGAGGAAGGCTACAGGCAACACTGGTGGACCAATCCGCACTCAACCTTCCAACAACAACCGCGGACCCTGCCCCACCAAGCCCTTTACCCCGTCTTCAAACAACCAAACATGGAAAGCTGCTGCACCAGGCCGTGGTGAACCACAGAGGAACGGCCAGAACAAGGCCTTTGTCCAATGCTTCAACTGCCAGGCCATGGGCCACTACAAACGTGAATGCCCCCAGCCCCCGAGGGAAAGGAATGGGAACTTTGGAGGCCAGAGAGCCCCACAGCCAGGACAGAACAGATTTGGAAAGCAAAATACCGGAGGACCATCACAACAGCTGAATGGGCAGAATAAAGGGAAGCAGCCAGTAGGAGTCCAGTAGAATGCTGGAGGGCGCATCTTCGCACTACAGACAGAGGAACAAGAACAGGATCCTTCTGTGATCCAAGGTACGTTACTACTGTACAGTACCTGCGTGCAAACCTTGTTTGATTCTGGTGCATCACATTCATTTATATCTACTGCCTGCGTAACTGCTCTAGCGCTAGAAACAGAACCCCTAAGTGCCTGTACAAATGTATTATCACCACTGGGGGGAGTGTAGCTGTTAGTCTAGTGTGTAGAGGGTGCGAGCTAGAAGTAGCCAACTTGCGACTGACCTGCGACCTCAGAGTGATCGACATAGCAGATTTCGACGTAATCCTAGGAATGGATTGGCTGTCAGCACACCGTGCAGTCATAGACTGTCACCAGAAAATGGTAACGGCTTACACCCCAGAGGGAACTCACTTCCGTTTTAAGGGGGATAGGCAGACGACGAGTTCGACGATGAAAAGATCGAGGTGGCAGAATCAACTATTTGGATGGCTAGCCAGCCTTCAAATGGAGGAAACCGACAGGATGGAACTGGGATTACCTCACATCATTTGCGAGTACGCCGATGTTTTTCCCGAGGAACTCCCAGCTTACCGCCTCAGAGAGAGATAGACTTCTCTATAGAACTCCAGCCGGGAACGACCCCGATCTCTATGGCACCTTACCGAATGGCCCCCGCAGAACTAAAGGAGCTCAAAACCCAACTGCAAGAATTGTTGGACAAAGGATTTATTAGGCCAAGTACCTCACCTTGGGGAGCACCCGCCCTATTTGTAAAGAAGAAGGAAGGAACACTCCGTTTATGCATTGACTATAGGAAGCTTAACCAAGCCACAATCAAGAACCGATACCCTTTGCCTAGGATTGATGACCTATTTGATCAATTGAGAGGAGCAACATGCTTCTCAAAAATCGATCTCCGATCAGGCTATCACCAGATTAGAATACAGGAAGAAGACATCGCCAAGACCGCTTTCCGCACCAGATATGGACACTACGAGTTTGTAATGATGCCATTCGGACTGACGAACGCTCCGGCAGTATTCATGTGTCTCATGAACAAAGTCTTTCAACCCTACTTAGACAAGTTTGTAGTGGTGTTCATTGACGACATATTGATATACTCCGCCAATAAGGAGGAGCATGAAGAACACCTTCGGATAGCACTACAAGTACTCCGGAATAACCAACTCTATGCCAAGGCAAGCAAATGCGAATTTTGGCTGGAAGTGGTTAAGTTCTTGGGGCACGTAGTATCCAAGGACGGAATAGCAGTGGATGAAGACAAGGTCAAGGCAGTACTGAGTTGGAAGCAGCCAACTTCAGTGTTTGAAATCAGGAGCTTTCTAGGATTGGCTGGGTACTACCGAAGATTCATACCAGATTTCTCTATCCTTGCCAAGCCAATGACTAGGCTGACTCAGAAAGGAGTGAAGCTGGATTGGAGCGAAACCTGTGAAAAATTGTTCCAAGAGCTAAAGAAGAGGCTGACCAGTGCACCAATACTCATCATACCTGAGCGGGGTGTAGACTACACAGTTTACTGTGACGCGTCAAGAGATGGCTTGGGATGCGTGCTGATGCAGAATGGAAAAGTTGTAGCTTACGGATCGCGACAACTCCGACCGCACGAGAAGAATTACCCCACCCACGACTTAGAATTGGCCGCAGTAGTATTCGCCCTCAAGTCTTGGCGTTACTATTTGTGGGGAGAACAATTTGAAGTTTTCACCAACCACAAGAGCCTCAAATACCTTTTCACTCAGAAGGAGCTGAACCTGAGGCAGCGACGATGGATGGAATAGTTGGAGGACTACAAGTTTACACTTCAGTACCACCCCGGCAAGGCCAATGTGGTAGCTGACGCCCTAAGTCGAAAGGACAGGACGCAGAAGGCCAAGACTGCCATCAAGGAATGGGAAATGGTGGACACGCTTAACGAATTCAACTTGCGGCCGTCATCAGAAAACGGGAACACACGTCTGTATGCCCTAATTGCAGAACCGGCACTTCATCAAGAAATCTTGCTAGCCCAAACCTCGGAACAAGACTGCGAGTTCATTCGGCACCGAATCCGAGAAGGGAAGGCGGTACCGGGATGGACGATTGAGGAGGACGACAGCCTAAGATTCAAGGGAAAAGTATTCGTACCTAATATTGGAACCCTCCGAGAAGCTGTACTTCGAGAAGCTCACCATTCGAACTTTGCGCTCCACCCCGACGGTACAAAGATGTATCACAACCTGCGAAGAACGTACTGGTGGGAAGGGATGAAAAAGGACGTGGCCCGATTTGTGTCGACGTGCTTGGTGTGTCAACAAGTCAAAGCCGAGCACCAGAAGCCTGGAGGAGACCTTCAACCGCTACCAATTCCGACCTGGAAATGGGAACACATTTCGATGGATTTTGTCGCTGGATTACCGAGGTCCGCCAAGTCCAACACAGCCATTTGGGTGATTGTGGATCGACTCACCAAATCCGCACATTTCCTGCCAGTTAAGATGACCGAGAAAGTAGAACAGCTGAGCCTGCTATACATCCGAGAGATTGTACGCCTACATGGAGTACCTATCTCGATTGTATCCGACAGGGACCCACGATTCGTATCACACTTCTGGAAAGGATTACAGAAGGCGTTGGGAACCGATGTAAGGCTTAGTACGGCCTTCCACCCTCAGACAGATGGACAAACGGAGAGGACTATTCAGACGTTGGAGGACATGCTGAGAGCCTGTGCTTTGGATTTCTCTGGGAATTGGGAGCAACACTTGCCGTTGGTGGAATTCGCCTACAACAATAGTTACCAAGCAAGTATCGAGATGGCGCCGTATGAAGCTCTTTACGGTCGACCCTATCGATCTCCAGTCTGCTGGACAGATGCTGGAGAAACGGGATTGATTGGACCTGACATCGTACGAGATACCACGGAGAAGGTCAAGACCATCAGACAAAGGATACAAACCGCTCAGAGCCGACAGAAAAGTTACGCGGATAAGAGAAGCCGACCCCTAACCTTTGCAGTGGAAGATCATGTGTTCCTAAAGATCCGACCAAAGAAAGGAGTCATTAGATTTGGGAAAAAGGGAAAGCTGTCCCCATGCTACATTGGACCCTTCGACATCGTGGAGAAGATCGGGAAGGTTGCGTATCGTCTCGCGCTGCCATCGCAGTTAGATAAAGTACATGACGTATTCCACATTTCAATGCTCCGCAAATATCTTGCCCTACCCTCACATGTTCTCAACTGGGAAGATATCAACATCCAAGAAGATGCGACGTACGAAGAAGAGCCAGTGAAGATTCAAGACCGAAGCGAGAAGAAAATCCGGAATAAGACCATCAAGCTGGTGCGAGTTTTGTGGAAAAACCGTGGAGCTGAAGAAACCACATGGGAGAGGGAAGAAACCATGAGGGTGAGTCATCCCCACCTATTCGAATCCGAGCGTGCACCAAATTTCGAGGACGAAATTGTTTAAGGGGGATAGATTGTAACAACTCCAATTTTCAGTAAATAAAAATCTCGTTGTAATATTTGTTTTATTGAAATTCCTATTAGATTTCCTGTTAAACTCCGAATAATCCGTCATAATTAGATTCGACGTTTATAAAATAGATTTCCGTCACCAAGTGACTCGGTCATTCTTTTAAAACCTAGCATGCTTATTAAACGCCAATATGTTCCATAATATTGTATTTAAGTATTAGAATTTTATTCACTTTTGACTAGAAATCCAACTAGACTAACTAGAATTAGCTTCCAACTAGTTAGTTAGCTAACCTAAGTACTCGTTGACTTAGTTACCTTTTCCTAGCAATTTGGAACCATTGGTCAATAGAAACAATCATGACATGCCAAAAGTAGAACTCATGGCCTAAGGTAATCATTACTTTTATGGCAAGTTACTTTCTAGGAAAGTTACTTTTCACCTTTAATCATTTCACCCTTTTAGCGTTTCCTTGTTCTTTCTATATATAGACCTATATATATATATGTACTTAACCAAGTAGGAAAGAGAGAGAGAGAGAGAGAGAGAGAGAGGGAGAGAGAAAGTCGTAAGGGAGAGAGAGAGAGAGAGAGGCCGAGAGAGAGAGAAGGGAGAGAGAGTGAGTGTGTGCTTGTGTCTTGGCCACTCATGCAAGCAAAATCTCACTTTAGCCAACCAAAGTACAACCCTTTTATGACTTCTTTTGTTCTTTTTGAAAGACAACCAAATCTAGCCTACCAAAGTACAAACTAGCCTTGCCACTTGTCCCTCCTTTTATGACTAACCCCTCATGATAACCTAGGACCTAACCTAAAATTGGAAGCCATGCTTGGCATGCTTTAAGCATGATTTGACAAGGCAATGTGAGAGAGAGGGAGAGGGGGATTCGGCCAAGGAGGGGGGGAGAGAGAGAGAGTGAGCCGAGAGGGAGAGAGAGAGTGTGAGGTGTGTGCTTGTGTGTTGAACACCTCACCAAGCTACAAGCTTAGCTTTAAGCCTAAAAGCCATGTGTCAACCATTTCTAGTCTTTCCAAAGCCAATGATGAGATCTCTTCTTACAAGCCAACCATTTTTGACAAGACAAGACCATGAACCTTACATAATAACCTAGGATTCTAGCCTTAAGCCTAAAAAGTTGGAGATGACAAGCCTTGGCATGCTTGCATGCTTGAAATGACAAGCCATGGAGCAAAATCCAAAGGACAAGAGAGAGAGAGGGGGCCGGCCAAAAGGGAGGAGAGAGAGCCAAGGCTTTGCCTATAAATAGCACCCCATTCTCACCATTCAACTCACACCTTTCATTCTACTACTTCTCTCTCTAGAAAGATCAATGTTCTTGCTTGTTCTTTGTTGTTCTTGAATGTTCTTCCTTGTTCTTGAAGAGCAACCACCAAACCACCTCCAAAACCACCCTTAGATCTTTAAAGTAGTCTAGACTAGTTCGCAAAGTTGTTTCTAGGAAGAGAACATCCATCTCTCTTCCTTTCGAAGCAATCTGGAGTCGTTACGCCGTCGATCCACCAAAACCGACGATCAATCCCTTAGATCGACCTACCGCCAAGAAGAACGGTAGATTATCCTTACCTACTCCCTAAGTATAGTAGATTTCCATATCTACCTTCCTTAGATATAATTAGAAATACGTATACTTTTGAAAACGTAGAATCATCTTTATACGCTTGATGAAAAACGATATCTTACTTATTGTCCAAATGCATGTTGATTAACAAACTTTATCCTCAATAAACATATGTTGTTTTGAACTTCCTTAAAAGAAAGAAAGAATGACCTTTTAAAAGACAGGAATTTATCACTTAGTTTCAATCATAAGGGTGGTGATGAGCTTGTTGTATGATTGCTTGACTACTTGTTGTTGATAAAGCATAAGTGGTTTACCACTCCAAAGGTGTCCGTCCATGTGGCACTATGCTTTAGTTTGTGTGTTAAATGTTCGAGTATGATTAGAATGAGCATGCTAATTAATATAGAGTTGAATGATCTTGTTATAAGTCAATACGTCCTGCCACGGAGTCTATGCATGAATACGAGACACGAAAACGAGAAAATAGAAACATGACACCTAGGGTGTGTTAAACAAGGTGTGTTTTGAAACCGCAATGTGGCCGGACTTGCCCATTGTGTGGTGTGTGATTTTGGAAACCACAACGTGGCCGGACTTGCCCGTTGGGTGGTGTGTGTGTGTGTGTGTGTGTGCGCGCGTGCCAATGGGAACCCGGTGCGGCGGAACCATTGTGAGGATACTCGGGAACCCGGAACGGCGGAACCGAGGTTGGGTGTGTGGCTTGGTTATTCGCGGAGAGGAGCCAATGCAAAGTTTTGTGTGCTAATGGGAACCCGGTGCGGCGGAACCATTGTGAGGATACTCGGGAACCCGGAACGGCGGAACCGAGGTTGGGTGTGTTAAAATGATTTTTGAAATGTTAATTGGGTAAAAGAGAAGTGAAATTGGTGACACGGTCTACGAAACGCTGCGTAGGAGAAACTCTGATAACACGGACATTTACGATAACTAGGAATATGGATATGTTACTGTTAAGTACGTATGACTTGTACTGTATTGATATCATTATTTGTATGACTGCTTTGTATGTAAGTTATGGGTTAGCGGGTATGGATTTCTCTATTGAGCGTTATAGCTCACGGTGTTACCTTTGGTGACCCTGACATATTATATTGGTGGTGACGCCGGTATAATGTGTCAGACCTCATAGACGAACAGGGGGAACTCTACACTTTGGTAGCCTTTGGAGCCAAGGAACTGGCAAGAATGGAAGAACAAGAAGAGTAGTCGATAGGAACCCTAGTACCTGCCCTTATTGAATAAAAGTACTTTTGTAAGATTTATGATGTAATAATGAGCTTGACTCTATCTATCTTTCAATAAAATTATCCCTTTAACGTACCCGAAATTGGGGGCGTTACAGTCATCCAATTATAACGCCTTGCTAGGCAGGGATTGGATTCATATAAATGGTTGTGTGCCATCTTCTTTGCACCAGGCTTTGATTTTTCTGAAGCATGAAGAAGCAGCAGGAATGGAGGTCTTCTGGGCAGACCATCATCCTTTCCAAGCAGAAACCAACAATGTAGAAGCAGACCTTTACAAAGAGTATCTTTGGCCAATGAGGATGGAAGATTCTGAAGTGAAGTCCACTGGAGTTGGCGTAACCGAAAGTCAGTTCCTTACTTATGTTAAGGAAGGGCTCCAGGAGTTGAGTAAAGATTTTATCAGGCCTAATATCATTTCAAGGCCTGCCGAGAAAAAACCACAGGTTTTTAATGTTTAGAAACATATCAAATGTAAGGATGGAAGAGTTGGCTACTGTTAAAGCCACTTTTAAAATATTGTTTTCTTTTCTAGTCGATAGGAAATTGCAGGCAAATGAGCCTATTTCTTGTAATTGGGCTGATTGTGTTTTTGACGACAGTCCACTAACTATGAAAGAGTTAGGATTAGCAGATTTGAAGCCTGCACTAGCTAAGTTAGATGATGATAGAGCTCAGGTTAAAGATCCTACGGAAGAAGTAAATCTAGGAACTGTAGAAGATCCTAGGATCACGTATGTTAACGCTACTTTACCTGATGAAATAAAGGAAAAGTTTAAGTGTTTGTTGCTTGAGTTTAAAGATTGTTTTGGTTGGAATTACGATGAGATGCCAGGCTTAAACAGAGCATTAGTTGAACATAAAATACCTATAAAAGAAAATTATGTACCTTTCAAACAGGCACCGAGAAGGATGAAAGATGATGTTCTTCCTCAAGTCAAAAAGGAAATGGAACGTTTATTTGAAGCAAAATTCATTCGACCAGTTAAATATGTTGAATGGGTATCAAATGTAGTCCCAGTTTTGAAAAAAAATGGGAAGGTTAGGGTTTGTGTCGACTTCAGAGATGTTAAAACAGCATCACCCAAAGATGAATATCCAATGCCTGTTGCTGATTTACTAGTCGATGCAACAGTTGGTTATCAAATGCTGTCCTTTATGGACGGTAATGCTGGTTATAATCAGGTTTATATAGCAGAAGAAGACACCCACAAAACAGCATTTAGATGTCCCGGATATATAGGGACATTGGGTAGTCATGGCCTTTGGGTTAAAGAATGCAGGTGCAACTTTTCAAAGAGTCATGAACTTAATTTTTCATGATTTTCTTCATAAATTCCTAGAAGTTTATATTGATGATGTTGTAGTTAAGTCTAACTCAGTCGATGAACATTTGCAACATCTCAGACAAACTTTAGAAAGGATGAGACATTATAATCTGAAGATGAATCCATTGAAATGTGAATTTGGAGTTACAGCAGGAAATTTCTTGGGATTCTTAATACATCAGAATGGAATTGAAATTGATAAAACTAAGGCTGATGCTATCTTAAAAGCACAACCTCCAACCAATAAAGAAGAACTTCAACAGTTCTTGGGAAAAATTAATTTCCTCCGTAGATTTATTGCCAATCTATCTGGGAAAACAATGGCCTTCTCCCCATTACTAAAACTGAAGTCAGAAAAAGATTTCAAATGGGAACAAGAACATCAAAAAGCCTTTGAGATATTAAAGCAATCGTTGGCAACACCTCCTGTTTTGGTACCTCCAGTAGGTGGGAAACCATTGAAGTTGTATATTTCAGCAACTCACCAGTCGATTGCAAGTTTATTGGCTCAGGACAATGAACAGGGCCGAGAACAGTCAATTTATTACCTGAGTAGAAGGTTAAATGACTGTGAAACTAAATATTCATCTGTTGAGAAGATTTGTCTAGCATTATATTTTTCAGCGATTAAGTTGAGACATTATTTGTTGCCAGCAAAGGTACATATAATTTCCCAAACAGATATAATAAAGTATATCTTGTCTAGGCCCATTTTAAGGGGAAGACAGGGAAAATGGATTTTGGCCCTAGTCGAATAAGATTTCGAGTACGTGCCTCAAAAGGCGGTTAAAGGGCAGGCTTTGGCTGACTTTCTAGCCGAGCATCCAAATTTATCCTTGGAAGAAGATACTTTTGAGATACACTTAGTCGAACTCAAACCATGGGAGTTATCCTTTGATGGATCAAAGACAGACAATGGTGTTGGAGCTGGCATAGTTCTAACATCACCGAAAGGGGAAATGTTTCAGTTCTCTTTCCAATTGGAGGAGAATAGAGTACTAACAAATAACCAAGCAGAATATGAAGCCTTAATTATAGGCTTAGAAATAGCAAAAGAGTTAAATATACGTCATTTGAAAGTCTCTGGAGACTCACAGTTGATTATTCGACAAATTACGGGACAACACAAGTGTTATCATCCCTTGTTGAATTTACAGTTGGGTAAGGTTAAACATCTTGCTCAGGAATTTGATGAAATTCATTTTCACCTTATAATGAGACTACAGAATATCGAAGCCAATCAAATGGCTCAAACAGCTTCGGGAGTAAAAATTCCTGAAGGTGTTAATGAGAAAGTGATCAGGATTCAGAAGAGATTTTTACCTTTCTCAATAGAAAGGGAAGAAATTCAGAAGGATATATTGGTTATTGATATTTTTGAAGATTGGATGATTCCAATAAAGAATTATTTGACAAATCTTAACGTGAAAACAGATAGAACGGTTAGGTGTAGATCAATAAATTATGTCCTTTTGGGAGATGATTTATATAGAAAAACATCTGATGGTCTACTATTGTTATGTGTTAACAAGGCCCAGTCGATGAAAATAATGGGAGAAGTCCATGAAGGGACCTGTGGCGCTCATCAAGCGGGCGATAAAATGAGATGGTTAATAAAAAGGCATGGGTATTATTGGCCAACTATTAGGGCTGACTGCATTCAATATGCTAAAGGTTGTCAGCAATGCCAAAAGCATGGACCAATTCAAAGGGTTCCTGCTCATCAATTGCAATCGATTATAAAGCCTTGGCCATTTAGAGGTTGGGCTATTGATATGATAGGTGAAATTCACCCAGCTTCTTCATTACAACATCAATTTGTTATTGTGGCAACTGATTACTTTACTAAGTGGACAGAAGCAATACCTTTAAAAGGTGTTTCACAAAAGCAAGTTATTGATTTTATTGAGGAATATATTCTATGTAGATTTGGGATTCCTGAAACTATTACTGTTGATCAGGCTTCTATTTTCAATGGTAGGGAAGTTATCCAGTACGCACAAAAGTATGGGATACAGTGTAAGTGCAGAAAAACTAAGAGTAGTTTTAGCAGCACAAGAACGTAACGGCTACTTCGAGGTCCTCGCCGGAACCCTAATATGATGCCGGAATCCTTATCTGCAAAACAGACAAGGGGTGAGTGCACCTTTGCCTCTCGTGGCAAAGGCCCTCCGATGCCTAAGTTAGTATCACGTACTAAAGGGAAAACCTTAATTAAGCATAAGAGAAGACGTATATTTGCAGTATATCGTGTACCTTTTTCCTCTTGGTTTGCCGTGTATTTATAGGTTTACAGATGCTTGCTGCCCAAGTATCCATGTTGCCCTAGGTTTCCTATCTCGTATAGGAAACCCAGTATATCTCGGATTCTCGTTTCCTTACCAGTTCATTACCTTAGTCCGTTTAGGACTCCTTTCCACAGCTGGTCGAACTTCCCATTCCCGTTGGGTATCTCTCCAAGATCTTATCTTATTGGGATCTTATAGTAACCACGGAATATCCCTGTCACCAGAACCTTCTGGAACATTTCTTGCTCCTGGGACTGCTTTTCGTACAAACCCCCTTCTGTTCGGCTCTTTTATTGCCGAACAGCCTATTTGGACCAATGACTTCGCATGTCATTGCTCTTTCGTCAATCTCTCAGTCCAATACTCTCTCGTGTTACTGGACCTTGACCCAGTATAGACTCCCTGGACCAATGATCCTTCATATCACTGGTCCCTATCGCCGATCACCATTTCTGCACGGCGACTGTTCTTAATGTAATTATACCATGGTCTCACATACCACGTGTTTGGGCCCTATTTGTGCTTGTTCGGGATTTACTCCCTACAATTGCTCCCCAGCTTTACTCGTTATCTACTCTTAATATGACGAGCAAAGCTTTTCAGGATCCGAGCAGTATTTCTTTTGCTCCTATATCCTTCATAAAGTTGGTGTAGAGATCATCATTAGTTCAAACAGAACGTCTAATCGTTTCGGCTCTCCAAGACGTTTCCTGCCCCTTACTTTACACATGGCACTTATCGTACCGTTCGCATTAAATGCGGATGCACACCTCTCGGGGAACGAAACGCCCAAACGGCGTCTGGATGACGTTTCGCATACGTCACCCTACTAATTGGGGTACATTTGGGTTTTCACCCTATTTCGAAACCCCCTTTCTCTGTCTCGATTCCCTCTGCAACTAGAGCTTTCAAGCGCACCCGCCATTGGAGCCCTGTTCACCATCTCGAGGTTTCTCCTGTGCATTTTAGAACTTCGATCATCACAATCGTAAGTCATCGTTCTCTTTTGCCCCTTTCCTCTCGTTACTGTAGGGTTTCTCAGACCATACTTAGGGTTTCTTCGTACCCGTTATCTCCCACTGTAATAGACCCACCTTTTTTCAAAAATGGGGAGGTTCAGGCGTCACTGCAACACCCCTCAGACCATGGCCTCGTTTAGGTCTCGCTATGAGATCCCTGACGATGTGGCCATCAGTTTGGCCCCTGTAGACGCTATACGCCAGAGCCCCAACAACGACACTCTACACATTCCAGTGGTTGCCATTGTAGAGGGCGGTGTTAGATTCCCCCTGGCGCCACTACTCCGCCAGGTTCTGGCTTACTACAGGCTATCCCCCATGCAGGTGTCTGCCAATTTTTTCCGAGTCGTTATGGGTATCAATACCCTAAACCAGATGTTAGGCACATCTTTAGGCCTGTACGATATTCATCACATGTACAGCATTTCCAGTACGAAAGACGCCCTCACCTACTACCTAAAGAGTAGAGATTCCAGAAGGCGACTGGTGCTTGAATTGCCCGACTCCGCTCGAGGAGACGATGACGATTTCCTCGTCGTTACTGGAAATTTCGAGCCCAGAAACGAGGACGGCCAAGTGATAGGCTTTCACGCCCCTCACAGATTTGGGCAACCACGTCAGTTCTTTCTTCTTCGTAAAATTCATTCACCTAGCAATTCATTCGTATTGCGTATTCAATTTTATCCATCTTTTGACTGTCAACTTCTCGTGTTGCAGCTGAAAATATCAACCAGGGGTACGCTATCATTACCCCCCAAGTCCATGTAGCGCATATCACTCAGGCCCTAAATTTCAACGGTGAGGGCACCTATCTGGCTGGCCGAGCAAGGGCAGCACAAGTGCTTCTGAGTTACAGGGCTTCATACGGGGGCTTTATTGACCGGCGCAGTCGTGCAGCCGACGACCCACCAATTCCTGGACCTGCTGCTGCACAGCCCGCTCACCCCGAGCAAGTAGAGGAGGAAAGGCGTTCTCGGACCCCTCCGTTCCGTAGTGCATCTGTGGAAATTTGCGAGGAAGCATCCACATCATCGGACGGTTATCCCCCACGTTCTCAAGAGATGAACCAGCCGATCAACCTCGAGAGCCTCCTTACAATCCCAGGAGCTGGCCGAGGAAGAGGCCGCGGCACTGCTCGTGGCCGAGGTCGCTCCCCAAGCCCGGCGCCTTCGCATGGCCGCCGAGGAACAACACAACTTGACGCTCCCCCGGGATTTTCTCCCGAGGAACTTACTAGTCACAGGGATAAACGCCCGCGCTTGGAAGCGCCTGGGGGGTCCTCGACTCAGACACCCATAACCCAAACTCCAATCTGGGCCCCCCAATTCACTCATGGCAACAAGACCGTCACTGTGCGGAACAGTGTGGAGTCTGAAGGGACTGCATTGGCCCTATCCCAGGCTCTCATGCTTCCAGGGGACATGCAGAAGGAGGTGGTCAACTCTCCGAACAACTTGCTTGGATCTTTCATGGTGCACAGTTTTAAGGTAAAGTTGTTGTCTTTTGTTCTTATAACTCGGCCCTTTCTCAACTGTGTTACTGAGTTAGTAATAATATGTTTTAGGCTGCGCAAAAGATGGTGGCTATGGCCCAAAACCTGGGCCACTCAGAGCCCCAACGTGCAAAACTGGCTAGTGAAAACGCCAAGTTGTTGACCACTGTTGCCCGGCTTGAGAGAGAGAGAAACCAGGCTCGAAATGCAACAAACGAGTTGAAGTCTAAACTGGATGGTGCTGAAGATAGCCTAAACCAAACCCTGATAGAGCTCGAAACGAGCAAAAATGAGGCAAAGGAGGCCTACCAGCAGGGGTATAATGAAGGGATCAATGTAGCTACTGACAGCTATAAAAATCATATGCTCAAGATCCAAGATCAGATATTTGCTGCTGGGTGGACCGCTGGCCTCAGGAAGTCTGGTACAGCTGATTCTTCTGCCCTGTGGACGGAAATTGATCTTCCGAGCAATATAGTGGTCCAAGATGAAGATGAGATCGAGGAAGAAGTGGATAATCGCGATGAGGAGGACAATGCGGAGGTCTCCGAGCAGCATGATGCAGGCGCCAATGCTAATGATGAAGTGACCAACCCTGGCCAAAAGGAAGCCAGTGGTGGTCCAACTAATGGAAGCATTGTTGTGGAAGACGTCCCCGCACAAACCCCAACTCCAGTTGCTGAAGATCAAACCCCAAATCCAGTCACTCAAGATCCTATCGTGGATCAGTAGGTATGCACTCCTCCTCCTGGAACAATATAATATTTGACACATCGTGGTGGCCCTGCGCGGCTGTAAATTTGCCCTGTGTGGCACAGACATATTTCAATACTTTTTAACTTTAAGTATTTGGCCCTTCGTGGCTTTAACATCGCTGGTGGCCTTTTTCATGGCCAACCATTTTAATTTCAATTTGCCCAAGTATCTCGTACTTAGGTGTTTTGAGTGTGTTCTTTAACATTGCTAGTATGTTTCCCAAGTTATCCTCGTAACTGGAAATAGTCCTCAGTGTATTCATACCACTGATCAGCATGTTTTCGTATGCAGCCCAAGTTTTCCTCGTACTTGGAGACAATTCTAAGTGTGCTCGTACTTAGATAGGTTTGCATATCCTCGTCTGCTCCCCATTTTTCGTTGGTTTGGACTTTAAAAAGCTATCTAAGTCTATTCGTGCTTAGATTCCCAAACGTTTTCGTGTTTGGGGCAGCTGTGCATGTTTTCGTATGCACGCCGGACGTTCGTTTCTTAAGTCTAAGTGTATTCGTACTTAGTCAATCCAAATGTTTTCATATTTAGCGAAAGTGTGCATATTCACGTATACACACCAGGTTTGTTCGTACCTGTATTCGTAACCGAGTATATTCGTACTTGCAAAGTTTTGAATCCGCTCAAATATATTCGTATTTGGCATAAACCTATCCCTCTGCTCCCCAATACGAAGTGAGGAGCAAGGACCAAACCTAACTTCGTATTCTAATCATAACGAAGACAAAAGAAACAATGTCTTAAATCAAAACCAGAATTTTATTCATAATTCAAAAAACTCAAGGGGGCGTTATGCGTACCACTGCAACTAAAAAAAAACAAAGAAATTTTACTCGTAATTCCCACACAATCACGATGTGCATCCTAAAACAGAATAAAAAATACTGAAGTTTTTTCAAACAAAAAACTTCCTCAAGTTGTGGACATTCCATGGCCTTGGCACCGGGTTCCCGTCCAGGTCCGCCAAACGATAAGCCCCAATGCCCGCAATCTCTGTAACTCTATACGGGCCCTCCCAGTTTGCTCCCAACTTGCCCTCGTTGGCCGCCTTGGTATTGCCGAGCACCTTACGAAGCACAAGGTCTCCAATACCAAATTCTCGGGGGTGGACGTTTTTGTTGTAGCTCTTCATCAGCTGCTCCTGATATGAGGCCAAGTGCACCGGAGCCCTTTCTCTACGTTCCTCGGCAAGGTCCAGTTCTATTTCCAAGGCTCTGTCATTGCCTCCACTTTCAACCAAAGTGGTCCTGTTGGTCGGCAGACCAGCCTCCAACGGGATTACTGCCTCTGTTCCATATGCTAACGAGTAGGGGGTCTCTCCCGTAGACCTCCTAGGCGTTGTTTGGTGCGCCCATAAAACCAGAGGCAATTCATCGGGCCACTTGCCCTCTGCTTTGTCCAACCTCTTCTTGATCCCATCAAGTATAGTTTTGTTGGATGCTTCCGCCTGCCCATTACTCTGTGGGTAGGCTGGGGTAGAGTAATAATTCCTTATCTCATACTGGGCACAAAAAGCTTTAAACTTTTTCTGAAATTGGGACCCATTATCCGTAATCAGGGAATAAGGGACCCCAAACCGGGTGATTATGCTTTTCCAGACGAACCTTTCTATCATAGGCTCAGTGATCTTAGCCAGTGGTTCAGCTTCAATCCACTTGGTGAAATAGTCTGTTGCTACCAACAGAAATTTCCTATTTCCGGTTGCCTTGTGAAGTGGACCCACGATGTCCATCCCCCATTGGGCGAAGGGCCAAGGACTTGTCAAGGGCACCAGATCTTCGGCTGGTGTCCGGATCATTGGTGAGAATTTTTGGCACTTCTCACAAATCTTTACATACACCTTTGCATCTTCCTGCATGTGAGGCCACCAGTACCCTTGGGTTATTGCTCGGTGAGCAATGGACCTTCCCCCAGCATGACTTCCACACGTTCCCTCATGGATTTCGAGGAGAAATTTCTGCACCATCTCGGGGTGCACACAAAGTAAATAGGGTCCAGTGAAGGACTTTCTATACAACTTCCCTTCTGGTGACAGCCAAAACCGTGCAGATTTCGTCTTTATCTTGTGAGCCTCCTTTTTATCTGTGGGGAGTGCCCCATCTCGTAGGAACTCCACTATTGGATCCATCCAACTCGGTCCTTGGTTCACATCCAAGACCAATTCCACACTTCTTCCAATGCTCGGCTCAGCAAGATAATCTACTGCCACCCGTCTTTTGAATTCCGTTGGTACAGCTGCAGCCAGCCAGGCAAGTGAATCAGCATGGGCATTCTGCCCAGAACTTATTTGCTCGATGTACACTTTTTCGAATGTATCAAGCAAATCTCTGGCAGCCATCACATAGGCAGCCATCTTCTGGTTCCGGGCCTCATATTCCCCGGACAACTGGTTCACTACGAGCTGTGAATCACAATGCACTCGTTTCTTTCTCACCTTCAGGGTCTTTGCACTTCTTAACCCTGCCAGAAGTGCCTCGTACTCTGCCACGTTATTTGAAGCACTGAACCCCAATCGAAGGGACAGTTCCATCATTGCTCCTTCAGGAGGAAAAAGTACCACACCAATTCCTAAACCCGTGTTACATGCAGAGCCATCAACAAATAATTTCCACTCCGTGGGATCCTGTTCGGCCGGAGCTTTCTTCGTTCTCGTTGACTGCTCCCTCCCCTGTTCTTTTCTCGGCTCCTGTCTCATAGGAGGTTGGGGAGCCACAGTAGGCGAAAACTCAGCTACGAAGTCTGCCAGCACCTGCCCCTTTATTGCAGTGCGCGGCTGGTAGTCTATGTCGTACTGACTTAATTCGACCGACCAAGTCGAGATACGCCCCGAGAAGTCCGCCTTTCGTAGCAAAGACTTCAATGGGAATTCAGTGTATACCACAATCCTATGACTCCGAAAATAATGGGGCAACTTTCTCGTCGCCGTTCTTAAAGCCAAAACCAACTTTTCTAGGGGCAGATATCTCGTTTCTGCATCTAGAATGTCTTGC
Source organism: Rhododendron griersonianum (assembly GCA_018127125.1). Lineage (NCBI taxonomy): Eukaryota > Viridiplantae > Streptophyta > Magnoliopsida > Ericales > Ericaceae > Rhododendron > Rhododendron griersonianum. The sequence continues at coordinate 28,688,227 of CM030795.1, forward strand.
TCACGTAATAGACAGGGACTTGCTCGGATCCCTTATTCCTCAATAATACTGCATTAACAGCGTGTTCAGATACTGCCAGATACAAAGTTAAAGACTCACCTTCTTCGAGTGTGGATAATAGGGGAGCTGCTGCCAGGTACTTCTTCAGGTCCTGGAACGCTTGCTCACACTCTGCTCCCCATTCGTATCCTTCCCTCTTTTTCAGCAATTGGAAGAAAGGTCTACATTTGTCACTGGACCTGCTGATGAATCTATTTAGAGCTGCTGCCATTCCCGTCAACCTCTGGACCTCCTTCGTGGTTCTAGGACTCTGGAGCTTTTGTAACGCAGTAATTTGATCGGGATTTGCCTCTATCCCTCTTATGGTCACCAAATGCCCTAGGAATTTTCTCAAGTTTACCCCAAACGCACACTTCGAGGCGTTGAGTTTCAGCCTATATTCCCTCAGTATCTCAAAGGCTTCCTTCAAATCAATAATGTGGTTTTCCTTTTCCTTGCTTTTGACTACCATGTCGTCTATGTAAACTTCCATGGTTTTGCCGAGCAACTTCTTTAACATAATCGTTGCTAACCTCTGGTATGTTGCTCCTGCATTCCTCAATCCAAAGGGCATGACGCTATAACAATACAGCCCCTTTGGTGTGATGAAAGAAGTCTTCTCTTGATCGGGACCGTACATGGCTATCTGATGATATCCTCGATAAGCATCAAGGAAACTCATCCGCCCATACCCAGCCGTTGCATCGACAAGTTGGTCTATCCTGGGAAGGGGGAAGCTATCCTTGGGACACGCTTTGTTCAAGTCGGTGAAATCGACACAGACTCGCCACTTCCCATTTTTCTTCTTCACCACCACAGTGTTGGACAACCATTCTGGGTAGTATACCTCCCGTATAGCCTTTGCTTCGAGCAGCCGGTCCACCTCCTCAATGACAGCATCCACGTGCTGTACGGCAGACCGTCTCTTTTTCTGCATCACGGGCTTATGTTGTGGATCCACATTCAAGTGGTGACAAATCACGTTTGCATCCACTCCAGGCATCTCCTCGGGCACCCAAGCAAACACATCGACGTGCTCCTTGAGGAACCCCACTAATTCTCTCTCTTCGGTTTCATTCAAATTCTCCCCAATCAGGAAATATCTTTCTGGATCATTCTCATTGATCTGGATCTTCTTCAAGCCTTCCACCACTTTCTCGGCGGGATTCCCCCCGACATCCTCAATAGTCGACTGGTCCGGAACCTCAATCGCTTGGACTAACCTGGCCTTGGGAGCACTCTTGATTATTGAGACCAAACACTGCTGGGCTACTTTCTGATTTCCTCTAATCTTCTCAACACCATTCGACCCTGGGAATTTTACCATCTGGTGGTAAGTGGAGGAAACCACCCTCATCTTGTGCAGCCATGTTCTTCCAATAATCACGTTATAAGAGGATGACACATCTACCACTAGGAAATCGGTTCTTAGCACGATCGTTCCTCCCGAACAGGAAGAGTTACCCTGCCTAAGGGCCAGATTGCTCCTGCACTAAATCCGACCAAAGGGGTTGTTGACTGCACTAAATCTGCTTGTGTCATCCCTAACTTCTTGAACGCGTCATAGTATAGTATCTCCGTGCAGCTTCCTGAGTCGACCAGGATTCTTTCCATGTCATACTCCCCAATTCGTAGGGTTATGACCAAGGCATCGTTATGTGGCACCTGAATTCCCCCCAGGTCCTCATCCGTGAAGACTATGCCCCCATTGCAATCTTCTCCTTCACGTCCTCGCTTCTTTCCCAACCGCATCACATGCTGATCGTGTTTCACCTGTCTCTGGAGCAACCTTACCTCACTTCTCGTGTAAGGTGCGGCTAATCCATGTATCATATGGATTACCCCCCTTGGATTCTGCTCATAATCCAATTCCAACGCTTTCTCTGCACCCTTGTGCTCCTCCTGAATAAATTCTTTCAGGTAACCCCGTGAGACCAGATCGTCGAGGTGTTGTTTGAACATCTCGCGATCCTCCGTCATATGTCCCCAATCTTTATGATAACTGCAATGCTGACTCGTAGCCCTCTTTGCATCCTTATCCCCCTCCAGCCTTGGGGGCCATTTGAAATATGGGCGATTCTTTATTTTGTAAAGAATCCGATAGATTGGTTCCTTCCAAACCGTTGTCACTGAAAAGAAAGACTTGGGGTCTGGGGCGTGCCTCTCTTTATATGGCTCTTTTTTTACCTGCACATATTCCTTCCTTTCTTTGTAGGTTTTGGGCTCCGGCTTATCCGCCTTCCTTGGTAGACCCTTTGCCTGTTTGGCAACCATCCTATTGTCCTCTCGCAGTATGTCATCCTCATTCCTGGCATGCTGCTCAATTCGTTCCATTAGCCTTGCCAACGTGTCCACCGGGCTCATGTTTAGGGACTTACGTAGTTCTCCCCGAACAGGCAGTCCTGTCTTGAACGTGGCTATTGCATATTCTTCACTGCATCCTTCAATCTCGTTGAAAGTTTCCCAGTATTTCTTGGCATAGTCCCTGATCGGCTCATTCTCCCCTTGTTTCATAACAGAGAGGCTTTCAAAGGTTTTTGGTGCTTTCCTGCTCGTCAGAAACCGAGCAATGAATTCCTCGGCCAACTGTCTCCATCCTCGTATGGTGTTCGGCCCTAGCTTATGGAACCATGACAAGGCCACTTTCCCCAAACTCGATGGGAACATCTTGCACATGATCGCATCATCCCCGTCGTGCATGAACATTGCCTGCCGGTAGTGTTGTATGTGCGCCACGGGATCATTATTTGTTTCGTAAAGTACGAATGCCCCGTGCTTCACCCTGCTCGGAAGCCTTGCCTCCTGCAATTTCTTTGAAAAAGGGGATGAAGCTATATTGCTGAGGGCTTTCCGTGCCGCTTCTCGTGCAGACATGGCTCCCTCCTCTCGCTCTTTTGCTTTCTTGGGAGTACTCTTTTCCCAATCGGAATCAGGTCTCTCGTACCTATTCCTGTGATGTCTTCTAACCTCTCCTTCTTCGGGGGTGAGGCTTCTGCTTCTTCTTTTCCGTGAAGAAGCCCTTTTCTTTTTCGGAGTGGGACTCCTGGACCTGCTCCTCCTTCCTCTTGAATGAGCCTTCTTGTGTTCCACCATCGCCAGCCTTGCTCCTCTGGAATCTCTTCGTGACAGTCCAGAATCCTCCGGATGTCCTCGTATCCGTTGCAATTCCTGGATTTCATACTCTCGTTTTTTAATCAAACGAGCGTACTCTTCGATCTCTTGTCTCTTTTTATCCAAGATATCGTCACGGTTGTGTGCACTCCTTGAATGCGCCACTGATTCTCCCTCACGATGGGATTTACTCCTTCTCGTGGATCCTGTGGCCGTCCTTCCCTCCTTGTTCTTGGAGTCATCATGGACAGTCAGGGGGTTATCATTGTTTGTGGGCTTCTTTGCTTGCCCACCGTCGGGCTTTCTTGGAGGATCTGGTGGGGAGTTGCCACCTCCTCCCCCCAACTGGTGTTTCGGATCATGTGGAGTTTTTGGATCTTCTTCCATCATGGATCTCTTTCGTTTCCCACAGACGGCGCCAATTGTAAGTGCAGAAAAACTACGAGTAGTTTTAGCAGCACAAGAACGTAACGGCTACTTCGAGGTCCTCGCCGGAACCCTAATATGATGCCGGAATCCTTATCTGCAAAACAGACAAGGGGTGAGTGCACCTTTGCCTCTCGTGGCAAAGGCCCTCCGATGCCTAAGTTAGTATCACGTACTAAAGGGAAAACCTTAATTAAGCATAAGAGAAGACGTATATTTGCAGTATATCGTGTACCTTTTTCCTCTTGGTTTGCCGTGTATTTATAGGTTTACAGATGCTTGCTGCCCAAGTATCCATGTTGCCCTAGGTTTCCTATCTCGTATAGGAAACCCAGTATATCTCGGATTCTCGTTTCCTTACCAGTTCATTACCTTAGTCCGTTTAGGACTCCTTTCCACAACTGGCCGAACTTCCCATTCCCGTTGGGTATCTCTCCAAGATCTTATCTTATAGGGATCTTATAGTAACCACGGAATATCCCTGTCACCAGAACCTTCTGGAACATTTCCTGCTCCTGGGACTGCTTTTCGTACAAACCCCCTTCTGTTCGGCTCTTTTATTGCCGAACAGCCTATTTGGACCAATGACTTCGCATGTCATTGCTCTTTCGTCAATCTCTCGGTCCAATACTCTCTCGTGTTATTGGACCTTGACCCAGTATAGACTCCCTGGACCAATGATCCTTCATATCACTGGTCCCTATCGCCGATCACCATTTCTGCACGGCGACTGTTCTTAATGTAATTATACCATGGTCTCACATACCACGTGTTTGGGCCCTATTTGTGCTTGTTCGGGATTTACTCCCTACATATAGGTTTTGAATTCAACTCCCTATTATGCCCAAGCAAATGGGCAAGTCGAATCGACTAATAAAATCATTAAGAATACTCTGTCAAAAGTAATCGATGATAATCCAAGAGAGTGACACGATCTCTTGCCCAGGGTGCTATGGGCATATAGAACATCACAAAGAACCAGTACCAAGGTAACTCCTTTTGAGTTAGTTTATGGACATGCAGCAGTTTTGCCAGTCGAAATAAATGTACAATCACTGAGAGTGGCACGACATTACGATCCAAATTTACAGTATGAGGAGGCTATGTATCTAGATATCGACGGGTTAGAAGAAAAGAGGCTAGATGCCCTGAATCAGATGCAAGCTCAAAAGAAAATACTAGAAAGATCTTACAATAAAAAGGTTAAATAAAAATCTTTTGCAATTGGAAATTTAGTCTGGAAAACGATTCTTTCAGTCGATTCAAAGAAAAAGAAAGGAAGATATGGAAAATGGTCCCCAAAATTGGGAGGGTCCTTTCTGTGTTGTTAAAATATTACGAGCAGGTGCTTATCATTTAGAATCGATTGAAGGGATTATGCATGATAGATCTATAAATTGTAAGTATTTGAAGCAATATTTTCCTTCTATATGGGAGAATATAATCTAAAAGAAAAGGAAACCATTCTTATAAATATCAAAAGTTGTCCAAGAGAAGGACAACATTACATAGTTCAAAGCCGAGTCGGCTCAAGATAAAGCAAAAAGATCCCAAGGGGATCTAACAACAAAAAGAAAAGATCCCAAGAAGGATCTAACAGTAAATAAAAAGATTCCAAGAGGAATCTAACAAAAGAAAAGATCTCAAGTGAAATCTAAAAGAAAATACTACAAAACCTACTGACACCAAGGAAACCCCACAGAAAGAAGGCCTATTTTTTAGGCCATTCCTTCCACTGGCCAGAGGTGCCAGCAGCGGAGGACCTGATGTCAGCGGGATCGACTGGAGGGGCCTAACAGTCAATGGAGTCCCAGGTGCCTATCAAAAGTTTGAGGGCAGCCTCCATCTTCTCCATACGAAGCGCCATGCCTTCCACCCTGTTGTGGATGGCCTGGATCCTCCTCTTGCACTCGTTATGGTCCTCTATCAGGACCCATTTGAGTTCATTGGCCAGTTGTTTTATGTGAGCAGGAGTGATTTGAGTGAAAAGAGGAGAAGGAAGATTGGATTCAGGCATTTTAGACACCATTGCAAAGGAAAGAAAAGATATCTGGGTAAGTAAGCACAAAGACCAAATGTTAGCTTTTATAGACCCAAGAAGATCTGTAGACGTGAGTAATGGGCAGTTTTCCCAAGGAAAACCCAAGAGACGTGGTAGTTGGGGGAGTAATATGCGCCCATATCCCAATTAAAGTGATACAGGTACGGCGGCTATGATAATTATTACCTAAGCCTAGATTAATATCAAATGAGGTATTCAACCGTCAGTGATCACTGTGCATGTTCCCTAAAGTAAAGGAAACGTCATCATGGCTTATGTCATGGTAAGTCATTATTATGGCCCATCTACATTTCAAATATTAAAATCAGAGTTCTGATAGTATGTAACACATTCGTTGCCTGCAAAGAGGTCAGAAGTTGGCCAACCATTTTTCATACTGATTTTACCTAATGGAAAAGGCAATACAACATGGATGCCATAAAAATTATGCCTACTAACAAAGGCATCAAAATTTACATCACCAGAACTAACAAGTTCATGCTAAAAGACTAGTCGATTATTACAAAGCAAAGTCAGTTGTTTGGAAAGAAAGACTTGAAAGTCTCCCATTTTGCTAAAAGTTCATCTCGTTTGAAGCAGTTCCTCTGCAAATCCTCTCGTGCAGCAGAAACATGAACTGAAACTCCTTTCCCTTCTTCTGCTAGACGTTTGAAATCCTTATCAAGCTGGCTAGCCATCACAAGAAGGCTTTCTTTCTCAGTTTGTAGTTGGCCTAATCGATGCAACAACTGCTGTTCTTCCTGGTTAATGGTCAAAAGTCTCGACTTCAAAGTTGAGGCATCATTGTGCATGGTTGATAGCTTAGTCGTCATGTTGGACAGGCTATCAATTAATTCTTGTTTCTGCCTTATCTCTCCTTGATGATATCGAAAAAGGCTAATGTTATTACTCAAGGAAGAAGCAAAATTGTCCAAAACAATATGTTCCTTAAGAGGAAACACATGCCTTTGAGCCAGTGACTCAACACAGGACGTGAATTCGACAGACTTTGTTGTTACCAATTCCTCGAATGGAAATTTCAAGAAATCAAAGAACCCCTGGATTTCTTTCTGAGTTTCTTCACTGTATTGAAGAAAAAAGAAAGAGCTACTAGATTTTGATACCTCAGTCAAAGATCGAAAGGTTTGAGAAGTCGATTTTATCTCTTCTATCAGATGATCCAATGAATCACTTGAAGATTTGGCTTGGACTGAACCTTCTGTTCCTGAAGGATTGACTCCAACCTTGTTCACTGAACGAGGAGATGCATTAACAGTAGTATTGGTTGGAACAGTCATCGGAATTGGAATGTTTGCAGGTTCTGGAATAGTCTGAACACCAATAGGAACAGCTTGAATGCCAGTAGGGCTAGAAGCTACACCCTTTAGATCTCGATCACCCACTGAAAAGGGAACAATCTGAGTTTCTCCTACATTTACAGGACCTTCTATTGGTCCCTCTTCCAAAATATTCTCATTAGGTCTTGATTGAAGAATTTCATGTCGGCCTTTCAAGATAGGCACATCCGTTAACTGAATGTCTCTAACATCTTCTCTATGTTCATCTTGTTGATTCAGATCAATATCCTGAATTTGTGAAGGAATTTGAGGATCGACAATAGTTGGATCTTTCTCTGCATTTGGAGTAGGTGATTTCCACTCTGGTTCAACAGTTGGGGGGATTGGTCCATGGTGGACTGCAAAGTCAATGCTTGGTTGAACATTGTTCTTACCAAGATCAGAGCCAGTTGGGACTGAAATTGGACCTTCATTCACCTGCAAAAAAAGGTCATCTTGCAGCAAAGGACTGTCCTGATATAAAGGATTCTCTTGCATTTCTGGCAATCCCTGAGCCTGATCTAAAGAACCCGAAATAGCTGTTTCATCAAACTCGAATTGATCAATTGCCAATTCAGTATCAACTGTCTCTCCTGGTGAAAGGGGAGATTTCTGAATCTGTGATGATTTGGAAGAATTTTCTTCCTCTTCTGCTTCCTCAAAGGCATCCACAATCTTGGTTCCTTTGCTTTTCTATAAGTAAAAGGAAATTTGAGAATATAAGTGCTCATAAAAGGAAAACTACAAGTTGATGTCATGTAGGAAATTGTATCATTATTGAGGTAATGTACCTTTTTAGTCTGTCCCCTCTTTGACTGCCTCTTTGGGATGGAAGGTACATTAATTGTGACCTGTCTTTTAGGTCTCTCTGAAATCGAAAGAATTAAAGTCTTCTAATTTGAACCACTCTTTTTGGTCCTGGGAGTTTTCCTGATTGGTTCTGATTGTTTGTCCTCAATGGTCCTTGCTTTCCTCTTCCTGGTATTCCCACTTGGTACCGCTGATATAGGAAGAACTTCTCCTGCATAAGACACAATGGCTTTGGAAGCTTCTGTTTCATCAGGTAGTCGAGCCATTTCTTCTGTTAAGAAAATGATATCAGATAAAGAAAAAGGAAAAGTGGAGTAAATACATAATATAATGATTTTGTTTACCAGCTTTATCCTGAAAGGATTTGTACTCTGGATCAAGTCTGTAAAGACAGTCAGATAGTGGAGCACTCAGGTATAGGACTTTCATAGTAGATCACCATTCTTCAAAAGCAGCAGAAGTCCCACAATCAATCTTGAAGTCAGAGAGTTTGAAAGCTTTCACTCGATGGTGAAAATTGTCAACCATCAAGGAGATCATTTTGGAGTCTTTCATCTTGAGTGAAAGCCTACTAGAGGCCATCTCAGTAATCTCTGGATGAACAAAAGGCATAGGGATGCCTTGTACTAAACCGAATTGCCTGGCAAATTGACAAGGGGAGTAGTTTTCGAAACTACAATTCCCAAAAGGAGTACTGTTTAAGGCAAAACCAACTGGAATAAGTCGTGGAAGAAGAATACTGGCCCAAAACAAATGTTTGGAGGTCATCATTTTCTCCACAAGTTGGGGAGAAAAAGCTGGAAGGTTCTCAAAGCATGGCCTTAATCTTTCGGAGGCATATTCAAATTTATCGAATGGAAGGAATACAGGCCAGTTTTCTTTCTTGTCCACATAAAGAAAGTGAAATATCTCTGAAAAGATGTTTCCTCTGTGCAAGTAAGAAAGCCTAGGAAATATTTAGCATAACTACGACATAGAACTAAGGTTTCATCTTCCCTGAGAGGATTTTTCAATTTGGGTATGAGTTGAGGAAAATATGCATATAGCCAAGCTTGAAATATCCAAAAGGGACCACCACAGGAATCCGCAATTTTCTTATCAACAAAAGTGAACATCCCTCTGTATAGGGATCCTAGAACAAATGGAGCTAAGGTCAACCTTTCCACTTGAGCCAAACAAATGGCCAAATTAAGGTACTCTTTGGTAACCCTAAGCCCTGGAATTGCCATAAGAAATCTACAAATCCAAAATAGGTAAAATGCCACTTTCTCATGGAAACTGGGAGCAGATGCTTTCGGTTTGAAATGGGTCTTTAGCCATGTGGAATAACTTACCCCAGATGTCGGAACAATAAATGGGGGATCATATGGATCAGGAGTAAGTAGGGCATTTACCTCACGGCCTAAAGAGGAGAGGCACTGGCCAGAAACAAGCCGCAGCAGCTAAGAGTTCAGAATTCATTTCTAAGGAGAATTGCGAAAGCTCGATTGTCTCACGGATTCCCATTGTTTTCCAATCTTGGAAAATGAACTTCGTAATACGCTTGACCCAATCTGCCCATCCCACTTCAACGGTATAGGGCCAGGAACGAAGGCAACTGCTCTTACCCCAACCAGACCATTCAAGTGAGGAATGTTGAAGAAGAAGTGGATCACGCTCCACCACTGGTAGACTTCTGGAATGCCATCCAGAATGATTGGTGAGAAGATCGGACCCAACGTACAGCGAGAGCTAATGTTCTCATCATGGATTAAAACTTAAGCGTTCTGGGTCGCCTCGCCACGAAAAGAATCTCAGAAGCGAGGAACGTCCGTCATTGTTGGTTCGATGGATGGATCTTCAGCGGGAACATCAGGAATCTTCGATTTCATCTTTGGAGCCATGAGAGGTTCTGTGATTTCAGGGATTCGATTTGAGAAAATGTCGTGCCCAAAAAATTCAAAGTGCTCTACTTTATATAGGCAGTGATTACTAAGGGATTATTTACCAAAGTTAACTTTTAACTCAGGTAAATAGGGGGCATTGTTTACACCATATTTCGATCTATATTGATCGACTAGCTCAAATGACGACACGTGTTGTCATAATTTAGAGAGACATGTGACGCATGACAGGGGATCAGATGGACTAATCGACGGTTGCAGGAATAATTAAATCACGTGTTTGGTGGCAAGCTACAAGCAGATCGTGAACAAAGCAGTTGACAAATGCAGTAAAGGAAAATGATCGTAATGGATCGTGCGTCCAAACTATGAAGAAACCGCCTGGTCAAGAACGTGGAGAAGAAAGAAGAGATAACCGCTTGATTCAAATCGTTGGAGGGAACTCTGTTAGATCTGAAATTCAAGTCAAAGTAAGGCCTATAAATATAAGAAGAGAAGACAATTTCAACCCCCCACTCAATCGCCCAAAGGCTTCTACTTTTTATCTGTATTTTACATTTCTCGCACTAGGAGTAGCTTGTAACTTAACCGTCTCCTCGACTGAGTTTTCATAGTCGACTAACTTCTACTTTGAGGAGTAATAAAGTCCATTTTGTTATTCTTCTTCCATTTCCATTCACTTCATTTAGTTTGCTTCCAGAGAAGTCCTGAAATACGGCAATGAACCAAACTCCGCCACCACAAACATCCACATTCCAGCACTTACACAATTCCCAGTCGATCATCGACTACGAGTGAAAAATAGACAAACACTCATGAACTACTCCGTTGGCATCAACGCCTATGACGGATGGAGGCGCAACTATTCTTCGCAATAGAGTAATCAACTCCTGCGCTGCTTCGTCTTCTGGATTAGACAAAACTTGTGCTAACTGCCTAGAAAGGCTTTGCACATTGACTTGTGGATTTGAGCCATTTCCTTGGCTATTTTCTGGTATCCTTTGTTCAGGATGCCCCGAATCATTCAGAACTTCCAAACCCTTGTTCTGTGACTCCGTCGGTCAGTCACCTTGCTTTCTTGTAGTTGGAGCCATTATTTCCAAATTAGTAAGTAGCCCTCCTTCTAGCACCAAAATTGTTTGTTTATTTTTCACTCGTAGTCGATGATCGACTGGGAATTGTGTAAGTGCTGGAATGTGGATGTTTGTGGTGGCGGAGTTTGGTTCCTTGCCGTATTTCAGGACTTCTCTGGAAGCAAACTAAATGAAGTGAATGGAAATGGAAGAAGAATAACAAAATGGACTTTATTACTCCTCAAAGTAGAAGTCAGTCGACTATGAAACACAGTCGAGGAGACGGTTAAGTTATAAGCTACTCCTAGTGCGAGAAATGTAAAGTACAGATAAAAAGTAGAAGTCTTTGGGCGATTGAGTGGGGGGTTGAAATTGCCTTCTCTTCTTATATTTATAAGCCTTACTTCGACTTGAATTTCAAATCTAACAGAGTTCCCTCCAACGATTTGAATCAAGCGGTTATCTCCTCTTTCTTCTCCACGTTCTTGACCATGCGGTTTCTTCATAGTTTGGACGCACGATCCATTACGATCATTTTCCTTAACTGCATTTGTCAACTGCTTCGTTCATGATCTGCTTGTAGCTTGCCACCAAACACGTGATTTAATTATTCCTGCAACCGTCGATTAGTCCATCTAATCCCCTGTCATGCGTCACATGTCTCTCTAAATTATGACAACACGTGTCGTCATTTGAGCTAGTCGATCAATATAGATCGAAATATGGTGTAAAAACACATCGCCAAAAGGAGATGATGATAATTATGCTACCATATATACAAAGCAGCATTACATGGGTCACTGCAAGCTATAAAGGATCGACAAACTGAAGCATATGAAGGAAGGTCTTCATCCGAACAGTTTTTTATTGAACTTTATTGGACGGTTCAATAAAAAACTGCTCAAATCAAGCCCTTCCCGTTTTTTTTTTTTGCCATTTTCTCGCGAGCATTCTTAAAATCACGTTTTGAACACATTGAGCGGCTCGGATTATCAAAATTTGATCGGGAACTATGAGATTAAGATTTGAGGGGTTTTTTTAGAGGGTCCCCGGAACCGCCCCCTTATATATATAGTCCCTATCCTATGAGAGCGTCCTCATTTTAAATAAAATGCGGATGTTCCCTTTTCTCTCATTTTTCGATAATTCGAACCGCTCAATGTGTTCAGAACATGATTTTAAGGGTACCCACGTGAAATCAGAAAAAAAAAATGACTGGGAAGGGCTTGAATTGAGCAATTTTTATTTGAACCGTTCGATAAAATACAAACAAAAACTGCTCAAATCAAGCTCTTTCCGGCCTTTTTTTTTTGCTGATTTCTCGCGAATACCCTTAAAATCACATTCTAAACATATTGAGCAGCTCGGATTATCGCAAATTGGTCGGGAAAGGGATGTCCTTACCGTAATACGGTAAGGGCGCCCTTATGTGAAGATTCGTGTATGTGTGTGTGTGTATATATATATATATATATTAAGAAGTGGACTGTATGTGTGTGTGTATATATATATATACAGTCAGAATCCAATGAGGGATCCCTTACGGCCTTACCGTAAGGGACTCCCCTTTCCCGATTGAATTGCGATAATCCGAGCCGCTCAATGTGTTCAGAATGTGATTTTAAGGGTACCTGCGAGAAATCACCCAAAAAAATGATCGGGAAGGGATTGATCCGAGCAGTTTTTCATAAAAACACTATAAATGCATTTTATGCAAAATTGTTCGGATCAAACTCTTCCGGGTCATTTTTTTGGGCGATTTCTCCCGGGTACCTTTAACATCACGTTCTGAACACATTGAGCGATTCGGATCGTCGCAATTTGATCGGGAAAGGTAAGACCGTAAGGGATCCCTCATAGGATCCTGACTATATATATATAGTCCACTTCTTATAATGGCGCCCTTACCGTATTACGGTAAGGGCTTCCCCTTTTCTCCCCTTTCCCGACCAAATTTTGATGATCCAAGCCGCTCAATGTGTTCAGAACGTAATTTTACAGGTACTCGCGAGAAATCAACAAAAAAAAAAAGACCGGGAAGAGGGCTTGATTTGAGCAGTTTTTATTTGAACTGTTAGATAAAATACAAACAAAAACTGCTCGGATCAAGCCTTTTTCGGTCTTTTTTTTTGCTTATTTCTCACAAATACCCTAAAATCACGTTCTGAACACATTGAACTGCTCGGATCATCGCAAATTGGTCGGGAAACGGAAGCCCTTATAAGAAGACTAGTGAATGCCCGTGCCTGAAGGCACGGCTCGAACATTCAACACATGCAAATAAATATTGAACAAATTCAACCAACTAAAACGCATAGAACAAATTTGAACGCTTAAAACTTGATCAGATTAAAAAAATACCATCCAAAACACCACATAATGATGTTTATCTGGTCGTCACTTAATTTTTGTAGACGTGAAGTACACTCACATAATGATACAACGTTTAATTTTAATGTCCTTGTGACGAATGTTTATTAACGCTAAAAGAGTGACCAATTTAAGTTATAGACCGATGTCGTGATCTTAAAATTAAGTTATAGACTATTTTTACTCAATCTGCACAACTTAAAGTATTGTTTCATAACAAAATGGATGGAAGCAAAGTAAATTCATATAAAAGAAAATAAGCAAAGTATAGGTAAAATTTGTTAAAAATTCATAAATCATACAACACGCGTACTAAAAATCCAATAATGTTAAATTGACTAAAATGTTATTGGACCATTACACAACGCTTTAACAACGATGTTTTCATGATGATCTCATTGGTTCTTTGCTAGTTCTCGACATTCCTGCATAAAGAATATCGAGAATTATTATATTTATCACAATTTATAAACCAGTTTACGTAGAATCTAGGTGTGACAATGGAAGGAGAAGGACAACTTAGTACCTTTGGAAATGTGGAAACATTCTTCGGACCAATCAACTTTTAACACGAAGGTTAACACAGAGGCACAATGTTCTTGGTATATAGGTTGTGGAGCCAGAATAATAAACACATATGCGCGTCCATAAAATTGAGAAAGATACTCTTTGAGTATCTGCACTCCATTTTCCTGACAAAACATATATATTATAAAGTATTACTATATTTTATAGACAGAACATCACATTAATTTTTTATCTCGCCTTTACCTTTAAAATTAACTTCTTCAAATCGGATGGTACACATCGCAAGATAAATTCCGCCTTCGTGTCCTTCACCAAGAGCTCCATTGAGACAGTGCAGTCTTTCACAACCATATTTACCTTATACCTAAAATGTATTACAAATAAATTGTAGATATAAGTTGACTTCAAAAAACAACCCATAAAATGCATGACTGAGTTGAAATATTGTTATTTTAAAAAAAACCTGGCTGTTGTTTCCACATCTTCTCCGCATTGACTATAGAAAAACCAGTCGTACTGATTTTCAACTTCCCTAAAGCACGTCTTGCATTTATAATTCCATAGGTGTTCTTCGTATATTTTCTCAATGCGGCCGAGTATATGATAATATTGCACTTATGGAAAAAAAATTCAGAAATTCCAACTGTAAATATATAATGGGAAGAAAATATTAACCATTTTTCAAGTATGAAAAAATCTTACATTGGGCATGGACACAAATTGTTTTATTTGAATTCTCTTAGCGTTTGATATTATTAGCGCCTGTGGAATTGAGAATCCACATGTGCGATTCCATGATACCAACCTTTGTGCATCTTTGTTATCGCTGAACCTAGATTAACACGTAATTTGTTTAGAACAATTAAACGAATAAATAATATCCATCTCGATCTATAGACAATTTCCCTATTTTTCTTAACTTACCATTTAGGAATGCCGTCAGTACGAAATGGGTGGTTCACATACAGTTTTTGCTCTTCATGCAAGTGGTAAGGTACGGACCTAAAAGATAAAATATTTAAATTATTAGACTAGGTTTTTTGGGAAAAAAATGTTTAAAAAGGTTAAGAGTAGTATTACCGTCAAAGTCATCGACTTTCAACCCCGTAGCAAACAAAATATTATTATTGTTCAGATCATCAAGCATACGCGTCCCCTCCTTTGTTGGTATATTTCATTGCATAAAGAAAGCCAAACAAACGTCATACTGTTTTTGAAATAGAAAACAAAGATTAACTTCAAATCGTATGAATATATGTAATGGAAAAATAAGTCACTATACCTTCGGTCAAGTAACACCACATCTCTAACCATAGAATTTCGTTTTCCAGCAATTCGACATTCTGTGACGTTAACAACCAATCCAACCACATCTGCATAATATAAAAAAAGAGATATAAAATAAATCTATGTAATATAGTGAAGTAAAAAATTAGTGGACGACATCTAGGAACGTACCTAACAATTGCTCATACTTGTTGGTGAAATGGTGGATGTCTCGTAATCTTATACTGAAATCCCAATGAAGAGGGATTTTATCACATTTGAACACGTAGTATTCTACTCTTGTGTCATCGGTGAAAGACATCTTGTAGCAGTACGGGACTAATTTAAACTTTTCATCAGCTTCCATAATCTCCACAGATTTTAAAAAGTAAACCCTACCCTTGTAAAGATGTTCTCTAAAGTAGGCTACTTCTTCGGGCCATACAATGGCCTCTATGGCATGACCCTATAATTGGAAAAAAAATTACACACATTCAAATATCATATTTAATAATCATTAATTTTGTTTGAAAAAATGTTTACCTGTTCATCAAGTAAGATCAATCTGAGCGTCGTGGAAGGTAGAAGCGGATTAATCACTTCTACCATCCTTACCAATCGAGCTTTTACTCTCCATAAATATCCATTTTGACATAAATCAGTAAAAAAAACTATTCTCTCACTCATATTTTTTCTCCCAAAATATTCGGCAAAAGAAACCCAATAAAAGTAAAAATCGTTCAAGAAAAAAATCAAACTTGCAATATGAGAACTGAAAAAAATCCTTCACTTTTCTTTTTTCTTTCTCTGGTGGGGATAGTAAAAAAAAGAGAGAGAATCTAATAGGTAAGAGGTCAATCGCAAATGCAATCCCTCCTCCCTCCTGTGATAAAGCCTTACCTTAGAGAGATGTATCGACAGTTTTCTTTCTTTTGTTTGAATTCCTTGCATGAGAACTGAAATCAAACTGGAAAAAAAAATCGATCTTGAATGAGAACTGAAAAAAATCCTTCGATGTTTTGAATCCCTTTCATGGGAACTGGAAAAAATCGTTCAAGAAATCGAACTAACCTCACTATCGGTAATGGTCGTTCAGAAGTTGTAAAACATGGAAAACGTACGCCTATGACAAAAAAACCTTATAAACGTGAACTGGTTGGGTTAATAGAAGTTTAAATCAAAATATAAATCTTATGTGATAATCAAAACTGCAGGTTAATTTTATGTGATAATCAAAACTGCAGGTTTCATTTAGTTCAGGAAATTTGGTAATTGTGGTAACCAATCACAGGGAACCAATCATCCAAAATCTTATTCCTAATAGGTTTCCACGTATGATTCCTAATTTTCAGCTAGGTTAGTAGAAGTTTAAATCTTATGTGATAGAGGTTTCCTTAATTTAGTCCCGAAATCACAGGGGAACCAATCTCAGCCGAAAATGTGGCATTGTAGTAGTAAGCATCATTTCCCAATATATCGTTAGCTCATCTACCCTGTAATCTCAGCCGTAGAAAAAATGTATACCGATCCTAGGGTCCAAAATATAGGAGGATATTTAGGGATTCAAAAACCACCCTGTCATATTATATAGATAGATATATATATATATCGGGGTGGTTTCGCGGACAACCAATTAAACACCTAAAAAAACACCCCAAATCTCAATCTCATAGTTCCCGATCAAATTTTTTAGGTGTCTAATTAGTTGTCCTCGGAACTGCCTCGTATATATATATATATATATATATATATATATATATATATATATATATATATATATATATATATCGATGAACGAAGCATTTTTAAGGGTACCCACGAGAAATCAGCAAAAAAAAAAAAGACCGAGAAGAGCTTCATCCAAGCAGTTTTTATTTGAACCGTTTGATAAAAAAATAAACAAAAACTACTCGAATGAAGCCATTTCCGGTCTTTTTTTTTGCTGATTTCTCGCGGATACTCTTAAAATCACGTTCTGAACACATTGAGCAACTCGGATCATCGATCGGGAAATGGGAGGCCCGCATTTTATTAAAATGAGGTTGTCCTTACGGGAGACGGATTGATATATATATATATATATATATATATATATATATACACGTGGCGTGTCCCTCGCTGTGTCTGTATCTCCATTTTTTTAGAATTGCTATTTTCGTATCCGTGTCCATGCTACATAGGTGATAGGTCCACTAGCCTATTATGAATTTTTTAAATTGGACTTGACACCTTACAAAACTAATAGGTGGACATATGGGCTTATGAAATTCACATACTGGACCTAAGACTAATTTTTTATATCAAAATTGGATAGATAGCCAAGAAAGAAGTAGACGATACGAAATAGGAGAAGCAATGGTGCCACAACAGCATACACCATATCAATTAGTATCGAAAGGGGAATCAAAGGTACAACTTTGTCACAAGGCAGGAATAAAAATAATGATTGACGTCCTTTCCAGGGTCACATGTGCCATGATTTTAAAGTATCCCAAATAGGTAACCCAGGCCGAAGAATCTCCAGGGGAAATCCAGCCAGGCCATCTGTCAAAATATGTCATATAAAGAAGTCCGCCTCAAAAGAAAACAAAAGGAAATAGGATATCTTATACTCTCCCCAAATCAATCTAAAGAACGATGAAATAATTATCAAAGAACAACAGTAGTTTATGAAAACATCCAAAATTATGAAACCTTACGAATTACACACACTTAATATTACTCCTAGGCTACGTTTGATGACTGTAATCTTCAGTGAAAACGAGAATCTCAAGTAATCATACTTCTAGTGTCCAAAAAATGGCCTAACAGAAAGACAGGGATTTATAGAAAGAAACTTCAAAAACTATAGGGAAAGTTGGAAACATAATACGATGTAAAACAACAAAACGAGCATGGCAAAAAGAAACTACGATATAATATTTGACGGAATTTGCAAGAGCAGTCCTCACAAAAAATTCTCATATAGAACAGTTATAGACATGTGTAATCCCCATAGCTTTAGGTAGTTCAATAACAAGTTAGTTCATTGTTTCTCTCGAGGGTAATGGCTAAATTGCTCAAAACCTCCCAAGTCACAAAAATAGCCAATCCCAGTACATCCACTCACCTCAATTCTTCATCCAAATAAGTAATCTCCAATTCACTTCAGGGGTGTTAAATTTGCAGTTACCTGTAAAACAGTGCGGCGAATAAATGGGCAGATATTGGTGCGAGACAGCAACAAACACTATAATGTTACAATTGGGATAAAAAATCAGTAAGTAAAGCAATTTCATTTTTTTTTATCACACTAAAAGAACTTTTTATATGTGCATCAGCATTCTTATAAAAGAAGAAATAAATGAAGAACAAAATGTAAGTTGACATGTGGAACCTTAAACTTGGTCTTGACTATTGATGCTTCACTTAAAGAGCTAGAGAACCCCTCAGTGGAAAAGAAAGCCAAGTTTCCAAGAAAGCACAAGGTTTGTGCGTTAATGTGCTAACTGTAGAAGGATGGCTATGGAACCAAGACACACATCCCTAGAGTGATCATAGGAAACAAGAGGTAGCCCAAGTGAGCAAGTGAGTGCTCAAGGATAGGTGAACTCGCCACCCAACAGGAATCCCTATCTTCTGGTCCTCTGGATCATTGTCAAGGGAAACTCTGGTTTCATCGCATGAACAGTTAACTGTGGCATTATACTAGGAAGTAGATAGCTGTTAGAGCATAGAATCCTCCAATAATCCTATAAGTACTGATTAACCTTCAAATTGCTCTGAACATGTAGTGGCACCGTGTTCATTATTCATGACTGGAGTCAAAGATGTCATATGGAAGTTGATGACTATTACTCATGATTAAGTAAATTGGTAAAGATCATGATTAAGTAATCCAAGATCAATATGCATGATAAAGGAACTTGACGTGAATTACATGAAGAGATTTACTTTGGATTAGAAAAGTTTAAAAGTTAAAACTACCAAGTACTATCCTAAGCACTACCAGTCAATGCTCACAGTTCCACAATCCAACAATAAGCTCATCCGAGGACTTGTACAACTTATTGAAAACGCCATCCTTGGTAGAGGCTACACATATGCATGTACACCACGAGATAAATGAACCATCAAACAGATGTTATATCATTGAGCATGTATCCCACACCACAAAAGAGGACAGACTACCTTCGGAGGGGCTTGGTGTCCTAGTAATAGTAGCAGCATTTAGAAGACCATAAATACACCATACATGTATAATTCCACATGTGAGCGACAGAGAAGAAAGAACCAAATGGAGTAGAAAAAAGTACGACAAAAGTATCTCTCTCTCCCCCTCTACCTCTCTCTCATAGTTGAGTTGCTTTCTTTCGTTTTTCACATTTACTTGTATAAAGTAAACCATTTTCCACAGTACAAAAATTAAAACAAATATGTAGACAACATAATCTGTGCCAAGCAACATTCGTTCAATGAAAAAAACAACCATCAAGATCAACAAACAAAGCTGTTGTTTAGGAAGAAAAGGTGCGTAGGGTGTTAACTAACCCTAGCACACGTAAGCTTTATTTATATTATGTGGTGACTAGTTACATAACATAAGCAACCAATGTGGGACTTAGTCGGTTTCTAATACGAGATTATTCTATTCCATTCCCACAATTTAAGTAGGATGCGAGATCTATAAATCTTCTTTTGGTAGTAGAAGCGTTTTTTGTTTTGTTGTAATCCTTTTTCGTTTTAAGGAATTGGTTAGTCATCCAGTAACAAGTAAGATCAGTAAGAAGCAACAATAGTAGATAGTATTAGAAGAAAGAAAGAGAACAAAGAATAAAAGAATTGTAATCAATATTCGTGATGTATCTATTGTTGGATTAGATCGAGATTCAAAGGCTCTTTCTTGACCTAACTACAAAGAGATTCCATAACTGATTTCTTTGCTGAAAGGTATAACGAACATACCCTGTCTCCACATTGGATCAAGAACAGGGTCAGAGGGATCAAAAACCGCTAATTCATACAGAGCCATTGAACCGGCCCAACCAGCAACCAAAGCTGTATGCATTATATGGACAGAAAGCAACCGACCGGGATCATTCAATACAACGGTATGAACACGATACCAAGGCAAACCCATGGAAATACCCCTTCCTTATATCAAAGA